>OZ001355.1:20959959-22159959 GCA_963924055.1 Drosophila limbata | reverse complement strand
GTTATACAGGTAAGGACTTGGGGAAGTTCTTTATAGACAGGCTGCAAATTTATTAAATTTTGAAAGAGAATTTGAAGTCCAAGACTTTGGATCAAACATTGGTTCAATTTATCCAAGACCAATTTGCAGCCTTATCATAGAGATTGTAGAGATTGTTTCCAGAGATTTTTGTTCAACTTTGGTTAGACATGCGCGTCGGAGTGTGTCCTGGTCACGATGCTGGCGGCCCGGGCACAGGCGCTGAAGCGTCTCAAGGCGCAGCATCCGTTTGTGGAGGAGGGACATCTTTTGTCCAAGCTAATGGCCTATTGCTCCAAGGAGGCGCACAGCTGTGTGGAAAAGGCGGCCATGATCAGCTTTGTCAAGCTGCGCATCCTCGAGCCGGATGAGAATGCCAGCCTGCGTGGCCAGACGATTGGCGAGGCCATGGAGGAGGATGAGCTGCAGGGACTGGTGCCGTTCTTTGTGTCCACAACGCTGGGCACCACCGGCTCCTGTGCCTTCGATAATCTGTCCGAAATTGGCCACGAG
The DNA here is from genome assembly GCA_963924055.1 of Drosophila limbata. Classification (NCBI taxonomy): domain Eukaryota; kingdom Metazoa; phylum Arthropoda; class Insecta; order Diptera; family Drosophilidae; genus Drosophila; species Drosophila limbata. Next base: position 22,159,428 of record OZ001355.1, on the reverse strand, counting down.
CTGAAAAAGTTCCCCTGCGTTTGGCTTCACGTGGATGCCGCCTATGCGGGCAATAGTTTCATCTGCCCCGAACTGAAGCCACTGCTGAAGGTATCCATCGATCCATATCCATCTATTCATCTGTTCATTCACTCGCTAATCAATTTAACAACAGGGCATCGAATATGCTGACTCATTCAACACCAATCCCAACAAATGGCTACTGACCAATTTTGACTGCTCAACACTCTGGGTACGCGATCGCATCCGTCTGACATCAGCTCTGGTCGTGGATCCGCTGTATCTCAAGCACGGCTACTCGGACTCGGCCATCGACTACCGTCATTGGGGAGTTCCACTCAGCCGTCGCTTTCGTTCATTGAAACTGTGGTATGTAGCGCCCCAAAGCAGTCAATAACTCACAACAAAAAAATATTAAAAAATCAAAAACAAAACTCATCCAGCAACAACAAGCAACAAGCCAAAAACCCTTAAGTGTCAAGCCTGAATGACTTTGTTGACTATTGTCAAATATATTTCTTTATTTATTTCTTTACTCTTTCTTTGGGCTCTTCTCTAGTGCCAAACATGTTGCTTAGCATTGAGCACACTTGACTTGAAGCATTTGCCTTTAATATTTGCATGCGATTTAGTTGTAAAAACAAAAAATAAATTGTTGAAAATTTGAAGTTAACAATGCTTATTACAGACACACCTAAGTCCACCAATCTCCGAAACTGTCAGAGTTAGAGTTAGAAAATTTGGGACGTGAATTGTGGAATATTTAATAACACTAACTAAGTGAAATTAGAGCATTTATGCAGTGAGATTATTTAGGAAAGGACTTTTAAAAACAAAGATAATATTTTCGAAAAATATTAAAAAAAGATTAAGAACAAATATTATTAATTTCGTTAAAATTAGTCTAATCTCGAATACAAAAATAATCTCTTTTTGAACTGATAATGATTCAACTAATGCTATGTTGTTTTAAACACATAGGATCGCCAATTTGAAGAACTTAATTCCTAAATAAATTGTTGTTTTATAATAGCAATGAAATATATAAAAAGTCACAACAAAATTCTAAGCAGATGCTAATAAACATAACCTACCACAATTTCAATTCCGCTTCGAATAAGATTTTATTATGAAGATAGTATAAAGAAATTTGTTATGCGTATCTCTGATATAAAAAAATTATGTATTTCAAATGTTTTTATTGAACGCACAATAAATGTATAAATTATCTTATAAAAAAACCTCTTTACGAGGTAAAAGTCTAGTGACGAAAACATTTTCATACCACAAAACTTAATATTATTCGTGTCATTTATCAAAAAACGCGAAATTTTACAAACTAATACATATTGAAAATTTAAAAAAATCGTTGGGGGCGTTTTCTCAAAAACCGCCATAGAACGCACAATAAATGTATAAATTTTTATTTCAATTATTCAAGAAGCTCCTCAAAAGAATGATATAACCACTTGATGAGATTTGATCGTTCAGACTGATTGATTGAGTTTTTTGTTGTTGTTAATTTCGTAGGTTTGTGCTGCGCTCTTATGGAATATCCGGACTACAGCATTATATACGTCACCATATCAAATTGGCCAAACGCTTTGAGGAGCTTGTGCTCAAAGATAATCGTTTTGAGATTTGTAATCAAGTCAAGGTGAGTTACATTTAATGCTTTTACAGTAATCAATCACGAGACGAGTTCAAAGCACTTTTTTCTTCTTTTTTTTTTGGCTATATAAATAAAAGATTTTGTGGTTGCTTTTATAGCCACACTGAATGTGTGTGTGTGTGTGTGTGTGTGTGTGTGGGTGTGTGGTCGATTGTTGTGCTTGTTAAACATTAATCAAAGTTTTAGGGTAAATTGTTTAGCTGACGCAAATACAGACATAGCATTGACTTTGACTTGACTAAAAATCAAATTATGAAATTTGTCTTGGACTTGGCGTAAACTAATTCACACCCACCAAAAACCAAAAGCGGAAAAGACCAAAAAAAAAGGCGAACGTGCGCAATGGCATGCCAAAAAGTTCCAATAGAGAGAGAGAAACGCTGCAAAAATTTGGGTAATTGAAGTGTTTTGGCATAATTGCCATACAAAAATTTGTTAAACAGACTGAAATACAATAAGTGATTCATGACAGCTGCCTGTTTGGGGCCCAGTTTCTTGTTAACTCTATTTCAATTGGCCCTCCACATACTATACATGTTTCCGAAATGCTTCAAAGCACGTAATACACGTAATTGAGCGCTCACATTGCGTATACGCAATGTCGTTTAGACTTTAATTGAAAATGGAATGGAATTGTTTGCATTATATTTTTTTAACAATACTTATTATATTTTTTGATGTCTATTGTGGTTATTTTGTGCAGCTTGGACTGGTTTGCTTTCGCCTCAAGGGCAGCGACAAGCTCAACGAAAAGCTGCTGAGCACCATCAACGAGTCGGGCAAACTCCACATGGTGCCGGCCAGCGTTAACGATCGTTATATTATCCGATTCTGTGCGGTGGCACAGAATGCCACCGCCGAGGATATTGATTATGCCTGGGACATCATTGTGGACTTTGCCAACGAGCTGCTGGAGAAGGAACAGCACGACGAGATCACCGATATAATCAATCGCAAGAAACAGGATACATTGGCGCAAAAGCGTTCGTTCTTCGTGCGCATGGTCAGTGATCCAAAGATCTATAATCCGGCCATCAATAAGGCCGGCACACCGAAGCTATCCATGGAGCTGCCCTCGCCGGTGGTGAGTCGAGGCAGTGCACCCATTATACGCACCCAGAGCTCGGTGGATCACAATTCCTGGATATCCTGGCCATTGGCGTTTCTCTTTAACAGCAACAACGAGGACAAGGGCAACAATTGCTCATTGCGGTAAGTTGATCTGTTTCTTGCGGCATTTAACTTGCAATACTCCAAGGTTTCTCCTTCCTCGCAGTTTCCGTCATCTCGATACCAATGTGCGAACTTCCACTTCACGTCGCAATTCCGGCGCTGGTTCCTCGCCATCGCCGGAAAACGAGCCGGGCCTTGTGAGTGTCCAACAACAGCAACTGCTCAATCAACAACAGCAACAGCAACAATTGCAGCTACAGCAACCACAACAAAAATCACCGCGAAAATCGCCATTGACCACACGGAAATTATCCTCTTCCCGGGAGAATCACAACTAAAGTGTCAACGGCTTTTTAATGAAATATGCTTAACTATCTAAGACACTTTTCACACGTAACTGTGTCGCCTAGTTAAAATCTAGACCAATTTACACTAACGATCTCTCCTTATGAATACCCTATATAATACTATATTTATTACTATGTCTCTCCGTCATCTGTAAGTTTTGTTGCTCAAATAATAATTTAATATCTATCAAGTATGCTGAATAAATAGCGTATTATGCACAGTTCCACAATATTTTTATTAATAATAATAAAGAAAGTGACCATGGAGGACATACATGTGTATGTACAGTGAACCACTAATGTCTTCATACACTATAAATTTGTCAAATTTGCGTATAATAAAGAAGTTTCGATGCGGGTTTCTGATTTTAATCTTTTATTCACTTAAATTCCGTTGCAATTATTCAAAAATTTCTTTAACCCACTGAGTACCATTGGAAAATTTTAAATTTTTGTAAAAGTCAACTTTTTTAACTTTTATCCTCGATTTTTAAAAAAAATTATTTTGATGCAGAAAAACTCTCCAAACAATTCTAAGAGTGACTGCAAAATTTCAAAAGTCTCTTCGCTAGCATTTTTCATGTTTTTTTCAATACTGCTAAAAATTACTTTTTTAACCCCTTTTTCCTCCTTTTCAAAAAATCATAAAAAATACCATCGAAGAGATTTTTGAAAAAAAAAATTTTGCAGTCACTTTTTGAATTGTTTGAAGAATTTTTTTGCATCGAAATATTTTTTGTTTGACACTGAGGAAAAAAGTTGAAAAATAGACTTTTACGAAAATTCAAAATTTTCTATTTCTTAATGGTTAAAAGAAATTTTCGTATCATTCGAACGGAATTTAAGAGAATAAAATATTAATATAAGAAACCCGCATCAAAACTTCTTTATTATAGCAAATTTATGGTGTATGAAGACACTAGTGGTTTACTGTGTGTTGTTTGAACTACAGAAAGTTTTCAACAAAATAAATGATAAATTGATTGATTGATTAAAATTAGAAAACTTTGAGGATCTTATCTTGGAGGACAGCGAAAGGTTTGTTTGGGCATTTTTGAACATCCTTTCGAAAATTTATTCACAGAGTTCTTTAAATAGTTATTTTTAAAACTTTAACACCTTTAAAGTGGGCAGTTTTTATTAGCGGACAGTTAGTAAGAGCTCTTCATTTCTATATTTCTTGAATTATTTTGCACAAGAATCAAAATTAGGATAATCTTAGTTTATGCCTAGCACAGAGCATGAATGGATCGATAATTGTAGAAATAGAGATGATGACAAATTCGCACTAAAAGATATAAATATTGTACAATGCTTATCTTATGTGATAGATTTATGATTTCCTTTGTTTTTCGCCTGAGGCATCGTGTTATTTTCGACCTTAGCACATGTTATTTTCTGGCCAATTGACCACAATTACGGCCAAGACCATAGTGTAAGCACAAACGCACAGAGACAGACCTAGACTAGACAAACTCCCCTCGATCCCCTCGATTCTTGATGTACATTTGTGATTTTTGGCGCAACACGCGCGTTATAAACAAATCATAATTTCTGGATGATGCCATGACCATGACGTCGTATCCAATGAGCTGAATGGACCATGAGTCAGGGATTGAAACGGTGAATGCCTTAAAAATATATAAACTTTTATTGAGAAATGATATAAAGTGATTTATGTTAAGGCTGTGCATTTTCTTGGGTCTCCTGCTTTTGGACAAAGATGCGCACCACTTTATCCACATACGCGTTCTTCTCGAGCGGAGAGATCTGTTTAAGCTTTTTGTTGGCGATATCCCAATTCAGATAGTGCGGTGCATCAATCGGGATTTGAGATTGCGCCGCATCCTGGCGACTAGATGAATGAGTAGCGAGTTTATCAGTGGACTTAAGCAATGTGCCATACATACTCAACGCATTGGTGTCTCCAGATCCCGATCCAGTTATAGAACTTCTTACTTTATTGCTGTGCCGAATTCCTGGTGCTCGCTTCATGGCATTCTCGTCCACTAATTGCGATCCTGCGGCAACTTGTGTCTCCGTTTGCTGTGGACTCGTTTTGGCCACCAGCCGTTGCAGGAAGTCATCAGATTTGTGATTCGTCTCGGATTGTGGATGCACTTGCTCCGGCTGTTGCTTGGCCAGCAGGTGACTCAAGAGTATCAACTTGGAATCACTTGTGATGTGATGATCAGCTGGCTTCTGCTTGGGCAGAATGTCATCAACCTTGGCCGCGGACATTGCCACGGCCAGGGATGGTTGTTTCATGGCCAGCATCTGATCCACACTGGGATAGTTTGTGCCCTGGCTTCCAATTGTCGAACGTTGTCGGCGTTGCGGCTTCTCTGCCTCATTCTTTAACTTCAACACATTATCTCGCTTCATCTTTCTTTGCAGCTCGGAAGTTCCACAAAAGAGTTGCCTGGTTTTATCCCCATCGTGACCCAACGCCTCCTTCTCCTCGTCGCGGTCCATGCGACTCATCAACGCATCCAAATTGGGCTTGATTTTCGAGGTGTCCTCATAGTCACGCGGCAGGTAACCAAGTTGTCGCAGATAAACAATCGGTGATTCCCAATTCTTGATCAAATCTCGCACAATATCATTGTAGTTATTGTGCAGTCCTAGCTTATCCATTGGAATGGTTTTAGCTCTAGCCTCAAACAAGCTACATCTTCCCAGAAAACTACAGATCATTAGAGACCTGCAAGGTTGTTTTGTTAGTCTTTATTTGGTATTGAAAATTTATGAAATATTACCAAACAATCACACGCATTGCACTGTTAACGGGTTCGATGTAAACTTTGTTAAAAATTCATAAATATACTATTTTTATACTTAAAAATGAGTTTAAAATCAAGGCTTTTAAGCAGATTTCTTTGATTTACTTTCAATAAACTCGTCATAACAATTAAAACCGTCATACTCCAAGAATAGTAATTCAATTACTTGTAATCAGTTTTAAAATCTAAAGCATTAAAAATCGTTTTCATCACTTGTCCTAAACGATTCTCATGAACTGAACTCTTCAGTTGATTTAATTAAGTCACGACTTTCAACAGATCATGAAATCCACAGCCATAAAAAAATAAAGAAATAAAATAAAATGAGGGCTAATAAAATCAAACTGAAACAAATAGAAATAAATCATAATATTGACTGCTGGGGAATCGACACCGTTTGTGAAATATAATCAAAAACATTAGCATAAAGATACGAAATGCCAAACTTGTGATTTGGCAGAATTTAAAAAAAACAATGCTTTGAACAGAAGATAAAATTATAAAATAAGTGTGTTAGTACGGTTGTCAGGCGAGTTGACAATGACGAGAGCGAATTTTGAATCTCAAACAGAACGCGAAAAAAATATTTAAATGATGAGTTATTCGATTGTTATTTCGATATTTCGGTGTTTGTTCGTGCCAACTGCATTAAATCTCATAATTAATGAGCTTGGTTAGATATTGGCAAGAGATGAAGATGGAGACGGAGACCAGTTGCCGGTGCCAATCCAAGACCCAGGCACGTATGAAAGGCGGATGGACAAGAAACGCGGTTGGCCCTCGACCAATTTTGAAGTGTGACCGCGTAAACTGAATACGAAGTTTATATTTAGATAAACGACGTCATTCGAGCGGCTTTAGCGCTTGTGAATGAAAGTTTCGGGGCATGGGCGAAGTGGGAAGCGAGCCGACAAAAGAAGATCGTCGGCCAGGTTAACAGCAATAACAACAATGGCCAAAAAAAATACCGTCAAGTCATTCTCAGTCAATGTCTCTTGGCCCGCACTTTGCCCAGCAACGAGGCGCGTGCTCAGCATGAATCAGCAGCGTACCGAACTCAAACTCTGATCAGTTTAAAATATGCTCAGCTCAGCTCAGCTCAGCTTGCCGGATGATTGATTATGCATTAGGTGGTAACTGGAAGCTGGAGCCTTTTGTTTGAACTCTAGATTATATAAGCACTTATCGCAGCTACTAAGCTAATTAGCAGACACCCCTTAATAGAAAACAATGCATTGGCATTCATTCATATTCATTCGCACTCTTGTTTACACCCACTCGCGAGAGAGATAGAATTGTCTACATTTAAAAATGCAACTTTGTACTTTTATTGCTTAGATTTTCCGTATTTTCTTGCGGAGATTCCATTGAAGTGGCAACTACGTCACTAGCTTGCCACATTGCCATTCGTCATGTTTGGGGACTCAACTTGAAGATGTTGCGTACTTAGGCTTGTTAGCTATCAGCGATATGGCTCAACAACTCATATTTGCACAATTATTTGCCACATTTGAACCATGTGCCAAAAGTGATTCCCCTCTCAAAAAAAAAGACGAAAGAGAGGTAGAAAACAAATCTTAACATCTGGCAATGCAGTCAAAGAGTTATTTAGGCACTTTCTGCTAATTGTCTAATGCCTATTCAAGGCACGTTCTCTAATAGTTAGCGAAAAAATTCCCCCTATAATGACCAAAAAATCAAAAAAGCAAGTTAGGAGCTTAGAAGATTTAGCAAGTCGGCAGACTTAGAAGTCGATTAGAAACAAAAACCCAAAGCAAAATGCTGAAAATAATGATGTATCATTTAACTTTAATTAAGTGATCATTAGGCGGTAGAATTAATTATTATTAAATGATCAAAAAATTAAAGGAGAAGAGAATAAAAAATTGTTAATCTGGTTGAATAATCTCTTTAAATGTTACTTACCTTACTCAACAGGTTTTAAGTTACATTACGTAAATTTAGTTTTTCACTTTATAAATTGATAAAATAAATAAAGTTTAAGCAATTATTTTATATAAAATTAAAATATAAAATTTCTCTTTATATTTTTTAAACACTAGTTTAAAATAACTAGAGCTTTAAAATTATCCAAATGCAATTAAAATTATCTGAATCATAGATAACTAGTAATATGTTTTCTAGACTTTCCCAACTACCCAAATGTTGATGAGTTTTACTATCTTGAATCTAGACTTTCCCAACTACCCCATCATGCATTCAATAATTTCGTACATACATATAAATTATCGAATTAAAATGATAGATTCACATGTAATGTGCTATTAATAAAGACTCAATCAGTTTCAATTCACAACACAAAAAACTACACTCGGATCCGAACCATATAATTATGGCAAACAAACAGGGATTTTTTTTCTAACTAACCTAAAGCAACCCACACAAATGGCACGAAGGGAACTAAAGCTAAAGGCGAAGCGGCGAAACGGAGAAACGACAAAATGGCAATGCGGGTTTCCCAGAGATCGACCAATGACGGCCAATAATTTGAGTGCCGCCCAAGAAAAAAGACAACAATCACGAGACACTCGCGTCAAACTAACAACAACAATTACAGGTGCTAATGCCAAATGCCATAGCGAAAGAGAGACGAAGCGAGAGAGAGCGAACAAACGAGCAAAGCTCGCTCAGGAGAGCGCACAAGTTCCATATAAAAACGAATGCAGTAACAAAGTGCGAGTCATTCGCGCAAAGGAAGCTGCAACGAGCACAACGTGGATAACACATAACGGATTAATAGTGAAAAAGAGAGAACAAGAAGAAGTAAAAGAGTGTTATATTTCAAATAAAAGCAAGTGACAAACAGAACAGTGTTAGAAACTCCAAAGGTGTTAAACTTTTTAACCGAAAAAGTAAAGTGTTAAATAAATTATCAAATAACAAAATCTAAGCAAAAATATGAATGTCGAAGAGTTTCGCAAATACGGCAAGGAAGTTATCGATTACATATGCCAATACAGCAGTAAGATCGAGGAGCGAGATGTAGCGCCCACACTAAATCCCGGATATTTGAAAAAACTATTACCAGGTATGAAGAAAATATATGGATAAAACTATAATATATTCGTATATTTGGACTGCAACTAAAAATATAATAATTTGTGAATGGAATTTCAAAATGCCACTCAAGAAATTCATTCAAAAATAGTTGCTCTATTTTGGATATTAAACTATTATGTTTATTCTTGTAAAATATTTTCACTAGAGACGTAAAGATCTTGAGAACTCAAGTGATGGATTGTAAACAACAATTAGTTAAAGACTTCTAAACAAATTAGCAAATTAGCTGGGGAAAAAATAAGAAAAATGAGAAAATAAATACATCACTTCACACACGAAATATACCAAGAGGGGGAGAACAAGGAGCAGATACGGAAAATAAAAATTGTAAAGTACGAGAAAATACGCAAATTTCAACAACAAATAACACAGACAGACATACAAAAAACAACTCAACAGGCTCTTGAGAAACTTGTGGTTTCATGTTGACTAATTGTTTTCAGTGTGTGCAAACAATACATCAATATGGACTCTACTTGTACTTGTACACCTCTCTATAAGCCCACATAATAACCGTGAATAAAGGTGGAATGAAATTGGCGTGGGCACAATTTGGGGCATGAAGTTGTTGCTGGGTCATCAGATGAGATTCGCCGAGTTTTTTCAAGAGAATTTCAAGTGAATTGCGCACAGTTATTTAAACTAAATATTTACGTCTAACGAATACCACAATCTCTATAGTCAAACTAAACAAATCAATTAATTATGCGAATACACAGTACACAGGTAGAAGTAGATAAAGATTAAGATGTGTTTTCCATCTTTTCCGCACACTGCCAAAAATAACAAAAAATTCACTATAAATATTGATGTGCGCTGGATCAACAGCAACTTTATAGCTGCTAAAAGATATATATATATACTATATATAGCACGTATTTATATAGAAATTTACGGAGCTAGCGAATCCAGGGCCAAGACACCAACCAACCATCAACCAAACTAATGAGTTTGCCTTTCTATTGTTTATCTTACAGCGGACGCGCCTCAATCGCCCGAATCATTCAAAGATGTGCTGGAGGACTTTGAGCAAAAGATCATGCCGGGCGTGGTGCACTGGAATCATCCGAAATTCTTTGCCTACTTTCCATCGGGCAATTCGTTTCCCTCCGTTTTGGGTGACATGCTGAGCAGTGCGATTGGCTCCATTGGCTTCAGCTGGGCCAGTTGTCCAGCAGCAGCTGAGCTCGAGACGATTGTCATGAATTGGTATGCCAAGGCATTGGGTCTGCCCAAGGCCTTCATCTCCGATGCACCCGGAAGCACTGGCGGCGGTGCCTTGCAAGGATCCGCCTCCGAGTGTGCCCTAGTCTCATTGATCACGGCCCGTGCCCGGGCCATCAACGAGCTAAAGGGTCAAACAACTGTTCATGACAGTGTCTTTCTGCCAAATCTAATTGCCTATGCCAGTCGGGAGGCACACTCCAGCATTGAGAAGGCCACCAAAATGGCGTTAGTGAAGCTGCGCATCATCGATGCCGATGAACGTGGCCGGATGCGTGTGGATCTCCTGCAGCAGGCCATACAGAACGATGTGAATGCCGGACTGACGCCCTTCTTTGTGGTGGCCACTGTGGGCACCACTGGAGGCTGTGCCTTCGATGATATCTCCGAGATTGGCAAGGTGTGCCGTGAGGTGCCCAGCATTTGGCTGCATGTCGATGGCGCCTATGCTGGCAACTCATTCATTCTACCAGAGATGCGCGTGTTCTCCGCTGGCTTGGAGTACGCCGACTCCTTCAATACGAATCCCAACAAACTGCTCTTGACCAACTTTGATGCATCCGCCTTGTGGGTGCGCGATGTGATGACACTGAAGAGTGCGCTCAATGTGAATCCCCTGTACCTGAGGCACGAGCACATCAATGGCGTGGATTACAGACACTATGGCATTCCATTGAGTCGCCGTTTCCGTGCACTCAAACTGTGGTTTGTCTTCCGCACGTATGGCGTGAAGGGATTGCAGGAGTACATACGCAATCACATGGTGCTGGCCAAGAAATTTGAGATGCTGGTGCGCAAGGACGAACGCTTCGAGGTCCGCAACGATGTCCATCTGGGACTAGTGTGTTTCCGCATGCGGTAAGTTTAATATACAAAGTGAATCTATAAATTTTCTCTAATATTAACATTAATTTATCTCATTTACAGCACGGGCGATGAACCAAATCATCTGTTGCTCGCACAGATCAATCACTCGGGCAAAATGCACATGACGCCAGCCAAGTTCAATGGACGCTATGTGATACGTTTCTGTGTGACATACGAACATGCCACAGAGAAGGACATCTTGGATGCGTGGAGTCAGATCAAGGGATTCGCCGAGGAAATATTGCGTGATGCCCAGCTGGAGATCAGCTCGGCTCCGGCCACGCCCGAAACGGAACGCACCAGCTCCGAGCCAATGCCAGTGGCTGGAAAGCCGCCAATCAAGAAGAAGCTAACGAGAACCAAATCCTTGCGTTTCTCCTTCACCCGCAGCATATCACGGGAACAGTTCCAGAGTCAGAGCGAGCATCTTATGGATGGATGTACGCCCATATTGGTTGTCGACCCCAAGACAATTCAACAGAACTTTCAGCAAGCAACAGAAGATAATGAGAACAACAACAATAATAATATTACAACAAAACTGAAGGACATTTCCGACGTGGACACGGATGAGGCGAGCAATTGAACTTCGGAGTACCAATGCCGATTGGTTTCCCTGTAGATAGTATTACCGATAATTTGATTTCGGGGGTCAAAACAACGAGCTGAAATGAGGCCAGTACCTAAAATCTGACGATTTTAATATGCTCGAACACGAGTATTTATATTATAGTTTTTAAGTTGCGCTGCTGAATTTCATTTAATTTATTGTTGGGTTCCTATTACCACACCTAATATATACAATTTTAATTTTGTATGTTTAGTCAAAGCTCATGAACATAAAGCACTTATTTATACACATAAACATTTACTTAGCATTTGATATGCACATTTTAATATATATACATCTATAAAGCCAACAAGATTTTTCAATTTGAATGGGTTAAAGATCTACGTTTGAATATTTAACGAAGCGAACCTTCGTTCAGATTGAAGCCGTAATTAACTCATTCTGTGAAATTTTCATTTAAATAACAAACATCAACGGCAACAAATAAACAGTACGTTAAGTTCGGGGATTTTTATATAAATAAAAACACAATTTCGAGTCGTCTCGCAATGTACGAAAATAAAATCAAAACACACAAACCTGCCCTCTTGTTGCCGCTTCGCTTGGATTATCCGTTTAAATGAAAGTCGCACTTTGTTTAATTAAGTATTTGACCCGCACACACGTCCAGCACGTTATATAACGCCCACAACTTATTATTTATTAATTAGTACGTCTGTAATATGCAAATTTAAAAACAAAACAAACATTTCACGAGAGGTCAACACATGTGTGAGTGATGAGCACAGCTGGCCAAATCGGAGTGTTGAATTTTTTTCGATTTCATAAGATTTTGTTTAGAATTTCTTACTAAACTTCACCACGCGAAGGGTGTCGTGCACCAAACCAATTTTAAAATGAGCTTCATTGTTTTATAAAATTTACAATAATCTTGTTTTTTTATTACAAATTCAAAAAAAAAAAAAATTTCAAAAGTATAAATTTTAAATTATTGGAGAAATGACATGGGACCAATTTTCTATCGATATTTTAAAAAACAGCACAGCTGAACGACGATTGCGATAGCCGGTTTGCGACAACTATCGACGGATAGTTGAGTGTTATCGCTGCAAAACGTAAACAAACAAAAAGGACCGGCGCCTTTTTTATAAGTTAAACGTTTGCATTTAATTTAATAGATTAAATATGCCGAACTGGAATCAAATTCAATCGCAACTGCGCAGCTCTAGCAATCCTGTGGTATTCCTAGACATAGCCGTGGGCACAACGGTGAGTTGGCAGCTGTCTAAATTCAGAATGCGGTTTAACATGTTTTCTTTTTTTTGGCAGGAAATTGGACGCATGATTTTTGAGCTGTTTGCAGACACCGTGCCACGAACTGCGGAGAACTTTCGACAATTCTGTACTGGTGAATATCGGCCGGATGGTGTGCCCATTGGTTACAAAGGCGCCAGCTTTCACAGAGTCATCAAAGATTTCATGATCCAAGGCGGGGACTTTGTGCAGGGCGATGGAACCGGCGTCACCAGCATTTATGGCAACACATTCGGCGATGAGAACTTTACGCTGAAACACGACTCACCTGGTCTGCTGGCCATGGCGAACAGTGGAAGGGATACAAATGGCTGTCAATTCTTTATTACATGTGCGAGATGTAATTTTCTGGACGGCAAACATGTGGTCTTTGGACGTGTGCTGGACGGTCTGTTGATAATGCGTAAAATAGAGAACGTGCCCACGGGACCCAACAATAAGCCCAAACTGCCAGTTACAATATCACAATGTGGACAGATGTAGAATAAAATTGTTGTAATCTATACATAAGTATAATAAAGTTACAATACATTCAAATGCGAGTCTAATTACGAATTTATTTTAAATATGTTTCTGTCTATTTAACTAAATATCCTTGTCAAAGTATGGATAAGCCTCTGACATTGCCTTTTCCTTGCGCAGCGTCTGACAATCTTCGATCATAAAGCTGAAAAATTTAATAGATTACAAGTTGGATTAATAATTGCTATTATTTTGTACTTACTCGTAATATAGTGACACTAAAGGCACCGTGGCCAGATGCCACAGTGAGTGTGCATCGAGAATCCAAAGTATTGGCGGAAAATCAAGCAGTTCCAGGCTCATGGCCAGTGCGAATAGCACGTAGAATCGCAGTATACGTTTATAGTATGGCCGGCGATAACGAACCCGATGGCACCAAACAAACCATCCAACAGCTGCTAGCGTTCCCGTGGCAATGTTCACCTTCATGTTGAAGGAATAGTTGAATTTACCCACACTCAAGTAGGCAAAATAGTTGATGTAGTACGAAACAACAGCCAGAGTGATGACGCCACGCAGAAACAGCGAATAGCGATGCAACATACGCATCACCATGCAGTACAGTGAGCACAGAATAATTGAGTACGCAAACGCGTAGTCCAGCAGCTCCGTTAGCGGATAGTCCCTCGTATGGAATATAGCTGACCAAACCCAGCCATTGAGGCAGGTCTAAAGAATAGTATAGAAGATAAATAAAAAGAAAATGCATTCTTAAACCGAGCAAAAACTCTTACCAAGCCGAATATGTGAGCTAACTTGTAGCAGGGACTGTCGGATCGCACTTCTCGTCGAAACTTGCGCAACAATCGCAGATGCATAACAAAGTTCATGACCGAGAATATAACTGAGGCTGGCTCCTGCATGCCCAAGAGTCGCAGGAATGGCCATTTGCCATAGAACTGTGGTATCGGCCAGCCGCGTTCCAGGAACGCAAACACAGTGCGCCACATGCAGCCATAGGCGCACTCATCCGCACAGCTCCAGCCAAAGATGCGATCGAATATCGTTTGGCCATAGAAGCTAATCGCCTGCTCCTGTATTTCCAAGCCATCTGCAAAATATAAACATATGTTACATATGTTATAACCATTTAATTAATGCTGCATTTGTAGGCATTAATTTATTTTACTTGCCAGCTGAACAATTTGTGCGTTCGCAATTTTGTCGGCAATTGTGAAAAAATTGCGTGCGATCGCCGTTGGAGGCTAAAGTCGGCAGTGCTCCGCTTAGAAGTAGCAGGCCTATTGCACATGTTTGAGAATTAACACTAAGCATTTTTCTCTTATTTCAGCTCATTTAAATACACTTAATTTTGCAGTTATTTCATTTTGTAAACAAATCACGGCGCTATTGATTTTATCTTTGATTAGGGCTGCCGAGTGGCATACTGTTTATATACATATTGTTGCTCCAAAACGACACGCAAACGTTTACAATTTGCCTAATTATAGATAATGCTACTTAATTTATTGATTTTCCTCAGTTTGTTTGCGGTTTTGTAAATATTTTCAATTGATTTGTTTACAAGTGCAGCAACTGCTTGAACTAGGTGGCAACCCTTGTCAGCTGTCAAAACACTCAACTGCCAATCGCAGTGTTTACACATAAATAAGTATCGCAAAGTCATATATATATTGTGATTAAAGTGATTTGCTTAGTTTTAATATATTAAAATAAAGAAATAAAGTATAATTTCTTTAATAGACTTAACAATGCAATATAGAATTCTTAAATTTACAAATCCATATAAAAAGCAATTAGTAAATATCGTGCTGTGAGCAACATTGCGGTACATGAGCGTCGTATAAACTTGAGTATCTCTCTTCTTCGTCTTCATTGCAGTTGTGTTTGTGTTTGCTTTTGCAGTTGCGTTCGAGTGCTATAAAAAACTAATAAATTTATGAAAAACATATTAAAATTGTTGCTGCTAGAACCAGCTATATTAGGTGGCATTTATTGACGCACTATGTCAGCTGTTGTCATAATCTAAATCACATATTCATCCACCTGCCACCCACACAACTTCTGCAGCTGCAGATGCAATTGAGTCCACAGTAGTGCAGTATTTATTTACATATATAGAGAGCCATGTTGAAGTGCAACCAATCAATCGAAAATCCAGCACTGGCGTCACAACATTACCTCGATTGAGTAGTGTGCGCGATTTATATTTAGAATATGACGTTAGAGGGCAGTGAATATTGAGAAAAAGGAAGAAAAGGGGTCTCAACACAAACACAAAAGTGTGACCAGGCGACACAATCTGCATGTCCGAATTTCTGTTTGTGGATGCCAGTGGCAATGTCAATGCCAGCAATGACTTCACCACCCACGCACTGACAAGTCAGCATCAGGAGCAGAGAGAAACGTCCACGACACGCAAGCCTCAAAATATTAAGGTAAGCTCGTCTCTTATCTCTAGTCCAGTTTTAGCTCTCTACATTTAATGCCCACAGTTTCAGCGTGAACCTCTAGTATTCTTCATCATGCGTTTGAATCTGAAAGCGGTGCTGATGCTACTCATTGTGGCTGTGATGGTGATAACATTGGGCATTTACATGCGCTGTGCCGCCTTCAGTTTCTCACCGGACTTTGTGCGTCAACTGGGCGGCCGCAGGCAAACTGCCGAAGCGTTGACGAGTTCAGCCGCTGGCCAGGATCAGTTGACACAGCTGCAGGATATTGAGTGTGCCATCAATCAGGAGTACAGCATACACTGCAAGCGAGATGAGAATGCCAATGAGGTGTATGTGCCATTCTCGTTTCTACGGCAATATTTCGATGTAAGCGGTGCTGTGACGACAAGTGGCGCCGGTGGTGGCAACGAAGCAGCCAAGTTCAATTGGATGCACAGCAATGCGAAGGTGAATCTGCCCAAGGGCAAGTACGATCCACGCGGTGTATTCATGTACTTTGAGAACTACAACGTGGAGGTGCGAGATCGTGTGAAGTGCATCAGTGCAGCAGAAGGCGTGCCCGTGAGCACACAGTGGGAGAAACGTGGTTACTTCTATCCCACGCAGATTGCACAGTTTGCCTTGGCCCATTATAGCAAGAATCTAACGGAGGCGACGCCGCGTATACACGTGCTAGAGGACGCCGATGGCAATCAAATGGACTGGACAACACCAAAGACCAGTAACATGACACGCATCTGGCATCACAAGTTCAACACGAGCATTGTCCAGTTCGAGACGACCATTGGGTATGAGAGCGCCATCAGCATACAACTGAATCAGACGCAGGATCTGGTGCTCAGCGTCGATTTGCTGTTGGTGACCAACAGCAGCACGCTTATGGTCACCGTACTTAATCGGGATACAAAGCACAGCTATACCCTACACTATATTGCCGCCGAGCTGCTGCTCAGCGTCCAGGAGTCCAACATTTACTATGGCTTGGGCAGCGGGGCGCTGAACAAGTGGCGTCACATCACTCGCGATCTGCACATTGATGTCCAGAAGGGCATCGTCATGGGCGACAAGCGTTCCCCATTGAAGGTGCGTCGCAGCGATCTGGAAGTGCTGTCCGTTGCCTTTCTGGGCATTGGTTTCTACGACAACGTCACGCTATCGACCAGTGATCACTTGGCGCATTTCTATGATGCCGCCGAGTGGTTTGTCCATAATCAGGATACCAAAACAGGCGGCTGGTCGAATCCAGTGCGTCGCAATCTCAATGGCTTTGCCGAGCTGCGTCCTGGCTGGATATCGGCCATGGGTCAGGGGCATGCCATTTCGGTGCTGGCACGCGCCTACTGGCATTCCGGCGGAGATATGCGATATCTGAAGGCGGCATCTCTGGGCTTGCAGCCGTATCGCATCTATTCCCGCGATGGCGGTGTCCTAGCGCAGTTCATGGACAAGTATTATTGGTAAGTTGTTGGGGATGTAAATCCAGTCAAGCTATTCCTTACTCTTTATTCCTACTGCCTGCAGGTACGAGGAGTATCCCACAACGCCAGCATCCTTCGTGCTTAATGGTTTCATCTACTCACTGCTCGGTCTCTACGATCTGAACAGCACGGCGCCTGGTAAAATAGCTCGCGAGGCGGGCAAACTCTTTACCCAGGGCATGTACTCGCTGAAGAAGATGCTGCTGCTCTATGACACCGGCTCCGGCACCAGCTACGATCTGCGCCACTTGAGTTTGGGTGTAGCACCAAATTTGGCACGTTGGGACTATCATGCAACGCATGTGAATCAACTGCTGCTGCTGGCCACCATTGACAGCGATCCGTTGATCGCACAGACAGCTGAACGCTGGAAGGGTTACATGTTTGGCAAACGCGCTAAGCACAACTGAGAGCGAAGGAAGCTGGCGGCTGTGGCTGCTGCGGCTTCATGGCAGCCACGTCGCCACAACAACAACAAGTGATATTTTTTGTAAACCATTTGAAATGGTTGCGCTTATGCCGTGTCCCCCTTTCCACACTTTATGTAGAACTTACTGACAACGAATTTAAGTTTTTTAAATGTTTTGTTTCGCATTCGTCCGAAATGTGCTTAAAGATTTCATTTAATTCATTTCATTAACTATTACTATAATATATATAGATATATATATTGTTAGCGTTAAGGAATTGTACCTTTCTTCATCGTGTATACCTTGTATTGCATAATCATTAGCAGCTACTTATTAGCAACGATAACCATTTGTTAAACCATTAGCTTAATTGTTTCTTAAGTAGAGCTGCACGCGTAAATTTCACTGGACAATATCAGAAACCTAAAAGAGAGAGAGGGAACGTAGTATACCCTAAAGACATACTCTATGTATTTCCAATGCAAGGGTATATGGATTATATCACCATTAATACACACAACTATACTGTAGTCAACTTTTTTACTGCGCTCACTAAGTAGAGAGTTCGTTACACGATCCCTGTATAAAGTTAAATGTAGAGAGCTTAGCATTATAATCCTAGGACACACTCGATTTATATAGTTAGATAACTGTTAGATTCATAGATATACTTATACTTGGGAACACTTGTACTTCACTTCTGAAAAAAAGTATCTTGTTGTTTTCCAACTCAAAATACTAACTGCCCATCAAGATTATGTATTTTAATACCACGTTTCTACGACATACATATTGCGATTATTGTCATCAATGCATTTAGCTATTGTAAATTGCATGAAATGAGATCATTAAACCAGATTTTTTGTCTTTAAATAAATATATTTGATTGAGATTCTTGCTCTTTCACGTATCCTGTTCTGATATCGCAGTAATTGGTGATCGTATAAACGTAGTATGGGTCTAAATACAGATTTGATGAACGATCGATATTGTAATAAGCATGTAATGTAACGTTATAGGCCACTTTTGAGAATTTCTCAACTTAAACGATGCCATTCCATAGAATTTATAATTTTAATTTTAGTTTATAAACTAACACCGATGCTGTCAATTAAACAATTAAGCGATTCTTATTTCAATATTTCATTGATACCTTTGTGTTGTGCAATTTAAAACCCCAAAGCGAGACTGTTAACAAAAACGAGAATCGATTGATTTTAAATGATGATTAACTTAAGCAACTGAATTTCATGTACTTATTATCGTGTTCTTGTGATTTTTTTTTTATTTACAATTTGTTTAATTGTTGTAACAAAAATATATACGAAACGCCTCTATCAACGCATCTTGTACAATAGAAATGTTTAACTTAAATTAAAACTAAAAAACACTGCAGCTCATCAGCGTTGCGTTTGTCAGGATCTCTTCGATGTCAGGACATGCGAACGAATGGAGGGCGGTCCGCTCCGGCGACCCACTTCCTGTATGAATGCATTCTCCATTTGATCGCATATCAGATCAAAGAATAAATTGGCAATATTACTGTGCAGCAGCGATTTAAACCTGAAAGCAACCTTAAAGTCCAGTACACAAGAGTTGGGTATATCCTTAAGGCCAGGACTAAATCGCCATTCGTTTAGGAGGTAGTTGAACAGCCGGCCATCGTGACACTCGGATTTCACCAGCGACATCGGCTCCAGTGTCACCCGCGATGTGTAGGCCTCATTAAGCGGTGGAAAACCCACAATAAGATCCGCCTTGAATCCGCCGCTGTCTCGACTGTGCACATGGGATTTCTTTACGTACGGCACAAACTTGTAATAGTTGCTCACATCGGCGACCACACTGTACATGTCCTCCATGGAGTAGCTGCAAGAGTATGTAAACAATATTAACAATTAGTTTTTTCCCCCTTTATTGCTGACTCACCCGACGAGCTCCTTTTTGGTGTAAGATCGACTTTTGTTGCGAAGGTCATTGAACGTTATGTATGTGCGTTGTATGCCATTGGCAAAGTGTCGAATGCTGCTCTGCTGCTGACAACTGCAACAATTAATACTGAACTTGACTAATAACAGTTTTTTAACAATTTATACATCGTGCTTTTTTCTTCTGTATACACGAAACGGTTTGAATTTTACAAATAGCACACGGGTTGCCGAGATTCTAGATTATGTAATTCATATTTACCTGCTGACCTTGATTCAATGAAGCGCTGCAGAATTCTTACATCCAATGCCTTTAATGTGCTGCCCTTTAACATTTTAATCAGTTTTTAATCGCGGCCCTTAGCCAAGAAAGTGTGTATAAAATGTGTGTGCAGAGCGACAGCAAAAAAACAACACCCCCAATAACAATACGCGCACAGCTGTTGAACTAGCTTTGCCAGACTGCTAACAAATTACACCCACAAGTCACTAGGGCTGCAAAAGCGACATCGTGCGACCGCCACAATCTGTCGACCGTTCGTAGCTAAAAATGGTCATTTGGCGCAAATTTGGCATCGGCAAACTGAAGAAATCATTTTTTCATCTGTTCTTAGATCTTTAATTGTTTACATGATAGCACAAAAAGAACGCTGCTCTTCGCCCTGCGGCTCTGTGGCCACACCGGACAGCTCCTTTTGTTTCAGCTCCAAGTATGTGTTCTCATTGCGTTTCTGCAGCCATTCGGGCAGCGGCTTGGCCCAATCCTCTGGCGGCTGTTTACGCTTCGTCCACGTATCGTTGGCAAAGTGTGCACGCAGTCGTGTAAGTCGTCGCTGTTCCTCGCTTTTGATTACAGCAGCACCAGCTTCCGTATCATTGCCATTAGATTCTTCATAGCGCTCGCAGTTTCTAAAGTCCGTCAGCCATTGGGAACAGTCTGTGTCTTGGCCATGTATGAAATATTGGTGGAAACGTGCCTTAAAACTGCTGCAATCGTCATACTCATCTTTATACAAGTGACAGGGACGAATCTATTTGAAATTCCCATTAGTTTTATAAGTTAATTTAATGCTTATTACTTACGGCCCATGTATCATCTAACTTTGCTGTGGTATTTGTTTCTTTTGTCTCAGCATTTTCACTTTTCGCAGACATTATATAAAAATGTGCGTTAAGCAAATGAAATTAGTCAATCAGCTGTGTTTTGTTTACTACAGAAGGAGAGTTGCCAGATCAATCAATACACAAATGTCATAAATTGTCTGTCGCACAATTAAAATAAACGCAATTTTTTAAATCTATTGTAAACTTTTTATTGCAAATAATTGCACAATTTATGATTTCATGTACATCAAAACATTTATGTAAATTGAAATGTTGAACAATATTTGTTTGCTGTGAAACTACACACGACTGACTGTGCTGACTTCCATTTAAATGTTCGGCATTGTTTCAGAAATAATAATTATGGAGAAAATTTGTAATGTATATTCAAGTAATTGTGTAATATGCGCTTTTTATCAATATGTATATATATGGTGTGTGTATGTGTTTAAAAGGATCATACTTAATTAAAGCCTTTTAAATTAAATTTCAAGCGTTTTCAGCATATTACAACAGAACTTATAAAATTATAATAACGTTTTTTTTTTGTGTTTCATTTTTGTTTTTTTACAATTTTACTTACTTAATTACAAAACTAAACCCGATGGCATGTTTAAACTAAATGGTAGTCAAAAATATACAATATGCTGTATTACAAAATATTGGGGGGGAAAAACACTTGTAAATTGTCTCACAAACTACATAAAATTAAATTGTCTACTTTTAGAACCAGTTTCATTTCATTTTCAATTTTTGTTTTAGTTTGTTTCCTTGCCTTTGTACACATCTAAACTGGGTGAGAGAATTGAATTGCGATCAATTACGACAAATCAAGGAATATATATAAATTTATATATATATCAATTTGAGATAACGTAATTGGAATTCGTAATTCTGAATTATAATGTAATGTATTTATGTATATATGTATATGTAAATGAAGTGTGTTTTCATTCTTCCCTTTTGTTTACTCGTAATAACTAAATTATAAACTTTAGTTTGACTTTTAAGACTTAGTTTCTAAAAAAAAGACAGACAACAGTCTGCTCCTGTTATTGGGATCTTCATGTATGTATGTATGTATGTATGTTGTTGTTGTTGTTGTATGTATAGCTGCTTAAAGTAACCATCGTGCGTCCAGGACATTCTCCAACTGCAGCTGTTGCAGCAATTGTCGCTGCTGACAATGACAATGTTGCAAGCAGCCCGACAGTTAATATTTATTATGCTGCGCCAGCAGTTGCATATCCGTCAGATATTTAATGATGTGCACCTTCGCCTCGGCCTTTTGTCGCACGCCCAGCGTGTTGAGCATATCGGTGACAACCATGCCAAACGATTGATCCTCGGCACTGACCGCCTGCGAGACATTATTCTGGAATATCTTGATGGTGTTCAGCATATTATCACTGTGCTCCTCCTCGCTCCGTTCACGCTTCAACGGCGGCTCATAGAAATATGGCTTCTGGTCTTTGCCCACAGCAGTTGCAAGCTGTGCATCACCAGTAACAGTAATTTCTAAAAAAAAAAAACATATAAAATCATTATTAATATTTATATTTAAATTACTTAAAACGAAATTTTGTATAAATCTGTTTCAGGAATACCCCTATTAATGCTACTTGATGACTTACCATGCGGATGTGTCAGGGCCTGTGCGGATGTTGTGGCACTTCCATTGAAAGGTTGGGCAAAGATGTCGACCACAGTTTGTTGCTGCGCCTGCTGCTGCTGCGAGGGATCGGCCACCTGGCTGGCATTCTGACTGCCATTGGCGCACTTGCCCAAAAGCGATTCCCGGTATTGCCTGATGGAGTCGACCAGGAACTGCATCTGTTTGAAGTAGCGCCATCGCGATTCTTGGCACAATTTCATTTCGCGCGCAAACTTATCACGAAGGCTTTTCCATCGCTTTGTACATTTTTGTTCTTTAAAAAAAAAGAAGATATTAGAATTAAACTTTTTTTTAAGTACAGGGTTTCTCAAGTCGGATTTGCTCCAATAGTCGTACAAGAATTGTATGCTGTTATCAGTTTGTCAGCTTTTCTTTGGTGGGTGGCAACGCCGCAGCTAGACGTCAGCCAGCATACGTCAAAATTGCAAACCAAAACAAACCGCGAGACGTCACCACCGTCATCCCCGCCCCCCATTGCAGACATTTGAACAAACGGCGTTAGCTGTTGGCAGAAGCAGCAGCTGAGCTGAAGCTGAATCCGTGGCATGCCAGCAGCGACAGCAGCTTCCGAAGCGGCCTGACAGGCGCGACCGCCTGCTGCTGCTGTCGACGTCAACGACGATTACAACTACGAGTTGATTCTGCCCGCGCCTGGTATTGACAGACAACGCCAGCAGCGACCCAGGCAGAGAATCTGTGGCAGTCTTAAAATATTTTTGTTGTTGCATTCAACGGTTTGGCGCCAATGGGTTTTTGGTAGCCCAATTTAATTTCTTGCATAATTCATTCGTGGAAAAAACACAAATATCTATGTAAATCAGGGGGAACGCAGCATATAACAGAAAATGTTGGAGACATGGCAAAGAGACGGGACAATTTTGTTGGTATACTGTTTGGTATACTCATAAAATGAAATGAAAGCTGTTCGGTCGGTCTACGATACCCTCTTTCTGTGTGCGTGTGTTGTTTGTATCTGTGTGAGTGAACCACCAACAGCCAGCAGCTGCAGCGACGGCAGCAGTAGCAGTTGTATAAAAATAAACGCTGGCGTAGGCAGCGTGCGTCTGACAGAGACAACTACTGCGACGCAAAAGTACAGCAACTTCAAAAATGTTGACTGCGCGAGCACAGTCGACAGCGCTGTCAGGAGCGCAACTGAAGCGCCCAATTTAGGGCGTCAGTAAGAGTTATTTAGGTAGATAATTTCAAAAGTAATTCTCTGACTACTGTAAGGAAAGCATTTTAAATGAGTGGAAAGCCTGTTTGAGCAAAAAGGTTAAGTACTATATTATATGGATGATAGCTTTGACAAAGCGCCTAACCCGCACACCATTAACTGCGCTCCTGACATTTCACAACCGTCTGTCGCGTCTCCGCCGCGTCGCCGTTCACTTTTGCGTCGTTTCTGTACACTTGCTTTTGCTGCCCGCCTGCTGCCGACGCGTCGCCCGCTGCCTACGTACGGCCTACTGCTGCTGCTGTTGCTGTCGACGATGTCGTCGTCTCTGTTGCCAGCCCGCTCTTTCCCATACTTAGAATTAATCAATTTGCAGCGAGCAGCAAACCAAACGAATTTCACTTGCCACAGCGTATGGTTGGTGCTCCCTTTGGACCCGTTTCCCAAGTTTCCACAAGATTACGGCAATTGCACTGCTACAAATTTCACTTACCACTTACGCCGAGTGTTTCGGCAATTTGTTTCCAGGTCTGCGCCTTGCGTACAAAATGCTTGTAGTTGTAATGTGAGCGATCGTATATAACGGGATTCATTTTAACCGCCTCAATTAGATTGAGATCAAACTGCTGCTCCAGGTTGGCATCCAGTTTGTCCATCTCGATGGCTGCACTAAGCGTGTGCACTGCGAGAATCACACAAAACAACAAATTGTAAAGTTAATACTGCTTTGTGTATATGTATACACGTATGCATGTGTGTGATACGTGTGTGTATATGTTTGATGTTTGTGTTTAAATTGGCCACTTGATCCACAAATTGCCATTCAACTAAAACTCACTTTGTTTCTTTCGTTTGCTAATTGTTGTTTAATAATTGGCGCGCACGCACCCTTTATAGTTTATTTGTTTTTATTTTGATTTGGTCTTCTTCGAGGAAGAAACGTCGCGACGTCGACGTTCAATTTTATTCCTCAGTCGCTGCCAACAGTGAAATTTGTTCCAAGAATGCAGCAGGCAGCGCAGTCTACTTGTCTAGTATGTATATTTTAACACAGCCAGCCGCAGCGACGATTCGACGTCAAATAAAGAGACGTCGACAGCGTCGCGACGTTGTAGTCAGCGCTGGCTGATTATTGCTCTCTCGCTTTCACATATATGCTAAGCCTGCTTCCTCTTTTGCGCATGTTGAGTGCAGCAAAAGTGTTGCTTAACTTTCGTATCGACACAGTGTTGGATAACATCAATGTTTCTTTTTGTTCATCTTACGATTATAAATCAATTATCGACACTATCGATATTTTAACTATGTATAATAATTGAATTACCAATAAAGCATAGTACTCAAACTCAAAAAAAGGCCTGGCGTAAGCCCAAACTCCATATAAAAAAAATGCTGGCGTAAGGGGAAGAAGAAGAACTTGACATTTAGCTACGCTCGGGTGTCCTCAGACTCAAGAAAATAACAGAGCTGTTAAGTAAAGTAACAGAATGGGCAGCACTGTTTGTGACAGTTGACTGGCCCAGCGAAACATCGAACTGTTTAGAGTTTCGCTGGGTATACTGGAGATAAATGTCTGGCACACAAGTGAAAACGATGAAGAGTATTTGAATTTGTGCAATAATGAAGACAATATTGGTAGATTATAAGCAAGAACGAAAGCTTAAATTGTTTTTATAGACGTAAATTAGATAATTTTGTATATTTTCATTAATATAGAGGGAGAAACCACGTAAGAAGTTCAAAAGCTATGGGTGCACCCAATACGCGCTGTGCTTGTGTGCCATCTCATATTTCTCCTCTATTAACTTAAATTTACAGTTTCATTGCATATTCTCTCCTCTTTTTATCCAAATTAGTTATGCATGTTCATATTTAAAATAAACCGCTGTTAACGCATAGAGTTACCACTCAACTTTTTGTTATTTTTCCGTGTTGTATTGGCAACACTGGGTCGACAGCAAAATATTGAGCACTTTACGCCGCGTAAAATTTATCTAGCTTGAGTACTAAGCTTAAAGATAAAATATATGTAATGTTTTTGTGCATGTGCAATGCTGTTGTGGCAGCCATATTAGTGCAACAATGTATGCAAAAATGTTGAGTAACAGATGCGCTCATTGTGGCACTGTTAAAGATGGTGATTCGACCCAAATTCGAACAGCTGATTGCGGTCTGTTAATAACAGTAACAGCTGATTTTCAATTTGTGCGCGAAAATTTGAAATACAATTTTTGATATTTTCAAAAATCAATTAAAAAAACAAATTTAAAAAAAAAAACAAAGTACAAAATTTTTTAAAATATTGAAGATTATTCTAAAATTGGTTTCGTCCATTTCGCTCTTCGCGTGGCGAAGTTGAGTAAAAAACAAGAAAAAAAAATTTGAAATTCGAGAAAAATTCAACAAGAATTCTGCTAAAATTTTTAAAATTATGACAGAATTTTTAACTTTCGGAAAAATTTTGCTGTTTCAAAAATTTCTCTTTTTATTTAATTAAATGCAAAAATAATATTAACTGAGAAAAAATGTTTGGCTCTTTTTTAATCATTTTTAGTTTGTTTTTGGATCAATTAGATATTTTTAAGTGACAACCGTGGTGATTTGACCCAAAAGCAGTTAGATTTAAGTTCGAACTTCACCAGCGATTTATTAAAAACAATTAATAGAATAAGCAATAGAAGAAGAAGTGCTACTTACGTCGAAAATAAAAACAACAGTTATTAAAATTATTTAATTTTATGTATTTCGGTTTCGCTTTCGGTGTTTATACAAATTGCCTGTATCTAAACAAACGTATTGCGTAGTTGTTGATGAAATGAAAAATACATTGTCTAAAACTTTTGTATTGCATTTTACTTGCGATAATTAAAACATGCTACTGCCTTTGAAGAACTGGAAACAATCTGTGTGATAATATAGTTTACGTATAGTACTTAAAAGTAAACAGATTTTTGCTCAAAAATGTGTGTAGAGAATGAATTGGGTAACAATGAATAGTTGTCTTGTTTTTGTGTTTCTTTTGTTGTTCACATTATAAGGAATTATAAATTATAATCGCGCTTAACTAATTTATGTGTATTTAATGTATTTTCAAAAAGGAATGACTTAAGAGTTAGTTAAAAATCCTTCTTAGCAGTTAATTTGATGTTGAAATTTGTTTTGTAACACGAAACCGGATAAGCAGCAACTAAAAAAAAATCATAATAGAATTATAATCAAAAATTGGAAAGTAATAATATTGTAATATTTGAGGCGTAAGTTGCAAAAATTATGTTCGTTTAAATTTAACATGAAAAAACCGTGTCATTATAATCGTATAATTGATAAATTTCTGTTAACTAAATGCTAATCAAATTTTACAATGGTGTTTTCAGAATACAAATCTAATTACGGATATAATTAAACTGAAACTCTCTCTATAGTGTGTGTGTTGTTGTTGTATTTGTTTTTGAAAACTAACAAATTTTGGATTCGATTGCTATAGTTGCGTGTCTATGTGTTTTTAGTATTGACTTAAAGTTATTTTTTTCTGTTGTTTTTCATTTGATTATTACATTGTGTTTGAGAGTGTGTGTGTGTGTTATTGTTTGTTTGTTTAGAATATTTAAGCTTAAAATGTAACGAAACAAATGTTGGTTTTTCTAATGGGACCCTTCCTTTATCTTTACTTTGCTTTGTTTTTGTTACTCTTACTTTTTTTTTGTTTTTTGTTTGTTTTTATCAAAATATGATGTGTGTACTTGTTGCTGTGTGTGTGTTAGAGTGTGTGTTTCTTGTGTGGGTGTATTTTATAAATTTATAACGTACAAAGACGATACACTTGTATTTCCATGGTGATTTAACCATCATGCTTTCTCTTCTTGCCCCTGGCTTGCGACTCCTCTGTAAATTGCAATAAATTAGTATAAAGTTGAATTTTGTTGATTTTATAATAGTTTACCTGGCTTATCACCTTCCTTATCATTGGCATTGGCATTTGCATTGACAGATGCGGCCGATTCATTTGCCTCACCATCGGCTTCATCAATATCAGAATCCTCGTCCTCATCGTCATCGCCGCCCTCACCTTCCTCCCAATCTGAATTGTCCTCCTCTAGATCATCATTATAGACCTGCAAATGAATGAAAATATAATATTAATTGAGCTTGTTTCTTTTTAATATTGATAAAAGGTAATTACCTCCGATAGTGATATATCGCCATTATCTTCCTCGTCGCTCTCATCGCTGTCGCCATCCTCGTCGTCATCATCGCCGGAAACTGCAAGCAAACAAAGCAAATAAATATGGTGTTATTAGAATAAAATAGCATGCCAATGCGTTATGCTTACAATAGGTGGCATTTGCCAAATTTAATATTGCTAAAAACCAATAGAGTAAGATTGCAAAATTTGTGCTTGGGTTGTTTGAATTGCTGCTGTCGCTATTTGTCTGTAACGTTATATGGTTTGCCTTTATCACAGTTTGGCTTGCAGCAGACGATTCTCTCAATTGCAATTCTTTTAAATATTCATCTAATTCGTCAACGACATCTGCATCTGCAGGCGGCTTGGACGTGCTGGCATCGTCTTGCGCTTCGTGCAAACATTTTTTGGCCTTTACGCGCTGCTCCAATGCCTCGAGCTCGTCTAAATCGATCTCTAAGCCATTTAAACAGAACGCACTGCGCTCATCTGAAAGGCGACACAGAATCTGTGGTTGAGATGTGTGTATGATGATGATGATAACTGAAGCTGAGACTTAAGTGGCTGGTCATAAATGAATGTCAATGCCAATAACATCTAAGGAATGGATCCAAAGATGCACAAAACTTGTTTTGGATTTGCTTTAATGATTCTAGTGACTATAAGAACTCATTATTATAAGTTCGAAATTGTATGAATATTCCATTTATTTATGGGAAAGTATTGTTCCCCTTCATCTAACCTAATCAATATGATTCGTCGCAAACATTTAATACACACCTTCCTCTTCGGAGTCATTGCCATTGACCTCCTCATCATCATCTCCATCCGACTGCACCTCCACATCATTGGCATCAAAACTGTTTAAAAAAATAGTACAATTAATTAATAGTTAATACCACGAAATTAAATATAAGGGGCTTACCCGTCTAGAAAATTTAGAGATGGCAACATCTTGAAGATTTTGTCACGATAATTATCCACCTGGGTGGCATCATTATTAAATAAATCCAAGACAGCCAAGTTTTTGAATTCCACCAAGGGCTTCAACGTTTCCAGATCCTTGATTTTATTACCAGACAAATTCAAGTATTGTAATTTTGGGCTGGTCGTCAGATAGTTGAGGCCATTCGAAATTCTATTATCGGATAATTCCAACTTCTTTAGATTGGGCAACTTGGGGAAACCTTTTAGTGTTGTAAGGCCCACATTGATCAAACTTAATGATTCCAAGGCGGTATATTCATCTGTAAGGCCAACAATGCTTGTACTCCTGCAGTTGTCCAGATTCAGCTCTGTGATCTGTGGTAAAAAAAAAGGATATAAATGTTTTAATTTTCAACATCTAACTTCTTTCGGTATTTTGTTTTAGTGAATTTTTAACGGAAATGGGCATATTTAACGTTAGACAGTCTGGTCACACTACCTATGTATTCAGCATTTTGGGGCCTGACAGTCCGCCATGTCTGTGTGAACGTGTGGCAGAACAAGCGCAAAAGAAAAAACTCAAAATGAATAACAATACATACGCAAAAATCGATCAAACGCAAATTAATTTTTTTTAATTGCAAAAAATCTCGCACAGAAAATGGCGCAATTGAGAAACAAACAAAATGATGGTAAAAACAATTCTATGTGCTGAGATAAAATGATTTTTCAATGATTTGCGCATTCAGCAGAAGCTGAGGCTGAAAAAGTGGCAACGCGTTTATGTAATAGCATTTTTTCAGCCGTGTGTATATGGATGTGTGTGCGTGTACGTGTGACGTACGCGCCACAAAACGGATTGCGCGAGAATGGGCATTGAAAGAGCAGTGCAAAGAGCAAGTGCTGATAACATGGCAGCGCCAAACAAATGAAACGAATCGAAAACTGACGGAGATTGGGATATGATGGGGGGATGGAAACAGCATAAGTCCTGCAATTTGTGGAAATAAAACAAGCCGGCAGCACCAATACCAGGCCCAAGAAGAATATGTTGACAAACTGAGGTTTTATTTGTTGCGCTTGAGAGCAAAAGAAAAGCAGATATAAAACTTTTTATGTGTCTCGCGATTAGCAATCTGTGGAAGGGGCGTGGGCGGGGGCATTGCCTATGCGTGAAAACAAATCAAAGGGCAATTTTTGATTGATTTCTGATTAGCCCAGTTACATGAATCCAGCACAAAGATTTTCCCATGTAGTTGCTACTGGCAACAAAAATTCAATGCAGGCCCCGTTTAAGAATCGTTTCTCATCTGTGTTCAACTGGTAGTTAAATGAGTGCCCCAAACACACATACAAATGAACATACGTACGTACGCAGCTTAAGCTTTGAAGCGTGTGCATATCAGCTTAGCTTTGACTATGAGTGTGTGTGTATTTGTTAGTGCTTTTGTGTAGTTGGGTCTCTTTTGTGTGCACCACAACGGGCGCGATTTGGGAGAGTGGGTGGGGTAGGGTGTGGGTGTCTGATTGGTTAGGCCTTGCCAGAGCGCATGTTTATTAATCAGCAGAAGTGCCACACACAAAAAAGACACTGGTTAGTCTCTGCTCAGTTCGTTTTCGCACTTCTTGTACTGAGCGAGAGAGACACAGAGAGTGAGATAGACCTAGAGTGGGGCAAAAATGCATGTAAACAGTGCATGTACCGTTTTGGGGCGGCCGGTTTTTTGCATTGTGAAAAGTCTAGCCTGCGACAGAAGATACATGTGTATGGATGTGTGTGTGAGAGGGTATTTATGACTGCGCAGTCAATATGCCTGTGTGTGCAAGTCTCAACAGCAGCTATAGCTAAAGCTTGGCGACCCATCGGCATTGGCGAGAATGTGTCGATTATTATGTGCATACACGTTTCTTGTTAGCCAGGCTATAGGAGTATGAGTGCAATTGTGTGTGTGTATGGGATGTCTTTGATTGTGTGTATGCGCCTCTGTGTGCGGTTCTTGGCGTTGTTGCGTACATATGAATGATGCGCGCGCTATAATGTTGTTATAGATACATTTTGGTATCAAATAACCTGAAATTACAACAAGCAACATGGCATACAAACTCATACACGTGTACACAGACATCTACACACTTAGTAATCATACGTATGTATGCTTGTTTATTACACTGTTTGTCGCAATTGAAGGCCGGCACCAGCAACAACAAAAACAGATTATGGAAGCATTGCCAGCTGGCGCAATTTCAGGTGCTCGTCTCAGTTTTGTGCGTGTCTCGATCAGCATGCATTAATATGCAGAAAACAAGCCCAAGTCTACATATGTATTTACCCACACTTGCTACAATTATTTGCACGATTACATGAAATAATTAGAATTAATGCAATATTTTGCAGTTTGAACAAAGCAAAGGCGCAAAAATGCGCGCACATGGCAACACTGCTCGCGACACACGTACACAATAGCCACACACATGTGAATAGCAGCGCTTGCATGTATATATGTATTTGTGCATGTGTGAATTTGCTTATGGCGATCAATTTTTTTTTCCAACCAACGATGGATGTTATTTGTCGCTTCTTCTTCTTCTTGTGTGCTTTAGCGCTCTTTTATATGGCGTCGACGACGACAACGGCACAAATTGAAACTAGATTTACATCATGGCGTAGTTGTTGTTGTTGCAGGGCACACACACACTTACCCACATACACAGAAGAGCAGAGCGCGTTGTAATGAAAAATTTGTGTAATCACAACTAAACATTAATTTTGCGCGTTTTTCGGCTTGCTTTTCGTTCTATCTCTCTTCCTCATGCTTGCCACCACATTATCAATCAGAATTTATAAATATGTTGCATGAATAAAACTAACCTGGCTTGTTTTCCGTGCGCGTCTTTCCAATTCTATTCTCTTCTCCATTGTGTTCAGTGTGCTTTAGCTTTTAAATTCAACTTCAGATGCACTTGTTTATTATTTGCTGTAAAAGCGATTTTTCTCTCGAACGTCCAATAACCAAGCTCGCAGAAATGCCAAAGGATACACCAATACTATTGCAGTTTTTAATGTGTATGAGTTGGTCCCCTGCGACAGCGCGCACGCACCAGAAGCAGCAAAGTCGTCGCTCGTCGTTGTCACACACACACAAACACCTTGCAAATTTTTCTTTTTTGTGCTTCTTCGGTATTTTTGCCGCCGCCACCCGCCGCGTTGTTGTTGACTAGCGTTGGAAAGAAAATGTACAAGAAAATTAGTTATTGCATATATTGGTTGGAAAAACGCGTTAACTGTTGCAGTTGTGTACTCTAATCGTACGTTAGCGCATTTTCACATGTCACACTTGTGACGCGCTATTTTCAAACGCACTTTTAACACGTTTTTCGACAGATATTTGGGTTTTTGGCCTGTTTTTTGAGCTCACAATGTGCCGCTATTTGTACTTACCTTGATACTTTGAATATTTAAATAATGAAATCAATTTTTAATTGTATTTTCCGTCGCACAACAACAACAACCAACAAAAAATAGTGTTGGATTGCTCATGAGCGTGAGTGAACAAAAAAGAGTTGTTCACTGAAGTAAGCAAGTGAACATGTTCCTTTCAAATTGTGGCAGCATTGGCCCAACTTTGGCAATCAATGTGGCAGCCTTGGCTCCCAAACACGGAGGCAAGCCACAGAAATAACTCGATTTTCAATATTTAGATCATTTAAAAAAAGGAAATTTTCTCGCCGCTATTATTAAATTAGAGAAAAGAAAATGGGACCTATCTGCCGATAGGTATCGGCGCCTCATTCTGAGTATCAGGGCTAATTCTTATCTGGCATTATCGATACAATTTGGCGGCAAAATGTTTGACTGAACAGAGCTGCTCCACCCTAAACATGAATGACTCCTCAGAGCAGAGCGGATGCAATGGCATGCATACTAAATATGTAATAAGCATGTTGTTGGAGAATAATATTGTAATATATACACACAAATTATAAACAATCATTAAGATCCATATTATTTAAAATTGACATAATTGTTACATAATTAGGTTTAACAGATGTACGCACAACTTAACATTTCGAAAGGTGTGAGTCTTTGCTAGCTCTCGTTGAATGTGTGCTACTAAGCGCAAGGTGGCGCTATTAACAGTCCCAGCTGGCGCGAAATTTGAAATGAATTTTTGAAATTTTCAAAATCCATTAAGAAAAATTGAGAAACAATTTGAAAAAAAAAAAACAAAATGCAAAATTTTGTAAAATAATGAAGTTTAATCTAAAATTGGTTTGTTTCACGAGACTCTTCGCGTGGCGAAGTTGAGAAAAATTCGAAAAACAAAAAAATTGTAAACTCGAGAAAAATGCAACAAAAATACTGGTAAAATTCCCGAAATTCTAGCTTCAAATTTGAAAAAAAAAGTTGACTTTTCGATCGCGGAAAAAAATATGTGAAAAATTTCACATAAAATTGGGGGCCCTTCTGATTGAAGATTACCAGTTTTATGTATTCCGCTAGAAACAAAAAGCTAACTGCTACAAATCAGTTGCCAGGCGCGCAGTCAGAGTTTTGTGACGCAGCGGCTAGCTATTTGGTGTGGGTTTTAATGGCCGCCGCTGCTTTCTGTTTTGTGACAATGAGTGAGAGTGAGAAGAGAGAGAGAGAGTGCTCGCTCGCTCGCTCATTATTCGTTCTTTTTTGAAAGCTACAAACAAAGAAAGGGGGGGGGGGGGGGCTTGCAGGCCGCGTCCATAACAATTTTTAAGTTTCTTTCCAGAAATGTCATCCTCATCTTCTATACAAAATCGAACTAAAAAAGTCGAGCAATCGAACATTCGTCGAACACAGCGAAATGCGAAGAAGAGGATCGCTAGATCGCAGATCACTAAGAAATGAGGATGAGGATAAGAAGGGGGTGGAGGAATAATTATTCTGACCACACATACTACAGTACTACATAATATTCATATCATAATTTTTTATTATTTGCAGATTTAAGTTATGTATATGGCATCTTGAATACACATGCCGGGGGGCAATGGAGCCGCCCGCTACATTATTTTCAATTTACAAAAGAAGAAAGGTAAGAGGCTGCTTTTAAAGTGCTTAAATTATTTAATTTCACTTACTTCTCTTACAGCACAAACGCATTATCATTTATTTATCTCGATGAGAGAAGAGCTTACACCGCCGAAGTGAATCGCTATGATGAA
The DNA here is from genome assembly GCA_963924055.1 of Drosophila limbata. Taxonomy (NCBI): domain Eukaryota; kingdom Metazoa; phylum Arthropoda; class Insecta; order Diptera; family Drosophilidae; genus Drosophila; species Drosophila limbata. The sequence goes on along the minus strand of OZ001355.1, from coordinate 22,125,379 downwards.
TTGGCTCCAGAGGAACTGTTACCACGAGTTGTGTCAAGAAGATGATCGCTTAGCTTCCACGACTCCTGAATGTCCGACATGACAGCAATGTGTGGTGTTATTTGGATGCCAAAAAATTGAACGAATGGTAGATTCACAAATATAGAGACGATCGAAGCATGCGGGAGCAAAAAGTTGAGGATGTGATAAGTTATCGAATAAGTAATTATGATCATAATAATAATAAAATAATATTCCCGTTACCAGGTACTCAAATCATTGGATGAATTTAGCACAAATGAGGACAAACCGGAGGCGCTGCTCTGCAGCGACACAAGGTGAGGCCATTAATAGTCACAGTGGTAATTGCTATCAACGATCTTTTTTATTTAAAACTCTTTAACTTATTTGCTATAAAATAGACCATTTGAAAGATTTAAGTGCTTGCATTCAGTTGTAAGTAAATTTACGTGATAATATAGACACGAGGCAGCTCAACCACAGCCCCAAAATCAATAGCTGTGTGTAGTATTTAATTATAGATTAGCACTGCATTTAGCATAATACAAATAGCAGAAGGGCCTTGAATGCCACAATGCCCGCTACTATATTTAGTTCACAATACAGAAGGGGGAAATAATAGAGGAACACACACCTACATATTCATTCATACAAAGGGTCTAACTGTGAAATGACAGTCAATAAGCTTTGCTTATAATTAGCCAATTAAAAAGTCAATGAACGAACAAAACTGAAACTTAAGCCAAAAATATGTAGAGAAGCTTTTGAGCACAAAAACACAAACACAAACTTGAATAAAGTGCGTTGATGCCAACAATTAAATTACATTTTGATTATTTCAGCACAGCTTTTTTGCTCATTTTAATGTGAATGCAACAAGTAATCGAATCTATTTATTTATGTATACCTATATCATACTTAAGGCCTGACTGTCGGCTTGCTTTATCAATTAGCCGAGGCATGCACGGCCTTCTGCTCGACAAATTTACGAAACGTGCGTCCTTTAGACACCAGTGTGGTCACAGTCTGGCCTCAGCCTTGAATAGCGGCCTCAGTTTGTGTCACTTCCTGTTGCATGTGCACCTGCTGCCTTTTTTCCCGCTGATGTACTGATACACCCATATGTACATACATACATATATACACACACATGTATCTTTTCATCAGTCGTTTAAGCCGAGGTCTTCGGCTATTACACGTGGGCGTTTTGTTTGTCCAAAAATACTCAAAGCTTTCAGGCTCTTCTGCTCTGTGTGTGTGTGTGTGAGTTTGTGGGTGTGTTTGTAAGGGTGGTGTGAGTAACCGTTAAGATTGACAAGTGTCGCTTTGGTAAACTCAACGTTAACACCTCTGGCTCTGTGTGCGTCTGTGTGTGTGCGTGTGTTTGTGTGAAGGATAAACTAATATAAATTAAGTAATAGCCCCAGTGAAAGCTCGGTAAAAATCAAGTGTCTCAGCTTTGTTATTGCTCTTTAAGGTGACAATTTTCGACGCTTAGTTAAAGTTGAAGTTAAATGTCGCAAAAATAAATTGGAAGGTAAGTTGGCAGCACTGAAAAATCAACTGTAATCAGACAGGTATATCTAACTTGTTTTTAAAGAAAGTCAGTACACAACTTAAAGTAAAAGTTAAGATTAGGAGTTGAGAAAATAAGCACTAGTTAAACCGTAAAAAAAAGTTCACAAGACACCCATTAACTTGAAATTTGAAGAAAAAGAGCATTAATGAAGTGTTAACAGTATGTCGCTACATTTACATTATATTGGCAACAAGGTGGCAACACTGGGTTATAACTTCAATAAGTTGTCGTTCCTTAAACGACAAGTTGGCAGCACTGTAAGTTTTAATCAAAAATTTGCACTAATATTAGTGGGATTCCGGTAAACGTTTTTGATTTGCTTTTGATTTGATTTTGATTTTTCAGTCAGCTGTTCACAGCTGCTCCATACAAAATTTTCAGTGTGCCCAGAGCAAATCAGGGAAATGTGGTCTTACTAATTGATTTCGAAAAATCAGCTCTGAGACTGATTATTTTTGCATTTTGATTTGCTTTCAACTCAAAACTGTGTCAGCTGTGTGGCATATGGTGTTTGTTTACATTCTGCTGTCATATCAATATGGAGATCGTAAGTCTAATGCATTTAAAGTATTTGTAAATAAATAAATATAAAATGTTTGTTTAATATTTATTTAATGCTTTTTAGGCTCGATGATTTTCTATCAGTCCTATAATAATATTGAAGCTCTCCCAGTTTACCCTGATGAGCTTCTTAAATCTATCTTCGTCCAAATTTGGGAGCACTTGGTTGGTAAACTGGGTACATTTAGGCACAGTTTTCCCTGATATTTGGAACTCCATATCTGCACAGCTCAGCTAGAGTGTTGAACGTTGCTAGTTCCTCGACAACTTCATCCTGCCTCTTTCTCTTAAGCTCTGCAAAATTCAATAAGGGATTTTACATGTCCATAAAAAACAAATTAATATAACTCACCATTGGAAAGCTGCGAATATTCAATAAAAACATAATCGAAAAGCAAACTTTCGTTTAAAACGCGTATAAATTTCCTTTTCTGGCTTTCTTTCGGCATTTTGTATACTTTTTAGTTGTCAATCAGCTGTTCGCCCAGGCTGTCAGTTGTTCACGAAATCAAAAAATAATCAGTGTGCAAAAAGGGTCGTTCCGTCAAATGATTTTGATTTGGTTAAAAATAATCAAAAGCAAATCAAAAACGTTTACCGGAATCCCACTATTAATAAAAAAAAAGTAAAATTGTTATATAAAAGTATAAGACAAAGTTAGCTTTAACAAAGTTTGCCTCAGCATAAGCTGAAATTTTGTTGTGAGGACCTATTTTTAGCTTTAACATTGCCATTAACATTAATGAACCTGAAAACTTTTAAAGGTGCAAAAGTGAAAACTTTACTAAATTAAAAGTAATTACTTAAAAAGCTAGCACAACAACCAATATAGGCAAAGACTAACAACTAATTAATAGAGCACCATTAATTGAAAGTAGATGCGCGCTCTCTTTCCTTTAACAATTTGCCGCTCTTAAAAGTTCTCTTGGGCGCTCTCTGACAAAATCAACAGTTTGATGTGAAAAGCTTTGGGAAAGCTCTGTGCGCGCTGCTGGCAAAGGCAAAAACTGATGCTGCATCGCAGCAGCCACAAGTTGCCTTTTCGACATTTGCAACAGTTGCTGTTGAGTGTCTTCGAAAAGCGGACGTGGCAAGTTAAAGGTAGCGGACAAAACTCGCATATCAATCAAGCAAATTTTGTAAAACCAAAACGTTATCAGTGGACTTGTGTTACAGAACGAGAGAGGGAGAAAGAAAGAGAGTGCGTGTGTGAGAGAGTGGGGGAGCAAAGGCATTCAGTTCAAGTGCAAGTTAAATTGTTGCCAGCAACAATGTTGTCCACCATGTGAAATGTCCAAAAAATGTATTTTAAAGTGAAAACAAAAATTTGAAAATAAAATCGAATAATTTATTAGTGGCGAGAATTATACACAAATTTTTCTATACTCGCAAAATGGGCATAAATCAAATGAGCACCACTAAATATTATTCCATATGATTTGCATCTCTTTTGATTTACTTCGCAAATGTGTTATAACAAATTGTAAAATCATTCTATGATTTGGCGCCCAACGAACCACAAAATCAAAAAACGTGTAAAAAATGTTAAAAATAAGCTATAAAAAAAAACATTACCATATGTAGAAACGCAGAAAGGCGCAAAGCAGCATCATCATCATTATTAACAGCATTCAAACATAGCACATGCCCACAAACACCAACACTTACATATGCAGTTGTAACTAGAGATGGTCTCAAGGTCGTGTCACGAAAAATGTACATCTCTTTTATGAGCTGGACTTAAAAATTGTCCAGCTTTAGAACAATTTTAAACAGTTTTAACTTACGCTTTGAGAAATTTAAACGAAAACAATAGTGAGAAAAATGTATTAAACTAAATTGAATTGATATCATGCAGTCTAGTGTGCTGTTGCCAAGAGACTAAATGGTGTTTAACTTAATAAAAATAAAAATGAATTTTTATAGAAATTTGTGAGTGTCGTAAACTGCTTTGAATGCAATAAAAATATGAATGAATCGACGCGATACTAAAATTAAACAGAAGAAATTAAAAAAACAAAAAAATTGTTTAATTTTTGATATTCATAAAGGCAACATGTACATAATATTAAAATAAAAGAGAGGCTGGTATACTGTTAATGTAGCCAAAATCTCTTCTTTAATTCAACAAAAATACTGAAAGACCATAGATTTTGTAGAGCACAGAAAATTGTAAATAAAGTCAAATCATGCGGGTCATGAATCTTAAAAAAATGTTAAGTTCACTTTCTACTTGAATTTAAGAAAAATATGAAATTCTATTTGGAAAACTGAGACTCATAAATTTGAAAACTATGCTCATCTCTAGTCATAAATGTTACTCTAACAGCTACATTGCCTTGTTTAACACGCAGCTCAATAAGCCAAAAAAGAATCAGCATACATTATATGTTTGTACATATATAAAGATACTCATATATGTACATATGTATGTTTGCATACAAAATCAAATAAATTGAAATCTTTCGCAAATTGTATCACGTGCTTTTTTCTTATTTTTTTCCTTAATATTTTTTTTTGTGGTTTTTCTCTGGATCTCTTGCTTGATTTATTTTTCATGTGCCACCTCAAACAAATTTACTGAATGTATGTTTCGTTTACCAAAAAAAAAAAAAAAAAAAAAAAAAATAAAAGGAATATATATAATAAATAAGAAGCAACAAGCGACAAGAGAAAAAGTAACAACAATTACAACAAGAGTAACTGGTAACTGGTGAAGAGGCGGCCTGAAGGCCAACATCACCAGCATCACGCACCGCATTCCCACAGACGTCTAAAAGGTAGGTGTGCATTTTGATTTGCGACTTGTGTACAAAATTCACACAAAAATTTGTACAAAATTCGCTTTAGACACACTTATTTGCATTTCAAAGGCACACGTGTGCGTGTGTGTGTTTGTGTGAGTGCGTGTGTGTGTTTGTGTGTGTGCGTGTGTGTGTGTTTCACTCTCTGTATTTGTGTGTGTACTCTTTGGAGTATATTTTTTTTCCAGTTGGTTCGTGTGGTGCGTGTGATTATCAGAAGCGTCATCATCATTTCTGATATGGCGACGGTTCACGTCGCGTATGATTGATTGATGGCTGTCTATGCCTCTCGCTCTCCCTCTTTCTCTTTCGCTCTGTGTATATGAGCTGCCATAATTATATTTTCGTGGCTCGACTCGTACACTGATTGCCGCATTAAGTACAAATAAATTCAATATTAGCCAAATGTGATTGAGAAATTTCAAAGGTTAATAAGAGGAATATCCTGCCTGTGATTTGTCTCCGCGCAAAACCAACGGAAATTGTGAAATGAAACAGCAAAAATTCTTGGAATTTGCCAAAAAATAATTGCAAAATCGAAAACGGAAAATGAAAAGCTAGCAAAACCCCTTAATATCTAGTTTATAAGCTGTCGAGCTTCATTTTCGAATATATTCAGACTTCCTCTATCCCAATGAATGAATGAACAAATAAGTAAATATTTAAGTATAAAATAAAATACTGTTTAATGAGAGATAGACTCTTGAGCTTCTATACAAGCCAAGGAATATTATTAAAAAAATCCTTAGATTGATGCTAAATTAAACTAAAATTAACCATAACTGTGACTTCTCTTATCTAAAGTAAAATCACGTTTTTACTTAAGGGAAGTCTTCCAATTGTTTCTATTTCGCTTGAACTTTTCAAATTAATTGAATGCATCTGTCTTTAATCGTACGGATATTCAAAATTGAGTTACTGCAACTTTCAATTAATTTACAGTAAATTTGGTTAACTTGCAACTGTTGCAATATTTTTTTGTGGCATGTTAATCAATTAAATGTATATGTATCAGTTTCCGCAGTAATTCGAGAAATATTTAATAGAATTAAGTTAACAATTTGCTGAGTGTGGGTCGCAAATGAATTAAACAATTAAAGTGCAAATTGAATACGCTGAGTCGACAACGTTTTAAATTAAAAATAAATGTGTGGAATTTTATGTGCGGTTTCATATTTTCCATTACCATTTCCATTTTAATTTAGAATTTCTTTGGTGCCCGCTGTCTTTTAATTGGCCGTAAATGAAATTTCCTAGCCACCTTCACACCTTCTTTGCACCTGTCAGAAGCATTAATGCGTATCAAAGCCAACCTCAAGTCTCCTATTCCTCACCCCGTTTGCCCCTTTGCCCCAAGGCCACCAGCTCTATTCTATAGCATACTTTTAAGCGTTAAACGCCATCGCCAACTTCTCTGGCTTAAAGTTATAAAAATGCGTCCATAAAATTGAGCAATAAACCAAAGTTAGCTGCACATAGAAATTAACAAACTAAAATAAAAGCAAGTATTTTGCATTCGCAATTTTTATTATGATTCCAAGTCTTATAAATAGTACAAACATCCTTTGTGCTGTGGCTTCTGCTTCTCGACTTCTCAACTATCTAAAACACTTGACCGACTTTTTGTTCGCATGTGCTGTTGGTATTTTGATTTTCACCTTATACCCTGCTTAAAAATAAATTACTTGAAAAGGGTATGATAAATGTAGGATTAGGTAAGGTCGATTTTGAACGATATTTAGCTATAAATTTAATAAATTTATTTTTAAATTTCATTTCTTTTTTAATTAAGTTTGCGTAACATTTTAATAAATTTAAAAAAATTACCTTGTAATTATAATTGAAAGCAATATAAGTAGTTCTTTCCTTACAGCATATCTTCTAGTCGAGCATTGCTTAAAGTTCACTCGTTTTATATTTTGTAGTTTGTTGTTTCGCTTGCTGTGATTATTCTTGTTTGCTGGCTTGTAAATGCTCAAAATAGAAAAAACGTCAGGACGTCAACTGAAGCCAACCCATCTGTACATAAAACTCGTAATACTGTGAAAAAAAGGGTTAAAAGATGGGTCAACCTCGGGGGCGGGTCAAAGTTAAAACATGCCATGATGATGATGGCATTTATGACATGACATTTAAAGTGCGTAAAAGAAGAGTTAAAAAGAGCATTTCCTATAAAAAGCAGCACAGTCAAAGGTCCACAGAGTAACACGACGTAAGGTATTTATTATAAATCCAAATTAATACATAGACAAGACATTGATTTGTAGCATTTGGGCTTAGACTTGTGACAGATCAAATCATGTGGAAAGATTCAAGAAATATATTTCTGAAACTTTGCATATGATTTGATCTATCAATAATCTGAGCCAGTGCTACGTATGTAGACTCCATGTTTCTGTAGTTGAACTCCTGACTTAGGACATCACATGACAGAAATGTTGGTTGGGATGTCGTTGAGCCTGAAGTTCCCTTTCCAGCTGGCAATTGCGTAGCATCATCTGTTTGTAATACGCGCGTAGTTCGTTCTTTTTGCGCTGACTTTGCATCTGGAGCATATAGGGATGCATTGCATTTGAAGAACGCTTCTGAAGTTGCTGGCAAATGGAACAGCTTATGCAAGCCTTGGGTTTTAGCTGTAATTTCTTGGCGAGCCTTTGCCTTTTCTTTTTAAGGCTTTTTGGATTGATCTTTAGCGGTTTGGGTTCCTTGGGTTTTTTGGTCTCTTGCGGGGGATTAAACATGGCAGGATGCATATCCTTGAAGATCTTTTTGATGCTGCGGGATTTCAGAAAGTCCGCTATCAAATCGGCAATGATTAATGGTTTTGGCTCTGGTATCCTTTGGCACGTCGAATGCTGTCTGGGTAAGTGAAAATGATCACTTAATCTAGTGTCCATTTTTGAGATCTCTCTACGTAATGCAGTTTGCGTTTTGACGTCAGTTGCTGAAAGTTTGTTCATCAATGAACTTTTACGCCAAGCATTACTTTTTATATCCATACTAGCCAGCTCAAAGGCATTCGATATTCGATTTATAAAGTTCTGTTGCTTGTACGGATTATCATAGACGACTTCCCTATCGAGGTAACGCAATTTGTATCCGAACAATCCCCTGTCTTCCGGCATTTCAGCCAACATTTCCTTACTTTCAGTTGACTTTAGTGCACCAATTGATTTATCTGATTGCTTAAATATTGGATCCCATTTAGACATGTCTCTAATCGGGAGTTGACTCGATCCCGATCCTGAAACTATACTTATACGATCCACTCCGTATGGAGAAGTACCTTCAGCACTCGTTTGAACTTGAACAGCTGCACTCTCTTTCACGACAATCCTTTTGGGCAAATCATCTGCCCTTTCTAATACGCTTCCACTTTTAGATTTCACACTTCCTCTTTGCGATCCCAAATATTTTGGCATCGATTTTTGATGTTTATGCGCATGCACAACTTGTCCTGATGCTTCATCAATTGTAAAACGTTCTATATTAGGTTGATATGGCTTTAAATCGGGCTCCAGAATTTTTCGGGGCTTAGCTTCATCATCATATTTTTTCAAATAAGCCATGAGTTTGGGATTGTCTTTTCGAAATTGCTGTACTGTTTCTAGCGCATTAATTGGATTATAACGTGGAAAAGTTATCTCAGCTTCTTTTGGTTTTTGATACCTTTTTTTATGATGCTTGGTATTAATGTTCTTAAAACTGGGTTGAGTTTGTATCACAGAACTATGTCTTCTGGGTTTTAAAAAGGACTTCAAACGACTTTTAGTGTAGTGGGCTTTATGTTTTTCAAAATCTGAATACCACAAATTGAAGTCGTCATTGCTACCCTCCTTTAATAAGCTCTTTCTTGAAATTGCTTTATGTGGAATATGAGTGTGCGTACTAGATCTATTATATGTGAGATCATGATGCTTTTTAATTAGTTCATTTGGTATATGAATAAGTGAGTCGTGCCTTCTTTTTAGTACATCCCTTAATATATTTCTCTTACGTTGTGGGTGTTCATCTTCTTTGTGCATAGATTCATAAGATGGAGCTTCTGTTCTAATATATGAAGCAGGTCTTTTAAGTCGTAGGTTTTCCTCTGATCTGTGTGAATATTCCACGTCTGGCGTTATTCCACTAATCGCAGAGCCGTCTTCTTGCTGTGGCTCTTCACTAGGTTCTTCTAATTTCTCTTTTGCCTCAGCTGATTTAATCTCTTGACCGGAAATGGGTATTTCTTTCTGTAGGTATTGCTCTTGCGCATAACGTATTCTTGGTGCATTTAATTCACGACGCTTTCTTAAAAACCTGCCCTTATGTTGCCTTTTCATTAATTCAACTTTACCTTTTGATTGGATTTCTGGTACTTCTTTAAGCTTATTGCGTGACTCGGATGTGTATTTTATACTCGGTTTCTTGAATCTGTCAGCATAAGGTGAAGGTTGTTTCTTTAATGACTGCAACTGCTCGATTTTCTTTAATTTCTCGATGATTTGTACCATGTCATAGGGATTTCGAGTACTATTTAATCGTTTCAATGCATCGTCAAATTCACGTTGCCAGCAAAATTGTGAGTTCTTGTCACGTTTACGTGGTCGGCGAAAGCATTCGAGAAACTCTTTATAAATGGTATTCGAAGCTTCCTTCTGCGTTACTTTAATTATTGGATGGTTTGGTGCCTTGTCTTGGGTTAATATCTTGAGAAATGATGCCGCCTTCTTGCTTTTGATATTTTTTACAAAGTCCGCGTTCTGCTCGATCCTCTGGCGAATGTCCTGTTGTCGCTGCTTGCAGCCGTTGGCATAAAAACTCCAATAGGCTCGAAAGGCTCCATCATTCGTGTTGATCCATTCGAGTTGGTCAATAAGCGGCGACAGCTTCTTCATCTTGTTGACCAGACAGCTGCGGTCCAGCAATAATGGTTGTAAAATGTTCATCTTTCTTTTTTTTTTTGTTTTGCACTTGCAATTTTGTTTTTTATTCTTCTTGTTGTTAGTTTTCTTTTAAAATGTTTATTAAAAATGTTTACATTTATATGACCTGTCATTTTGATGTGACTCAATAGACACCCTATGTAGCAGGAACAGGTATTTAGATATTCATTAATTGTAATTATCGCCTATTTGCATCTCGCTGTTAAATGTACACAGCAAATATATATAATTTATAAATATATAACATACACTGTAAACATATTACTTATACTGTAAACAACATAAAATCTTCTGTTAACGAATATAACATACTCTGTAAATAAACAGAAGAATCAGAAGAATAAATAATATATTATAATAAAGCATTCTGCACTTGGCGATCGAAAAATACAGTTGCATTGCGCGTTTTAAATAAATATATACTGGCTACACTTAGAAAATAAGTATAATTTTAATAAAATACAACTTTCATTTATTACAACTTTAGTTTTATTAAATATATATTTTTTTATATTTTTTTTTAATAATCTAATTTTAATAAAGCATCATATGCTTTTTAAAACATAAGACAATCTTTTTCCATCTTAAGCATAAAATAAATGTATTATATTAAAAGTCTACTGCGTTTGTCTGTCTTTAATCTCAACTGCGATTCAACTAGTTTTATAACTGAGAATCAAAATAGTTGAATCACAGTTTAGATCAAAATCACAGACTACGCTCGTTACTTTGCTTCATTTTAAGCTTATTATCAACGATATTCCGACAATCGGAGAGCATTTGATAGCAGATAATCAGCTTTTCCCTTATAGATGGAGTCCTCTCCAGTTCTTTGGCCAGATCGTCCAGTGATTTGACAATTGGCAAGGTTGTTGTTGTCTTTCTGGGAATCAATCTGCTTCTGTAATAATTCTTTAAATCGTTTTGCTTCTGGCGCTTTTTCATTTCAGCCATATAGGGCGGATCGGGTTCGATTTTGTAGAAATAACGGCAGATTTCACAGCTGCTTGTGCTATGTAAATCATAACAGGTTTTAGAGGTCCTCACCATGAATTTTCTTTTGATTTTTGACCCTCTGCAGCTATCAATTTTCTTTGCAGATTTCTCTTGCATTGCCTTACGATATTTTATATTATCGAGATTCGTAAGCGTATTTTTCATTTTTAAAGTTTTGCGATTCTCTCGCCTGAATCGCTTCACTAATGACGATTCAAAAGATTTTGGCCAATTTTTGGGTAGACTTTCATATTTAAACTTGTCAAAATTCAAAGTTTCCATAAATGCATTAATGTGTTTCTCGATATCCATAGGCGGGTATTTTTGTAATAGCACTTTTTCCATAGAGTTGATGTCCCGATCAAACGACATCATTCTCCAATAGATACTGGATGTGGAACTTATGATTGAATGTGTTTTTGCTTTGGAATCTTCGCGCTGTACATCTTCAATTTCACTTATTCCCGGAATCAACTCTTCAGCTGTCAAAATATTTTCACTTTTTTTCGGAATCGAGTCTTCAGGTATCAAAATATGTTCACTTTTCATCGGAATCGACACATTTGATGTGCTTCCAAGTACACTATTTGTTTTCCTGGGTGATAAGATATCAAATGATCGGGTAAACTTTAACAGTTGACTGTTGATAGACTCTAATTTATCCGAGATTTTCGAATCCAGCCGCTTTCGAGGGGTGGCAAACTTCTGAAGTTTGGAGAGACTTACATTTTTACTATTAGTAAATGTGGATTTGCTTTCGGAATGTTTACTCAATTTTGAGAAACGGCCCATAACTCTCTTTCCCAAAGAAAAAGGGGTATAATCGTGAAGTTTCAATGATTTCAATGACTTCGTTGATTTCGTTGATTTCATATTATGAGAGGAATATGATTTTGTTTTTAGGTGTGAACTTTTTCGAAATAAAAGTTTTTCAAGTTTTGCTATTTCCTGTTCCGTAAAACTAGAGAATTCCCGAGATTTTTGTAGTTTTTCATCAATATACTCATCGCTTTTGACCAGTTTTTCGTCTGATTTGTCAATATCTTTTGTTTCCAGTATATCCAGCATAGAATCCAATTGGTCATCGGTCAACTCACTTGGTCTATTTTGCGACTTTCTATTTAGTAGCTTATGAATTCTTTGATACGATGAAATCGTATTAATTAGATGCTTTTCTAATGGTTCAGCTAGTTTCTTATCTGTAGTGTCATCTAGTTCCACACCCGACTTCGCGACCGTCTTATTTTTCTCCGACTTTCTTCTAATTAGTGTCTTTCTTAATTTTTCAATCGACTTCTTTCCTGGTCTCTCATCTAAAGTTTCATTTGAACTCGTTTCTGATCTATTATTTAAATCCTCATTTGACTTCTTTCCTAAGCTCTTTTCTAAAACTTTCTTCCACTTCTTCTCATTCCACTTCATTCCTGATCTCTCATCTACATTCTCATTCGGTTTCTTCTCTAAGCTCTCATCTACATTCTCACTCGATTTCTTCTCAGAGTTCTCATCTACTTTCTTATTCGACTTATTCTCCAAGCTTTCATCTACTTTCTTATCCGACTTCTTCTCGGAGCTTTCATCTACTTTCTTATTTGACTTCATCTCTGAGTCATCTACTTTCTTACTCGACTTTTCACTTATTATCTGATTTGGACTCTCATTTGTTGACGCTTGAAAATTTGATGGCTTACGTAAAATTGACTTGGGTATTTTTTCTATTGGTTTTGGTTCTTTATAATATTTACTGTTTGTTTGCCATTTATCAGTCGGAATTTTCTTTGAAAGATCTTTTGGCACCTCCGGTTTTGTGGAGGTTTTGAAAAGTTTGGGTTTCGCTCGTTTTCGTGGTAGGCAACGCTTCTCCTGTTTACATAAGCAGTTGAAGCACTTTTGAAGTTCTTTAATCAATGGGTCAAAAGTATTGGGTAGATTACTTGTTTCGTGTTTGTGCAAAATCTTTAAAAAATTCGCTGCCCTCTCGTCCTTGATTTGATCCACAAATCCGTGATTCGCAGTCCTTTGACGATGCAGTTTAAGAAATGAAAATTTTCGATCATTGGCATAAAACTGCCACCAGTTTTCGAAAGTCTGGCAATCTTGCAACTGACTTTTCTGTACGTTGATCCGAAACCGTTCAATATGTTTCTCAACGCCTTTCACCTTCTGGATAAGAGATCGAGGCTTTAACATTTTTCCATATTGAGCGAGTACAAAGGCATCACAAGGATTCTTGGACATCATCTTCAACATGCTGATTTTGCAATATTGAAGTACAATAAAGACAACAATAACACTTAAGACTCGCTTTCTGTATACAAAACTTGCAATTTGTTAACTATAAATTTATATATTCTTGAACAATTTGACTTTACGTTCGGAACAAGTATGATAGATTTTCAAGTAATTTATTAGTTGCCTCAAGTTTCTCAAAACTATCCGCTGCAATTTTCTATAATTAAAATAAACAGATTTTATATAGTGGTTTGCCTCTAGTTTATATCATGTTTAAAGTGTTTTTTATATCAATTATGAAATTAATTGCAAATTGCATCAAAATCATTTTTGCAAAAAAAAGTAATTTAACAATAAATTTAGATGTCAAACCATCAACAAAATTACCATTAAAGCAACTTTACAAGTCAAAATTTAGATTTATTTTGGCAAACATTGCATCTGTTGGGCATTCTTAAAATACCTAATACCTTTTATCATTTCAATAAATTGCCACATTGTAATTGTTACAACTTTACATATTTTTAAGTGACAGTTCATTGATCTAAGAACTGTGTTAAAGTATCATTACAGCATTTGTTTATGTTAACCAGATCATGGTTGTTTAAATAAGAAATTCTTAATGCGAGGCATCGACTCATACCTACATATATGTACATATGTGTGTATGTAGGCAGTAAATGGCAATTGAGTACTTTTCAGATACTCATTATAAATCGCTGATGCTTGCGGGAAAGGGTGATATTTGTTATTGCAGGGACTTATTTATTTACAGTCCTTGAGTCGTGTGTGCATAAAGCATATTGACGCTAAAATAACACAGGTGCCTCTCTATTTCTGCTTGGATAGTTTTTCTGTTGCTATCTGATTGCAGAAAGGCAGATAAAGTTAATTTCGATTTTTAAATTTTTGCATGGCATGTGTTGGAATCAATGGCAGAGGCGATAAACAAAAACGAGGCCATGACGACGCTGCCTGACGACTATAAACAGTCGATGCTCGTTTATTAGCAATTAATTTGAATATTAACAGCCGAAAGGTAAAAGTCGAAAGCTCGTGGACATGCTGAATAAACATTCAAAAATACGAGTACTGGGAAAAATAAAATACTGAAAGGCTAAAAAAAGAGCGACATAAAAAATGCACAAATAAATGGAAAAAAAAATTCGACAGACACAGACTAATTTATGATGCATAACAAATTATTATTTGTATGACTATTAATAAAATGGTCAAATATATTTTGAGTATGTGCTTAAATATGGAAAACTTCAATGCTTTGCAATTGTTTAATTACTTAATGGCAATTAACACAGTTGGTATGTTAAAGTGCGCCATTTTGAGTGTCTTTCGGAGTGACCTTCATCGTATTTATGCAGCTGCTTCTCCAACCCTGGCCATTGAACAGGATTTGCTGCAATGTTGAGTGCTGCTGCTCTCGAACGTGCTTACTTAATGGTCTGTTCCATTTCGATTTCTTCCATACTTTACAGCGCATTGTAATGTGAATCCAGCTCAAAGCATAATTGCAAACAATTAGCATGTCTGCAATAGAAGTAATAGGGAGATGACAAAATCAGCAGCACGGCCATAAAATACCCAATAACAGAAAAATAATTGCTAGCTACTTTTTCTATTAACATTGCTGTGTGGCAGAAAGAGATAGCTGAATAACATGCTTCTGTTAGAACATTGAGATTAGCAATTGCCTTAAGGCTTGCACTCTGTTAGATAACATCGTTAAAATTTGCTCAAGAGTTACATAAAATTTTGATGTTAGCGCTTAACATATCAATCCAGCATAGCTTGGCAGTTGCATGTCTGCTAAGTAACATAAACTGAATAAAACAATTTATTTAATAAATAATTTAATACAAAAATATTTATTGTGCGTGCGTGTGTGTTAGACCCCATTGCTTAAATCGTATATGTTTTTGCTTGGATATTTGCCGTTCTACTCGTTTATTTGCCCTGCCAATGCTTCTTCAAGCTGCCCTTGAAATTGCTTTGTTGTTGAAAATGCTGAAATTATTAAGTCTGGCCATAAAACCGTGAATCGCTTTGCATTACAGATTTGCAATACATACATACATACACCTACAACATACCATATGCTAGAATTTACGCATATTATCTAGTTACTGAGTTCGCCTGAATGCGTTCATAAGAGCTCTCAGACTTCGGTTCTGGTTCTCTGTTAGCGCCCTTTTGTCTGGCTGCGAAGCTTCTTTAATTTTGCACTTTAATTTGCTTGGGGATGCTGCGCTTATGCGCAATTAGGCAGCTGATGAACTTGACTATATTTATTATTAAACCATAGCACACGCATGTGTGTGTATGTAAAAAATACTATGTGTGTGAACTTGGGAGCTATCTGCTGGGGGATAGACGTTTAATGTTTATGAACTGGAACTAAGCAAAAATAGCACATGCTCATATATGTATAAGTACATACATATTTAGTTGTTTGTTTGTATGTTACTAATCAGCACATGTTCTTGTTTCACTTTGACTTTTGTTTGCAGCTTCTTAATTCATAAGCGAATGCTCCAAATAAGCCAAACACATTTCGACTTGGCCCATATAATTTTGTTAGCTTATTTTAGGCACAAAATGCAAACAGCCTTTGCAGGTGTTTGAAATTACATTCGGTAATTTGTATGAAATTGCAAGGTCTGCCAAACTATGTAAGTAGAAGCATCTGTCGGAGATAGACTAATGAATGAAGAATAGTGCTTGAACACTACATGAGTTTGTCCTATTGCATTTTTATACCCTGTAGTCAGAGAATTGTGAAGAAAAGTATATATATGTATATAAAATGTAGGAATTCAGAAATAACGATAAGAATAGAATTAAGAAAGTATCGATAAGTGAATGAAGTTGGCAGCATAAAAAGAATATCGAGTAGCTGGCCATCGAGTTGGCAGCATACGAGTTAGTGGAAACTCAACTGCTGAGGAAAGAAGATGTGAGCTCGCCGAGTATTATTTTACTACAGTTATTAAGACGAATATAACCGATTGAATTGTGAAACCATGAACTATTATGAAGAAAACTATTACATTAAGCATTAAGACTACAAATAAACATTGAATTAAGAAGAGTGTGTTTTAATGTGATTTGAAGTGACCCTTGGCAGCGGAGTAACCCACAACTTTGGGGGCTCGTCCGGGATCCTTGTGAAAAGAAGAATTACGCATAAATCACCAAATTATTGTCGTAATATCGTCAAACAAATCCTAAATCCAACAGAAAAGCTGATCTACAGAGTTTTGGTGCAACTACGTCGTTGTGAAATTATGACGCATAGTGGTGAAATACAATTGGCAAATGTGTGAGCGAAAGAGCACGAGCACAGCGAGGCGCAGAGAAAAGAGAGAAGAGGATCAACGAAGTGACGCAACAGAGAGTAATGCAACAATTGTAGAATGAAGGAATCGACATCAATCGTTCTTATGTTCTATACTTGTGGCAGTAAAATTACCGAGAATCAGAGGCAAATTGCGTGCGAGAGAGAGCAAAAGCAATAGCGAGACAGCGAGTAAGAAGATCAACAAAGTGACGACACATACACAGAGCTTGAGTGTGTGCAGCGAAGTTACAGAGCAGCAGAGGCGATTTGCGTGCAAAGGAGAGCATTAGCAAAAGCGCGGCAACGGTAAAGAGGATCGGCGAAGTGGCGACACATACACAAAGACTTGCGTGTGCGTGTAGCTAGGCGACAAAGCAACATCAGAGGCGATTTGCGGAGTCATCAGAGCAGCAGAGTTGCCAGAGAGCGGCAAAAGAAGTCAACAGAGCAGCAGCAGACGACATCGGAGTTGCCACAGAGCGGCAAAAGGCGTTTGCAGAGCAGCAGAGAATACAGAGCAGCAGACGACAAAGAGAGAACGGAGCGACGGCAGAGCAACGACAGAGAGTATAATATAATTTGTAGAATTTAAGTGACTTTAACATTATTTTAAGTATCTTATAATTTGTAGAATTTACTAATGCAAGTTCACGAGATCACACAACTTACAGTTCAGGGTCTAAGAGAGAAATTAAGAGATCTGGGATTATCATTGAAAGGAAGAAAACTAGAGTTGCAAGATAGACTCATTTCTCACTTTAGTTTTGAGCAAAATAACGAATCATTATACGAGGACACCGTTGATACACAATCAGAAGTTGAAAATAGACTGATAGAGATACCCAGCACAATGACGTTCACACTGAAAGATATTAAAGAATCATTGACAGAGTTCGATGCAAGTGAACAGAAAGATGTTAATGAGTGGCTCACAGATTTTGAAAATACAGCAGTGACCGTGCAGTGGAATGACTTGCAAAAGTTTATCTATGGACGGCAGCTGTTAAAAGGAGCAGCAAAGCTTTTTGTGAATAGCCAAGACGGTCTTACTGATTGGACTACGCTGAAAGAGGCGCTATCAGAGGAATTTACAATAAAATTGTCAGCTAAACAAGTGCATAAGCAACTCGAGGGTAGGAAGAAGAAGTCAGAGGAATCGTTAGTGGAGTATTTCTATCACATGAAGAACATAGCAAAGAAGGCCGGTGTAGATGAAGAGAGTCTCGTAGAATATATAATTGAAGGTATCCCAGACACAAAGCAAAACAAAAGCGTTTTATACCAGGCCACAGATATGAAAGAGCTCCGAGATAAAATGATTATCTATGAAAAAATATCGAGCAATACAGAGTCCAACAAAAAGGTTAAAGCTGAGAAAGATGAGACAAAAACTGAGAAAGAGGGCATTCGTTGCTACAAGTGTGGAGGCAAAAACCATTTTGCCAGAAATTGCGGAGAGGAAGAAGTCAAGTGCTTTAAATGCAATCAGCTAGGTCATAAGGCTAATCAGTGTACATCAAGAGAGCAAAAGAGAGAGAATGTGCAGTCCCAGCAGCTGGCGCAGAAAACTTCAAATAGAGTGTTCAAGGAAGTTCGCATTGGCATCAAATCGGTATCGGCATTATTCGATTCCGGCAGTGACATTTGCACTATAAGTGAGAGCACATACAAAGAGCTGTATCCAGTAGCATTAAAACGCGACATAAGAGAAGTGAGAGGCATAGGTAGCAAGACGATCTGCACACTTGGATCTTTTAAGATTGGCACAGAGCTAGATGGCATTCCGATTGAGTTATGCTTTCACGTGGTCCGAGACAGAGATACTCTCTACAGTTGCGTTATTGGTTGCGATGTTTTCGCTTATGTGAGTGTGACTATCAGTAGCAATGGAGCAGTTTTTCATAAAATAGAGAAATCAGTGGGAGAAAAGAATGAAGGTCAAGCAGTCTCAGATCATCAAACCTGTAGTAGCGACTCAATTTCTTTAGTTAAAGAAAACCCGATACTTGACGTACAGGAAGCATTTCCTCAAATGATGATATCGACGATATGTAAGAATGGTAAAGGAGAGATAGATTTTGCTAATGAGTATAAGCCAGTGAAGCCAGAAAAGTATCTAGCTGAAATGAAGCGCACGCTTAAAGATGAAATACCCGTGCATCAGAGACCCAGACGTTTAGCGTACAGTGACCAAGAGAAGGTGAACGAGCAAATAGGGGAGTGCCTAAGAGATGGAATCATTCGTCATAATGTTCCTGAACATGGTGCTTTCCCTATTGTTATGATAGCCAAGAAAGACGAAAAGAAGAGACTGTGCTGTGATAACAGGCAGCCGAATCAGACGAGACTTACCGGATTTAAAATGAAAACAGGATATGATAAGAAGGAGAAACAAACGTTAGGAAATAAGTTGTTGGATGATAAGCAAGACGAAAAGATGAAATTCGAAAGATGGCAGAAGAAAATATATCTAGAGTATAGGAAGAAATGGTATCCATCATTCGGGACGAATGAGGCCGTAGGATGGCCGAATGTAGGAATTCAGAAATAACGATAAGAATAGAATTAAGAAAGTATCGATAAGTGAATGAAGTTGGCAGCATAAAAAGAATATCGAGTAGCTGGCCATCGAGTTGGCAGCATACGAGTTAGTGGAAACTCAACTGCTGAGGAAAGAAGATGTGAGCTCGCCGAGTATTATTTTACTACAGTTATTAAGACGAATATAACCGATTGAATTGTGAAACCATGAACTATTATGAAGAAAACTATTACATTAAGCATTAAGACTACAAATAAACATTGAATTAAGAAGAGTGTGTTTTAATGTGATTTGAAGTGACCCTTGGCAGCGGAGTAACCCACATAAAATATAAAATTTAGAAATTAAAAAATTTAATAAACCCAATGAATTAAAGATGTGTGTTTTGGCGACCTTTCTACTTGATTTAAGTTGAGTTTTAGTGGGTTGAGGTGGGGTTTTTTTTTCTGTATTCGATTATTAAACTTAAACGGGTTTTCCTGCATTTTCCCAAAAATGTAATGTTAGATTGAAATTGGTTGATTAAATGTTTCTAGTTGTAGTAGTCATCGTTGGTTTTGATTTTAGCATAAACCATTGTCGAGGTTTGAGAAAATCACACTTCATACCAAAGTTTATACAAAACACAAAATCCTACATAACTCTATTTACGAGAAACGGACACCCACCACCAACAACAATACTTAAAGCCCTCTCCAGACACATTTCTTTTTCACATAAAAATATTAAGTTTAGTAATCGAATACAAAAAAAAAATCAGACCCCAAGACAACCAAAACGCAACAATAAATTAAAGTTAAAAAGAGTAAAATATTGAATTTAAATTCTCTGGGGGTATGTAAAATGCTAGGATTGGGGCAAACCCAGAAAAACCCAATCAGACCAATCAATTAATTGACCTATTAAAGTAGTTTCCGGGACCAGATTGATCTGAACTTCATATTATTTTTATTAATTTTATAATATACTGTAACAATGGCAAATTGAAAGCTATACACTTGAATTTGGCACACTTATACTTAAGAATGTCAACTTTATGCTTTAAAAATTTCAGAAAAAATGTTAGCCTTTCAAGAGATAATGCTCAACTGCAAAGGGTATCTGTTAGTCGCGCTTTCTGACAGCTTTTGAGAATGCTTTGTGCTTTCGTTTGATTGACTTTTTAATGGGCTGCTGGCAAATTCGAGCAAATTGTCGACTCTTGCATTCAATTTGATATGTGAGCATGTGGAAATGATTTAATGGACATTTGCACAGAAATTTAAAGATTAAATTGTGTGCAACAAATTGCCGTTGGGCACTAAATTAAGCTTCATACACATGCAGAAATTGAATTAATATTTCGGATTGTTTGCTGGGGCAGCAACTAACAACTAAAGTTTGGAGTTAATTAACATTAAATATGTAAGTAAACATTATAAATGTTGCTTACCCAAGCAGTAAACAATATTTAAATGCAAATTGCCCAACAGATATGAATATTTTCACTATCTTTTTGGGAAATACTCGTATGTGTATTTGGGTATTGGGTCAGGAAAGCCACTACGAAAAGCCCTGGCCTTAACTTTGGCAAATATTTTTGCATTTGCTTTTGTAAACAAAACCAAAGTAGGGCAAAATAAAATAAAATCAAATCAAATCAAACAGAAACAACGCTGCATAAGCCACATTAATGCCCAACACAAATAGCAAAGGAACAAAAAGAAATAGAAAAGCAGGAAAAATAATAATAACAAATACGTGAACACATGGAAGCGCAAAGGACCACGTAGTCCTTAGTCCTCGTTGTACACGTAAAGCCAACAAAGTTATGAACCGTCCTCCTTTTGCCCAAAAGTTGCCCTTGGGCTACAAAATAAATTAAAGTATTTTTCAATGTTCTCACGCATTTTTCAAAAATTTACCTATTTTAGCATTTCAACATTTTTACTTGTGTTGCTAGTCTCTTTATTCATTTTTCTTGTCTACATAAATAAATTCAAAGTGCGCATTTTATGGCAGAGGGAGTTTAGCTTAAAATAAGGAAGTTTATTTTTTTTTTTTTGTTTTTTAATTTATTTGAGTTTGAGTATTGCTTGACTAGTTGTTACACTCTGAAATAAGCTGCTTTGCTTTGGCTTAGCTTCACTTTGGCTCGAATCCAGCAGAGCTTTAGTTAACAATTTTTGAGTAAACTGAAAACAATATTAAAATTTAAATTACAATCTCTCACAGTGAACATATTAAAATAACCTAAGAGGCTTATTTCGATTGAATAATTACAAGGTATCCATTTGAAAAGACGAAAATGTAACAGTTTTGGTTAAAAGATAGCAAACAAGCTTATTTTTTAACTCTTTTAACTTTGTCAAAACTTAACCGATTTCCATGCTGAATATTAATTTAATCATTACTCGAATTCCTAATTGATTCTGTGTCTACATTTTTATCATTTGGGGATTTGCACTTTCTTTCAGAATTTTTTATACACTTTTAAAAAATTTTGAGCAATCAAAATTGTGTCAAAACTTAACCGATTTCCATTTAGAATGTAAAATTGATCATTGCTTGACTTTTTTTTGGATTCTGCATGTAAATTT
Organism: Drosophila limbata; assembly: GCA_963924055.1. Classification (NCBI taxonomy): domain Eukaryota; kingdom Metazoa; phylum Arthropoda; class Insecta; order Diptera; family Drosophilidae; genus Drosophila; species Drosophila limbata. The sequence continues at coordinate 22,103,806 of OZ001355.1, read as the reverse complement.
TGTTAATGTAGGAAATTAAATATTTTTTGCACACTTGTTATTATTTTGTTTCATATTTACATGTTCAAAGTTTTTCATATAATTTTATCTACCTTTTTACAATACTGTGGCTACAGGGTATGTCCTAGTCGATGATGCTTTCCTTCAGCAAATTTTTTGTTTATTAAAAAGTTAAGCAAACGCAATATATAAATCGATTAAAGATCAATTTGTTGGACTATAATAAGCAGCTGTTGTTGTTCAGCCTGATACGAAGAAAGCTACTCGAAGTTTTACTTGTTTCTGGCTTCAATGCTGAAACTTTGACGCCTTGAAGTATGCAGCATTAATTGTAGCATGGCCATGCGGCAAAATGGCGAAACCGAGAGAAGGAAGTAAAAAAAAGAGAAGAAAATTAATAAGCGCAACACGTGCAGTGCGGTTTAGTCCAGAAAGTGTAATACGGAAAACCATCTGCTTGTTGCTGCCCGAGAACATGAAAGACAGAGACGAATACTGAAAGAGAGAGAGAGAGAGAGAGAGAGAGAGACAGTACAAGCCAAGTCTGGACATGCGGCAATGGGCCAAAGTTTGTTGAGCAAACGGCTTTGAAGTCTAATAGGATTAGCCTGGCCTGGCCCCGCCCACAACTTAGTGGGCGTGTTTGTGGGGCGCAAATAAACTTCAGCAGACGCTTTTTGTGTGTGTGTGTGTGTGTGTGTGTGTGTAAGTGTGGCTAACCAAGAAATCACATTGAAATAAATAATATTAAATAATGAGAGGCAAATATTTGTCGAGCAAATTGTAACAAGAAGCTACGGCTTTTTATTATTGCAAAAAGTATATTATAAAGATATATATATATATATGTTTGAGGTGTTCATTGTGTCAACAGTGGTGATTTCCAATTAGTTTTCCATTCGTTTACTGTTTCTAGCCGACAGTTTTATCATTGAACTTGATGGTCAAATCAGTTTTAGCCATGTTGGTGAAGGCGCCAACCAGACTGTTGAGATTATCGTTGGGCAGACGCCTGTCGAAGGGGAAGCCCATGGTGCGTCTATCGGGATAGAGCTTATCCTTGAGACCACAGAAGGAATATGCCGTGCTGCAGGCATCATTTGGTGTGCTGCATAGAAACAGAAGCGGAAACAGAAGAAGAGGGAACACAATTTTCGATTAATAATTTGCAAACCGCATCCATCTGTTGGCCACTACTCACTTGGTTAGCTGCTGCACCGAATCGTTGCTGTAGTCCGAAATCATGACAAACAAATCAAACTGCATGCCCTCCGGCTTGCCCTTGGGCAACAGCAAATGTTGTGGCCAACCACAGCCGCAGAAACGGAAACGTGCCAGTTCATCGGCTGCCTTGGGTTGATAGTTGGCTCCGACGGCGCGGAAGGAACGCTCGAAAGGAATGGCCACCGAGGAGTCCGTCGACTCACGACGCACAGTATTCTCGCCAGGCATCACTGAAATATGTACATTCCATTTCATATTTATCATATATATTTGGAGTATTTTGGATATTCTGCGTACTTACACTCAACCGTAAACTTGTCCATTTCAATGGCCATCAGACGTTGTTCCTCCAAACGCAGTGGCTGATTGCGTTCATCGGTCTTGGGACAGATGAAGATGCGGCAAGTTCCAGTGCGTTTGGGTCCCGAATTTGTCACATTGAAGGTATATGTCCAGGGTGCATTTTGCAGATGTCTAAACGATGCCGCAATATTATCATCCTCAACGGGTCCAAAGTCTAAGCCAGCTGCCAAATTGGCAGTTGATTTTTGCCAATAGGTCAACAAAGTATTGGGACGTGCTCCGGCTGCACCCAATTTGGCCTCAACGTAGGTCACGTTAACACCATTAAAGTCCAGCTCGGTGTTGCTGTAGGGCGGCAACAAGGTCTTGTGCTTGTTGAAGATGCTATCGATGAAGCCGTGCCATCTGTAGAAGATCGGATCCCGCATGGCCGTCGTTACGTCACCCATAACGCCAAAGTCCTCCAAGTGACGAAAATCGGGATCGTGGGCAAACGAGATGATGTTGTGGCCCTGATTGTGCAGGTTGCCGTAGAATTGACTGTTCACGGAGAGGGTTGAGGAGGCCTCGATCAGATTGCCCAGAATGTCAATGCCAGCCTTATCGTCCAGGGGAATGCGTTGGCCTTGACTCTGGAGATGATTACAAATATTATAAAATAGAAATGGGTATAGAAATACAATTAGGAATATTTTTAGAAATAGAAATAGCAGTCGAATAGGTATTAAAAATTTAAATTATAATATAAAAATTAATAATAAGTAGGAAAAGGTATTCAAATTGTGAATTGGAGAAGGAATTGGAGTAGGAATAAGTTGAAGTTGAGCTGGAATCCGAGTTGAAAAACGAATCAAAATAGATTTGGAGTTGAGAATAGAAAAAAAAGGAAAGGCTATTGAAACTGAATTAAATCTGTGTACATACATTTTCAACGAATCCTTGATCGATGGCGGCGAGGACGCGATCGCGCCAGCGCTCGACTTCGGCGATCTCAACGGAGCCATCGGGACGATCGACGTCGCGGAGCAGCTGATTGGAGATACGGGCTGGATAAGTGCGATTGTTGACACTGGACAGGATCTTGGGGAAATAACCCTCGGCAATGGAGTCGCGCAAATTGTTCAGGGGCAGCACACGCTTCAGGTTATTGCAGAAACGCTCGACATTGTAGCGTGCGAGGATCTGGTGATGCATGTAGTAGAAGAGCTCGCCGCGACGATCCTTGTTGACCACCTCCGTGGGTCCACTGGCCGGATAAACCAGATGCCAATGCCAGTGATGGCTGTTCACACCGATATCCTCACGGAAATAGGCCAGACGCTGTTCATCCTCGCGATCGGAGGCCGTGTAGTTGACGGGAATCTCCAGAGGAGCACGATTGCCGCTCTTCTCAATCACGGATGCCTCCTGACGCGCATCCTGGAACACGGATGGCTCAATGAAGTTGCCCGGAAAGACCTGCGAAATGTTCGGAATGGACACGGTACGTGTATCCGGACGATGGGCAATGGCCACGGCATAGCTGTACTGGAAGAGCACCGGATTAAGGCGATCCCTGCAAGGAATATAAATAAAATAAATGATAAATATATGAATGTGAATATATGAATATGCACTCACTTGGTGTAGGCACACAATGAAACGAATTGCTGCAGATTGGGTGCATCGATATACAACTGGATCAGCTGGCTGGCGATCTCCCTGTGCTGGGTGTTGAACAGCGAGAATTGAGCCTTCTTGCCCAGCTTTTTGGCAAATTCCAAATTTGGCTTCTGGGCCAGTTCCCGCAGCGGAATCCTTGTCTCCACATTCTGGGAGAATCGATTGGCAACCTCCTCGGTATTGTTGCTATACCGATCGGTATAGAAACTCTCGGGTAGATCGAAAACGGTCTTGCCCTGATCACGAGTGGTAAACACCGGTTCCAAGGGACGTTGGAACAACAATTCTAAGGCTTTCAAGTCGGTATTCATGTTGATATGATCAAGGAAGTACTTTTCGGATACCCTGTAAAGTTGTTATACTCTTCACAAGCTGTGGCAGCAAACTGTGAATATTTCCATCAGTCGGTGGCATATTTATAGTTCTTAAACTCTAAGCAAAAGCACTAGAAATCATATTTGACATTACTGTGGTTTTTGGCACTTTTTCAGCTTATCAGTTCAGTAAAGTAAAATAAATATATATCTAATATAAATACATTTACGTTTAGGCAAAACCACAAAGTCAGTTTTGAGTAGAACATATGTTTGGTTCTGTGATAAAAATACACATATAAATATACACAGATATAATAATGATTCGTTGTCTTCACTTGCAACACGCTTATCACATTTGTGGGCGCGACTCGAATGTTTTCTCACATGTTACCACAATGTGATAAGACACTTTTGGAATGCTTGCCACAATCAATTTATTTTCATAATTTTTATATTTTATATTTTTGATTTTTTTTAACTTAAGTGATAGACAGAATAACTTTTAATACCATACAGAAAAAATTGTATGCAGTTAAAACATTTTTCCACTACAAAGTTTATGTACTTTTCCACATCTTTATTTCCTTTTTCCATCATTTTCCATACAAATTTGTTACGTATTTTGAGAAACATTAAACATTACACTTTTAAACTTTATAACTTCTTAAATTTTTGTCTCCCGCAGCAAAATTGTTCAAGTCTCGGCATTTTTATGACAACATTTTTACGCTCAGCTCAACTAACCCATTTTCATAAGGGATAAATGGGTCTGAAATTTATGAATAGCCCCAAGGAGGCAACCGGTCGGGACAGTGGGATTATAATGTACAAATATTATGCTAAGTTTTCTTTATTATTGCTGCTTGCTATAGCCAAAGCCGAAGGGGGAAAAAGCCGCTGGCTAGTAAATAAATTGGCCAACTTATGAGTATTTTAAGCAGGTCTCAACTATGAACATATGTGCGTATAGAATGTGTTTATTTGAATATATATTTATTTTCTGGTGTTGCTGTATTTGTTGAGGGCCTGTGAAAGTGAAAGTCTTTCTCTGGAATTTGGCGATTAAAACAATTGCGGTGTAAATCAATTTTGTGCCGCTTTCGTGACCAAAGAGCCAAAAACTTTGGCCATTGTCAATAATAAATGAAAGTGCTGCAGACTGTGGCCAAGGCATTAATCTGTGAAATTGACAGCAACAACAACAACAATAACAAGTGTCAGAATCTTGTGGCAGATTATGCACAGACTCAACTCAACTCGACTCGACTCGACTCGTTTCGGATTGGACTTGAACTTGGGTGAATTTCCAGCTCGTTTTAGGGGCAATTCAAAAGATGAATTTTCATAAAATATGAAAACGACTTTTCATATCGAACTTTATACATTTTCGCTGTTGTTGTGGCTCTCATTGTTGTTATTGTTGCCTGACCTTGCTGTTATCTGTCAGCTACGGTAATTTTTCAAAAATAATATCTTTAAGCTGCGGAGAGCGTAACAACTACCATCAATTAAAATCGCAACAGAATTTAATTTACAATATTAAATGAATGCTACTCAATCTCTTCCATTTTCACTCACTCTGTTACTTTGAAAAGTTGCAGCTAAAGTTTTTTTATGATGTTTTTTTGGCGCACACAAAAAAGTTTTAAAGTCTTAAAAACGGCGAAACTTTTGTGGCAGGTTGATAAAGACAAAAGTTGCCCTCACAAGATTATCGGCAAAGGGTTGCTTTAATTATGCTCCAGCCCAGGGGCGGAACGGCAGAGGGGGCGTGGTCTAACCACAAGAATTTGCGGACAAGGCGAATCAATATTTTGTATGCTTAAAAAAAAACCACAAGGGCAAAAAGCAAAAAATAGCAGCCCATTTAGAAAGCAAAACTTTTAAGCTAGTTCCGAGCTGCAGCACCAACAAGTTAAGAGCGTTAAATTTAATATGCAACACAATAAATGTTGCAAGTTGACGCTAATGAAGCTGCAATACTCTTGCAATTGCCTGTTTCATTTGTCTTTATTGTTATAGTCGCCATTCAGTTTAATTAACTTGTTCTTTTCTAAACGCAATTCGTATGAGAATTTATTCACATGCAGCTTAATTTAGTTTAAAGGGATTTGCTTTTATTTAGTGTTGGTGGAATTGACAAATTTATTGTATTTTGTACTGGAAATGTTTGTATTTAAAGTTTTTAAGCAAAGCTTTACATTTTCATATATAATATTTCGTTGTATGAAAATACTAAAAGGTAGAAATAAAATGTAATACTTTACAATGCCAAAAAATATGGAAAAGGGTATTAAAAATCGGATGATTAACGGTGACTAAAATGTGTATATAAAGATTTACTAGATTTATATAGATACTTAGTTAAGCATAATTTCTTAATCAATAAATAGCTCTATCCAGAGCAATACAAATAACGATACAATTTGGTTATAGCCGCTTTGGGAATTTAATAAGCACTTTTAAGCAAGCAATTGTTTTGCCTAATGGACTTAATGATTTAATCATTTGGCTAATAAAGTGGGGCTATAAAGTTTCATAAATTGGCTTGACAGCAATCAAAAACAAGTCCAATTAGACGTCTCTAAAGGGTTTTATTTTTGGGGCCACTTTATTGTATTTTGAGTGGTATGTAAGTCACAAAACTTGCTGCAAACTGTTACAACATCGATGCTGACTAAAGTTCTAACTAACTACAACTAACTAAACTGACAGCTACGAGTAACTTTAACAATGTTGCTGGTAATGAGCGGCCACAGGGGAAAGTGCCACACACAGACACAAACTCACACAGACATATGCAAATCTCTAATGTCTAATTAAAATCCATTCACATGAGAGGCAGTTCTTCAATGCCTCGTTTTACAGTGGATAATTTGGCAGATCTCGCGAAACCGAAAAGAACTTATAATAAATTTAATATTTTATAATGTTATTCGAGATCATATTTTTTGGAAGCAAGCTAAATTTTCTAAAACCTATATTAAGTACATTTTAATTTTAATTTTACATTTTTACTAATTTTTAAAAGGGTTGATAATCTCTCAAATTTATTAATCGATTACAAAACAATTTATGTGCCAATTTACAATTTAAAATACTAATTAATCACTAATGGATTGGCCATTTGTCCACTGTGCGTTTCCTCCTCAGTGGAAGGAAGTGCACAAATGGTAAAAGTAACAAATCATTTGGCATACGGTGTGGCAGCAACGTTGTTGCAAGCAAACTACAAATACGTGTGGCAGAGAGTGAAAACGTTATTAGTTAGTTGCCTGTTGCCTGATGGCAGTTAGCAATTGTCGTTCGTTGCACGACTGTCAAATGTCGAATGTTGAATGTCGAATGCTGGCAACTGTTGCTGCCATGTGGCATGTGGCAGCAGTGCCAACGAGACAATGGCTCAGTTATCCAGTTAGCGGCTGCAACAATGTGTGTGTGTGTGTGTGCGTGTCAAGGTAATTGAACAACATTTGTTGAATGGCTTGGAACAAATTGCCACAGAGTGAGACATACAGAAAAAGACAGAGAAATAGTGAGCGAGAGCAAGAGAGTATGAGTGTGTGGTAGGGTGCAAGGGGCCAAGAGGGGGGGGGGGGGTGGGTGGCGGCAACATCAGGTGGTTGCTGCTCTTGGTGCTGTCACAGCCAGACAGTTGGCTGATTTTCTACATTATTAACTTCACAGCCAGCTGTTGCCTCTCCACTGTCAACTGTCAGCTAATATTTTAATATTTAAGATACCCTGTAATAAGGTGAAAGTATGTGAATGAGAGTGTATGTTAAGAAAAACTAGAGAGATTTATGAAAAACATATCAATGTTTTTTTATTAAATCAAACTCTGCTGATAACAAAATAACATTTAAATAATTTGTTTGTAAATTTTTAATATACTTTAACAAAGGGTAGTTGTTGGTCGACAACTTTTTTAAACAGTACTTTAGAGTTATATGTAAGTGGTACATAGAGGAGGGAAGTCTATCAGGCATGCCACAAAAAACACTAGTGAAAGTGATTTCAGAAAAAAGCAATTCCACTTCGAAAATTTCTCCGTGCCACAGAAATTCGTGTGATTTAGGTTTTTAAGCATGTTCATCAACCTTTTCGTACTAGGCTGCTAAGGGTTGGCCCCTTCTCAGATTAAATTTCCCAAGGGTTTGTTTAGCAATTTTTGTAAGTTTATTATTGCTGAAAAGTAGGTTTTTATTTTATTTCTTCTTTAATTAATATTATTTAATTTATTTATTTAATAATTGATATTGTATAGCCTAAAAAAATTTAAAAGTTATTGGCGCGACAAATAATAAAAGTTACTTGACAACTCTTAATTTTGAAATTCGGACAAAAAAATGTGACATTATTCTCATGGCATCGGACACCAGTGAATTGAGCGATGATTTCGTTTCACCAAAAATTGTGCAGGTGATTGAGACTGTGGCACGGAGAAATGAAATTGACGTGAAACTCAAGTGAAAGAGATTTATGTGGCATGCCTGTATATAGTATATTTAATCAAGCAACATCAGCTGTTGTCTGACTACTTAAAGGGTATCAGCTAGTCGCTTACTGTGTAATAGGTTTAAAGAAGTATTGTTTAGCTGTGTCTAATGAGATAATAGACAAAAAAAAATATTTTATAAAAAAACTTGACCAGTTAATTTTAATTAATAATTTTAAAAATATGATTGACTAATTAAAAATAAAATTAAAATTCGATGTCCCAATTAAATCACAACTTTAAGAAAGCTTTTTTAAAAAGTTAGCAATTACTTAAAATTTAATTCGTTCATTTTTTATTAAACAATTGATTCAAAACTTTAAACGCCTTTATTTTTGGCAATTGTTGTGCGCTGCACACGTGCCGCAATGTGACCTTGCAGCAGTGGCAACTGGTTGCGCTGATATGCGAACTGCAGTTGCATCGATGTCTCCATAGTCAGTGCGGGAATCAGACTCAGGTCGAGTCGAAAGGCACGAATGTAGTACGTCTTGCCACGTTGAAAGGGACATTGACGCGGAAAATTGCTGTAACGATCGAGAATTTCCCTTGCAAGCCGCATTAAAGGCACCAGATTCTTATTCGCAAGAAACTGACAGCCGTCTATGGTCAGATTGAGCAGCAAAAAGTCAACTGGTCGACGTGGCAGTACAATGCCTATCTGAAAATCAAAGTCATTCAATGCGTCGAGCAAAGAGAAGTCCATGTGCAGAGTGCGCCTCTTTAAATTCTTATTGAGACCGCAATTGAATCTTTCGAAAGGATTTCCAGTTGCCTCGCTGCTGTGGCAGCTAAAGTTCTCGAACTGCAGCTCAAAGTCATTCTGAAAAATCCGATAATGTTAAGAATGCGAAAAGGGAAAGCGTAAATTACGTATACGCACCTTGGCTGCAACCTGATTAAACAGCAAAAAGCACAAAAATATATACAAAATTAAAGCTATCAAGCACTTTTTATGCATTTCGATGTTCCGTCAACAACTATACTCATTGAGCCATTGAAAAAAAAGGTATTAAAAAAGTTATTGAATTTTTTAATTTGTATAATAATATTTGCTCACTGAGGCTTGACTAATGAGAGATTGCGAATGTTAATTATTATACAATAATAATTTCATTTTTAATAGAGTATTATAAACCATAGATAATTACATTTTAATGTAGTTTTTGTATACTAAAATACAAAATAGTTATTCGCTTGTCAAAAATGAAAACAGTGCATAAAATATTTAAAGATAAGATTTAATTACTTTATTATTTCGCAAATATTCAACAATTAAAATATGTAGAGAATTTGAATATTAATTTATTATTCTAGCTATATTGCCAAATATTCATTTTAATTATTGAACACGCAATTATGCCCAAAATTTCAATAGCCATTGGGAAAATTATTGTACATTATTTAAATATTTGCTGGTTGAACTGCATGAATATTAATGTTAATCTTTATCGTTTGGCTTTTGCGCATTTGACTTCCGGCCAACATAAAGGTAATTAAAGGTAGATGTGGTAAATGCGTAAACTTTTCGAAACTAAGCTTAACAAGCCGCAGTTGCAACTAAAACTGCGGGTGAAAACTTCCCCATCCCACTGTTATTATCAGCCTGGGTTAAAGTTTTTTAGTAAACATGGTCAATGTTCAGGGCTTTTTACGTTGTTGAAAATAACCCACACTAATGGCTAATGGCTGCACTTGGTTGGCCCATAAAAAACATCCGTTAACATTCAAAACTCTGGGCCAACAAGCGCCGTCAATATGCAAACTATATGTATACAGTTCTGAGGTTCTATTTAATCGTAATAAGGTCGTCGAGGGCTTCAGACAGCGCAGCTTCGAGGATGCGGCAGAAAAAAGGACGAACTTTTGTTCATTTCCCCGCTTGGAGGTAAAAATCTCTGAGAGCAACTATGCAAGTGGCATGTGGCATGCAGTGTTGCCAACTTTTGTTTGAAAAAAAAAGCTGTTTTTGACGGGAGGAACGATGAAAAAAAGCTGAAAAATTAATGAAAAAAGCCATAAAAAAAGCTAGTTTTATAATTCCTTAACTCCAGTATTTTCTCCTGAGAGCAGAAGAGTGAGCGCGCAAAATCAGGTTGCCTAGAAAGAAACTGAACCATTTGAGCATCTGCTGATCTTTTATTCATAAGATGTGAATAATTTCATCAATGTTGTCCTCATTCTCCTGATTTTCATTATCTTCTGATAATCCCATTCCTATCATCCGCAGGAATTTATTGGGCAGCTTATGTAGCAGCACTTTTCGAGTCTGTGCAATCCATATCAGTAAATTCAAGATTGACTTTGCTAAATATGCGCTCCACTTCGGCGTTGGACCAAAGCAACGATAACATATCAATGGCAACCTTAGCCAGGTCGGGAAAAGTATTGTTGCCCACATAATCCTTATAGAAATTGACTTCCATTCAAATTTTTGTAGTGCTGTCATTATTTTGCCATTTCACGAAGTGAATTTTTTGTATTGCCTTTTAATTTGACCTATATTTGGGCATTTACCAAAAAAATCTGAAAAAAAGCCATTTCAAAAAAAAAAAAGCCAGAATTCCCGCTGCCCGCAGTTTGCAAATTTTTCTAGCAAATGGCCTTTGAAAACAGCCAGATTTGACGGGAAAAAAGCGACTCTGGCAACACTGGTGGCATGTGGCAAAGTGTAATAAAATTAATAAAAGGCCATGCCAATTTAGTTTTGTATTACGCGTTTGATACGCTTACATGAAGGTAGCTCACTTATTTCTTACACTTTGTAGCTGTTTAAGCTAAACTAAGCGCTGAGTTAAGTTCATGAAATTTGCTTTTAATATACTTAATAGTTTAAAAAATCACAATAATTAAATATATATTTTATGAAGTTTCCTTACTTAATTATTTTCAATCTTTTAATTGTTGCATTGAAATTAAAGTATATTTTTAATACATTCTTTTTCAACTCAAGTTTGAATTTCATTAAGATCAGCTTATTATATACTTTGTTTTTCTATGAATCTTATAAAGTGTATTCAGTCTTCGATAAATTACACTTTTGTCGTGTTCAGTCAAGTGTGTGAAGTTTCAGTTAAATGTATTATCGCATTTCCGTGCTGCTTTTTATGTTGCACGTGCCACATGCCCAGCTGCCAGCCACACACACTTGTAAAAAAATATATACATATACGATATTTATACATATATATTTGAATTAAAAATGCCAGGCGCGTTGCCAGTGTTACAAGCCATTTAAGGCTCCCATTTGCCGGACAGCCCTGAACTGAAAGTAATTTTTTTTGTAAGAAATGCAGATTTTCTCTCCCTTTTCCTCTTTTTCTGGCTCTGCATGATTGCATATTTATATGTGCAATTCATTCTAGCTTTATCCAATTACTTCATTTCTTAGGAAAAGCACATGCAGTGCAAAAACTGTCTACAGCAGCGCCAAAAGCTACATCGTCAAGTTTCTGTTAAATAACTGCAAGGAAATTGAATTACTTTACACTTGAAATGATTGTTTTAAACCGAAACAGTTGGTTTTAAGTTCTGAGAAGCTTCTGTATCTTTAGAATTAAGTAGTTGCAGTAATTAAATTATATTGAAGTATACAACTTGATTGTGGGAAGAGCTAGAAATATTAAATTTACTTTGAATTTAGAGTAGTTTTTTGGGAATAAAATACAATTTTTATTTCCCAAAAAATCTATTTTTGTAGAGGAGATAGTTCATAAAATCATCTACAACAACTGCAATTTTATTATAGGCAAGTACTCTAAAACTTGTTTTCCTATGAAAACTGTTGGATAAGAAACATCGCAGTGATTCGAGCTGAGAATAACAGCAACATATGCAGCATATTTCTGAATTTATTGCAGATCCGTTTTCAGGAATTTTTTCATTTTTCAGATTGAAAATATTCCCCATTTTTTATTTCTCTTTTCTTTTGTGCAACTGAGTTATCCGCTTTGGCCAACAAAAAAATGCAACAACCACTTGGCACAGAGAGCATCCTCTTCAAATTGTTCAGGAAAAGCAGAGATGAGTAGCAGATGCCGGAGAGAGTGCTCATGTCATCAGCCTAATCATGTGGAATAGAGCGGAAGCGGAAATTGCACACACACACACACACAGACACAGACAGAGACAGCAGCCTTGCTGTCAGTTCGAGTACCATAAATATCCATGTGTGTGTGTGTGAGTGTGTGTGTGTGTGTCTGGGTTAACCAGATTCAAACAAGCATATGCTTGCGGTAGCCCATTACCGAAACTCTGACCATTTCCCTCCCGTCCCCCGTCCGCTACACACCTCCCATCGCGGATATGTTGGAAATGAAAATTTTGTGGTTGAGAATAACATGAAATATTTGGAACGCAGGGAGTGAGGGGGCTGAGGTAATCTAGAGTTCGGTTACAATTTGAGTTAGTCACATTTATTAAAATTGCATATTCTGTCTAACGAAATGTTGCAAGTTTGTGTGCATAATTTGCACCTGACTGCGCCACGTGCGGCTCTTGCCGGGCCAAGTAATTACGGTAGGCTTTATTAACGCTCGTTATCAGTGCCAAACACATGTCCCAAAAGCGCTTATCGCTTGCCTGCAAAATTCACATGTGCTGGAATTTTTGCGGTAGTTGAGGCTGTAACCCAATGACACTGGCAGAAAGGTAGAGTGTTTTCAAATAATGAAATGACATATTAAAAAGTCGATATTAATTGCAAATATTACATAATTAATTTATTTATTAACTACTTTCTCACATAACATTCGCTTTTTAAACTTAAGCATCCTTTTCAGCTAATGTCATTGGCTCATAACTGATAAGTGTAGTGATAAGCATCGATACATTTAAGCTAAACGTCACTCGCTCTGTTGCCTTCTTATCGCTTTTCGATTTTGACGCCATTTAGTCAGTGTTTCCCTTTAATAAAAATAATAAAAATAAACGATGCTTTCAGACGCAACAGCTGTCCGTGCTGCGGTTGTGGTTGCTCGGCTATTGTTGCTCTTCTTCTGGCTTCACAATTTACATGTTGCCGGCACCTGAGTGGTTACTGCTGTTACTTACTGTTATTACTCCTCACGCCCTGGGCGTTGGAAAATATTATTAAAAACGTCAGCTAAATTTATGTATTTCACATCGACGTTGGCTTATTGTGTTAAAGCGCAGCCAGTGTTAAATGGACTGACCATGTTGTGTGCGGCATTTTCAATTTTATACTCGTATTTTGTGTTGCCATAAAGGGTGTATAAAGTGGTAAATGGAAGCAGAAGCTTGAACGTATTGTATAACTTTTTTGTATCTTAAAGTTGTGCATATCTGGCTACTTACGTTGATTGAATAAATCGAGTTAATATTCACTGATTTGTCATCATCGTGCTTTGCATTTGCTTTCGTTCTTTCTTCTTTAATTTAGTCTTCACACTGTGTTTTTCAGTTTCTCGTTGCCTTAACTCGTTACTTTGTCTTAATTATACCCGTAACTATATACTCGCTTGCTTTTACTCGTTTCCTTGATTTACTCAATGTCTTACTATTGTTACTCGTTACCAATATTATTCGTTACTCGTTAAAATGTGTCACTTTGTGTTTTCAAATATGTCCTTAGTCGTGTCATATTTATCTTTATAGTAGAAATTATTCGTTACATTTACTCTTTATTACTCGTTTCTCGTTATTGCCACTCGTTGCTTTCTTGAGTGAGATATAATTTTCAAATTTAATTCAAATTGATCTTTGGCATAGAAATACCCCAATTTAGTTGCTTAATCATAGCATATTGCATTACTGCTCTAAATTTGTGTACTACTGGTTGGCCACAAAGTTTTGTTAACTGAAGGCCAAAGTCGACGTGTTGTGGTTGTGGGATAAACAAATTAATCGAATGTTGTAAATGGTCTGTGGCATATTTATTTGATAAGCAACTGAGTTGATGCTATTTAACACCGAGAACATGAAACGAATGCAATCAAATAAAACAATTGTGCAATTGTGGAATGTACGACAAATGACAAACAACAACAAATTAAGCTGGTCATTTAATTAAAGCATCTTTCATTTGTCATTTTGTATCTTTGTGTCTTTGCAGTTTTCGTCTAGCCCGGAGCAGCGCTTCTGTAGGCGCAAAAGGCCGCAGTCATTCCTATGCCAGCCCGCAAGGGGCTGTTAGCGCCCCAGAACACATTCCTGGACACAATTGCCACACGCTTCGATGGCACGCGTAAGTTGAAAAACAAAAAAAAAAATTGATACTTTACTACAGGAATTGAAGGACACGTAGCTTCCCTATGGGAAAGTATTGAGCAGTATTAATGAATTATAGTTAAGGACAGTTAATATAAGTATATAGAACAAAGATATGATTCCTAGTCCGTAAATAAAATTCGAAAGTAAGAAACGAAATTTCCTTAAGCCCCGAAACAGTTAAAGTAAACAGAGCTGTAAAAACATACTCAAATCAGTAAGAACAAAAATTCCAGTCCCTGTACTTTACAGGGTATCAAAATTTGAAAGCTAAACGATATATATATTTAGCCAATGTTTTATTAATGCGAATTTTATTGAGCCTGACGCTCGACATAATGGTATATGCATAATCCCAGGCAGCATTCGGGCGGGTCATAAAAAATATATCGCAGATTAAAGAGCACAGAGAGTCTTACATTTATCTCGCAAACAAAAGGGCACGAAAATTGACGTATATTGAAAAAATGCAGAACAAAGAAAGGAGCAAGAACAGGAATATAAGCAAGGACAATGCGTATGTCGTTTTGGTAAACTTCCCTTTGGCACAAAGGAAAAGAGAACTTAAAACTACTTTTTGTTGTCTTTAGATCTCCTGATGTTTGTCCTCTTTTTCAGAAGATACCTTTTGGCAACTGAAAACTCTTTAAATATTTTCCATTTGTCACAAGCATTATCATGTGTGTTTAATTTAAGTGTAAACCTTTTTGACTAATAAAATGCACTCGATAATTAGCTGAGTAATTGTGCAACAACTTGCAAAGTAATTAGCAATTGTTTATGAGTGTCTTTTCGAGTGTAATTAACTTTATTTTTTGTCGCTGTCAAGACTGTACGAGACATAAATAATAAAAATATCTTCGCAATATACGAAATGAACAGCTGAGGGGGCAATAATTCTTGGCATTGCCTGCAAGTGATTTGTCTGCCGGGTCCACATGGCGTATGATTGTTATGCGACAAGTAATTTATGTGTATTAAATATAAATGTAAGAGTGTGTGTGTTTTTTTTTTGACAATTCAGCAGTTTGTTCAGCTAGAACGGAACATGCTGTGCAGTCAAGTATTTAATATGCTGTGTGCGTTGCCGTCAAGCGGCAAAACTTGGCTTTTAGGTCAGTTAACTTTTTAATGGCATCAAATATTACATAAATGCGCACTTAAATTGCCAACAAACTTTGCCTTGTCCTTCTTTATCAATACTCTCAGTCTCTCTCCGTTTTTCTCTTTTTTTTTGCTTTGCATTTGATTTAATGCTCATCAGATGGATGTCCTTCAATTGATTATATCATCTGTTGTCGCTTCTATTATCGTATAATCCTCCATTCCATACGTTGAAGCAAAGCACAAAGCCCACAACCGTAAATAGAGCCTTGTGCTATTCAAAGATATATTGGTAATCACAGCTACTCAGAAATATACTCAGTTCTATTCATAGGTGCCATTTACGACTACAAATTGTGTGCTCTTGTATTATTTATGGCATTCGATGGAAACAAAGGAGCGGAGCCTTCAATTTGAGGATTTGTGAGCTATATTCAATGTTATTTACTCGCTTTGGTTTTCACCATAAATTATCAATTAATTTGAATGTCTTAAATAATTATTAGCCCATTAAATGGCTCTCTAAAAACATTAGTAACAAGTTCTTGGAATTATTTTACGACCTAAACAAGTTTTTACTGAAACCTCAGCGAATTTTCATTTATTTGTATGTTGATGTCAGGGTAACTCCAAGTCGAGATTTCTCTGTCTTAATAACCTGTCTCATTTACATGGCACAAAATCAATCTCTTGCTTTTCATTCTTTCATTATCTGCATATCCTGCTCAACTCCCAAGTTGAACTCTGCAGCTTGTCACAGTCTTCGTTGTTTTTATCGAATGAAATGAAATTCATGAAATGATTTCCATGCACCAGTTTTTCATGCAATGCTTTTTCCACACAGTGTGAATCCTTTTGCTGCGATTTTTGTTGAAATTTTTTATTTCTTGGGATGTCGAGGGAATCTCTCACAGGAGTCACGAAAAATAGCAAAGAATTTCATTTCATTCCATTAAATTTCATTTTTATTCTCAGCTCAGAGTATTGGCTGAAAAATTTAATTAAATTTCTGTTTGTTTGATAAAAAAACAAAACAAACAAGAACAACAAAATATTATAAAAGGTAATATTTAGAGGTCGACGAACTAAGCAAATAAAACATGCGATATGACCATTTATTTTTTATAAACAAATTGGCGAGTTTGTGAAAGCAACTGAAACAACAGGAGGTCCGTAAACAGTTTGCCGTCACTGTAAAGAGGACAATTGAACAATTGGAGTGAATTTTTGGCCCACAATCAAACTGTTTCTCCCTCTCACATTTCTCTCTCTTTCCAGACTCGAACTTTGTGCTCGGCAATGCGCAGGCAAATGGCAATCCAATTGTTTATTGCTCGGATGGGTTCGTGGATTTGACAGGATATTCACGCGCGCAAATTATGCAAAAGGGTAAGACAATGGGACAGTTAGACAGACAGACAGGCTCAACACTTCAATACTCATTTGAATGTATTTGTACAACATTTTATTCAATTGTTTGCCAAAATGAACGACAACAACAACGATAACAACAACGACACGCACAGGCTGCTCATGTCATTTCCTCTACGGGCCGGATACAAAGGACGAGCACAAACAGCAAATTGAGAAAAGTCTCTTGAACAAGATGGAACTAAAGCTGGAAGTTATTTTCTACAAAAAGGAAGGTAAGCTACCATCATCTCAAATAAAAAAACAAAAAGCTAATTTGTGTCTGTGAAACATCAGCGAAAAGTCTTGCGAGAAATTTTGCGCAGTAAATTGTTTTCACTTTTAATTAAAAAATGTTCAGCTCAAACTTCATTTGAGGATTGAGCATAATTTGTGTTTAACAAAGAGGAAATTAAACGTCAAGTTGTTTTGGCTTGGTGGCAACAGCAGAAAAACAATGAAAGTTCTGCCAACAACATTAAAATGTTGACCACATAAGATGAAAAAAGGAAAGTCCAATAAGAATTCTCAAAATATAACAATACAAAATTTTTTTTGATGCTAGCGAAATTAATTAAATTTAAATGCAGAGTGAATTTGAAAGGCAAACCATTAAAATGACATTCCGTTTGAAATTTGGTTTAGTTTTGACAAAGTTAAAAGTTGATCAACCAATTTTGCAAGTCAAATTTCTTGTTAATTTCTAAAAAAAATGAAACGTCTGAGGATGAAATTTAAAATGTTGTTTTTTCTAATTTTGACATAAGAAATCGATAACAAGTTACAAGCTAAGATTTAAAGTTTTAAATTAAAAAAATAAACGCAAGCATAACAATCGAATGCAGAATAAATTTAAAATCTATTTAGTTTTGTAGTTTTGGCAAAGCTAGGAAAGTTTCAAGTTGGTCTGATTTTTGACGTAGCAACTTTGCAAGTCAATTTTTTACTTACAATTTCAGTTTATATGTTTTAAAGTCTGTATTTTTTTAATGTGCTGCTGTCTTTAAAGTACTCTTTGGAAGTTGTACCTTTTGGTAGCTTTCAACTAGTTTCTCTGGAGTTTAGTTAGAATAAGAAAGCTGTGGCTCACCACACGAGATAAAGTTGCTAGTGGTTGTCGAAAGCAGCTGTAAAGGATTATCACAATTTTTGGTCCAACAAAAACAACAACAATTGTTGGTGAAATAAGAAGTGAAGAGCTGTAAGTCAATTGTGGCACACAACCACGTGCGTTGGCTGCACAAAAACTTTTTGTTTGCTGGTTAACCACAACTTGAGCAAGAGCTTGACAGAAACAGAGTGAGAGAGAGGAAGGCAGAGGGAAGGCCTTTGGCAGTCTGGGAGAGGCTTAAACCAACCTTCGTATTGACTTTTAATTTAAGATACAGGCAGCTTCTCATCTCATCTTCGTGTTGTTGTTCAATTTTCCAGTGCGTGGTTTGGCTTTTTATTGAGTTGGGAGATTCAGCCAGGCCCTTGCCTTGAACTAGTTTTCCATCGGCAGTCTCACAGGAGCTCAACAGATCACACACACTCACACACACACACCCACTCAAAACCCACTTGTTGTGTGTGGCGAGCACAAAACAATAAATTTGCTGCTAGAATTTCTGCACGTCCGTGTCGCGTGTTTCTTTACTGTTGTTTAATGAGGTCACGATTAATCAGCAGCAGGATAAAACCACCTCGGGCTGAGCGTGTCCCGGAGTGCTTTATATATCTCTCTCTTGGTTTTGGCCATTAACTTGCCTATAAGTTTTCTAATTAGCACTGCATTTCAAACTTTTCACAGAGTCACAGACAGTTTCTGGATTACGAGTATTATTAATTATGCATTGGTTAATGTCCTGAACAGCCTCCGGTTAAAACCGTCGAGATAATTAAAATGCCGTCTTCATAATTGTACTCTAATTGAGTTGGTATGCAATCATTTTTTGCATACCATTAGGAAGCCAATTATGTAATATCCAACATCAATGACAATGGCAATGGCGATGTCGATGTCAATGGCGATGTCTATGGTTTTCAATGCCTTTAAAGCAATTTCAACTGAAGCTGCTTTTGACATTGCGGCTGTAAATGCCGCTATTATAGAGCCGCAGTTATGAGGCCGAAATTGAGAATCGATATGTGCCACAGGGAAATCAATTACAAATGATTCCACAAAGCTGGGGAAACAACACCTAATATACTGACAAACTTGTCGTTATTTACGTATTTAGTAGAAAAGAACCTAATTTTAAAATTTATATTTTATTTTATAATTATGTCAGCGTTCATGAACAACACTGCTATAAATTCGTTCGGTGTCTTTTTAATTTTGGAACTCATTCAAAAGCGCAAGTGTGCTCCATGCTCACTTAAATGATTATCTGTTCATATCTGTTCTCTTTTGTCATGTGGAGCTTTTCTTTTCTTATCCTTTTGCCAGGTGCGCCATTTTGGTGTCTGTTTGATATTGTGCCCATTAAGAACGAGAAGCGCGATGTGGTGTTGTTCCTGGCCTCGCACAAGGACATCACGCACACCAAGATGCTCGAGATGAATGTGAACGAGGAATGTGATAGCGGTAAGTAGACGAATAGCAAAAGTGTGATACAAAATAAAGGGTAAGCCATAAATTGGCCTGACCATGACAGCCTGTCAGACAACAGACAACAATTCAGCATTAAAAAAAAGAAGAAATTCTCCTTTTTTGAATGCATTTCTTGCGCACAGAGTTACAAGCAACAATTTCCAATTGACACGCCCACAATTAAGCACAGTGAACTCTTTATATATTGTACACACACACTCCCAAGAAATAATAATCCATAAACTAAAAAAGCATTCCAATTCTGTGTAAACGTCGATTAAGGTTAAATATTTTTATAGTATATATGTATTTATATATATATATTTTCTCTGTCTGTCAAGCATGAGTTGTTCTTTCATTTTGCATACACTTGTTGAGGTTTTCATAACATTGTCATGACATTTGTAACTGGTAATTTTTATATAAACAGTGATAAAAAATAGATTAAGCATTGATATTAATAATTTAAAATTTTAATATTCAACAGATAACCAACAGTTTAAATTTTGTTAGTTTAACTTATAATTTTCCAGTTATATATATATTTTATTATTTTTCTATAAAATGTTAAAGAAAGTGTGTTTAAACTTCTTTACAAAAAACATCTACACTTTTCTCCTGTCTTTATTTTTTATTTTTTTTTCTGGATTGTCACCTTGACAACTTAACTTTAACCTGAATTTTTAGTCGTTTTTTTCATCTGACTTCTTGGTTAACCTGTCCTATTTTTTCTTTTTTTTTTAGAATTTCTCCATTTTTCTGACAGTTGAAAAATGAATATTTTAAAGGAAAACCGAACTGAACATTTTTTTAATATTTTGACTTCCATTTGACATTTCCGTTTTGTCAACTTTTTGCTTCTGAGGTTTGACAGTGCATATTTTGTGGATTGCTTTGGATGCGCGATATCAAAGCGAAAATTCATGTCACCACAAACCGAAACTCTGACATAATTTTGAGCATACTCAAACTAAAAGTGGTAAACTGAAAAAAAAATAATTTAATTTAAACTCGTTTGAATTTTAATAATTTTTTCAATGCCAATTTAATAATCTTTCATCTTAAATACAAATATTAAATTTAAAGCTAATTTCCAATTTATTTACCGTATTAGCTTTGCTTTGAAATTGATTTCAATTCTAGTACTATGAACTTAATAAAATATTCTTTGAACTAAATTATGATACATAAATTGATGGTCAATTAAAGAGTCATTTTAATGTGTTCTTAAATAAAATTCAAATTAAATTGAAGTCAGTTCAGTAATTGATAAACTTGCGATAATTACAAGTTAACTAATCAAGTTTCAGTTACTAAATTGCACTCTTAAGCAGTACTTATGTATGCTGAGTGTCATTGGATTATGTATTAAATATGCTCACAACTTTATTCAGTGAATTAGTTAGCACAACTGTTGTCCGAAGGATTCCCCGAGGCTTTGTCCAGATGATGAACAAAAGAAGAGTAATCGTATGCTTAAATATTGATGTGCAGGGAGAAAACGTCAACTGACTGTAAAGAACAAGAGAATTCTAAGTGAATTGTTTTGCTTTTTCCTTTTTTTCTTTTTTGCCAGTGTTTTTTCTGCTTTTATTTCATGCGAATGAAGTGAATTTATTCGCATAGGTCGTTGTGCATTCAACTAATGCGGATTAGATGAATCAGAGGACAGAGTCAAGTTGAATTTTCGTGAAGAGAGACGAGGTCATTGTTAAGCTGGTTGCCTGCACTCTGGCATTTTGAGCAGGTTTCATTTGCAGTTATATTAGGATCATTATTCAGTTGTTGTCGGGAGACTCTTGTTGTCACTGCTCTTGACTTGAATGTTTTGTGGTTTTGTGCATAGAAGAACTCAGTTTTCAGAACTGAGTAAGAGAGACATCAACAACAACAGCTGTCGTCATCACTCATTGTCACTATTGTTGTATAATTTTAAATAGCTTTTAACAATTGGCATTGATAAGGTAATCATCATGTTGCACCATGTTGTTACAACACATGATTTAAATATTACACTGCAGCAACTGTATTATGTACATATAATCTGTATGGATTAGCATATCTGTCTGTTGATTTCATCTGTAAATTTATGTTCATTAATTACATTTAAGTCCCATATCAAATTATTTGTGGCTTAATTGAAATATCAATGCAATACGTATGCGTAATTTTACAGAATATTCCATAGAAATTTAATGCATATTAACTCTGGCATTTGCGGCACAGCCCCCGCTGTGTTTCAAATTGAGTGGAAATTCAACATCAATGCCAAAATTAGGCACGTCGAATTGCCAGAGCTCATATTTAGAATGCTTTAAGTCTAAGTAGGCAGCAAATTTTATAGAGAAAGAAATTAGTAGACGGTCATTGAGGAGCAATTTAAAGGGAATTGAATTATCATTTGGCTGACATTTCAAATGACCGTCATTTTACACATCATTAGGCCTGTCAAATGCCGCTGCTTAAAGCAATTTTCACCACCATGTGCGACATTCTATGCGGCATTTTCCACACTCGAATGAATCGCGCATATTTTTCCAGTTACTTTCCTTTTTTCCACTTTTTTTTTTTTTGTGTTTTGCGCCAATATTTCTGTCAGTTTTTCTCTGTGTTTTTTGTTTTGTATGCATTAAGCGTACGCCACGTGTTGCTGGCATTTCGGAGGCGTTTAAAACTCCTTTCCACCCAAAAAAAAAAATGCTATAGGACCTTGGCCGGGATCATTGAGGTGGCTGGCAGCTTAATTGGCATTTCGATATGACAGCGACGTGGGGTCGTAGTTCGGTTTGGCTGGACCCAAAATTTAAATCAAAAATTCGTTGCAGACCCTTTTTGGAAAACAACAAACCAACGTGTGTATAATGTTTAGTTTGCCGAAGCTTAAATACACTTGCCGAACTTTGAATATGTCAAATAAACGCAAAAAAATATAAAATACTTTGGATTATTCTTTCCACTCGAATATGGCTAATATTACTTGTATATAAGTATATAAGTTTATCAAAAAAAGCAATGCATTAAGTCGGAGCTCTTAAATACTTAAAAAAATTCTTGCGATACCCTTTGCGGAAAGTGTTGCTAATAAACCGCCCAGAAAGCATTTTTACACTCAGTTACGACATCGAAAATTAAATCCTTATAATTAGTATTCTGCTTTGGCGCACATTTTTGTTATATTTTTTTTCTTTGGAATCTAATTTTTCACAATCAAGCTAATTGTAATTTATAGCGGCACGCGCTGCCTTTGAGAGGTAGACGAAAATAGAATTAAGTTAAATTTAATGAGCCAGCTTGAGGTTCAGCTTCAGTGCTCAGTGAGATTGCGGCTTGCTTTCATCCTGGCCCCATTAATAGAGCATTCCGGACTTGTTTACATGCCGCCAAATAAACGAGTTCGAGTACAACATTTTTGGGTTGAGGATTGGCAGGCAACTTATCATCCACCTCGCTGACTTTGAAATATTCTATATTTATTTGACTGAACTTATTTTCTTTCCTATTTGTCTGTTTGTGACTTGATCTTTTGGGGCAAATATTTGTTTGACTTTGTGAGCATGCCATAAAAAATATTTATTTGCTTTGTGTTGTGCTGTGCTGTGCGCTTGCAAATGACTGTGTCCATTTCAATTTGAATTTAAATAAACATTTTCAGTGTTATATTTTTAGTATTTTTTATTTTTTGTGACAAGATTTTTGCAGCTCAATTGAACTGTTAAACAGATAAAAGAACTTTAACAGTGTGATGTTATATTAAGAATTATAGATAACAGAATGCTTGATTTATTACGAGTTAAACATTCTGTAAAGTAAACAACCGACATTCTGTTAAGTTACTGAATCTTCTTTCCGTTCTGTTACATCCTCTGTAAGCTTGGCATCTGTAACTTTTTCATTCTGTTAAGCTTTCTGCCAACAGTGCGATTTTTTTAACCGTTAAATTTGAAATATAATTTTTCATTTGCCAAATGAAATCTTAAGTTTTGTTTGAAATTCTGTGTGTATTTCAAAAGATGCATTAAAAAAAACTATAAACATAAAAATTCGACAAAATTTGCATGTCTTTGACTCGTCAAAGTAGAATAATATACAATTGTAGTTAAAATTATCTATTAAAAGTTCAAATAAACTGCCAGACACAGGCAATAAAAATACACACACACATACACATATGGATACAAACAGCTTGTACTTTGTGTCTCTTTTTAAGGCTGAATCACAATTGCACCAGTGTAGCTTATTGCTAACTGTACTTAATAACAATTGACTAAATTAAATAACCAAAATAATAAACTGTATTATTGGATTTGTACAATTCTGTATATTTTCTTTCCTTGTGCTCTTTTTACTCTTACTCTAACCGGCATCATTGTAATTAAACCGACAACAAAAATATAAATTAAAAATAACCTGACAAAAAAAAAACATAAAAAAATATCCAATAAATCCTAAATCCAACTACCAAATAATACAATACATATTGTCTACTTGAAACATCGATTGTGTGTGCTCCTTCACATATGATAAATTGAAATTGCTGTCAATTGTTGCGAATCTGTAAGTTTTTGCCCTTACAGCTGCACTACTGGGCGCTAGATTCCGTGCCGGCTCCAATGCCGGCATGCTGGGATTGGGCAGCCTGCCCGGATTGGGTGGCCCCGCCTCCGGTGATGGCGGCGATGCGGAGGCCGGTGAGGGTAATAATTTGGATGTACCTGCTGGCTGTAATATGGGAAGGCGTCGGAGTCGTGCGGTCCTTTATCAGCTATCCGGTCATTACAAGCCCGAAAAAGGTGGTGTCAAGACCAAATTGAAGCTCGGCAATGTAAGTAGATCCGGCAAAACCACCTTTAACCACAAACCACAACAAGGCACGAACCAATTTCAATTAAATGTATGGTTCGCCTTTGTTGCTGCTGGCCTCAACTTAATTGAATTAACATTTTGCCGTCAACTTAATCCATTTTGACATTTTCCTTTTGATATTTTTGCTAAATATTAAATAAAAATTGTTTTTTCTTAGAATTTTATGCATGCAACAGAGGCTCCATTTCCTGAATACAAAACGCAATCGATAAAAAAGTCACGCTTGATTCTACCCCATTATGGGGTATTCAAAGGCATTTGGGATTGGATCATTCTCATCGCAACTTTCTACGTGGCATTGATGGTGCCATACAATGCGGCATTTGCCAAAGCGGATCGCCAGACTATGGTTTCCGATGTGATTGTGGAGGCACTTTTCATTGTCGGTAAGCTCGCAGGATAACACATCCTTTTTGCCAGTTGATACTTTGCTACACTCTTGGGACAACCTGTTAGCTGCAATACATTCATTTCAACATCATCTTCATCATCATCTTTGTTACATATCGTCGTCTGCTCTTTGGGGGCAAATTGAATTTAACTCGGACTTAGCTTTCTATTCTGCTGTGTCTGTTATTAAATGTCCATTCTCTATCTGTTTTCTCTTTCTCTCTCTCTCTCTCTGTCTCTGTGATTGCAGATATTTTATTGAATTTTCGAACAACCTTTGTATCGCGCAAAGGTGAGGTCGTATCCAATTCCAAACAGATTGCCATCAATTATTTCCGTGGATGGTTTGCCTTGGATTTATTGGCCGCCCTGCCCTTTGATCATCTATATGCCTCCGATTTATATGATGGCGAGGTAAGTAATTGTTTTTAAATCGTTCAGCCCTTCTTTTTATCCCATCTTCTTGTATAACAAATATTTCCATTTACATACCACTAGAATTGGTTTTCAACATTTTTACAGCTCAATTTGTGTATGACATTTTTTTATATGCATAAACTGGACCTTTGTTGTCATATTCAACAGCTAAATAGCTGATTTTCCATATTAAACCTCACCAAAAAGGAAGCAATTTATTCTGGGAATTTAGTGACTTAATAAAATGTTATTTAATTAAATAGAACTATGAATAAAAGGGTTGGCAAGGTCTTAATAGTTGAAACAATAGTTAAATAAATCTTAAATGTATTATAAAACGTGATTTATGAAAGTGTCAATTAAGCAATGTCTTCGTACTAACTTAATCAGAGCTAAAATTGCTTATAGTTGTAATCAAATTGAGCTTGTTATTTTAGAAATCAATTAAATTAGTAAGCAATTTGTATTTGTGATTTTATCAACTCACACAAAACTTGTCAATGATTTTCCGTTGACTTTTCTTCTGCAACTTGTCGACGGGACAAAGTTTACACACAATTGCAGTCTGAATTTTCAAAGAACTTTGCTTTTAACTTTTCTAACAACAACTACCGAGTTGTGTGTCTGCTTTTCTTTTGCTGTGCAGTCTGCCCCAGCGAATTAAATATTTAAGCCAAATTTGAAGTGGTAAATAGCATTTAGAGATTTGCATGATATGCATAATGCATGTTTCTCTTTTTTATTTGGACAGCTTTTGACTTGTTAAATTGACGGTCAGAATTGAATTTAAGTTTAATAGCTGTGAAAAGTGAAAGGTAAAGCGCACATTTAATTAAGATTTAAGTGAGTGAAGCATAGTTTTCATATTTATTTGAGTTGTGCTCAACTCTCGTTTAAGCTGCTTTTCCAGCTCTTGCCACGCGAGTAGAATCCCCTCCGTAGTTTTTGTAGTGCACTTTGTGCTCAACAAACGGATTACAGTCGCATCCAGTGTGAACTTGGTTACAGTCAACAACAGAGATGGAGATAGATGGTTGGGAAGGGCAGGGAAATACAGATGGACAGTATATAACTGTAAGCCAAGTTGGTTAAAAACTCGCTGCAAACATAACATCATGCAGTTGACCTCAAAAAGTATGCTATGAAATTTTGTACACATTCCCAGTCCAACTTTCTTTGAGATATTTTTTCAAGCGCATTACTTGAGGCTTTCACCGTGTTGTTGTTTTTTTTCCTCTTTAAATTTGCTGGCGAGTTCATCTCAACTTGAAGTGGTCAACGTTGTCAGCGCGTTGATTGTCTACTCACAATAAAAAAAGGAAATAAATACAAAAAATCAGAGAAAAAACGGAAACTGAAAGTAAAATGCGCTGCCGCTGACTTTATGGACAATTTCAAGGATCTTCTTGTGGCTTAAGTTGCCACTGTTGTTTTTGTTCAAAACCCACTTAGCTATTGATTTTATGCATTGTCATAGCTTTAATATCCAGCCAGCGGTTTGTCCAAGCCAAGTTCATTTGTGGCATTTTACTGTTGGCTTCGTTACAACTTCCGGCTTAGCTCTGTTATGGTGATCAAATCAAATACATTGACTACGCATACCCGTACACACCTCAACTCCAGGGTATATTCAACTTGGTTTGAGTTGAAGTCAACACTTGACACTTTTTAGCTTGAGGTACTTTAAACAACGAGAGCTCTGAGAGCAGTTAAAACATTTACTTTCGAGTTTGTTGAAGATGAGGTAAGGGTATCTTTTAGTCAGTTCTTAGTTCACTTGAAAAAATTAAATCCCTGCCGAGAAAAGCTAAAAACTTTTGCTTGTTATGTCTGTCTCTGTGTTTGTGTGCATTTGTTGAGGAAAATGCGAAAAATGTTCGTTGACTTAAAAATCTCAGCGTGTGCTAAGCTGTTTAATGTCGGGAGCGCCATCAAAACTTTGTTTTTATAAAACTTTAATTGGTTCTAATTGCTGAAATTATGGTGGCACCCGCAGTCTCCGTATTTGTGGCTTAAAAGTTTTTCTAAAGTTCTTCGAAAAAAGTTATTAATCATAAGAAAACTTTTATACAGGTGATTACCAAAAATATTGGGAGATTTTAGTGATTAATATTTAAAGGAAAATACTTATTTTCTAAAAAAAAACATTTTATCGTATTCTTTTTAAATTTGATATACTTTAAGGAAAAATAGTATAATTTAAATTTCAGCTTAAAAATAAATTTCAAATTTTATAAAATTTCTCAACAAATCTTTGGACATGTTTTGGGTTGTAAGAGATTTGTAGAGCACGCTTTGTGTATTTTATTGTGAGGCAAATTTAAGCTTTGGCTTATGAATTTTCTTTTGCTTTTTTCTTGACGAACTTTCAAAAGGACAAGGCACTTTTAAGTCTAAGGTATTTCTGTCTCCTTTGGCCTGTTGCTGCATACCAATTTCTGGCTAATGCACTCAAAACTTTGCATATTTAGTTTATTTCAAAGTTTTAATTATCTTTGAGACCCAAAAAAAAAAAAACGGAGCAGGCGGCAACAGTAAAAGCAAAAGCTCGGCCAACGGAAACGGAAGTTGCCATGACAGTCAAGTTGTGTCAAGTTCCCTTAACTTATTTTTGTTGTTGTTCCAGTTGGCGACAAAGTAAAGAAAATGCGTGTAGGCAACGCGAAACTTTTGCAAAGAAAACAACAAAGATTGAGAGCGAGACAGAGAGTGAGTAGAAGAGAGAAATAGTGATAGGGAGTGAGGGAGAAGCAGATAAGTAAAGGCAAAGAAAAGCGAAAGCGCAGTGTAAATTGCAACATGAATTACAATTTGTCTGGCAACGGCACACGCACACAATTGCACACAAACACACACACACACACTAACACACACACATTTGGCACAGCCACGTGACGTGTGAAAAAGCGAAAAGCCTTATAAAAGAAAAGTAAAAGCAGTTATTGTGTCGACATTCTTAAAGCAACAACGCCTCCTCAGCGTGTTTTCATGCCGTCTGTTCAACTGTCTGTGCATATTTCTATAATACCCTGTAAAAAGCTAGCAGAGAGGTATGACGGGCTCAAAATGATAGCATTAGAGATCTCCATCTTTTTCTGTTTCTTTCTAAGCCCTTTTCCACGTTTCTTAAGTTTTTTAATTATTTTACATTTAAATTAATTTATTTGATTTTTTATTTTTTTAACTATAATTTATATTTGTCAAACGAGTGAACAATGCAGAAACTTGTATAAAAATTGAACTAACATCAGCTATAACCTTTTTTCTTTTCTTTTTTAATTTAGTCAAATCAAGCCCTTTTCTAGGGTATTTTCTATTATAATATGTATATTTCGTTGTTTTATTTGCTGTACTTACTTTGAATGCCTTGGCACAGCTGCTTGACATTGTGTCGCGTTTTTCTTTCGGCTGCGTTTATTAAATTTTGTTGCAAGGCTGCTGCTGTTGCAAGTTGCAAAAATGCTGAGACCGCATTTTTATTTTCCTCTTATTGTTGCAAAGTTGCAAAGAAAAAGTTACTATGTCCATTCTAAAATGACGCCTCGTCAGCTACTCAACATTTTTTCTAATCATAAAAAAATATAAGTATGTATATCGAAATTGCCTTCAGTGTATGTGTGTGTGTTTGTGTGTGTCTGTGTGGCAAATAAGGCACGTGGCAGCAGCAGGAAACTGACTTAATGCACTGTAAGGTTAAATGGCAGCTTTAACCTTCAATTTACTCAACTGCCTCGAGTTCGGGGTTGCCCCCTTAATAAGCTTGTTTATGTTTACATTCGACTTTTTGATGACATCCTCTTTGATTTTTTATTTAACTATCCCTTCTTTTGCCTCTTCTTCTTGCTCCTCCTCTCTTTTTTGTTGCCTTTTTGCCGTTTTTTATGGTTGAGTTGAGGACGGAAGTTGTAATATTGTGAGCACAGGAAATTGTAACGTGCCTCGAAATAGCTAATAAATGAGCATGTGTCAAATTTTTTTTACTATTCCTTTGTATCTGTGTGTGTGTGAGATCTAATGAAATTTACGCCCCAAAAAGTGGGCAACATAATTTAAGGCAACAAACTACGAGCCAGCATTTTTGGGTCAAAATTATATTAGGGCCAAATGTCATTAGGCTGCGACAAACTATAAAAAAAGTAGAACTTATTTATGCCTTTTATTATTAAAGCTTGTTATAACTTTTGGCCAGCTTTAAAAAACAATTTTTACGACATTTCGTTTATTATACCCTGCTTTTTATACGGCTGAAGTAGGTGAGATAGAATTTATAGCGGAAAGACAGGAATATTAATCTGTGAGGTCTGTCACAAATCGCTAGATATTTGAATGACAAAATCAATCTAACGAAATTCTGCTTAAAACTTAAACTTAAAAACACAATTTTTACGGCATTTCGTTTAGTATACCCTGCTTTTTATACGGCTGAAGCAGGTGATATTGGATTTATAGCGGAAAGACAGGAATATTAATATGTGAGGTCTGTCACAAATCGCTAGATATTTTAATGACAAAATCAATCTAACGAAATTCGGCTGTTACTGAAATTTCAAAGATTCAGTTTCAAATTTCAACGAAATTCGTAATTATTGGTTTATTTTATACAATAAATGTATTATTTTTAACTTCTAATTTTATTAAAAAATTAATTTACTTTAATTCAAAACGTTCTTAATTCTACCAACCATTATTTTGAAAGCAGGAATACTGACAATTGCTCTGGCATTGCTATTGAGCTCTAAGAGATTTGAAATCAGATATACAGCTCTGTTGCTCAGGGAAACTGTATTTAATTAGGATGTCTATCAAATGCCTCCAAAGGTTTGTCTATGCAAAGCTCTGCTCACTTTTCGGCAAAAAGTTAAGCGGAGAAGACGGAAGTCAGGGGAACTAATCTAAAAGTTGATAACTGGTCCAAAACCAAGTCGCTTAGGGCAACTTAAGATGTTAGATGTCCATTAACTTACTCGAATGGTCTGTCAATATCTCAAACTTATCTCTTTCTATCAATTTATGAATACATATTCCGGGACTTTGCCAGGGAATCGTGCCAACAGGTTTCTGTTTTTCTTTTCCTTCCTTTTGTGCAAAACCAACAATGTTGTTTGCATTTTGTTGGTTTCTTTGTGCTGTGCGTTGACATCGTTAAACAATGTTTCATATGTTTTTCTACCACACACACACACTCTCTCATGTGTCTTTTTTCCTTTTTCTATATTTTTTCGAACAGGAATCGCATATTCATCTTGTCAAATTGACGCGTCTGTTGCGCCTGGCGAGGCTATTGCAAAAAATTGATCGATATTCACAGCACACGGCCATGATTTTGACTCTGCTGATGTTCTCCTTTACACTGGCTGCCCACTGGCTGGCCTGCATCTGGTACGTCATCGCGGTAAAGGAGTACGAATGGTTTCCCGACAGCAACATTGGTGAGTAGCATTCTGCAGCTTGTCTGAATCCAGCTAGCTAGTAAAAAAAAGAGCCCAAGTCAAGGTCATTTGCATCATCGAGAGCAGTGAATACACACTCCCCTCAGTGTGTGCGTGTGTTTCAAATGACAGTAATTTGGTTAGTTTGCCACTGGCGTTGATTGTGTTTGCCTGGCTCGTCAAATGCTAAATGAAATTGTTGCTGCTAACTCAAACAGTTCGACCACCCAACCACCCAACCACCTCGCTGGCTTCAGTTTCCGCGAATCTCTAAAGCACACACACACTCACACACACTCTGACGCGTCAAAGTTGAAAACAGCTCAGGTGTAAAGGAAACACGACGGCTATTAACACATCTAAATGGCAAAGTTTGCAGCCAAATTGGGACACAACAATATCAAATCAGCATTTATTGTCATTTAAATATGTGTGTGCGAGCCCAAAAAGTTTTCTATTGTCTCTTTGTATACCCTGTAACTGCGTTAGATGGGGTAGTATACATATATTTCATCTTCTTTAACTAAAATGCTGTGAAATTTGTTAGTATCAGTTCCATTTTCTTTAAATAAAATCAATGCTGCAAATTAATGAATAATAATATTTATTAACTATATTTATTCAAGCATAATTTTATTAGGTTTGATGCTTTAAAACATTTAGGAATATTTTTAAAGCCTTTTTTATATTAACTTTAAAGCACTTTAAACAGAGTATCTGACAGTTATATAGTTTCTCCTTTCTGAGTAGATTAGCATTTATTTATGCATTTATGCCTCAGGTTGTAGATTCCCTGGGTGGATTGTAATATTCGCATCTGATAAACTGACAACAAGGGAAAATCACATACAAAAGCAACAAATTTCGAGTTACTTTTCACATCAATATGCTGTGAACATGATACGCATTAAATGTTCATAGTCGATGTGTGAGTTGGGGTCAGAGTTAGACTCAGAGCTAAAGTCAAAGTCAAAGTGTGAGAGAAAAGTTTCACAAAACTGCCATTTGCCATTTGTTATTTGCTGTTTGGTGTTTGACGCCTGACGATTCCATTCGTCTTGCCATTTTGGCCTAAGCAGTTAGCCGGATTTGACACGGTCTGACATGTCTGATACTACTTTGATGGACAGCCGAGCTGACGAATGAGAAAAGTTCAAGTCATTGTCAGTTTAATAAGCAACTGAATTACAAATCATATTCGTATGTGTTTGAACGCACAGCTTTTGGGCCATATTGTTAATGCCTGATTAACTAAACAAAGTTCTTTTCTTCTTCTTTCACTTTTTGCTTATTTTTCCTATTAAAATCTTCAAGTCTTGTTCACAGGTTGGCTACAGCTGCTTGCCGAGAGAAAAAATGCCACCGTTGCCATACTGACAACGGCTGAAACTTACTCGACAGCGTTGTATTTCACATTCACCAGCCTCACATCAGTGGGATTTGGCAATGTGTCGGCGAATACAACGGCCGAGAAGGTCTTCACCATTATAATGATGCTGATTGGCGGTAGGTAATCATCATCATCATCCACGCAATTGATGTTCTCTCCAACAAAAAATATAAGCACACGTTCTCATAACCGATATCATATCTAGCAATTCAACTTTAAAAATAATCCACTTTTACTCTCTTTTTGCTGTCCTGTTTCCTTTTCTTTGCACTTAGCTCTGATGCATGCCGTGGTCTTTGGTAACGTGACGGCCATCATACAACGCATGTACTCACGTCGCTCCCTTTATGAGAGCAAATGGCGGGACCTGAAGGATTTCGTGGCTCTGCATAATGTGAGTACTTCAATGTGTCTGCTGAGCATTAAAACCTTAAATTCCCATGGATGCGAAAAGGAGAAATGAAAGCATCTACATTTGACGTCCCCTACTGATTATTGTATTTAAAAGCTTGTCGTATTTATTGTTTCCAAATATTCTGGTTTCCCTAATAAATCTCTACAGATTTCGAAAATAAGTGAGCGAAATTTTTGTGCTCCTGAGAATAAATAAAGTATTTTCCGAGTCAAACAAATCAGCTGCCATAACTTTTTCTTTTCAATTAAATAACACTAGTTTACAGCCATTTTGCTTTTCATGTCTGAGTGCACTTTTCTTATGGATTTTGGCTCACTAAACACGAAAATCGCATTTAAAAATTTTTTTATGGAAGCGTTTTCGAAATATTCATGTTTTTCCAAATTTTCGAAGTTGCTCTCACATTTTAGAGTGTACCACGAGATCTAATTTACCGATGCGGCCAAAAAATCACTCAAATTAAAAGTAACTAATTTCTTTACAACTTTCTCTCATATAGCTTTGAGATCGGCTTAGTAGTTCAGAAGCTAGCGACTTTTAAAAGTTCCGAAATCCGGGTTTTTTGTGATTTTTTGAGCTCGAGAGCTCACAAATTGCCCTAGAAAAAATAGATATCGCAAAGGTAAAATTTATTTGGTGTATTTAACGTAAAGCTGACACTGTTACAAAGAAAATAGGCCATTTTTTATAAGAATCCATGGATAAATGGCGTAGTATTACGCTTTTCAGTGAAAGAATATAAATCATCTTTTTAACGACTTTCCAGCTTGTGTTTGTATGGCAGCTATACGATGCAGTGGTCCGATTTAGTCCAAACTTGGTCAGGATGTGTAGGACCATAAAAGATGCTGATTGAGTCAGATTTGTTAAGATATCTCAAACAACAAAGAAGCTTTTCGCAAAAAACAGCTGCCATTGGAAATATTGATCGAAATAAAGATTTAGTGCAAAAATATTTGTTGTTTTTGGAGATATTGAAACCAAACTTGCAGAATCAGCATCTGGAATGGTCCCTTACATCCTCACCAAGTTTTGACTAAATCGGACCACTGTATCAAAAAGCTGCCATAGGAACGATCAGTCGAAAACCAAGTCTTAGTATGAAAAACTTTTGGGTTGCTTGAGATATCTTAACAAATCTGACTCAATCAGCATAAGTTATGGTCCCATTCATCCTGACCAAGTTTGGACTAAATCGGACCACAGTATCATATAGCTGCCATACAAACCAAACTAGAAAATAGTTAAAAAGATGATTTATATTCTTTCACTGAAAAGCGTATTACTCCGCGATTTATCCATAGATTCACAAAATCAATAGCATATTTTCTTCGTAACAGTGTTGGCTATACGTCAAACTCTTAAAATTAATTTTACCTTGGCGATATCTATTTTTTCTAGGGCAATTTGTGAGCTCTCGAGCTCAAAAAATCACATAAAACCCGGATTTTGGAACTTTTAAAAGTCTCTAGCTTCTGAACTACTAAGCCGATCTCAAAGCTTCATGGGAGAAAGTGGTAAAGAGATTAGTTACCTTTAATTTGAGTGATTTTTTTACCACATCGGTAAATTAGATCTCGTGGTATACTCTAAAAGGTGAGAGCAACTTCGAAAATTTGGAAAAACATGAATATTTCGAAAACGCTTCCATAAAAAAATTTTTAAATGCGATTTTCGTGTTTAGTGGACCAAAATCCATAAGAAAAGTGCACTCAGACATGAAAAGCAAAAATTTTTTTTGATTTTGTAAACTAGTGTAATTAGCTTTTCTTGAAGCTTATTTTAGGCATAACTTCACAAGTTGGGCGCCACATATGAATAATTATAGCTTTTTGTTGAAATATTTATTGCTCACTGTCACAAATTAGCACTTGAACAAGCTGAAGTCATCAACAGATGATTGTCGATTGCAAAATCACAGTTTCTCTGGCATAGGAAATTAATTTTTACTGTGGCGACATCAGCTTTATGCATGCAGCTCAAGTACTAAGTGCTTCACACAGTTTTATTGAAATGCAGCCCACATTTGCCATATGCCATACGCAAAGTTAACCCAAGCAGGAGAAAAGCAAGAAAATGGGCGGAATTGGGGGGACAAGGTCATAAGCGAGCAAACTGTGTGGTGTGGTGTGGTTGCCAAGAGATGCTATACGAGAAACTATGCTCAGCATCGAGACGTGCTTAAAGTTCTTCAACCTGTTGATGTCTCATCATCCTTCTCGTCTACGTCCACGCTCCGCACATAATACCGCAACGTGAAGCTCCATTAGGTAGCTATACCACATGGCGTATACGTTACGTTACGTATACGCAGCATTGGCAATTAAGTGCATTTGTGCGGCTGCCATGGCTCTAAATGCATGCAAATGAAGTGAATGCGACTGCACAGACTTCCTCGCATAAGAAACGTCAACTCATTAGCCGCATTGTCATAAAATCCATATAATTAAATTTAAATTTGATTTTGTTCTGCTTCTTTTTTTTTTGTTTTTTTCAGATGCCCAAAGAGTTGAAGCAACGCATTGAGGACTACTTCCAAACGTCATGGTCACTCAGCCATGGTATTGATATTTACGAGGTAAGCATGCAAGCACGCTCCTGTCTGTGCATGTCCATTTGTAAATCATTCATGGCAAAAGTTGTCGACACAGCATGAAATCTTTTGCCATTGGTCCATGGGTATTTTGATATCTGTCTGTGCCTTTAATTAAGCAAATGCCTGACGGATGCCTCATACTTCATACATATACATATATCGTATAAGTGTACATGTATATGTTTGAGATCATGTCTGTGAATGTGTGTGCTTATGTGACTTATTGATTGGCATTGGTTTAAATGGCAAAGGACTGAATGCCAATTGATAGCATGTCCAGACGGTAAGTAGATATGTTGTTAAGAGTATTTCAGGCAAAGTGATTATTATTTACTCATTTATAATTATAAGAGCTTTATTATCATACAATTAAGATAAGGTGGTTGAAATAGATCTAAACGGGTTCTTCACTAAAAAATTTTAAAATCAATTTAATTAGCAGCATACTTACAATACAGCCCTCGCAGCTGGACTGCGTGGTCTGAGATGATAGCACTTACTCAATCGAAAGTTTAAATTGAATATGACGTTTTATAAGTATGAATATGCAATGAAAATATATATTCAAGCAGGCGAATTGATTTCATTGATGATGAATTTAATTAAAAACCTCTGCGAATTGATGTCAGTTTCAAGTGCACATAAGTTCTTCACTTGTTTTTACACATTTTTCTCGGTATTTTTTATTTTTTTGTGTGGCAATAAATGCACCACAGCGCAAAGCAATCATAATTATATTTGTTTGCTTCATTAAATCCCATGCAGCAGGGGTAAATCCATTTAAGTTGTGGTTTAACTTATAGTTGGGTCACGCTCAGAAAACTTTGACTTGCTGACAACAGCATGGAAAAGTGTTTGTAGAGAAAAAAAAAAGAACTTGACTACAACTTGGCATAAAAACTATTGTTACACTGTGTTTTTTCCTAATTATACGATTCATGTTTTCCTTATCAATGAACATATTTAGTTTATGTTGATGCTTGTTTAATATGTATACTAAATTTGTGCGTGTCACTGCAATTTGAATGCCTTGGGCTGCAAATTAATTAGCGCATTTCTTGGGCTGCTTTTGGAGAACATCTCAAATGAGCAGCGGCCCTTTGAAGTTGGCTAACTGAGCTCCTGACAGCTGCTGCCAGTCAGACTGAGACCCGAATCTTCAGTTCAAGTCTGACATGGACAGGGCTTTCATTTGCCGCTTCCTAAATATGTCTAATTAATTTCGGCTTTCAGGCAGTTAAATACACAACTCCTGTAGAAATGGCTATGTTTTGTTATGTTCCAAAAGTTAGCGAATAATAAGAGCTCAGCTTGCTTGAAGCGTTTAACTCTATATTAAAAAAAGTTTTCAAAAAATTTAAGAATTTAGATAAAAAATGAATAAATCTGCACTAAGTAAACCTCTTTATGCATTAGCTACAATTCTTGTTCCTTGACGTGATCAAGCCTAATATGAATTTTTTGTTAGAATTTGTGTGAAATCAAATCTAATTGAATTAGATTGAAAAGCCCACGCACTCATAAGCCAACTCCCAAACACTTAGGCACAAAATATATGGCAGCCAAAG
Organism: Drosophila limbata; assembly: GCA_963924055.1. Taxonomy (NCBI): domain Eukaryota; kingdom Metazoa; phylum Arthropoda; class Insecta; order Diptera; family Drosophilidae; genus Drosophila; species Drosophila limbata. The sequence continues at coordinate 22,067,417 of OZ001355.1, read as the reverse complement.
AGGGGCGTCAGTTGCCAGGCAGTAAATTAAATTGTTAATTTATTGCGCAGGCAAATTAACTGGCAAAATGTGAGAGAAGCTTTTGTTTTGGCCCTCTCTCCATTTGTTGTACTTTGTGTTTTGCGTGTTTGTGCGTCATTTACAGGCCAAATGTAGGCGAAAGTATTGTAACTCCTACTAACGTTTAGTTTGTGGCCCACTCACTTTAATGGTGGTTGGTGTTGGTCGGTTGGGCAAGTTTTTTGGCCATTGCATGCAATTAATGTAAAATATTTTACACTTCTTTGGATCTTGCGGTTGAAACACACATAAATAACAATTCAGTGAAGTCCTGTGGGAAATTGTTCCATTAAATAAGTAAATATTCAAACACACTCACACTTGAAAAACTTGTGAAACTTAGCACATATTTTCATCGGTTTCATATACCCTATAAGTTAAGGTATTTTGCTTTAAATCATGCAACTTTTATCATTCTTGACAAAGACATTTTTCTTATCCGAAATAATATTATCTAAATTTATTCTTATATATTTATGCTACATCTTCCATTTTATATTTGATTTCCAAGTATAATTATCAATTTGTACAGCTGAACTTTAAATGATCTTCAGTTAAATAACATAAAGGGTATTTAAAACTCGACTTAGCAATAAGATTAATTATTTTTTAGTTTTCTCATTTGTTTGTATTGGTTAGTTGTGAAATTTTTGGCCTACGTCAATTTAAATAATGGGCACAAAGCACAGCAGTAATTTCCAGAAATACTAAATGCTGAACTTTCAGTTGACCGCATTCACTCACACTCACACACACACTTACACACACACTCACACTCACACTCACACAGATTTTAGCCATGCTGTGATGCGTGGCATAGTTTTTGTGGCATCATTGAAAAGTCTTTACTTGTTTTGATAGAATTTTGTAATTAAAACTTATAATTTGCTATTGAATGCATAATGGCTGTCATAGAAATGCAAATTTCAAATAAATACTCCGTTTTAAATTGTTATTTATTGAATAGTCAATGGCGCCTAAAATTAAATATAGAACAAAAAGTGAGTAAAATAAACAAATTTGATAATTTTTGATAATTTGTCTTCAAAAGTAAACAATTTGTGTAAACACTTGAATAATAGTGTTTTAGTAAAATTAAATATTAAAAACAATCTAAACTAGTGGAGAATATCTGGTGATAGTCTTGCAACAGAAAGAATTGTTATTTGTTATTATTACTTTTAGACTTTTTCAATAGCAGTTATTTACACTGTCTTCAATTAATTTTAAAATTTTGCTTTACTGTCAGAGACCTTTCTGCCTTCCTTCTTGACTCTTTTATTTGTTTGTTTATGAAGTCATGTGTGCATTTCCCTTAACAAATTTTCATTCTACTCAAACTCAATGTTTACTTACGCATTTTGTTATCAAACAAATTATGCCGAAAATACGCATGCTCTCAAATGCGAATAATATTCATTCATTCAACGCACTAAGGACAGTCTCATCCATATTCAAAGACCTGAGGATACATACATATGCCCTAGAGCAGGATATATTAAGCACTTGTATCTAAGCAAAGAAACGAAAATGAAAATGAAGAAGAGCGAGCTGTAAAGACACCACAGAAAACAAACTGTAGGCAAACAAGTTGCAAAAGCTTTTCAATTTTCATATTAATCCTCTCAACAATTTCATCCCAACCAAAACAAAAAAAGACAAGAAGGTAAAAAAGACTTGCTTCACCTTGGGGAAAGGAAACAAACAAAACGAATACAAGGAAATGAAAAAAGTAACATTACAAAGATATTTATTTTGCATATTGCGTATGGAAAAGTGAAAGAAAATGGCGGGAAAACTGCACATTTTGCCGAAAAAGCTGCATGAGAAAATTGTCGTGTCAAAAATTTTTTCCAGCAATTCAATTTGCATGTGTATGTGTGTGTGTGTGTGAGTTCTTAAAAAGGATATGTAAGTTTTGGGCTCTTGACACTTGACACTCGTGTTTACCGTTCTACTTGTCATGCCACTCGCTTGCACTCACACTCAAGACTCATGCTTTTTCTGTCTTTCTTGCAGACGCTGCGCGAATTTCCGGAGGAGCTGCGTGGCGATGTCTCCATGCATCTACATCGTGAAATATTACAGCTGCCGATATTCGAGGCAGCTTCCCAGGTGCGTATATATCAATGTGTGTGTGTGTGAGTGTGCTTTCCCTTGTGCTTTTTATGTTATTGCTAAGGGGTGGACGTCGTCGCTTTAAAAGCTATAGAAAACCCATCCGGACAAATGGACTTGAGCTGTTGAATGGCAATGCCAAAATAATCGGGCGCTAACTTAAACAGGGACTGGCAAAAGTCAAATGCGGGCTGACAGACATGTTGTACACCAAACATATACACACACGGGCACACATATACATACATATATACATAGCAACATTTACAGGTAAAACTTTCAGTCAAACAACGCATGATTTGCGCGTATTCGCCTTTTGGCCAAAAACTCGACTGAGAAACGGGCAAGAACTGAAGCATGAAAAAGGTTTTAGGCAAAACTTTTGGCCACAGCAACAAACAGTGCAAAAGAGAGAGAGAGCTATAAGCAGAGAGAGAGAGAGAGTAGGAAAAGTAAAAGTAAATGCAACGGTGCGAGTTGTGATGCTTATCGTAGACGACAATGTCAATACCCTTGTCATTTTGGCACACTAAGCTTAAGGGCAGCCACACACTCACACACACACACACACACTTACACATATATGGTGCTAAAAGTGTACTCTAGTTTGTGTGTGTGTGGCCAGAGTAATTGATTTTTCAATTAAGCTTCACTTGCATTATCGCCACAGGGTCCATTGCTCATGAAATCCGGAAAGTTTCTTAGTTATTTTCTAGCCAACTTTTTTTTTGGGTTTTTTTGTGAGTGCTCTCTGCGGGCATAGATAAAACAAGTTTGTACTTGCTTTCTAATCTAAGCTCTTACTGAAAGTAACGAAAATGAAATTGAAATGTGGAAAAGCAAAGCAGAAAACTAAACCAAGATTCGAGGCAACGTTTTTAGTTCAAGATAAATATCATTTGAACTTCAGTTTCCGTTTGAATGAGCTGCCAGTTTTTTTAAATAAACCCTATTTAAATACTTAAGATGTCTTAAACTTAAATTTAATAAGATTATATATTCACAGAGTTGATCAATCATAATCAAGATATTTTTTCCATCTAAGGTCAAGCTGTGCTATCTCTTTGCAAGTATTCTTAGAAGTATAAAGAAATAGCTCAAGTTAATTATATACTGTTGACGCTTTTCACAGAAAATTTAGGTTAACTTAGGATTCATAAGGAACTGTATTAAAAATAAATACAATCTACCTAGAAACAAGACCTTGACCTTGGCTTTAAAAATGTTTTTAATAAGCTGACAGAAAATAGAAGTTCGACAAAATGACGATGAAGAGAGAGGGAAAAAATGCAAGTGAAATAGAAAAAGGAAGGACAATGCGCAGAGCAAACAGACAAATAATAATAAAGCTTATTTCGAGTTGTCAAACAAAAACCACTCAACGGCAATAAGCGCGCTTTAAGCCACTTTTCGTGGTAGTAGCAACAACCGATGACATACTGTGTGGCAGACACTCGCTTTTCACGCTTTTCCCGCTTTTCTCGCCTTTCGAACTTTACCCACTTTTCCTGGAAAATCACTCGCAGCTGATGCTCAATGCTCTTGACCAAGTTCTCAACAAACTGAACCTCCAAATCTTATTTACGCGCATTTCTCACTTTTATATTTCTAGTTGTTATATTTACTGTTATTATTTTTGCTCTTGTTGTTGTTGTTGCAGGGTTGCTTGAAATTGTTGTCTCTGCACATAAAGACAAACTTTTGTGCACCCGGCGAATACTTAATACACAAAGGAGATGCACTCAACTATATATATTATCTGTGCAATGGCTCCATGGAGGTGATCAAGGACGATATGGTTGTTGCCATTTTGGGTGAGTATCCTGTTTGAATAGATTCGAGTACACGTTCGAGTACTTTCGAATTTTTTGGCTCGCAATAACCTTAAATTGCCCATGTTTTCATTGTGTATTGTATTTTTGGGTAGCGTTTATTGAACTCACGACCCAAAGTTCATTCGCTTTTCGTTTCGCCACATTCAGTGGGATTCACAAGGATTCATTTGCACTTTAGTCAGGCAGCTACTTATTTATTCATTCACGACGTTGCCTAGACAAATGGCAGCTATTTTTATGCTTATTGATTCTTTGCCTAGCGACTGACCTTTTGTTTTTTTCTGTCTTTTTTTTAAATACACACTCACGTCCTCGTTTAGGCAAGGGCGATCTCGTGGGCTCGGACATAAATGTGCATCTAGTTGCCACCAGCAACGGACAAATGACCGCCACCACCAACAGTGCTGGCCAGGATGTTGTGGTGCGCAGCAGCAGCGACATTAAGGTAAGATTATGGCCCAAATGGCACTAGCTGAAAGTGACATTTAAGTGGTAATTGCATTTAAGTATCTTATGGCTGCTCAAACGTGTCGATTGTTGGGTTAGTTAGTTAAGCTTTTATCTTAGAGCGGTATTTAATCAACGTGACTTTTCTAATAAAATGTAAGAAATTATCTAGAATATGCTAAATAATTTTATTTGCTAAAATAATAAAGAAAAAATTAGGAATATATTAAAAATCAATGGGAAAATAAAGTACTTATTATAAGTTATAAATTATCTGATTATACTTAATAATTTAATTCGCATAAAAAATCAAGAAAAAACGAAAAACTTAATTTTTTTTCCTAAAAATTAAAAATAAATGAAAAACTAATGAGAAAATTAAATACATTTTTTTTTATAGTTCTTAACTAATTAATAAAAATTTGTACATTATATTTAAATTATATTTGTTATAGTTTAAAGTTTGTAAGCATCTATTAGCCTCTTTTTAAACTTAAAAACACATTTTATATTAATGAAATTTAGGTTATAAGTATAAAGCTAATATACAAAAGCTTTGTAAAGAGTTTCTCTACTGCTCGTAGAAATCGAATATTTTCTTATGTTGAAAGCAATCTAAAGCTGCATAACTTTCAACTAGTGTCATTGCACTTGGCATCTACGACTTGTTGATATTATGCCGAGCGAACTTTACGTTTATTGTCTTTGGGCAAGTCAGAAGTCTCCTGTGTGAGCTCGTAATTAACTAGAATTTATTTTGATGTTTATTTTTATATTTAGGTGAATCCTTCATTTTATTCGCGCTTTAATTTTATTTTTATTTTTATCGAGTTTTGGCTTTTAAAGCTGTTTGGGCTTTAAGTGCTAGGCATTGTTATTTTTGCCTGTTTTGTTTATTTTCATTATTTTTCTTTAATTTTTTTTTGTCTGTTTGGCTTGTTTGCTTGTCGTAAATTTTATCAGGCTGAGCGCAGACGGCGACGGTTCAAATAACTTAAGAACACCGTTTTCCTTCCACTCGACAGCGCGGCAAATTCAATATTTTCTTTGAATATTACTTTCTCCTCTTTTTTTTTTGGTTTTAGTGGCTGTAACCTTGCCACAAAGGCCATAGGAATTATGTGGCATACACATGTTCGGTATCTGTCGTAGTTAATTAATGGAACAACGCAACGAGCGGCGTCTGGCAAAAAAAAAAAACCGCTGGCAATTTACGGAAATTTAAATTGAGCGATCATCGCTTAATTAGTGGGAAACGTTTCAATTAATTCATAGTCGGCGAAAATGGAAAAACGCAGAGATGGGAGATGGAAAATTGGAAACTGCTCTGTTTACAGCTTTCACATTATGTGTATGCTACTCTTCGTAGTCATTTATTTTGCATGTTTTTCTTTGGCTTTTGCTTTTGCTTTGTCTGTTTCTCTCTTGGCCAAACAAAGCGCAGACATTTTAAATGTATGCCAGTGTATGTGTGTGTGTGTGTTGGCCCAAGCTCTGAGGCATCACTTCAGGTACAGCTGAAGTGGCAGTCAGCCAACGACAACAACTGCGGGGCGTATGAGTGATACTTAGGCTTAATGTGTGTACGCGCACACTACTCGGTGTGTGTGTGTGTGTGTGCGTGAATGTAGCTGTGTGTGTGTGAGTAAAAGTGTGTGCCAAGATGTTGCACTTGGGCCTGTAAAGAAGACGCCAGGGTGTCAATATTAACATGCGAGAAAAGATGAAGTGCGGCCAAGTCGACTGCCTGATACTCTACATAGCTAATGCAGAAGGAGAATGAGTAAATCGGACTATTCTACTGATTTTTAAAATAACTAAAAAGGTCTTCTCTTAAGGAACATGACTTAAGACTTTAACAGTTTGATTTAATTTAAATTTAGCAATTAATTAAAATGTATAACAATTTATGTAAAGCATATTTTGTATAAAACTTAACCAAATAATATAAATTATTATATATTGAAATTAAAATCTAAATAAAATAGTCATATAGTTCTTAAATTACAAAATTTAAATAAAGATGTGATTTTTAAAATTATATTCCGACTCTTAATAATAAATATTACAAGAAAAATTTGTAAAATTAATTAAAGTCAGTAAGACATGAGTACAAAATGCATTCAAAGTCATAAGCAACTGAGAACTGTTTAAACTAAATGTCAATCTTTGAGTTAAATGAGTTGCTTAGCTCTAAGGACTTTTGCTGTGCTTACGAGTACTCCTTGGCTTACTCTTTGTTGCTCGTGGCTAGAAGGCACGCCTGCTGTTAGAGCCAAGTTAAGATTGCACAATCATTTCACATGAGTATAATAACATTTGTGTGTGTGTTTGTTTCTACTTGATTTTTGCAGGCGCTCACCTACTGCGATCTTAAGTGCATCCACATGGGCGGTCTGGTGGAGGTGCTGCGTCTATATCCGGAATACCAACAGCAGTTCGCCAATGACATACAGCACGATCTGACGTTCAACTTGAGGGAAGGGTATGAGAATCAGGAGTCGGACATTGGACCGACATTCCCATTGCCCAGCATCAGTGAGGACGATGAGAATCGTGAGGATGGCGACTGCAGTGGCGAGGCGGATAAGGAGAATGGCGGAGCAGGAGGTGCAGGAGGAGGGGCAGGAGTTGTAGGTGCTGGAGGACCTCTTTCGGCCTCACCCTCGCCGCATCACAGCATCACTCGCTCCCCGCTGCTGGGCATGAGCAGTCCCAGACACCAGCGACTGCATCAGCGTGGACGCTCCCTGATAACGCTGCGGGAGACAAACAAACGACAGCGTCCTCTGAACATGGCCAGTAGCTTGGATCGCGGCTCCTTCGAGGAGGCAGAGCCCTTGGCCGAGGAGGAGGCAGGTGGAGTTAAGCGTCCATCGCTGGAGCGTCTCGACTCGCAGGTGTCCACGCTGCATCAGGATGTGGCCCAGCTGAGTGTCGAGGTGCGCAATGCCATCAGTGCTCTGCAGGAAATGACCTTTTCATCCGCTGCCATTAGCTCGCACGGCTCCCTCAAGTTCCCCCCCGCCCGCTCCATACCCAACATCAGCGGATTGGTCGCAGGAAGAGCTGGACTCGGATTGGGATTAGGATTAGGACTGGCTGCGGATGAAGTGCCGCTGATGGGCGGCGATACTCTGCCAATGGGCGCCACTGAACTGTCTTCCATGCAGCGCTGCTCGTCGCATCCGCCGGAGGTTTGGGGCCGCGAAATGCAGCTGCCAAGTGCCGGCCCAGTGATTACCGCGCCCAGTTCCAAGGCTGCGTCGCCTGCCTCGGAGGCCACGACGACGACGAAGACAACCACAAGTCGCAGCTGCCAAACCGATTTCTATCGCATCGATTTTCCCACCTTCGAGCGCTTTGTGCTGGCCAATCCGCGTCTGGTCCTGGGCCTGCTGGGCATCGAGCCGGCCATTAAGAATGAAATTGAGCTGCTGCAACAGAAGCAAACGCTGCAGATCTCGCCCTTGAATACCATCGATGAGTGCGTATCCCCGCTGGCCATGGAGCCGTCCTTGAGCGGCTCCAAGGAGCGTTTGTTGGGGCCACAGCAGGCTCCGATTTCGGGTCGAGTTTATCCCCCGCTGGATGATGAGAATTCCAATGATTTTCGTTGGACGATGAAACATTCCGCGAGTCATCAGAGCTGTTGCAAAAGCACCGATGCGCTGTTAACCAGCGAGGAGCAGCCAGGAGTTGGCCAGGACACGTATCTGGAACCAGTGCTACAACAACAACAACAACAACAACTGCAGCATCAACAACAACAGCAGCAGCAGCGCAGCAAACGCAGCGTGCGTCGCAGCGGCAGCGGCGGCAGCAACTCCAGTTTGTCCAGCAGCAGCTCCAGCTCGAACTGTCTGGTCTCGCAGAGCACCGGCAACCTGACGACGACAAATGTCTCGGTGCACTGCAGCAACAGCAGTCACAGTGTGGCAAACACGCGTCGCGCCTCCTGGAAGCTGCAACATTCGCGCAGCGGCGAATATCGCCGACTCTCCGAGGCAAATGCCGAGTACTCACCGCCAGCCAAGTTGCCGTTGCCCCAAAATGTGGCAGCTGCCACATATGGCCAGCAGTTGGCAGATGAGGAGGAGGAGGAGGAGAGTGTGGAGCTGTTGGGGCCGCGACGTGGCAGTGCTGAAAATGCCACGGGCAATGGAAGTGGAATTGGCAACGGCAACGGCATTGTCAGTGGTCCTGGGAAGCAGCAGCAGCAGCAGCAGCAGCGAAGTCGCGTCCTGTTGGGCGTTAACCAGGCGCAGGGACAAACAATGAGTTTCCGCTTTTCAGCAGGTGATGCCGACAAATTGGAGAAAGGACTGCGCGCTCTGCCATCCACGCGTTCCCTGCGAGATTCTAGCCTAAAATAAGCGAGGTCCTTCATTGTTTACGAGTTTCTTTTTTTGTTTTGGCAGCTGGCAGTGGGCTTAGACGGGCTGAAAAGAGAAGGAGGGGGACTCGAATGCTGCCACACGTGGGCAGACGTGAATGAGAGTGAGTGCGTGTGTGTATTCGGGTATTCAAGCTCGTGGATTCGTTTACATGCATGCCGACGTGCGTGATTTATTTCCTAATTAATACTGAAATACGAAGACGCTTGTACTTTTAATATCTTTAAGATACACACATACTATACAACTACAACTAACACAAAAGAGATACATTTCGGTTCGATTATTGATTTAATGTAAATAAGTTTGGTTCAATTTGTATAATTTAATGCGCAAAAAAAGTGATGACTTAAAAATAAATAGCACAAATTAAATTAAAATAATTTTTTTCATTTCATTTTATTTTTATTGTAGATTTTTAAAATGCTAATTTTTGAAGAAAATTAATTTCTAGCAGAGTAAAAGCAGAATAGACAGAATTTGATATTTCTGTCAAATTTAAATATACTTTTTATGATTAATTTTATGTATCTAATACATCTGAAAAAACTTTCAATTTATCTAGCAACATTATTTCCGTTAAAAAAACATTAATATTTGATGGCATATCAGATTATCATTATCAACTGATGAACAAGAACATATTCTATTTTTTAAGACTTAATCCAAAGGCGATAAGCAGAAGCTAATATCTCAAGTGAATCTATGGGGCTGTTAACAAGAAGTGCAAAATAGCAACAAAAGTTCAACAAAATATTAAAGAGTCTATTTTACTATCCATACAAAATAAGTATGAATCTGGCAAAAACACACAATACAAACATATGCATTATAGTATTAACTGTTCATTGCATATAAAGAAATATGAAATATCTGAATGTTAAATGTCAACTACAGGAACTTGATGTATTTATTGATAAAAAAAATAAACTTAAATAGAAATAAATCAAAGAAATAATAAAAATAATTTTATGTTAGCTATGAATAGTTGCCGAAATCTGACAGCTTAATTAATCTGAGGGTGTATGTTTAAATTTTTAAAAAGAATCAACTTGAAATAACTAAAAAAATTACTGTAAAAAAATACAAATTAATAATAAAATCTTATTTTTTATTGATATTCAGTTTAATGTCGAAAAGCTAAAAGGATTATAGTTAGGTCATGATTAAGAATTAAATTTATAGATGGAGTTACAAAGGCGAAAAATAAAATTCTATGTGCTTAGGTGTGTGTTACACATTTACAACAATAAATTTAAAATTATAAAATACATTTAAAAAAGAAAAATATTAGTAAGTTATTTGACAATCGTTTGCGCTAAAATGAAGAAATAAAAGAAAATAAATGGGAGAAATTACTATTTTACTTATAAAGTGAAATGCTAGTATTTGTGATTTCGAATAATTTATTGAAATGTGAAAAGGGGGCATTCAACTTGAACACATGTATTTTTATAAGAAATGCCAATGGAGAACATCTTGAGGAATAAATAAAAATATTTAAGCCATATCTTACGTTAATACTCTTAAGTGATAGTTGATAAATGTTGAAATGGTATAATTACCACTAAAGATAAAGCCAAACTCTGTATATTTCTAGATATTTAGTGTAAATATGTATATTCATCAATATGTAAATGTTCCCAACAAACTGTAAAGACTTGTGCTTCATTCTATGCTCGATATAAAGCACTCTACGATAATATTATATAATTAAAAGTGCATACGACTTTTATATGTACTTTTAATTAAAATAAAATATAATAACATACATACTATATATACTCGATGTGTTTTAACCAGAAAAAAACTTCAGCTTAAGCTTAAGCAACATCAATTGTAATTGTATGTAATGTAGAAATTGTAATGTATATGTTATAGATATTTTGGTCAATAAGTACAGCAAATAATTCATGAACGTTTTTAAATGTTTTAATTAATGTTATTACAGAAAAATATTCACTATTCAAAATGAAATAAACAATAAAAACTTGATGTCAAATTCAGCAAATGCGTTTTGAAATAATTAAGAAATCTTAATCCGATTAATTGTGGTGTCCTGGCTTATGCTTTTAAGGCTTTCTATTATTTAATTTACTTTGCCATTTCCTGAGTACGAATACGTTATGCATATGGGCTTTATTTTAATGCGATTAACTCAATTGAGGGTAGAAGTGGCGCTATGCTGTCCCCACGTTTGGCAATATCGAACATAATCCGATAACCTTATTGGCAAGTTTATTGCCTGCCGATGTCAAGTCCCCATGTCAATCATGATATTAAAGCCAGTTCTTTGCTTTGCCAGTTGTCAATTGAGGGAGGTTTTCTTTGGCTTTAGATGAAAGAAAGTTGAACGATGTATTTTACATCACTTCTGAGCTGCGTTTTTTCTGTTTTTAGCACAATTTGGAAAGTGTAAAGCTTTTTGTGCTAAAACAAATGAGAAAGCGTCCAAGCTTAAAATTGTGAAGCACAAAAGCTTGTCAAAAGTTTGCTGAAATTAAGCTCAGCTGGATAGCATTAAAATCTGTGAATAACTTAAAAAGCTCTTTTAAAGCTCGTCACACCAAAAGCACTTCTTTGTGCTTTTTTAAAAGTACCTAATAGGGGATATTTAAGAGCTTAAAGCTGCCTTATCAGCTGTTAGTAGTTCAAACTCAATAAAAAAAATAGAATTGCTAGAATTTAATATAATTATGAAGGGAAACGGGTAAGAGAATATGTTATTCCATTATCTGGTACTTAAGTTTAACTCTCATTAGTTTGAACAACCTCTGGCTACCTAAATTCAAACTTTGAATAGTTTTAAGAGCAAAAAAAAAAACTTTGAGTAACTGATAAAGTATTCCCAGTGATAATACCCAAACCTTTGAGCAGATGCAAACTTGGAGCAAGGTAAAAAATAATTAGGCTAATAACCAGCAGCTAAAAATAAGATATTATGAGAACTCATTGTCGTATTTTTTATGACTATTGCTCAAGTTGAAGTTAAAGTTTTCTAGATAAATGCAGAAGTACATATGCAAAATTAAAGCCAAGCCAACTGCCTGGTGGCTTAATTAGTGCAGACTGCGGATCTGGTTTATATTGTTTTAATTAGAATTGTTTTGCACAGACGGATCTGATGACTGAGTTAGGCATGAAATGCGGCCGTTCTCTTAATTATACGCAAATACAAATTGGTATATGGCATGCACTCTGATTTCTGTATTGGCCACGGAGACAGAGACCTCTTGACTGTGACTCCTCCTGTCCCCTATCTCCCTTTCCCTCTCGGTGACCCCTCCCTTAGGGCTGACATTCATGATGCCACCATTGCCACAACCATTACAATCGGTATTGATTACATGTATGACCAAAATGCGACTTGCACTATGGATTTGAAACAGGATGTTTGCAGGCGACTATTAAATACCCCGTAATATATAGTAACCTACAACTAATTTTTAAAAAAGAATTAATTGACTCACATTATGGACATGAATGTGTATTTTATCACACCAAATTAAATAAGGACATCTTTAATAATTTAAGGACTATTTGAAATTCAAGTATTAATAATATTCATAATTTATAATATTCTTTTTCTATTTGTCCACTCAGTTCATTATAAGCAAATACATTTGAAACTTTATATTTTCATTTATTATTTTCACTTATATCAAGATCACTTCCCTTTTCACAGACTGCATATGCTCTGTAAATATGATTCTTTGACAGGGTATTAAAAATGGCTAACATAATCGGAGCCTGAAGAGCTGTGTGTGTGCTATGGTCACAGTCATAAGCGTAATTTCTGCTCTAATTCTGTTGCAGTTTCCATTATAACGGCAACACGCTGGTAATGTGCGTGTCCGGCGAGGCAAGGACGAAAGGACGAAACAGCTGCCCCTGAATTGCACCCTGTTTATGTGCGAGTGTCGGTTTAATTGCGCCTCAATTCACTGTTGAAGGCAGATGCTGCTCCTGATGTTGTTGTTAATAGCCAACGACTCCAATTGAAGTCGAAGTCGAAAAGGATGTAAGGATGTGCTTCAAATTTGATTCGATCTCAGCTATACTGATTCAAAATTTATTAGGCTACTTCAAATCAATTGGCAATAGCTAACAACAAAGTGCTTCAATAATTTCTAATTTATATTAACGAAAGTGCGAATAATCGATGGGAGCAGCGGTAATCGCACCAATGGACCAACTTTTATGGCCACAAACAACAAACAAGAGCAAAGAAGAATCCGAAAAAATATGTAAGAACGCTGATATTCGCTATTCAATTTAAATATATATTTATCTTAGCTACAAAGTTTAGTTTTACAAAGTGTTGGAAATTTGCCAAAACTCAACCGACTACCTTGCGGAATATCAATATAATCATTGTTTGACCTCTAATTTGATACTGTATCACAATTTTAAAATTTTGGAAGATTTTATTTTTTCAAAAATTGTCCAGTTTTTCAAAAACTTCGAGCTCTCATAACTTTATCAAAACTCAAACGATTTTCATTTGATATGGTATTTTTAATATTTAAGATAATTTAATTTGCAGATTCACTAACTTTAAACTGCCATAACTTGTATAACTCTCCCTAAAACATGCATTGCAACGAATACAACATACCCTTGTATTCCAAAGGTAGCTGGTATTAAAACTGAAAATGTTGCACTGTAATTCAATTGAACTGGGAGAATCAGAGAGACAGTCAGTCAGACAGTCAGTTAGTCAGGGAGTCACTGAGGCAGACTGGCAGCTCAAGTCCTTTGCAGACGCGTGTTAAATGCATTTCAGCTGAATGTGGCCATAAGTCAGTAGCCTGGCCAACAGTCTGATGCATGTGCCCGCTGTCGCCTGCACTAATGTGCGGTTCATTAGACAAAGTTGACCACACGTATTCCCTTTCCTCCTCCCAGACATACACACACACGCACACACACACACACACACACACTCTCATATACTCCACAAAACAGGAAACGCCCACGTCAGATGTTTAGACTGAGCGTGCGTTTGGGCCTGTCTGTAAGTCAGATACTCAATACGCGTAATCGCATTAAAAGGATTCAAGGGACTAATTAGCACAACGCGTGAATCGCTTTAAACGTTGCACAGTCACAGACACAGTGCAGCTGCCACTTGCAGTTGCAGTTGCAGTTGCCAGTTGCCAGTTGCAACATTTGATTAGGCTAATGCATTCACGCACTAATTGCAACGCTGCTCCAAAAAAATAAGAAGAACTTGTCTCATATTGCATATGGCTAAGGAAGCTCGTAAAAAATGGTCTCAATTGGCTGGCACGGTGCAGGACAGCAAGGACAGGCACATCAAGCAGGTAACAAAGGAGCTGCAACTGCAACTGCTGCAACTTTGGTGGCAACTTTTACGTTTGTGGCAACTTTTAAGTCAAGCAGCTCTTACTTTTTTACTTTTTTACGCTACTTTCGCTTCTTGTGGCTTTACAAAATTCTTCTTTCTTTTTTTCATAAAAAGCGGAAAAAGTTGCAGCCTGTTTCGTTGAGTCGCATCTCCTGCCCCTTAACCCGTCTCGTATTTCACATGCCACTTGATGTTGGCGAGTTTGTCAAGCGTATGGAATATGGCATATAATATGCCACAAAGCATACAGTTAATGCGTACTTAATAGTCAAGTCATAAATTTTAAATACTGCTAAATGGCTGCCTCAAGATATGTTGCGAGTGTGCTTATATGCCAGATTCTCGCTCGACTATGTAAATCATCGCATCCATATATCATTCGCAGCCCGATCGTCGTGCCATCCGAGCACAATACATACATACTTATGTATAACATACACGCCACCAAAAATATTAGTAGCATTTGGAACAAGATAATGAAACCAAAAGCGAAATTTATGTGTTTTTCCGCATTTTTGTGGTGAGTTGTGTGTGTTTTGTGGCACATAACTGGACTTAAAGTTAAATGTAAAGTGCCGTATTTTGGCCATGTTTATTTCAAGTTAACAGGGATTTGTAATCTTTGTTGCAGCTTGAATTCTTGAAAGTAATTTAGAGGAATTTTTAGGAGATACGAAACCATCCAATTCAATTCCCACTGATCTGTATTAAATATATTGTAAACATAGTAAAAACATAACACATATATTACATTAACTGATCCGTACGTTTTTTTTATGAATATTGTGTTATTAAGAAATTATTATAATAATTGTTTCGAAGTTATATTTCTTCTTTTCATAAATCAGTAACTAAAGTGACTCAAGAAAAAATTCAAAATCTTTCTCGTTAAATTCGGTACTATTTCCTGGCTTAATATTTAATACTTTTTGTTGCTTGTAATGTAGAGAATTTATGGAATTTTTTCGGCATTTTTTCACATATTTTCTAATTTAAAATTTGAAGCACGTTCAGTTTCTTCAGCTTTTTATAAGAATTCAATTATTTTATCTGCGCTCATTTGTATCTAAGTCTCAGCTTCGACTGCTTAACCCAGTTTAGAGTTTAGCAAGCAGTTTTTCGTTAGGTTTATTAACTATTTGATCCTTTATCTACTCTTATATATATTCCTGTATTTTTTTTTTGAATCACTTTGCAGCTTGCTTCAACTTTCGTTTGCTTTTGCTTTCATTTTACGACTTTGTCTAGCGCCGTCGCTTTTTTTTGTTCGAGTGTATTTATGTGCTATGTGTCATCCACAATGCATACCACACACACACACAGACTCACACACACAAGTACTCTAAGATTGAGAGAAAGAGAGAGTGAGATGAAAGTGGCGACTTGAAGAGCTTCGACGAGCGCATAAAAATGATGAGTTATTTGTTTTTTAGTGCATAATTTATGAGTTAAATGAGTTTTTCATATGAGAGTGCGTGTATGCTCGACTTCGTTATGGCATTGGGCGTTGCTTTACAGATTTGTCAGACACACACACACGCACAAATATACATGCATTAGCACACACACACACACACACACTCACTCATATGCTGCTTGGTTGGCTTTTTATTTATGACTTTTACGCGTGAAACTTCATTCGAAAGCGTTTAACTGGAAGCACACACAAAAAGATTTTCCCAGCCACAATTTTCCCCAAGACTTGTAAAAGTTTTGTAGCTTGGCTGCTAAACGTTTAACACACACATATACACACATATGGGACACTTAAACATGCTCTTTGTGGCTTGGTTTGATGGCAAGCACACGCACGTTTATCATGAAAATTGCGCCTAATTGTCTGGAACGGGATTTACTTGCGGCTCAAACTCGGGCACTACGCATTTTTTTGAGCCCGCCCAAAAACTTGCCTTTGCCAAAAAAAGCAGGGGGCCGAAAAATGAAGAAAATCTGTGATGGCATCCGAAGTGCGCATTAAATTTAACCCGAATCGTCGCGACGCCAACGTGGCGTATACGTTATTTTGCAACGCAGCTTAGCAGACATTCTGATTTAATTGTTTTGCCCAACGATTAAAATAAAAAATTACCCCATTTTCTTTTTCTTTTCTCTGCCTCTATCCCTCTTCCGTATTCTTTCTCTTTTATTTTATGTTGTTATTGTTGTTCCGCTTCGTCTAACTGCATTGTGTTGTCTTGATCGTAGCCCCAAGGTCTGAAAAACTCTGTCGACAACTCTCAACTTTGCCTTATTTAACGAATTGAGTTGGCAACTCTACGGCCAAGTGGGGGCATTCATTTTTAACGTTAAATGCGCGAAAAGCGGCCCTGCTTTAAATGAATTGTTCGACCAGCCACGAGGCTGCCCCATCGCACCACAGAGAGTCGCATGTAAATTAGAGCCAGCTCCCCTTTGTCTTTGTCCTGTTTCCCGTTTCCCGTTTCCCTTTTACCCTCTCTGTTTTCCATTTGTTTTTTTCAATTCTTTGTTGTAGTTACACGCGGACTTCTTGCCTTTCAATACACTTTCCTAAGGCTCATTTGCCTTTAAAATACATTTTGCAATGAATTTCATTTACAAAAAATGGCTTATTAAAATATATTTCAATGTTTAAAGGCAGTATTAATCTTGCAAGATGGCAAATCGAAGAGAATTGGCTTCTGTTAAAAATGTTAAGATTCGGAATATATAATTAACATAAATTAAACTTTGGGATAAAATTAAAAAATCTCTAAAATTGTTTTGTAAAAATCTAATAAATCTGATAAATAAAAAATTAAATATAAAAATATTTTATTGAAGATCATTTACCATGAAATAAATTACATAGAATTTCTTAAAAGTCTCCTTTATTTATTTTATTTATTTTTTAATCAAGATAAAACAAATTGCAAAATTGTGATAAATTGGTTTGCTTAGTTTAAGTTATAGTAATTGCTAGAGACTGATATTCTGGCAGAGTGTGCTGTCTTCGGTATGTCACAAGGGAAGATTTGGAACTTGTTTGGTTTTGTCTGTTTTTTGTTGTTGTTTTTTTTGTTGTAGTATTTTTTTGCTGTTTTGTCGATTGCTTTGGCCTTTGGCGTTCATTTGGCAACACTCGGTTACAGTATCTGTGCTTTGTGTTAACGTTTTGTTGTTTTAGTCCGTTGCTGGTTGCTGTTCGGTGCCACAGAAAAGATTTCCGGCTGTTGGTCGCCTGGTGTCAGAGCATGCCATCAATCTGACCTCTGCCCCGGGCTGAGCATTGGCATTGGCAGCACTTGCAGCCTCTGGCCTTTAATTTAAAAACTCTTTTACGCCGTCTCGCCTCAAAATGCGCCGTCGCAGCGCCCAATAATGTGAATTTTATGTAATTGAAGTGGCAGCTGTTGGGCACCAAAAACAAGAAAAAACTCAAAAAAATATAAACAAAAAAGGAAGCTGTCGGAGGAATGGAGACGCGCAAGAGAAATGTAATAGCATAACTCTTTTGCGGCTTAGGTTGGTTTTGTTTGGCCCAAAGGCATTTAGGACAAAGCGTCAGACTGCGGCAACTGAATTGAAGTTGGTCAAGTTGAACGATTGTGTGCTTCAATGGCATCACGACATTAGCCGAGAGGGACAATTCTGCTTAAAATTAAGCTGCTCGATAAAATCAGAATAAGGATATTTGTTTTTTAAATTCACAAGCTACAATTTAACTCTCTCCATTATAGTTTGAAAGTATATCTCTTGATAGATTTTATAATTATTTTCCATTCATCTTTCACACTGCAGTTCAACAGGATTAATCTCAGCTTTTACTACAAATGCACACGCTTTTCATTAGTTCGCAATTAACCAGCTTGTAGTTGGCCCTTCTGCCTCAGATTTGGTCAGTACAAAGTGTATTTCATTACTTTGCAATTAGATGGGTTTTTGTGTTTTATATTTTGACTGCCGCCTACGCAAATATTTATGTATTTTTTTTAAATTTTTTAGAAACAGACAACAATTTTTTTGGCATTGGATGAAGGCCAACGAGTCTCAAATCCTGCAGCAGCCGCAGCAGTTGCATGCAAACAAATCCCATAAAATTGGTCAATAGCTGGAAAAAAAGCGAAGCGGGCAATATGCGTCTTTAATTAAGGTCAAAATAAATATACCAAGCGTTCTTTTTTGTGCCAGCCTGTCTTTGAGATAAATGGCAGCGAAAAAGGGCTATATCTGCGGGCAGTTAGGGGATGGAAATTGGCAAGGGACGGGGGAGTATTGAAGGAAAAGATAGAGAGGGAAGAAGAGGGAGAGAGAGGCTTGTTCAGTGGCCGATTTGATAAATAAGTGGGGAAGTTCTCCCACAATTGCTTTGGGCAACTGGCGGCTGTTTTACATTTTGGCTTTTGTTTCGCAATCGTTATACCCTAGACAGCGGGTATACCATTTTATGTGATAAACTAAAAAGAAGATACCCTATAAAAATATACTTTAGTCATTGTTTAAGAATTTTAAGAAATTTTAATCATAAAAATAACTGCAGCTCTTGTAATTTGTCATTTGAGGGGTATTTAAAATTAGTCACATTAAATCGTTTGATTCCATTTCTTTTATTATACTTTGTGCAATTATGTGTTTTGTGTTGATTTTTGTATTTTATTTTTTTTTTGGCCGCGAGTTTCGTTAATTGCCGAAGGACGAGCGTGTAATTGTGCCAATCCTGTCTGGCGTCCCCTTTTTTACTTCCTTTTCACTTTGTTGATTTTTTATTTAAGTATTTTTCGTTGTTGCTGTTGTTGTTGCTGCTTTGTGTGCTGGTTTATTTATTTGCACTGGCATTAAAATAAAGTACATAAAATAAATAAATTAAAATTTGCAAGCTGCAAAGGTCATCGATGTGAACTGTACCACAGCTCGCCTTACCGAAGGACCAAGGACTCATTTTTATTTCAGTCTGATGGAAAAGTGCCCGGAATTGAGCCCAAGTTCGCGACCCTGTCGATGTTAACATTTTGTGCCAATGAATTTTAACGCATTTTACGTGCTTTCGCTTCATTTGCAACCCTTTTTACATCCCTTTTTTTATTTTTTATTTGCCTGTTTCATTTTATTTTGTTTTCGGTGCTCGATTTTGTGGCACATTTAAAAATTACAGCGCATTACGCAAATTAACCTCAGACTTAGCAACGCCTTTTTATGATAATTATGTATATGGCCGAGGTGTTTGCCTCAAAAGATTCATTGGCGACAACATGTAAATTGCGCATACGCCGCGTGATTTTTAATACTCAACGAAGGTCATAAAAAGGGTATTAGTTGAACACACTCGAATGCAGCATTTAAGCCGTGTTTTTATATTCAATTAAAAGTTTAGAATGGGGCAGATATGTTATTTTTTTTTGCAGCTTGAGACTTGATTTTTAATTACAATTACGAGATTTTTTTTTCTTGCACCAGTAATTCAAATAAATATTGTTATAATAATTTATTTTGTTGGTCAACAACTGTTTAAATTGCCATGCATTTAATTATGTGTAAGCGTTTTGTTTATATTTATTTAATTACAACGATTAAACAGTGAAAAAATGCGACTATTTGCAATAATAAATGATTGTAGAAATTCGTTTGCTTTCGAGTACAATAAATTTGAATTGTTTGTCATTTGGCAATTAATTTCAAATGCAACTAGTTAATTGAGCTGATTTAAGAGACTTTCCAATTTAATATGCAATTTTTTAGAGTCATTATCAGTTTTTAAATGTTATATTTACTTGTGATGAAAAGAGGAAAATTTAATGTAAATAAAGCTAAAAATAAAGCAATTAAATATACAAAAGGGTTAACAAACGGCGTACAAAGAAAGCTGCAATAGAATGGGGCCCAAAAAGAATTGGCCAAGTCTGCGGCTGGCAGCTAAAGGTTAAGCACCAACTGACCCCGTATCCTGCCTTAACCCCTATGCTGTCTCGACCACAGCTAAAACTACAACTACAACTACAACTGAAACACAAAATGAAAACAAAGAAACAATTACAAAACTGATTAGAAAATCTGGGCAGAGAGAGCAAACACAAGCAGGACATTGTTTTGCTTACGCCCACAGCTCACTTGACGAAAAGGACGAGAACCAAAGGCAGGACTATCACTTGCTGACTGAACGAAGGAGGTGGGGCAAGCAAAACAAACCGCACAATTTGCAAAAACAACAATGACCATGATTTTGGGGTCACAAAAAGCGGAAAAGTCAGGAGCAAAAAAAAATATCTATATTGAAAGCAGAAAAAGCAAAGACAAAGGCAAAGCTAAAGCAGCTTTTGTATGGCGTGTGTGTGTGTGTGGTGTGTCAGTGTGTGTGGGCGTGTAAAGGGAATCGAAACTGACACGCTCACTAATGCGTTGGGTTTGTGGCATGAACGTTACAGTTTCTGATTCGGATTCGGATTCAGAAACAGAAACCGAAATAGAAGCATGGCAAACTAATCGACTTAGTCAGCGACACCTTAAATGTTCCCATGGAGCAGAGAGAGGAGAGTGAAGAGAAACGTCGTGAGTGTTGTGAGGGGAGAAGAGAAGGTGTGCCTATCTAAAAGGACAACAAAAGCCTAAAAAGGATGTCACATTTTGCGGCTGTCCACAGTCTACGATGTCGATGCCTTGGCCCTTTGTTTCAGCAACCTTCTCACAACTTTCGGTTTGGCAGCTTCAATTCATTTTGTTAGTCTTTGGTCCTATCCTTTATTTTCTTCTTTTTTGTGGAAATTGCAGCTGGACAGCTGAACAAAATGAGTTTTAGAATGTTTCCAACTCAACTCGACTGGACTTGAATCGACTTGCTGTAACATGTTTCGTTGCGTTTTGTTTTGCTTTGCTTCGTTTCAGGTTTCTGTGTGTGAATTTTTCCATTTTGAGGCCATGTTGTTGTTGCTGTTGTTGGAGCTGCACTCAAACTGAAATAAATTTCAGTCAATCTTGTTCGATGCCAATAACGATAACAATAATTGCTGTCCAGGGACAAATATGTTCGCCATTTTCCAATAGCGTCAACCGAATGTTTCGTCTAATAAAAAATGAATCCAGCTTGCGACGCAGCTGTGCGACGAGTAAAAGCTTTTCACTGTCTGTGTATTTATATGTTTGTGTCTGTGTGTGTGTGAGTGTGTCTGTGTGTGTGTTTTGGCTAGTCTGTGAGCATGCCAAGCTTGATTCCACATTTGTTTGTCCAATGGATTTGCCTTTGCCTGCTGTGTTCGATTTTCAGTTCCTTTTTATTTTTTTGGTCCCTTTGTTATTGTTTTTTGATTTCTGTTATTTTAAAGAGCCCTCAAAATCGATTTGAGTTAAACGTTCGTCTTGCACAATTATTTGTTGTTGTTGTTGGGCTGTTTATTTGTTTGTATTGGCATTTCACGAAGCAGAGCTCAAAATGTTTCAGTTTTTGGCATCAGCGATTTTTACTCTATATATATTTATATAGCTACGCAC
The DNA here is from genome assembly GCA_963924055.1 of Drosophila limbata. Lineage (NCBI taxonomy): Eukaryota > Metazoa > Arthropoda > Insecta > Diptera > Drosophilidae > Drosophila > Drosophila limbata. The sequence continues at coordinate 22,045,752 of OZ001355.1, read as the reverse complement.
ACATGTGTGTATGTGTGTGTGCACTGAATGATTGCTTGGGATTTGTTTGCCATTGTGTGTGAGTGTCTGTGTCTTTACGAGTGTGTGTGTGTGTGAGTGTTCATGATACGGACAGCTTACAAATTCGAGCAACTTTTCACTTTTGTTTGTTTGTGAACAGAAGTGTTTCTATTGAAGGTGCGGGCACTGTAAATAAACAAATTAATTTTTGTTTTCTCTCTGCTGGTCAATTGTTTAATAATTAATAGTGTGTATGAAATTTGTGAAAATTTGCATTAAGCCGATTAACACAAAGCAGTAAATCAAATAAATTAAAATTCAATTGACGAAAAATAATATGAATATAAATTTGAATATGTTTTCTTGCCAAAATGTCAATTGTTTAGGCAAAAACTTTATTAAAATCTAATATTGAATTTAATGAACTATTAATTGGATGGCTATATTTAAACAAATATTATTTCTACAAATAATTTTAAAGTGATTTTAAATACAAGAAAAGTGCTTGACCTAAGTGAAAGTGCTAAAGGCAAATAAATTGAGGTAAGTAAATTTATTATGTCATTAAGACAATGTTTTATTAAAGTCAAAAGAAATGAAAACTAAGTCAATTTTCTAAGTAAATTACTTTTGCGATTTTAAGATTGATTTAAGTTGATGCTGTCAATATCAAAACAAATATTCATACATTTATTATAAATTATTATTTAATTTAATTAAATTACTGTAAAGTATTGTTTTTAATTAAAATATATGTAACTTCATATTAAGTAAGCAACACATTGAGACTAGCACATTAAATAATTAGTGTAGTGCTGGGAGTCCCAATAAAGAATTAATAATAGTATTAATGATAAAAAATATATTTAAATTTCAATTTGTTTTTACATTTAAATTTATACCTATTCTTATGACATTGAATAGTTGTGTCGGCTTTTAATACTTAAATATGAATAATCTGCTATTCTTTTCATATTGGTTGAAGTATGAACGACTTAGATATTTTTCTAGAGAAACCAACAGCTTTATGAGTGGAGTTGAAGCTTTTGAAATTGCTATTTGTGTGACACATTATAATTAACTGCAACGCCATTGAAGCTCCGGAAAGTCGAAAGTCATTACGTCAGCCAAAAAGGACATGCACATTGAATGGGTCTCACAAAGGGACCACAAGGACTGCTCCTCTCCTCTTCCTTCTCCTCCTATGGCCGGCAATCAGCAAATCCAATGCTTTGATAGAGGCATAAATAGTCGATCTGCTGAGCTTCAGAGCTGCCTGACATGTTGGCAGTGTGCTATTCTATTGCAGAAATTCGCACGAGCTGACAGAAAACTTATGGGCCTGGCCTATACTAGTAGCTGCCGGTGCTGCCTTCATATCGGCGTATGGGCAAAGTTTTCTAATTAAGTTACTCATACGCACCGGGTGCCCAAGCAGTGCATATGACGGACGTAAAAGTAATTTTCATAGCAGGGGCACACACACACACACGCGTAGAAACACACACAAAGAAATAAAAATATAAAAGTGAAAGCCAAAACCAGCAACAACTTAAAGCCTGGTAACAACAACACAAAAGCCAAACTGAAAACTCAGCTCAGCTTTATAGGCAATCTTCTCTCTCCCCCACTCTCACACTACCCCTCTCTCGGTCTCTTGGTCCCTGCATTTCTCCGTGTGGCTGTCGAGTGTGCATTGCTGCAGGCATCCGTCGCTTGGCCTATTAAACGGACTAAAGGCAGTCAGCGATTTTGATGCCAAGACAACGGGCCAAGTTGCAGGCATAAATATGATGGTCGTGCCAGGGCTAAATAAGCTAAAGCTGCTGTTGCAGTTGCTGTTGCTGCTGCATAGCCATTGCAGCTGCAACATGCTTAACATAATTATAAAGTTGCCTCGTTGCCCGCTGACTTTGTCGACGTCCTTGTTAATTTAGACACTTTGCACGTAAAATGTATGAAAAATCTTCATCTCTCTCGCTCTCTCTCTCTTTGGCCACATGGCGTCGTCTTGGCAAGTTTTTTATTATATATACATTTCATATATATGTATATATGTCAAAGAATATACTAGATTTATATGTATATTCTGGCAGCTGTCTTCAGTCTTGACTGCTTGCTTGTTTGTTGCTTGTTTTACTTTTAATTGGAAATCTCAAAAGATTAGTTATGCTTCGGTAGCAAGCAGGCAGCTAAGGAAAGCAAGGAGCAGGGGTTAAGGCAAGGCGACTGAGACACAGGCAGCGAGGTAGGCTTATAATTGGTGCGTTGCAATTGAAGTGTTTGCCATGCACGAATGCCTGTGACTTGAGGTCGCTTCAGCCTGGGCCTCAGCTCAAGACGCTGCATATAGCTATGTGTGCTGAAATTGTATGCAAGCAGGTCAAATAATGGTAACCAAATTTATAGACACAACTTTCTACAGTTGCCAGCTGCATTGCACGTTACACGCTGCGTATATGCCGTATTACGTATACGTCAGGGGTATCTGGGAATTTGACTTTCGGGCATGGTGAATAAAATTCATGCTCCTGCCATTAGATTTGCCAGAGCTTAACCGAAATTGATGAAGCTGGCAACTGCAAGTGACAAGTCGGTAACTGTTGCTGTTGTTGTGTGTTGCCTGTCTCAGAACCTGGCAACCTGACAACGTCTCTCTCTCTCTCTCTCTCTCTCTCTTGGAAGTCTGGCTTCTTTAAGGTGACTTAGAGACGCTCGTGAAAATTATCTCAAATCGTCGCCTGTTGTTACGTTGCTTTCGCTTATCACACACAACCCTCTGGCAGCTGGCAGTTGGCTAAGTTAAGGAATCTCAACTAATTGCTTTTATACACACAAAGTTCATCCCAAAAACGGCCTGAGCCTGAGCGTGGAATGTCCTCAAAATAAACTGGCAAAGACAGGCACTTGAAAGGCAAGTTGTATGCGGGTCACTGACGGGAGTCAAAAGTAGAATATGAAAAGCGTCGCACGGCCCTCGGAAAGGAGTTGAGAACGGACAAGAAAACCAGAAAAAAGGGCTAACTGCAGTTGGCCAGTTCATTCCCCAGTTGCCAAAGTTGTCAGCAGCACAAAACTTCAGCGACAAAGTGCAATCAATGGTAAATTATCACCCATTTCAATGAGTCGCGGTCGCTGCAGGCGTCAATAGGGCCACTGGCCCTAAAAGAAATCTTGAAGTTGAGCCAACAAAAAAAAAATTGTGCAAAAGAATCCAGAGAAAAGGAAAACTAGCAAATGAAAATGGAAATGAAAATGGCATCAAATACTTATATATATAAAAAGGCTCTGTGCAAAGTTCGAATTGTAACGGTGTCACTGACACCACGAAAAATGTCTAAGAAAACTTGGTTCTACTTCAAAAGAATTAATCTTATTCGCAATTGGGTAAATCTGAAAAGAGCACACAGAAGACGAAAATTGTCGTAAATTTTAACAACTGTATAAGTAAATGGATTTCGTATTTGGCTATTAAGATAATGACAGATATTCTTATGCAAGAAATGAACTGAAATTGCTTTAAATTTAATGGTAATTAATACATAAATGGTATTTCAGATTTATGGCCAATTCTGCAAAACTCAAGTGACTTTAGAATTAATTATTAATTTTTAGAATAAATACATTTGAAAATAATAAATTTAGTTTTATTGTTCCACTGTTTCAATTCATTACAGAAGTGTGAAATTTCTTAATTGTCAACAGCTTTAAAGGGAAAAACAAATTGAATAGTTCAACACTCTCTTGAATCCAGCTCAATATTTTATATAATTTACGCAATTCAGATGAGGAGCCTTGAGCCTAAAGAGCACACAAGAAAGGACACTTTATTGTGTTTAGTTGAGTTTTCTTGGAAAATAGCAAACATAGATAGGGACTTATGTGAATGTTACAATAGATATACATATATGTGCTCATATGTGACACGTGCGAGACCGCACAACGATGCTCGAAAGGACATAAAAGGACTTTGCTTTGGTGTGAACAATATTACTATACGTACATTTATTTAGATACATATAAGATGCCGCTTTAAGCTGTGCTGCACGTAATTAACACTTTAAACAAAGCCGCTTTTCCTGTTTCAATATTTGTATTTTCAATGCGTAGTTTTCCCCCCTATTGTTGGTTGGGGATGGTCTTTTTTTTAAGGATTTGAAGTGACTGTCACCGAGGGGCAAAATCAGGGACAGACCTTGGGGAAAAGTAAGGGGAAAATATGGAAATTTTATTGCTCGCTTATGTTTGAGTTAATTTGGCAACAATTTTGTTGAATTTTAATGAGTGTGCAAAAACATAAGTCCCACATCCACATCCAACATCCAAGTTCTAGTCAACATCCATCCATGTCGAGGTCCATTCGAGTGCCTAACAAAGCAAATGGAGGCAGCTACTGAATTAAGCCGTTGACAGCCATTTTGACGGGTTTTAGGAATGGGAATGGGAATGGGAATTGTGATGATGATGACGAGTTTCTAATTAAGCCAAAAGCCTTGACAGACACTGTCAATCTGTATGCCAGGCGGACCATCAAATTATGCGAAATCTTAAGTAATTTACAAAATATTTATGAATCGAATTAGCAAAATCAACAAGACTCGACAGTTGACTTTAAAAATATCAAATATAAAATACAAAGCAATCGCACAAATGCAAATAAAAATCTTTAATGAACTTTCTTGTTGATATTTAACTTAAACTCAGTCTGTCTAACTGCCAGCTTGTTAATTGCTGCTGAAAATACCCTGTAAAATATGCGATTTTAGTTTTATTTTTTTTTGCATTTCGCATTTCGCTTCGTTGAACTCGTCAGCTGATGAATTAATTAAAACCGCCTGATTTGGCCAGAGCAATCAACTGTGTCTAATATGCTCAACTTGGCCAGACAGGCATCTATCCCCCCCTCCATCCCTCTTCCCACTCAGCTCCCTTTGGCCGTGCCGATTTGGGTCGGGTTTGGGTTTAGATTTTGGGTTCATTTCAGGGCCAGAAGTTGAAATTATGCGCTACTTTTTGGGATTTTCATAATTTTGCGTATGAAACGTGACTTTTACCATGAAGAGCTACTCGTTATCGTTTTTTTCTGTGCCTCGTGTCAAGTTTTCCTTACTTACTTTTCTTTTTGTCCTGCTTCTTTTTTTCTTTGTTCCAGCATTAATGCAAAATTTTAATTTTAACCAGATTTCTTTTGTTGCTGTTGTTGGCTATACGCATTGTTTGTCAACTTTTTTTATGCTCGAAAACAGTTTTACGTATTTTTTTTTGGTATTTTTTTTGGCAACAAGCGCGTGCTATAAATTTTGTGCAAATATTTGTTGGTCCTCCTTGCTGGCCAAAGGGCAAAAAGTGGGCGCGGCTCAACAGGGCGGCTACTTGATTATGATGGTCCCCAGCCAGATCGTTTGCATTGCATTAAGCTTGCAAACTCGATTTCTTTTATGGCTTTTGATTTGTTGGCATTGGACTTTGGACGAGGCGTGCACACAATTTGTAATTCTGTGCCAAAGGTAATTAAGCTGCCTCTTTGAAGGGAAATGAGAAGATTGTAGTTGGAAATTCAATTAAGCGTATACTCGAGTCGCATCTCAAATTGAAATCAGTCGCGTTGTATTATCTGGCGCCCATTTACACATCATTCTTGCTGAAATCATTATAAAATGACGCGTAAAATTTTAATGGCCAAGTGAGTGACTGTTTCACTTTATGGCTCAAACCATAAAAGTTCTAGTTGAACGGAATTTCAACGCCATCGGAATATAAGGCAGTTAGCCATAGTCCTAGTTGGGAGTGTGCGTATTCAACATTATAATTACGGCAACGAATAAACCCAGGCACTCAAATAACAAATAGCTTTATTGTTCAAACTCTCTTACAGTTTTGTCTATAAGCTGTGCTGCTGAATGTAGCCAAAATACATTTTAAATTCAGCTATTAAAATTGTAAGAGCTTTTGCTTTAATATGAAATAAAAACTGTTTAATAAAATTAGTAATGAATAATTCTAATAAATACTATAACATCCATTAAGGTCCAATCCAATGAAGTTTCAAAGGTTTTGCAAATAAACTAAGCTTTTTCAGAATTTAAAATTATTATTTAATCTTTAATTGTCTTATCATTAAATGGGTTTTTAATTTAATAATTAATAGACTTATTTTTTATTGGTTTAGGCCCGTTTTTTCAATGTCTAAATAAGGTGTTTGATAACTATCGTAAGTATATTTTGAAGTAAAATGTATAGAAATTACTGTCAAATTTTAAATTATATCTTGATACAGTTTATATGTACATTGAAAGAATGGCCCTTAGACTTAAATCTTTTTCTGGAAATTGACAGTCAAGTGACACTTTAACTACACCCACTTTGGAATACCCCTGACGCAATCTTCTTACTTTATGATGACTATTCTGCAACAATATTCTCACGTTACATCACATTCTTGTTGTTGTTAAAGCTGTTACCGATGTTTTTATTGTTGTTGCTGTTGTTGTAACAGTGCATTTAATAACTTGCACTCAATTACACCATGTGAATGTTTTTCGAGTTCAAATTGAATGCAAGCGTTGCTCTTAAAAAGAACAAAAAAGTAAAGAATTGCAATGAAAGAAGAGGGTCAACATTTACTGCAAACGTTGCGCTTTTCATAATGGAGAAAATCTACGCTGACAGTGGGATATTTTTAGGGAAATTTGGAAGAGGAGGGAAAATCGTTGTTGAATTTATGCTGTTCGCCTCGCTTGTTGAAATGAAATTGAAGAGCATAAATTGTTAACGCATGATTAGGTTTTGATTTCACTAATTAGATTTATAGCGAATTAAAATACAATGAGCTCTTAACCTCCCCCTCCCTCATTTCTCCCTGCTACCACCGCCATCCCCCTTCCATTCACTGCGCAATGTAAATTAAAAACTTCAGCTTGAATGCGTTCGAGCAGCGATTTACAATTGCCATTGAGAGATAATTGCCGAGAAAGAAGAGAGATCATGTAAAGCACTTTGATTGCCGCAGTTTGCACACAGATTTGCCAACATTTGTTAGCCGCATATGGACAGAGGGGTGGAGTGAAAGGAGTGGAAGGAAAACACAAAGCAAAAAGACAGAGACAGACATTGAGACCATTTGGTGTCAAGTCAAACCGAGACTAAATCCGTCATTGGGTCCGTGTGATGAACTGGCAATGTGTCAGTCTCTATATAAGTATGTGTGTGTCTGTGAGTTCACTGTTGTTGTTGGCCCAAAGGCAGTCCAGGCTAATGGCGGCCAAAACGAGCAGCAATCAGTTGTTTATGCCAAGTCAAGGCTGTGCAGTTGAAAGCGTAGTGTTAACTTTGCCTTGGGCTTGGACTTGGCCTGAAGCCAGCTGAGACTGCATCAAACTGACGCTTCAAAACTCAAACTCGAACTAGAAACTGAACTGAACTGAAATTGAAGCTGTTGCCTCAGATACAAGAGTAGTGGCTGGAGCTGCTCTTGGCCTGGCCAGATCTGACCAAGTGTGCGAAAAACTCATTTATTATTGCATAAAGAATGACTTTCAATTACTTGCAAGTGAACAAACTTGCTTCCAGCACATTGACAATGCCAATAAACTTGCAACGTGTTGTCTGTTTGCCTAGAGGAAGAGCAAGAGGAGGAGAAAAGAGGAGCGAAGGGTAAGGCTAAGAGTAAGGGCTAACAGCTGCAACGGCTTCAGGCCTTGGCTAATAGCCGCATTAATTATGCCACTTTCAAGAAGCGCGAATTAGTTTCACTTCGAGTGCATATTCAAATTGAATTTGAAGTTGAATTTAGCTTAGAGCGACATTGACAAATGAAGTGCCAACTGACATTTACTTATTATCCCATTCCCCTTTTTCTCTCTTGTCGCCCCGTCAAGAACAACCCCATAAATCACGCGAGTGTTAAGTCCTTCGTTCGTGCGATAAAAGTGCAAATTTGATTCGATTTGCATCGTAAAAAGTGCCAGACTCCATATGGCCACATCATCCTCACTCTCATCCTCCTCTATATCCTCATCTTTATCCTGTTACTGCAACTTCATCATCAGATCGAAACTGTGTCAACGGTGAAACTACAAAGAGGAGTGTCCACAAAAGGCTCAACCTCGAGGCATCCTGTGACAGAGAGAATGAGAGTAAAAGAGAGAGAGAGGGGAGAGATAAAGCAAACGCCATAAATAAAGCTGTCGATTTTATTATTTTTATTTTTATTTTTATTGCTAGATATAAGAATTGTAGTATTGCTGTGAAGAGTTTTAGAGCTTGCTTCAGCTGTTATTCACATCAGGCTAGTTGTGAATAAATCGGAATACACACACTATTCACAGATGGTTTGCATTTACTTTGCTATTTCAAGTTATTACCAATTTGAGAAAGCATTGAAAAGACAGTCAAAAAAGGCTTTAAAAAAGTTATTAACTTATTTACTTAATAAAAGAAAGTAAAAAATTGCAAATGTTGTTGATTGATAGTAGAAAAATTGTGGAAGCTTTTAATTTTAAATTTATAATGATGTAAGATATACTTTATTTGCTTAATATAAATCATTGTTCCTAAATTTATGTATATATTGTAATTTTTCAAAAAAATTTTTCTACATTTTTTAGTGGACATTTTATAAATAAATAAATTTATATTAAATAGCTGAAATAATAATAATAAATAAAAAAAAAATTTATTAAGAATATTAGTAAAAAATAATTCTTTTTTATTTATCAAATTATAATCAGAGCTTTGCAATATGAAGCATTTATTGAATTTGTTAATACTTATTAACAAACCATTGCGGCATGTCAACTCACACATACATATATGGTTTATTTAATTTTCTTGTTTGCTCAAATGGGCATCAATTTACAGAACTAAGCTATATTAATGCTGCTGGCATTACAATATTTAAATGAATGCATATTTTATTTTGCATAAATAATCCACAATTTAATTAAGGCAATGAGCAGTTTTTCATTTCCATTTAAACTGGATTAACGCCAAAAGCCGCACAATAAAAATTGGCTTTATTATAACACAGGTAACACCATGAGGCATGTGGAGCATTGGGCGTGTACTGATGTGCAATATACTATATATATATATGAGTATATGAGCATAAATACGTATTCATGTCATGTCCAGTTGTTCAGTTTCAGTATTAATTTCCGCTCAACTTCGTCTCTCTTACACCTTGGAAATGAGGAGAAAAAAATCAGACAACGTTTGCCATTTTAATTTTACAGCGACAAAATAATAAGCCGACCGTGCTATAGTCCTGATAAGAATGGATTTAAGAATTAAGCGCCATAAAATTGCATTTGCCGAGCCATGCCACGGCTCATTCAATCAGCCATCATGAGGCGAGCTCATAAAATCCAATAAAAAAAGGAAGAGAAGTGGCTTTAGTCGCAATAGCTTATTTAGGCTGATACCCTGTAAGAAGTGGTGTGTACAGTGGTACTTATTATATTTAAAATTAGTTTTATTCTTCATTAAACAACATTTATTTTTATTAACATTTTTTTTATAAGAAGTTTTAATAAATTTGAATGCAGAAAAATCTTAATAAGCACCTGATTTATAAATTTATAGATTTCTAGTGAATGACTTTCTCTGTCTACGTGCTATATAATTGCCCAACTCATCTATTTCTTCTATATGTATTTTCACCTACTATATTATATGTAAACTCGTATAGAGTATATAAAAAATATATCTAAAGGGAGAAGCAAAACAAGAATCATAAATAATCTGGATGGCAATACAAACCCGAGAGCAGCTTATCAGCAACGGCCAATGGACGCAAAACTGGGGACACCGACAACATAAAAAGAAAGAGAAATGAAATAAAAAAACGGAAAAAATTGAGAAAATTTTTGTAACAAATTTTTGGGCGAAAACCAAAGGCAAGTTTATTATTTATTTTGGCGCATACTTTACGAGCACACGGAGCCTAGCTGGAGTCCTGTTGCCCCGGATTCTGATCCTGTGTCTTGTCCTGGGTCCTGGACATGCATCCAATACATTTTATGACAGAGCCAGCTTAGGTAGCTTTTTTTTCGGCCGTAGAAAATCGGGCAAAAAATAAACAAGAAAAAAATGAATTTATTTTTTCACGCGCCAATAATCACAAAGCGCCGCGTAATCAAATTTATTGAAAAATGAGAGCAATAAAAAAATACGTGCCCGTTGAAAATATACCATGGCGACCAGTGCACTAAATTCATCATGAAAATGAATTTATTAAATGAAAAATTTGTTGTACACACCTGAAAACCCTTTTGCATATTTTTAAATATTTTAAATATTTGACGCAGCTCTGTTTTAAATGCCAATTCTTAGACGTATTTTGGGGCAACCTTCTGTTATTGTTGGGATATTAAATGCAGTGTCGTAACCTCAGGCTCAAATACTAGAGATATTTCAGTGATATTGATACGAGAATGGCAATGCAAATACATGTATTCATTTACCTCTCTGTATTGAATATAGATTGCAATGGTTTCATATCGCTGTTTGCATTGCAAATTGCAAAAACACAAAATATATTTCAAATATGGAAATTCTCACTATTTCCCCACAGCAATTGTTGAATTTTCACTGACAATATTTTTGCATTGATGGAAATGATGGTTTGGAAACAAATACAGTTCAGTCTGTGCGTCTAATGTCAGGATATAATCATACTGATTTAGGTAAATTAATTTGTTTTTGATTGCATTTCGCATGAGATTTAATTTAGCAAATGCTTTGCCCGCAATTTAAACAGCTCTTCCGATTTGCATATGCATATTTCAATGCGTTTACAATACGATTGTTAAGCGAAAAAGCGGAAAAATTGTGGAAAATTATGAAATATTAATTTTAGGTAGCAGAAATTCAGTTGAGATATTTGATATTCTTTTAATTGTTGTTGCTTTTTAATTAATAAAGCTTAACATATATGTAATGTAAGCACAAGTTCTTAAAGTCTGTGCTAATTCATAAAATTCAATTAAAATTACTTTACATGGATATCAAAACATTTCCTCAGAAAAAATCTAAATTATTTGAATCGTTTATCTCACAGCTCAGTGCAATCATAAAGCTTCCTTTGCTTTAGCTTATTCTCATTTTAATTTGAAGCTCACATTTTGATGGAATACCATAAAGTGTACAAGAAACTTTTCAGGCAATGCTCATTTTTGTGTTATTTATTTTCATTTGATATGCTTTTGTTGTTGTTTCAGTTATTTTTATTGTTGCTGTTGTTGTGTGCATTTTGCTTTAATTGCTTTCGCTTTGCTTTCTTTCACCTTTCAACCCGCCGCTGCAGGGTCTTTCGTTGAATGCTATTCTTTTGTGGCTGTGTTAATACTTACCCCACCCCGATTCCCGCCCACTTCCACTGGCCAGCAATTGCCACGCCCACAAAAGTCTGCGCTTACAAAGTGAATATAGCAAAAGATTTAGCACTTTTATTATTACGCTTGAGTTAAGTAGCAAACTATGTTGAAAGTTTTCTACGCTGCACATTATCGCAGAGAGAGGGGACAGGGAAGGGGGCGTCAAAGGGGGGTTGGGGAGGTGTCTATGGGCGTGTCTCTGTGGTTAAAACTCGTCGAAAGGACGAACAAAATAAGAAACACGCTCAACGCTCACGTCGTTGCTTTTATTGTTGTTGTCGTTGCTGTCGTTGTCGTTGATGTTGCTCCCGTGTTTGCTACTTGCTCCCCGTTGTTGTCCATTGTCGTTGTTGTCCATTGTTGTTGTTGTTGTCTGCTGCAGTTTTGTTTAGTTTTGTGCAAAAGTTTTCAGCTGCGCTTGGTTGGCTTCATAAATTTTTAAATAATCAGCACACGCAGCCACGTGCCGAGCGCAACAACAAAAAAAATATCGAGCAGGAAAACTCAAATGGCAATGGGGAAATGTAAGGATAAGGGAGAAAGGAAACTACGTTTTAAATGGTCCTTAAAGCCGCAAATGGAAAAGCGTTAATGGTCAGCGTTTCGTTATGGAATACGTAAAATTACTTTGGACTGAAATAACAAACCACAACAACAAAAGCAAACAAAAACAAAATTGACAACATTAATGATTGGCATTTCAATGAAGAAAAACAAACGTAATTTGTGCAAAATGTTGTCAAAGGTATTAAAGGTATTTCAATTTCATTTGTAGTGCACAACAACAATAACACACACACACACAGACAGTCAGATACAGATACAGTTACAATGCATGAAAACAAGATAATCACGCATCACGTATACGCATCGTAGTCGCCTTGACAATACACAGACTCAAACACAAACACAAACAAGCAAATATATACAAACAATGAGAGTGAGGGCAAGTGCAAAAGAGAACGAGACAGACAGACTGACAGACAGACAGTCAAGCATTAAGAGTTTGCTGTTGTTGCTGTTGCTTGGCCCGTAAAAACACACGTAACAAAATGATAATAAAATCGTACGAGTTCCTCTGCGTGACATAAGACAAAACGCAAAACGCAATTGTAATTTTTGTCATTTTGGCGGCGACGCCGTTTTTGTCATTTTGCCGGCGTCGTCGTCAGCCATATGCTTGTGTTGTTGTTTGCTTGTTTGTCTCTCGGCTTGTTGGTTTGTCCCCCCCAGTCTGTCTGTCTGCCTGTCTATTGGCCAGGTGACGCATACGCAGCATGGGCCAAGAAACCGTTCCGATAAGATGAACGTTTATCTGTGTATGTTTACAGTGTGTATGTGTGTGACTCTGCATGTGTGTCAAATATATTTGCTGCAACACTTTCTGCACATTTTCTATATTTACAACTTTATTATCCACTAATTACGCCCGCAAAAATAAATCAAAAAAAAAACTATGATTTAATTCAAAATATACTCGTATAAAAAAGTTTAAAATAACCTAACTTTTTAATATGCTAAAAAAGTGTAAAAAAATGTTGGAAAAAAAACTATAATAACAATTAAAACTTTAACAAATTTTTTAATTAAAAGTTAGAGTTATTTTTAAAAATGTTTTAATATTTCACAATATTGTAATAAAAGAAGCATACATTTTTTAATATAAATTTAATATGTGTAGGTTCACTGGGTTAGTAAAAATTAAAAAAATGCTCATAAAGTTATTTGAAACAATTTTGTAAATTATAATCAATTTTGAAGAAGCGAATTGTTTGGAAGCACATATCAAAAAATACTAAATGTCCAAAGTCTAGACATAAATAAAGAGGAAAAAGAAAATGGAATTAAAATAGTTAGAGTACAAGATTGTAAAAAAAATGTATTTAAATGAAATTAATAAAATTTTAATGCAGAATGAATTTAGAGTCCAAGCTATGATAAAATAATATTCTGCTTTAAAATCGGATCAGTCTTAACAGTTTTATAAAAGCCTAAAATTGATTTTCGTCCTAGCAAGCCAAGTTCTTCGAATAAATTTAAGCTAAGTATTACTGTATTTAGAATAACACTCTTGACTAAGTTTAATACCAGATATTAAGCTAAGTATAACTGTATTAAGAATACTAAGACTTAGTTTAATACCAGATGCTGTGGCAAGGTAGATGGCAAATAATTCATCCTATTTCCCAGTGGTGCTGTGTGGAGCGTTGTATTAGCAGCGAGTTGTTCTGAAAGCTGTGTACAAAGGTCACTCTGTAGAAATGTAAGTATCATAATAACAAGAACAGCAATAATAAAACTCATATGTAGAGTTTAACGAACAAACATGAATTATACATTTGAGTCGAGCTCATGAAATTCCCAAGTGGTTTTGAGCCTGACATAAGCGTTCGAGGGGAGGGAAATGCATCTGTTAACCAATTATGGTTAAACAATTAATTTGCATATCCAACAGCGGTCACAACTGTTCAAATTAATAGTTGTTTTCAGCGTATTAAAAAATATGTAAAAAAAAATGAAAAAAATTGCAGTTGTTATTCGAGTTTGCAAATATTTTTGTATGCAATTTTGCGATGCTTCAAACAAGTTGACAGCACTTAATGCACAAGCGTGTCAGCAAACACAAACACAAACAACAACAACAACGACAGCAACAACAATTGCGTATAGTATGATGTGTATGGAAAGGTGTGTGACATGCTTTAATTAAACAGAGAATTGCACAAAATTGCCACAATCAACAACAACTAACAAAGGGGAAAGAACAGTGGAAACTTGCCACAGAAAAGTAAGAAAATACTCACGTTTTGCTCATTAGCGTTTTGCTCCTCAGAGCTGGGCAAAAATATGAAGTTAGAAATTATGTAAGAGTCGAGTTGAGTTAAAGCTAAACATTATGCTCCAGACATTTGCTAATTAGTGCAAAAACAACTTCTTTGCCTTCGTCTTCTTCTTCTTGAGTGCTCTGGCAACCTGCACTCGACTTGGCTAAAACAACAGTAATAAAAACAACAACTACTCAAATGATGTACACGAAATTTAATATGAAGGTCTATAAAAGAGTGTTGAACAGAGGGGGTGGAATATAAGGGGGCAGGTGGGTGAAACGTTGGTTAATTGAATTGAACTGCCTTGAGGAGCAAACTGGAGGTCAGCAGCCATTAGTCATCAACAGCTAACAGAAGTGTGTGTGTGTGGGTGTGTGTGTGTATGTATCTTGGCCATGAACTAAGTAACCAAAATCTTTGCTGTCTTGTTGTGTGAGAGAGACAGAGAGATGAGTTGACTTCGCTTCAGAGTTTGTTATGCGTTAAAATTACAATTAAGCAATTTCTCACCTGTTAACACACACACACACAGAGACTCTTAGCTTGGCTAAATGCAGCCCACTGACCAGGCCAAAGCAGCCAGCAACCAGCAACCTGAAGAGCAGCCATAACAATGCCTAATGACTTAATGAAGCCCAGGTAGTTTACGCATCCTTGTGCCTCGCCACGGCAAGTGTCAAGGATTTGTCAGCCCTGACAGTGGAGGCGTGGAGGGATGGGCGGGTCGGCTCGAGGCAAGGCGCATTAACTTAATGCCTAACCAAAGACATGACAACCCAGCGAAACCTCAACCCGCAATTCAAGCGACGCGTCGGCCAAAAAGGGACATTCTGGCCATCTTGTGGCAGACAATGGCAAAACTACTGAAAGCACTTCAGCGGCCAACACGAATAGCTGTGCATAGGATGCCACAGGACACACGACAAACTAAGCCAACAACAACAGCAACACAACAACAGCAACACAACAACAACAGCACAACAACAACAATGGCTTTCAGCGTACAACACAAACACATTGAAGAGAGCATAAGTTGGCCATAAAGCAAAAAACAGGTTGAAGCTGCGAAAAATGCTAATGCGAGTTGTTGCCCTCATTGTTGTTCTTGTTGTTGTTGTTCCGGTCGTTGTTGTTGTGGTCGACGGTTGGCCTGACTTTGGTTTTGACTCCCTGGTTATGGCCATGAACAACAAGTTCGCGTTGCGTGTAATGAGCATGTCCTTGAAACACAATATGCCTGCATGCATAAGTTACTCTCATCGCACACACACTCGTAAGTCTCCAGTCTCCGGTCTCCCGGCCCAACTCACCATTTTCATGGCAAAAAGGTAAGTCCAGGTATCACTCTGCGCTCAGATCCTTATCACATAACTGCGAGTATACGGAAAAGATGATGCGTATCAATTGCGCTTTCAAGTGGCCCCCATTACAGAAGGTAATAAAATATGGAAGCAAAAATATTAAATAACATGTTTCTTAAAGCTGTGAAATTTTATTGAATATTGTCTTTAAAGATTGTTTTTTTTTTTTGAGTAAATTACCAGAATATGTAAAATTTTTTCATTGTGTAGTTAAAGTTTTGATATTTTGTATATACTATATAATAAATTTAATAATTTTGATTTTAATTCTTGTAAATTACTGACTTTTGTTATTATATATTTATAAATTTTGTGTGCAATCAATTTTCCGAATCGCTCAAATCGAATTTATTTTCCCACTTTGAGTGTCTTGTGAATATTTTATAGACTAAAACAAATGTAGTAATCATTTAGATAAGGTAGACAACAGCCTTATCCATCAATTGCTGGCTAATACACATATAATCAGCAGTCAAGCTGATCACTCAAGTATACATAAATATATGTACACAGATAATCTTACTTCTTTCCCCTTACCTTCGTCTTTTTCGTCTTTTACAAAAATTACATATATTTACAAGAACGCCGACAAATTTTACACAGTGAAACAATTTAATCAACGCACAATGCGACAAAAGGTATCCATTTAAAAAAGCTTAACAAGGACACACACACATACACGTTCACACACAGACTAGAAAGAGAGGGGAAGAGAGAGAGAGAGAGAGAGAAATGTCATGTGATATTATTCAGCAAGTAAGTATTAAGGATTTTTTCTTCTTTCTCAGCTCGATTTTCAATAACATGAAAGTTTGCTGCTTTCTTGATGGCAAATGCTAACAACAAATTCACAAACACACACGTGCATAAATACACCCTATCACACACACCCTCACAAACACACACACACACACACACACACACACATGCGGCGTTGATGTGGCAAACAGCTGCGTCGTCGTAAGCACATTTCTTACCTGTCTGTAAGTAGTGTGAACTTCAACGACCACAAAAAGAAATCAAAAGAAACGAACAAGTAAGAATGTTGTATGTTAAAAGTGCTCGACTAGGAGATATCCTGTATATTTATTTATTTATATTCGGTTTTATTGTACATCAGATAATGATGATGAAATATTCAAGGTGGGTAAGGATCAGAATAATTAATTTGTGTCTTTAAATTGTCAGTCAAGTATTTATTGAACTTAATTTGATTTTAAATTCTTAGAAAATATTGAAGTAAAATAATACAGCAAAATTATATTGTACCAACCTCTGCATGAGCAACTTTTTTAAGTTCAACTTTCTGCACAAGCAACTACAGTTTTATTTTTCATTCCGAAAAAATGGAGAAGAAAGGCAAAATATCAGTTTCTTTAAAGCCATTTAAAGCGACTTCAAAAGTAATATTACCGAAATTCATTTTTACCAAAAGTTCCATGTTGTTATGAGTTCACTTAAATTTCGTATTCGAATATAATTTGACTGAGATCGAAGTAATGAACCGGAGGAGTTAAGCAGCTTTTTTCATATAAGCAACTTTTTTAAAAAAAATTGAGTCAGGTTAGTTGCTTATATAAAACGCATATTCTATATCTCTTTGAATAAATTAAGTAAAAAAAAAACAATATATGAACTAAGTCTTTTGTCAAAACAATTACTAGACATACTGTATACGTCAAGGTTCTTGTCAATTCTCTTGAAATCGTTAACAGGAAGTGCAAAGACACCAAAAGTAAAAATAGCTGATAATGAAAATAAAAAAAACACTGATACTTGATATAGTCACATACTATATTTAGTCACAGTTGTCTCCTGCTGCTCAGCCGTTTCTTCTGCGTTACAGGGTATAATAAGAGAGAAGAAATCCTAAGACATTGACATCAAACGCAGCTCGTCGTCTGTCGTTTGTCGTTTGTCGCTGTGTCGAGCTCGATTTTATTGATACGCACTACGCACATCAAGGGTTTATGTTCGCATCCTTGGCATCCTTGTTGTTCAAGGCAAACATTTTTATTTTCGTGTAGCAAATTGAAAAGGCATCAAATGTGCCACCATTTGCCTGCCACATTGCCACATTGCCCCTCAATCCCCCAACTGCCCTCCCTTTTTTGCACCGTGCAACTTAAGACCAGCTGCAAAATTAGTTAAGGATACAAATCCGTGTTGAAAGTTTAATGAACGCCAACTGTACTCGTGATGTCAATGACATTGTCAGCAGCTTACACATACGAGTAGTGTGGCACAAGCAGTTGCCGCTTGCCACTTGCCACTTGCCACTTGCCACATCAGTCACGTGTCTAATTAATGTAGCTGCAAACGGAGTCCTTGTTATCTGATAGCTGATTGCCCAAATATAAATGCCAGCACAGTTTTATTGACTGGCAACATGCAGCTTGCAACATGCGTCATATCAACAGCAGCATGCAACACACTGACAACAAATACAATAGCAATTTCGTCGTTTTATTAAGTAAACTGACGCTGCATGTGGCCTGGACAACGCTGCAGGCTCTGATGATTGGCTGTCTCCCTCTCTTCCTCTCTCTCTCTGCCTCAGTTTGTCCGTTGCTCATAAGTAGCTAAATTTACGATGCCTGCTGTGTGTGTGGCAGGGACAAGCGGCATGTTGCTCGTGGCAGACAGAAAACAACAGAAGGAAACGAAACGAAACGAAACGCGACATGGTAATTACTTAAAGCGACTACTTCAAATGCTCCGGGAAGCTCAACAAAATGCAAAGCTCATGAGGATTGTCAACGCCACAGAAAGAGAGGGCAAGAGGGTGAGGGGGAGAGAGGGGAAGGGGGTAGACCAGAGTAAATGCAGTCAACTGCACAGCTTGACTTGCATTGGGGGAACTACAATTACGCGCTGACTTGAGATGTGCAGATTATCCTATGTAGGCACTTAACTTGTATACCAAGGCAGCAAGGAGGAAGGGAAAAGGACAAAAGGGCATAACAACAAACAGAAAGAGACAGACAGTCAGACGTTAAGCAAGAAGTCGAGTGAAAAAAAGACATTAGGGCCAAATGCAGCAAGGACGGCACATGTGGCCGCCGTCTTAGTTGGCTGGATATTAGCGTCAAGAGCAACTTGAGCCATGTGCTGTTGTTGTTGCTGCAACTCTGGCTAAAGTCGTCGCAGTCAGACACTGCCACAGTGGGGAAGTGGAGAGAGGAGGGTCGAGAAGACTCCGTGCACCGCATGCTGGCGGCGGCGGAAAACATAATAAATAAGCAAGTGTGCAAGCGGAAATATTAAACAGCAACTGGAGATGCAACGCACAATGCTACCAAGCCGCCAGCTGGCACCGAACAATAACAACAACAGTTAAGCAGCAGAAAAATAAGAAATAAACGTAATGCTCGGAGCACTGAAAATTTGATGCCCTTTCTATATTTTCTACAGTTCGATCTGTGAGATTGGCTCATTTATATGAAGAAACTACAAAGTTTATCAAGCAGTAGGTTAATTTTAGACTAACTGATGGTAAGGCAGCTGCTGGAAAGTTTTTCATATTAAAAATGGATTTTGGCCAATTGTCTCCATGGCAGTCATTTAATAAGGTAATTCATCTGAGCCAAGTCTCATCAAGAAAACCTTTCAAATTAGAGACTATTAAGCATAGAAACTGAACGACATGATTATAAACATATATATACTTCATGGGATCTGCCACGCCTCCTTTAAGGCGTTACACGTTGCGTGAAAAAATAGTAATACCCTCTGCTAGGGTATAAAAAAAGAACTCATTTCAAATGTCATGAGTTGTGCCCCGACATTTATGCACCAAATGCGCAAGGCGATTTCTTATTCAATGTGTTTGTGCTCTCTCTCTCTCCCTCTATCTCTTTCCCCCTCTTTCTCACTCTGCACTATGGGTAATTTCACGAGTTTGTGAGGCCAAAATGAATATCTCGTAAACTGCTCAAGATATTTGATGCGGTTTTTTTTCTAGTGATATGTATCCTCTTAGAAGTATTCTGGAAAAGTGGGAGTGTCACCACCCCCACCCCCATTTTTTTTATTTTTTTTTTATTTTTATCGGTAACAAGTATATCTATTATTTCTATTGAAAATAACACGTTTTGACCTTATATATTATTAGCAATATAAAGAAAACGTACTTGTTAGACGTAGAAGTTGTTAGCCCTCTTAAATGGTAGTGAGCATCAAATTAGAAAAAAAAAAAATTTGGGGCGGGGTTGATGACACGCCCACTTTTCCAAAATACTTCTAGTTGTATGTATAACACTAGAAAAAAAACCGCATCAAAATATCTTGAATACTTTACGAGATATTAATTAATGCCAACAAAAACAGGTCAAATTCCCATACGGCAAGCGAACAAATCGGCATTGTAAATTATGAGGTTAGTTTCTAAAAAAATAAATATCACCGATTGCGGGTAAATGCGGGTTTTTTAACTACAATCATTTGAACAAGAATTAAATACTCTAAAATACACAATATGTTTCAAGGATGGACTCCGCTGGACTCACTTTAAATACCTTTTTAAAAATTAGACTTAATAAAAAATTTTCGTTTGCTAGACTACTTACATTTTTACATTAATATGGGGACACCAAGATCAATTTCTACATTTGACACTCACAAACACATAATACAAGCCACACTGATTCGAATTTATTTCAAACATTTTAATTATATTGGCTTATTGTTTACTTATTGGCACATTTAAATCGCCAACAAAACTTTAAAATTTTTAAAGCGCGTGCTTTGCAAATGCAACCCTGTGTTTAACAGCTGATTTCTTCAAAGTGGCGCCATCTATTGAGATTTCTGGTATGCAACATTGAAGAACCATCTTTTGTTAATGCGTTGCACTCAAAAATATTTCAAATTGGCGACTTTCAGAAAATGGGTTTTGGCCTCACAAACTCGTGATATTACCCATAGTGCTCTGCTGCTATCAGAAACTAAAGCATACTTTTGTGTGCGCTTGAGTTGATTACAAAACTGCCAGCGGCAGCAACAGAAGCAGCAGCTGCCACACACGCACGGCCCAGAGGGACAAAGAGAGAGTGGGATAGAGAGAGTGAGAGGAAGAGAGGGAGTGTGAAAGAAAAAGTAAGGGGGAGGAAGACCGCATAAGACTGACAAGCGGAAGTGCTCACTGTTATAGTGCCAATGGCCTAAGATTCTACTCAAAAAAAAAAAAAAATAAGAAAAAAAGAAGATGAATACGCACTCATAATTCACTTGCCACATGACGTTGTGTCAACATTTTGCATCCGTCCGATGAACGATAAAGGAAAACAAAACTCTGCAATTTGCAATTGTCTCGAATGCTGCGCACTTTAAATACTCTAAGGCATTGCAATTTTATCTTGTACAGATTGAAAGTTGACAGGGAGTCAAAAAGATATTCAATAATCAAGTATTTCATTTTACAATTCCAGGTCACACTAAAATTTGTAAGCTAGAAAAATACACATAACATTTTGATCAATAGTTGAAAATTAATGATAATTAAACCAAAACATTCTGAAGATAATATAATTGTGTCAGAAGTCTAACAATTATGCCAGTCAACAGACAATTGAGAACTGCTGATAACTTAATGGGCTGTCAAGAGGCTTAAAATATCTATAATAGCCACTTTGAAGTGTATGGCAATCACAAAAACTCATTGGTCTTTGCTGCATTTAGTTTACGCTCCAATTAGTTGCTTCCGTCGACAATTCAGAGTCACACCGAGGCAATGAGAAAGAGTTGTGAAGATGTAGACTCTTTGCTTTCTTTTGTGGCATCCTGTGAAACGGAAATCAAAATAATGTTTTCATACTGATTTATGAATCTATTTACACTGACCGTCGTCGGCAGTTTGTCCGATTTGCATGTGATTCATGCTCTGAAAACCATGAATGATTCGCATTGTTGTGCCTTTGCAAAATGCAAAACTATCTGAGGACGTGGCTAAAATAAATGACTTTGGTTTTGGGATAGACAGTTGGCAGTCGAAGGAGGTGGGGAATTGTGTAACCAATGTCAGATTATAAGCTCACGGTCTAACCATAAAATCCTTTACGCTTTTCTCAATATTTATTTGTGGCCTCAGCTGGCAGCAACAGCAGTTTGAGGGCCAAACAAATTGTTTTCTAGCTCCGACATTAAGTTGTCAAGTTTTCCTTTCAGTTCTTTCAGATAGTGCGGCTTATAGGGAAGCCACGGCTGCTGCCAAGACTCCTTTGCCTTACCACATCGGCAGCAAATTGAACTTTATATTATGAGACTGTAAATAAGCGAAAGTTGCAGGAATGAAAATTGAAATGTGATATGAAGTAGCAAAAAAATAAAAGAAAAAAGAAAGACACGAATAAAAACTACAACAAGCTGCCACACGTGCAGAGACTTAGGACCCTCATAGCAACAGTTCCGTTTCCGTTCCGCTTCTGATAGACCTTGGTTGCAACTTCCCCTCCCCCTGCCCCTCCTCCTACCACTAGTTGCCTTCCCTTCACATCCTTGACTAGCTTTGAAGTCGCTTCTTGTAAGCATTCTACCGTTTTCACAGAGTATTTATGAGTATTTTATTTTGATTCCATCTGTTTTTTTGCTTACTCCTTTTTACAAATAAGGAAAAAACGCACAGTGGTTGTTTTTTGAGCCAAAGGACAGTCAATGGACATGCTTTGGAAATGGGTTAAATGGGATTTTTGCTACTTTCGGATTACTTATTTGTGATTTGTTCAAGTTGCGTCTCAAAAATCTGCTTAAAATCCACAAAATTGTCCCTTTTCTTGATTTTTTATACAAGTTAAGCTGCAAAAGGAAATTGACAGTAATCTATTTATTTTCTAGATCGTTACAAAATGATTTTGTATCAAAATAAAATATACATCAACCTGTTATTTTTATTTATTTAATTTTTAATATTTTTAATAAAGAGCTAAGTAACATTTCTTTTACTTTTCCGCGTTTTTGCATATAAAAATCAAGTTAAATTAAAGGTTTATTTCAATTGATTAAATAAAAAAGTGCAGTATTTATTTAATTTTCTTCCAAAATATTGACATTTTTTGGGTTTCTCTTTCTTTTCACTATACTTTTGCCGTACTTTATGGAGATAAATGCCATTGTAATTTTTATCATTTAAGATGCTGAGTTCGACAATAAATACTAATAGCTGAAAATGGGGCAAGTCAGATAAACAATAGGCGCGAAAAGTTTTCGTACGGCAAGTAATAATACGGAATTGCCAGAGAGAGTTCTTCGTTGTCTCTCTTTCTCTCTCTCTCTCTATCTCTGTACGGCAGGCCAAACTCAAGTTCATTTATTTTTATTGTTTTTTTTGCAGCTTTCGGCGACAATTTATGACCAACGTAATATATATACAGATTTATACTGTTATATATATAGATTTATATGTATGTATGAGTATGTCCAATGTCGGGTCAGTTTTGCAACAATTTCATTCTATTTTATTTTATTTTATTCCTTGTTGAATGAATTCTGCACAAAGCAAGGAAAATGCTAAAGAAATAATTTACTTTTCTTTTGCGTTTGATTCTTTTTTCACAGTCGTTTCTCTTTTGCAGGGAGGCAGAGGAGGGACGGACAGACAAGAGCCAGCATTCTATCTTATTTTGCACTAAATTTTAACAGGATTTAGCTAGAACGCTCGCTGCTGTCACTGCTAACAAGCTGCCGAGCTGAGGAGCTGCGTATCCTTCAAGGCGATGCCCAGCCTTCCGTCAACTCTGTGCTCAACCGACCGCACCGAAGCCAGTTCCAGAGGGTCCAGTTTCAGTTTCAGCTGGTCCTCCCACTGGCGACTGGCGACTGGGCGACTGGGGATTGCCACCCAGTGGGGGCGGGAGTGAGACATTGGGCGTGGTCAGAGTCGAATGAGTTTTGTCGCAAATCCGCTTACGACAACGCCGCAACAACGAAAAATTGTGATGGCAGCCGCCGACGTCAGTTGATGGGAATGTGATGTTAGCCAAGGCCCAAACACACCGCCAACCCTTCGCCCCACCTTCCGTCCTTACACTTTGCCGTTGGCATTTTTACAGGCACATAAATAAATTTCATAAATCTTTTGCACTTTAACGCTTCTGCTTTAACTTGACCCCAAGTAGGTGGAGGCATTCAGGCGAGGTGGAAAGGGTCGCGTTTGTGTGTGTGTGTGTTGAGTGTGTGTCCTGGTTTGATATGTTGTGTGAGAGGCTTGGGCCACGGTTGCCATTTGTAGAAGCTTGTGCCTGCCACATAAATAAATTGTCAATTACGTGTAAGCCCTTTTAAAAAACAACACTCGTTTACTACGAAAGTTGAATTTTTTTCATGATTGTCCAGTTTTTCCATACGTAATGTTGTAATTGTTATTCGATTTAAACTTCAACTTAATTTTTAGCTAACAATTATAAAAATTACCAAGTATTAGTGAGAGCATTCCAATAGCTGCGATGTCGTTGTCCTTTCAGGATCTGGATGACATTATAGGCCAACTGAAGAGTCAGCAGGGCTTCGACTGCCGATTGGATCAGGGTCTGATCAAAAGGCTCTGTCTGCAGACGCGGGAGGAGTTCACCAAACAACCGATGCTTTTGAGGTTGAGGGCGCCTTTGAATATTTGCGGGGATGTTCATGGACAGTTTCAGGATTTGTTGAGGATATTTGAGGCATGCGGTGAACCGCCAGCGACCAAATATCTTTTTCTGGGTGACTATGTGGATCGGGGCAAGCAATCGTTGGAAACCATTTGTCTGCTCTTTGCCTACGTGTTGCGGTACCCGAAAGAAATCTATTTGTTGCGCGGAAATCACGAGGCTGCGAGCGTCAATATGTTTTATGGTAAGAATTAGGAATGGTGTCGATAAGATCGACATTAATCAGATACAGTTAAATAATAAAAATAAATACAAAGTCTTAAAAATAAATATTTTAAATATTTAAAAATGTTTGCTACATAATCAATAAAAGGTATAGAATGTTTCCTCTAACTTTTTTATTATTTTGCAGGTTTCTATGATGAAATGAAGCGACGTTTTAATACCAAACTCTGGCTCTGTTTTGTGGACTGTTTCAACGTTCTTCCAGTGGCTGCCACTGTGAACGAGAGAATCTTCTGTTGTCATGGAGGATTGTCGCCTCAGTTGAAGAAACTGCAGCAGATCCAAGATCTGAGGCGACCTACAGATGTGCCAGAATCGGGACTCCTGTGTGATCTTCTCTGGGCCGATCTCAATCGCACAAGTCAAGGTTGGGGACCCAATGAAAGGGGAGTTAGCATCAGCTATGCCGAGGATATTGTGTCACAGTTTCTGGAACTCAACGATTTCGATTTGATTTGTCGCGCCCATGAGGTTGTCCAGGATGGTTACGAATTCTTTGCCGCTCGCAAATTGGTCACCATTTTCTCGGCTCCCAACTATTGTGGAGAAATGAGTAATTCCGGCGCCGTGATGAAGATCAACAAGAGTCTCACATGCTCCTTTGTCATTCTAAAGCCAGCGACGACTTGTGATAAC
This sequence comes from Drosophila limbata, assembly GCA_963924055.1. Lineage (NCBI taxonomy): Eukaryota > Metazoa > Arthropoda > Insecta > Diptera > Drosophilidae > Drosophila > Drosophila limbata. The sequence continues at coordinate 22,020,685 of OZ001355.1, read as the reverse complement.
TCTGAAGATTTTATCTAATTTTATTAGCAAAATATTCACGGGTATTCTCATCTTTTTTTACCACATTGTGTATATATTTTATTATGTGTGTATTAATGACAAAGTGGCTTGGCTCATGAAATCAGGGCCAGGTTAAGTTCACAGGTCAAACGACAGCTGCTGTTGCTGTGCCTGAAACTTGAGCATATTCAGAATAATTCTTGATTTCTTTAGCCATTTGTGCTTCGCCTGCCTTGGGGCATTTTGGCCATGTGCTCAGTCAAATGAATTTTACATGGCGCTTCACATTGACTCTTGTTGAAGTTGATTTGCTGCAAATGAGCGCTGATGTTGGCCCAGGATGCCCTCCAAATGCCCTCCTGTTGCAGTCCTTAAGTCAAGTTCAAAGCATGACAGTTAAAATGTGTGTGAGGAAGAGGGGGGAAGCGACTGTGTCTTGGCTTAGACTCGGTTTGTCTGCGCAGTGTTGCATACAAAAATGTATTTCGTATGGAATCGGAGTCTGTTGCTTGCGCCGCACAGTGTAAGATTTTGCCAATCTAGGGGGACTTAATTCAATAGCAGTCGTAATTTTAAAGCTATCGACTTGAAATTTGGAGTGAATGTTTGAATATTCCCAAAGAAATTTTTGGACTAAAATTTAAAGTGGGCGTGGCACTTAAAAGGGCGTAAAATACGGAAAAACCAAAAAAATTTCATTTTTTTAACACACAAATCACCATAAAAAAAAATAAAAAAATTTATCAAAAAAGTGTCAGGTTAGTATTTTTTGTTTTTACTTAAGCCAACTAAAAAATATTTTTTTTAAATTAATAATGAAAAAAAAAATTTTTTTTATTTTAAAATTGACTTTTTTCGTTATATGTTCATGATTTTGCTTGTAACTTAAAAACTATTGGCCAAAAAAATTAAAAAATGGTTTGTTTTAAAGATAATTAATTTATTGAAAGAAAAAAGCGATTTTCATTTTTTTCACTATTTTTTTAAATTAAAAAAAATCAACTTAAAGTTGATAAAGTTGATTAGATGAAATAACTTTTTGCAAATTTAGTCAGAATCTGAACTTGAATAACAACTTTCATCACTAGATTGATCACGAGATAAAAATTGGACGGTTTGAGGTTGAATACGGGACATCAATCTTATAATCAACGTCTTTTATTGTGCTCTGAAGCCAACTTGCATTATTGGTCATAAATCTGGATTTACCTCTCCTAGATTCACTCCACATCAAGTCAAACTCATGACACTTGTTTGTTAAGTACAACTTTAACTTTATATAATCAATACCATTGCCAATAATCATCGCTGCGCGCTCTAGAAGGGAGTTAAGCTTAACGGTTCTTATGGAGCTTGACCAAACCTCGAAAAATTCTGCGAGTGTTATTGCACTCATTGCTAAATTGAAGTCCTTTGGGCAAAATATGGGCAAAATTTTATTTCTGATCCTGATTCAGAATGATTTTCTTCAAACGATGTATGTTCTGGATGATTTGAATACGATAGAGTACAGTTAGTTTTTTTCCATCAAAAATAGAATATTGTGATAAATTTACTTACTTTTTGGCACTTATTTCCAACAAATAATAAAAAAATTTTAGGTCACTTATAAAGAACCTTTATATTGCTAAAAATCAATTATGCTCCAAAAATGATAGAAAAAATAAAAATTGACTGCTCACAGTGACCAAACGATCTAATTGAAATGACGAAGCCTTGTCAACTGCTGGTCGTTGTCCGATGCAATTTTGCATGCATTTCAAATGCACCGGTTTAAGAACCGTTATTTTGTGAACAAACATTTTTTGTTTTGTTTTGTGCTTGTTTTCGTAACATTTGAACATTTCTAAATTGACTTCTAAAAGCTCATTGACCTTAAAAAACATTTTTTTTTTCAATTAAGTCCCCCTAGATTCGCAAAATCTTACACTGTGCGCCGCACGCTCGAATAATTTAATACTCCATCCAGTTGCCAGTTCCTGCCACAAGGACATGCCAAAAGCTAGCATATTCATTGGCCAAAATGTCTACTCTCCTGTGTGTGTGTGCGAGTGTGTGTGAATGTGTGCACATTTGGCATGCACAGAGCGTGCCATTTGACTGCAATTTAATGCGCTCTCAAAAGCAGCTTCTTCGTATTTTTCTTGCCATTTCTTCATGTTTGCAAAATGACAAATCACATTTATTTATTTTGTAGCTTTACAACTCTAGGTACATACATATTTATTATGTACTATACACAATATTCATGTGCTCACTTTAGTTGATTCAGCTGCAGGTGGTCTTCAGGTTCAGCTAGTTAAAGGCTATGCGAATGATTATTTTGACACGTGACTGAATGATTTGTGAAGCAAGTTAAAACCTCTTGAGTTGAGTATACTCGACTTGCAGATACCCGGTAGCTTTAGTTGCATTATTTTGGCTATTATTTGTGATATTAAATGCTTTTAGTAATTTCTTTAAAGTCCAAAACATCTAAAAATGTTCAGATGTGATTAAAAATATTTATAAGTACGACTGCAGTTTCCCTATTCTCAAGTCTAACATCTAAAAATTGCAATTTATTTGAACTCTTTCGATTCAGCTGTTGTTAAAAAAAGAATTATTAAAGGATATAAAAATGTATCAAAGCTGATACAAGCTTAAAAAAATGTCAAGTTTGTAATAAAAAAATATATTTTCAGAAAGTGAAAACTAGTGCATAAGCTTACTATGCGGAATTCATGGCTTCACTGCATTTAATGTTGACCTACGACAACATTAAATAATTTAAGATGCCAAGGAATTTTATTACGATAAAACTTTATACTTTATAGCTGGGCAGCAAAGCTTGTGGCTATGCTGAAAGCAGCTTATAAAATAGTTGGGCGCTCAATATAAAAGTCTTTGTCAACGGCACTTTAAAGCCAAGCTGAGCAGCTGAAAGAATTCCTGTGGCAAGTTGAGTTATTGATTTACAAAACTGAGGCACATTGCCAAGACAAAATCCCAACCCGAAGAGAAAGTTCCAACACTCCGAGGAAAGTGGTTTATCCTTAGCCTTGGTTGTATTCAATCCATTGACACCTGCTGTGGAAACTGGGTCAACTTCAACATGACGACAACATTTTCCTCTTGACGCATTTAATTAGTTAAAGGGGTAAGAAATATTTCAATGCTGTGCTATTTGATAAATGGCGAAGGAGATAAGTTTAATGACTGATTGGCGTATTTGTAGCCAAAGTTTAATTAAGGCAATGCGCTCTAATGACAACTAATGGCCAAGAGGTTGCCAAGACGCGCACCTTGTGGCCGAAAAAGCGGCTTAAAAGCTGAAATATTAGTTGGAAACAGGGGGAGAAGAGGCAGTTGGTGTTGTTGTTTGTTTAGGGGCCAAAAAGACAAAGCACATGATCAATTTTCATTTATGCGCTGCCTTCAACTTAAATGCCTTGAAAAACGCTACCACGGACTGTGTGTGACTTTGTGTGTGTGTGTGTGAGTGTGGCAACATCCGTGTGGCAGCAACAGCAGCTCGACTCAATCAAGTTAATGGCAGCCAAATGGGTTTTTGATGCGCTTCGCTCGCGTTGCTTCAACCAAGTGCCTTCATAAAATATGATTGCTGTGCCTGTCCTGGCAACAGTTTCACTTCACAACGACTCTCAGCCGATTCTCAGTTCTCTTGGCCTAATGAAGAAGGCCTGGACATTTAATGTGTGCGTGCGTGTGTGTGTTTGTGTGTGTGCCGCTGAGGTATAAAAAGTAAATAAGTTCGGCTTAGCCCATATCCCTTACCATTGGCAAGAGGCGCGCTAACTTTCTTATTCACAATTTGAGCATTTGTGCGTTAAATTCTTATGAGGCATAATGCCACCGAAAAGTTAACTTGCCACTGCCTAATGCCCCCAGCCCCCAATCCCCTTCCCACTGCACAGTTAATAACGGCAGTTCATAAAGCCACGAGCCACAACAGTTTTGAGGTGTGTCCAACATGCAACTTGATGTTGCCGCAATTTTCTATTCCCGTTTCCCTTTGCATTCGATTCGCAACACAGCGCGACGCGAAAGTCTAATCAAATTAATGGAATATCCCCTGTATATGTATATGTTTGTATGTGTGTAAGCTCCTTCTATTCATATTCTTGTGATAGGGTATAGCGAGTTGCTAAGACCTTGAAACTGAAGGAAATAAAGCAACCAATTATTTAATTCTTTTTAACTGACATTAGCAAGAAAAAATATTTTAATTAATAAATAAAAAGCTTTTTGTTTTAATTAAAACAATAAAAACTTTACTTTTAATTCATATATCCTTTTTATGCTGTTTGCTTTGTTGTCCTTGTACACTTTTTCCTTCGTATATTCACTTGGCAATTGCATTTGTTGTTTTCGCCTTATTGTTTCTGTCAATTCCAATTGCTTTTGCTGCTTTCATCTGCTCTCTCCCACTAATTGTCTCCATGTCGTCATTTTTCTATCGCCTTCTCGCTTAAATTGTCTCCGTTACATCGCTTCGCGTATTGCTAAACGACTTTTTGTCTGTGCTCATCTCGCTTTACCTTCTTTTAAAGATTTAATCATTGTCGTCTTTCTTCTCGCTCTGATCCACAGCTTGCACTCACAATTGCTCTCACATAATCTTAGCATGGCGCTCTCGCAATTACGCTCTCAGCACGCCGCTCACATCATTACGCTCTCAACATGACACACATATTGACTCGCTCTAGCCTTCTTGCCTTGACCAATGCACACTTGCCTATTCGTTCTTGCTCTCTTGATCATTCGGCGTATTCAACTTCATTTGTCAATTCCTATTCGTTCTTTTTTAGTAAGTCATTTTTCCAGCCAATGAAAGTATTTCGTGAAGAGCATTTTGATGTCGTTGTGCTAAATCGTTTTTTCTTGTTTTTTTTTTTTGGTTTTTTTCTTTTTTTTTTTTTGTTGCGGAAGTGTACCAAATTGGCCGACATTGTTGTTGTTATTGTTTTGTTGTTGAACCTTTTCTTGTCTGCTTTTGGCTGTTTGATCGCCTCGCGCATTGTTTTTGCCCAATCGCCATTTCTTTTCTGCCTTTTTGACGCGTATGCGGAACGTTTTTAATAAACTGCTTGCCGCAAAGGAAATGATTCCGTTAACTCTGTCGGTGGCATAACGCGCTTTGATTGCAAATCGTTGTTGCTGTTTTCGTTGCTGTCTACGAAGTTGGCTTTTATTGTTGGCCAATATGAGTATTAAAATTCAATTACATTGTCCGCTCAGTCATTCTGTCGTCATGTTTCGCTGGTGGCAATCCGCTTAACATTTACCACAGCCAAAGAGATTCTAATTAATTGTATAATCACTCAAAACAAACCGCAGCTTTTCCCCCACCAAGAGTAGGACGTTAAACGCAAGGAAACAATCAAAATTCCAAAAGTCAGTGGTGTAACACCCCAATGTGCTTCTTCTTCCCTCTGCTCCTGCTCTCGCTGCTCGCCCCTCTTCAGTCTCAATCAGGACAATTGTACAAGTGTTTTTAATATTTAATTGCTTTTTAAATGAGTCCAAGCATTTTATTTTATTTGATGATGTAAACGTTACTTAGACCACCTCCAACAGTTTAGCGGGGAATTGAGGGGAAGTCGTCGACAACTCGCTGGCAACTTTGCAAATTATTCAAAGCGTCCTTGTCGACAGGACGAAGGCAACTCCGAGGCAACTGTGCCACCAGCGACAGAGCAGAGCGTCAAGTAATGGCCCAAGTGGCAATTTATCAATTAAAATTGTGCTTAACTACACGAACACCAAAGGACAGTCATCAAAAAAAAAGAAAAAAAAAAACAACAAAATGAAAATGTTGTATACAGTGCACCGAACTCTGCATACCCTTGACAGGCAATTTAATTGCGTAGCCACACAGACAACTTAATCGACTCTTCAACGAAATGTGTCAAAACACAGACAACAATTGAAATTCAAATTTAACTTTTGAAAGTACAGAAGATCGAATACTCTAACAAATCAAGAATTTTTAAAAAAATTCAATTAATATTTTTATTTGTTGCATCAACCAAAAAATATTTTAAAAATCATAAGACTCTAAAGGTTTTTTATCCCTCAAATTGGGAACAAATTGCTAAAAAGAGAACACAGAATAAAAACGAATTCTCGTTCTATTAATTCTACATACATATGTGTGTAAATGGATTTTTACGATGCCTGCCTGAAAAATACTTATTCTTTAATGCTGAAAAATCGATCACAACTTTGATGATAGAATTGTTATGCCCAAGTGTAAGAAAAGTAACTGAAAGCGCATGCCACAACAGCGAGTGGCATTCACGAGTGTCTGCCACCATTGGCATTGACAGTGGCAGTGGTTGTTGCTCCTGTCGGCGCTTTACCACAGTTAATGTCAGTAGTTGGTAGACAGGGCCAACTGTCTTGCTGCCACAAACTAACTAAGCGCAGGTGACTGCAACATTCGCTGCGTTGCAGCTGCGACAGCTACTTAAAATTGCCTTTGTTGTTTGCCACCAGCCAGCCACTAAGTGACAATTTAATTAAAGCTCAATCGACTGCTGCATAAATCTTTCAAACCAACGAGACGAGAATCTGTTTTGTGGCGACACAAATATCAAACAGATTCAAGCAGCACATTAAATAAAATACTTACTCAAGTGCAGTTGCTGCGACACTCTCAGTACAGAGAGGAACAGAGAAATGGGGAGAGAGAAAGCAATTTCTCTGAAGGTTGACGTTTAGCTTTTAAAAGAAGTACAAAATGCAAGTATGCAAGAAGATTTTTTGGGGCGAATTAGTTCCTGATAAATAAAAAGCGTTGCTTTAAAAAAATATAACAATAAATTAAATGTGGTTAAAGTATACTAAACTTTTGTTGTTCTAGAATAGCTTTTCGAGTCTCCTGACTTAGAAATAAAAACAATGCAGTATATGAGTAACATTTCAATTTCTATTTAAACTTTGGAAAAAAAAAATTATTTTATATTTTTTTTAATATCAATACAAATGTTATTCAAGTTATAATTATAAGTGAACATTACGATAAATTTAAATTTGTTTATAGAAGTGCTTTTTTTGGTCTATGTTTATCCGCAGGGTTTGAATAAAATCTTGTTAATGTGAAAGGGATGCGATATTGAAACTCGGAATTGACTTTAGTTATTTTTTTTTGCCTGGCCATAAAACCATAAACTAAATGTTAAATGAGACTCCTTTTACTTTAGTTACAGGCCACTTAAGATCAAATGTTGCAAATAGCCATCCCTTAAATACACATTCGTTGTGTGTGCTTATAAACAAATAAAATATCCTTTGAAGATGCCATTGAAGCGAGTGGTTGTTATTGTACTTAAAATCCCCAACTTGAGCTTGAAAAGCAATTTACTTATGACTTTTATCCTTTGCTCGCGTCTCGACAACGTTTAGGGCTCTTTTAACCCGGCCAACAGTGTTACATTACCATGATTTTCCAAATGCATACTAACACATCACTCACACACACTCAAACACACGCACACACACACACACACACAGGGCTATAGAGACAGCCGCGAGTGCGTCTCAATTGCATGGAAATTTGCATAAGTTGGCAGCTGTCGAACGACGGTTGGGGGTAGAAGGGGAGGGTGGGGGAGATGGGAAGAAAACACCACATCCTGCCGGATTATGTGGTCACGTTTTCATATCTCAAATGCATTTTGCAATTTAATGAGTTCAACTTGCGAATAAATCTAAGCGGCAATTTAAAGTCTGGCAAAAGAAAACGATGGCAAAAAAGTCAATCTTCCGACTCATGTTTAATGTTGTTTTGCCGCTTTCACTTTTCACTCAGCTTCACTCTTTTTTAAAGGGCAGTGGAAGAGCTAAAGGGTAAAGCGAAGGAGGCATGTAAAAGGCAATCTGAGCTACAGTAACTATAAGAGAGACTAAATCAACAAAAAGCTGAGCAAATGTTTGCAAAACCCGCAGCTCTGGAGAACTGAGAATAACTACGAAGAACTGCACAGAGAATTGTAGAGAACATTGCACCCCCTTTGGAAATCTCAACGGCGCTTAACCTCAAAGGAGGAGGCAATGCAATTGCACTAACAACAACAACAACAACAATTACAAGAAGTGGAGCCACTAAACAGAATGCAATTTGCTTGTTTGACCCAAATTGTTGTGAGATTTGCTTTTTGCAGCATTTTGTAGTATGCAACATCCCCTTGCCCCATTTGGAGCAGATGCAAACTGCAACGAAGTTTATCTTTTAACGATTGTGTGTTTGGGCCAGATGGAAGAAGAAGAACAAGGGAAGAAGATGAAGAAGAAGAAGTAGAAGACAAGTAACAGGACGAACAGTCGTCCAGGATAACAATGAAGCGTTACTTTCACTTTCACTTTCACTTTCTCCCATTTCGCTGCTCGCTTCGCCTTTCGCCTTTGTTTTGCCATCAGCTGCATTGCAAATTTTAACCCTCTCCCTCTCTTCACTACTCTCTCCCCTCGCTGTCCCATCATTGGCCCATTTTCTAGCTGCATCCGCATCTTCGTTTAGTCCATTTGCACACTTTCCACTTTCACACGTTGCCTGCCTCACGTTGCTTGCCTCTTCCTGTTGCACAAAGAGCCTTCTCTTGTTCAGGGGGCAGGCAGGCAGGCAGGCAGGCAGACAGACACTCGTGCAACAGGCAACAGAAACTGGCAACAGACAACAGACAACAGACAACAACAAGCAGCACCTGCATCTTAAGCCGGGCACGTTTTGCATTTCGTTTGCATTTTCGGCTGCTGATTATTGCCACTTTAAGCGTTAGTCTCGCCTCGTTGCATGCACCCAGCCAATTGCCACAATCGAGTCCAAATAGAAGCGAATCAAATTTCTCTTTCTCCCTCTATCTCTGTTTTTGACACTGCTTCTATAGTAGTTTGCCACTCTCCGTATAAGTTTCTGGCTTTTGTGCTTTCTTTATATAAGTATTTTGTATCTGCAACTACATTTTATGGTTTGTTTTGATCGTTAACGCTCGGCTACTCATTTGCTCTAGGCCAGGTTACTTCGTTTGCTTTACCAAAAATAAAAGAACAAAAACTTTGACAGCGCCTGAGGCACAAAAGTGCTGTGCAACAACTTTTCATTTAGCAGCAATGGAATCTGCCTGGATTAAATGAAAATAAAAAAACAAGTAAAGATAACAAAAGTATATCCTTAAGTTAGAGAGTGCTCGACGATAAGTTATCCTGTGAATCGAACTTACCTCTAAATTTATTAAAGCACTCTTTGTGGATTGACTGGAGTTTTCCAGAACTTTTCGTTTACTTAAACTATGCGTGCATTACACGCATTATAACTGGCTGCATTACAGGGTATTTGTAGGAAAACAAAAAATATATTAAGAGTGCAAAACTTTGAACTTTGTGGCTGTGTAGATTGTTTTAATTTCCTTTAGGAATAAGTTGGCTATTGGGCGGAAGAAAGTCGGTGGCAAGCGGCAAAGAATGGCGTCTGTTCTTTCTCTCACATGGCTTTCCAATGTCTGAAGCGCTGCCTGGGCTAATACAGCTCACTTATGTGCTGTATTATTTACATTTATTGAAAATCCCTGGCAATGTGGTCTCTACGCGACTCGATTCCCCGTCTCGGTCTTGGGGGAAGTCTGCGTGTTCATAATTTATTTAAATAAGCTCTTATGACGTTTTTAATTCACTGAAAATGACGGCAGTTAGGGGGCAACGACAGGTAGTGAAGAGGTGGAGAGAAGGATGGGGAGAAGAAGAGGGAGACGGGACAGGTGAGTTCGTTGCCTGGTTGCCAAGCAAATGCTGACGACATTTGCGCGTAGAATAATTTGAATATTTTTAACATAAAAATAACAGCACAACAAACAAAATCAACAAGACAACAAAAACAAAGAAAAGGTTTTCATGCTGACAATGATGAAACATATGTGTTGAAGTTCAAAGCGACTATCAAAATACCCTTTAGTCTAAGGTAACAAAGGGTAAGATTAGGATTTCAACTAAATGTATATTTGTAAATAATTTGTGTTACATTAATTAAATATGAATTTTTTTCAATTAATCTGATGTTAAATAAAGATTACTACTTACGTGAATTGTGGAGCTTGAAAGCTTTACTTTTGCTTTAAGCTTTAATGAGCTTTCAAAGCTCTTTCGATAAATACTTTCTACCCATTAAACTATTTGAGCAACTCAGCTTCTCTCTAAATTAAAGTGCATAATTTATGGCAACGTGGCAAACAAGATGCGAAAACAATAATACCCCAAACTACACTGTGCGCCAAAAGAATGACAACAAGAAGAACAACAAATGAGCGTAAGCAAAAATCTTGTCACACGACAAAAATTTTCATAATTTTTCTCCTGGCATTTGCAGCATAATTTTTCTCAATCCCACTTTTGCAGCTTTTGGTTTTTGTTGCTTGATTGTTGTTGTTACTGTTACTGTTGTTGTTGTTGGTTGGTTGTTGATGTTGTCGCTGTCGCGCTAAATGTCAACGGGCGGCCTTCTGTGCAACATGGCGGCATACAACACGTAGTACATGAGGCAAGATGTACTTAATATGCGCGCGGCTGCCTCGCTTGCAAATAATATGCCTGATGAAGAGGCGGACAAAGAGGAAGATGGCGGTGGGCAGAGAGAGAGAGAGAGAGAGAGAGGGGGCGGGGCAGTCAGGTGGCATGTCCGGGTCTGTGTCGCCTGCTGCCTTGAAATGTATTCACTGTAAAAATTAGCATATTTAATGCGAGCGGCACGTTAGGTTATTAGAGACACATTCTCACCATGGCATTTGCCGAGAGTGTTGCAAGTGCTGGCTGTGTGTGTGTTGCCATGTTGTTGCACCATGTTAAACAATCACGCCCCCAACCACCCAGTGAAAGCAAGAGTGAGAGGAAAGAGAGCACGTTAAGTAAGCAACGTCGGACAGGACACAATTTTGCATAATGTTTTCCTTCTCCTGAGCAATGGGCTTGTAAGCTACTTAGTTTTTATTACACTCGCCGCATTGTTTTTCATGCCTCCGAAAAAGATCGCAACTAAAAAGCTGAACTCAACTTCAGACTCTTGCAATTTTGTTTGCCCTCCTACAGATATTTAGACCCTGCACTTGAAAAGTACTGTATAACAGGTCTACTAGGTTTGTAAACAAAATAAAGTCTTCTTAAATTCCACAACAGAAATTAAAATATTTGTATTTTATAATTGCTATTTAATTATTTTCACCATTGATTTCCTTTTTACAGCATATGCACAGAGTCTCTCACAGTCGAGTTCGCTTGCCTTTGCAGCATTTCCTATTAGTTCGTGCTGCTCTTGAACTTAAAGTGGCAAGCAATTGCTTTGTGCCACGCGGCGTATGCTTAATACTTGCACTGCAAGCTTTAATGTTGCAATTATTCGAAGAACATGCAACAATAATCAGGTGGCAAAATGCAAACAGCGACAACAGAGTTCACAGCTGATCGTGAAAAGTGTCCAGCATTTACACGTGCATCACTTGACTGCGATAAGGCCAACAAACAACAACAGGCAATGGCTAACGACCAAGCAGCCAGCCAACCAACCAACCAACCAACCAACAAACCGACCAGCCAACGTGCCACCAATTTTATATATTGTTTTTTCACTTTTTTATCCAACATGTGTCTCGGTCGCGTAAAATATCTACCACACGTGTTCTGTCACGGCACCAACTAGAGTCCTGCGAGTATCCTGTGTGTGTGTGTGTGTGCTCGTATTTATGTTGAGATGTTATCAATCATGGTTTTTGGTGTGGATAGTTGCGGATAGCGCGGTCAGTTGTCGGGTCAAAAACTGTGCCACATTGAAGTCACAGCTGCCGTTGTCATTGCCCTTTGCCCTTTGCCCTTTTATTGGCCGTTTTGGCGCCGTTGCTCATTAACGCTTTAACGCACAATTTCATTTATTTACCTACCGAATGCATTAATGTACAGCAAATATTTGCAGTAAATATCTTTACATTTTTGTGTGATTTTTGTTGCTTTTTTTTTGTTATGTTTCGCAACAAATACTTGTAAATTTGAAAACTTATGCCCAGCAAACAAAGAAAATGTCGTCTGAAAAAATCATTTATTGTCTGAACGACACGATAAATACCCTAAGTTTAAATTAAGAAATTGTAAATTTTAGTCAAAATGTATACCAAATTTTGTTGAATAAAATGACTTACATATTTTTCATATGTTTGCTGTCAAATAACAAAATACTTTTTAATCAGTCTGCTTGATTTGCATCTAGATGATTTACAATTTTGAATTGAATTAATGTGAAACTCACAAAATATATAGCAACCTTTTAAGCTTGTCAGAAATAATATTTCTTATTGGCCAAAGAGAAACTGCAGCTCAGTGAGAACAAGTCAAGTCTTGTCTTCATTTTTGGCTACTTTATAATCCACGGCGGATATCCGAACTGCAACACTTTAGGGCAAACTGTAATCGGATGTACGAGTAGATGGCAGTCATAATGAGAAGACGTTAACTGGGCCAAGAGGGACCTGGTAACGACCTTCCGGCGTTTGCCGGCAGACCTTCCTTCCATTTACAGGGTATAAGAACATTGTGATAAATGTAATGCAATGTCTGGTCAGCAGTTTTACGAGCATTTTTATTTGCTCAAAACGAAAAGAAAGAAAAAAAATGTAGAAAAGGCGCAAGAATAAAACTTTGCTTTATTTTATGCGTATTTCTTTTTTTCCATTCTTTTCTATTTATTTGTTATTTTTCATGTAACAATATTTTGTAGTGCAGCTGTTTTCGATGTTAAGGTGTTTAGTTCTTTATCAGCCAACACACACATCCCATGACGTATATATATATTTTATATACACTTTTCACACCTTATTCTCATAGCTGCAAGTGCTGTGAAGTCGTCTCAATCTTTAAGTGGGGTTGAGTGCCGCCTGCTTTATGGTTTTTTCTCAGCAGATTTCCAGCAGCTTCTGCTTCTGCTTTAGCTTCACATCCGAATCCCCTTTTATATCCGTTTCCTGTGCTCTCCTGTCTCTAAAAATACTTGTGCTGTTGCGAGTATTTGGACCATGTTAGGGGTGTTGCCAATGCTGCTTATGCTTTGTTGTGGCGCCTCCAACAGTTCTACTTTTGTTTTGTTTTGTTCTGTTTTGTTTGCTGGCACGCAATGCTTGTTAGTGCGCCCCAAACTATGCACTACAAAATTGTTGCTTTTTGTTTCGCTTCCTTCTTCCCCTCCCCTCTCTACCTTACAATGCATTTCTCGAGTTTGTTTAACTTCTGGCTTAAGCTGCATTTAACGCATTTTGTGCTTAAAACTGGGTTTTTAGTGCCACGCATTTTGGTTTCATTATTCCATAAATATTATTTATTTTTCTTATCACTTTTCTATGTATATATGAGCAATCTGATTTCCAAATTCTCTAAATAAATTCAGCGCGGAAACCAATGGCAGCTGAGCTGGCAAATTGAAGCTCTCGTTTTATATTTTGGTTGATTTTGGCAGTCGATACTTTTTGGCAGCAGGAAATTCACATGCAATTTTGATTTCAACTCAAGTGAGTATCAGAAAGCAATCATACACTCTAACTTAATACCCTGTAAGCGTTCCAATAGTAAGTTCTTCACAGATTAAATTTCATTTTTAAATCCTCTTTCAAACCCAAATTTGTTAACGTCCATGTGACCTATTCTGTTTGTTTTTCTCGAATTTAAAACTAGATTTAGTTGCCCCAAAGGTAACAGAAAGCTTGTTCAATAAAATTACAAGTTTTTAGCCAAAGAAAATCAAATATTTTTTCAATTGGAATATCATTGTGATCATAAATGTGCCTCTAAAAAAATATGATATTAAAATTTAATAAATTTCTTTTTAATAAGTTATTCAAATTTTTACTTCTTTCTTCCATCTGTCCCAGGGTATATCTAAATCAGTCATTCTGGAGCTTATTATATATAGTTTTCTGTTTATATACACACGCTATTTGCGTGCATATTTTGAATTCGATTTGGCAATTTTCTGGACATGTGCGAATCTCATCTAGTTACAGAATTTTCATCAGAATATGATATGATTGTGTGGCATGGTTAAATTCGTTGTAACAACTTGAGAAGTCAGCAAGTGTATTTGCACAATGCTTGGGAAAATTCGAGCGCAAATACAAATACAAATGCGAATGGTAAATACCAAGTTTAAGTTCACAACTGCAAAATGATGCGAACGCACTTAACAATCCTTCAAATGTCAATATTGTGGCAAAAGTTGAGAGAGATTTGCGAGCAAGAGACAGACAGACAGACAGAGAGAGAGAGAGCGAGAGAGAGAGAGAAAGAGATTCTCGCTGTGGGAAATGAAAACGAAAAATGAGGAAAATGTAAATGTAATGCCATAATCAAATTGATTTCGAGTGCTCAACTTGTTTCGTAACAATGCAATGTGGTAATGACAATCGCTTTTCCCCTCCCCCAAAAATGGCCATAAATAATTTTCAATCTGTGAGGAGCTTAAATGTTGAAAATTACAAGCATTTAGTTGGACATGAACACGCACAACATGAGCATACGAATATGCCTTGTCTTCGGCCAGGGATCTAATGCTAAAAGGCCGTGGAGCCGAAGCGTTAATAATGCATGTCCTTAATGGCAGGGATTACGGACGGAACGCATAATGAGACGGACAAGGATGTCCAGCTGTCCCAGCTTACAGCTAGCAACAAAATACAAAATAAATAAAACACCTACATCCTGTGGCTGTCACTGTGATTACGAGTTTTGCCGTAAGCTCCTGAACTGAAAGGAATGTCGTGTTGCATGCAACAATGCTGCACAATCTTACAATGTGATTTGCGTTGTAATTGCAATTTAACCGACACTCGCATAATAATGCACATTTGTATTGCACAATACAGATAAATATATGCAAGCCAAGAGTAGACCAGAGTAGTTAGAACTGGACACATGCCACAAGGACATGGTAAATATGCAACAACCACAACAACCACAACAACAACAGCTACGCACATTTGATGATGACGACATGGAAAAACAAACGCACACCAATAACAATAACAATACTAACAACAACTAATGCACCCTGTGCATGACAAACAACCCAAATGGAAAATCTGTTGATGCCTAAAAACCATCAAAACACACACACACATACACCACACACACACAGGCATTCAGTTGACAAAATCAATGCAATTCAGCATTTGGATGCGGTCTGCGATTGCATTGTTGTCTTGTTGTTGTAATGACAACAGATTTGCAACATTTGTCGTTCAAGTCATTTTAGTTATTCAACATACTAAAGTGTCGAGCAATTAGCAATCAACTTAACTGTCTGTCAGGTGTTAAGACAACAGATAACTTTTATAAAATTCATTTAGCCACATTGCTTGTTTCTCGGTCTACAAATTAAATTCAATCAAACTAATTTGACTCAGATGAATTATGTTGTTAAGCAAAAGGATATGCAGTTGTATTTATTTGAGATTTGGTTGACAATTGCTTTAAAAACAACTGAATGAAATGTTTCTGAAATTTTTGTGTTTTCATTATCGGATTTGTAAAAATCGACTGTCAAAAAATATTTAAAATACAAATGATATTTTAAACTAACAATTAAATAATTATGTATAATTTGGCCAGCTTGGAATCTTTTATGTTTAACAGCGGCGTTTAAAGGTAGACCATAAAATGTTTTCTACTTTTTATATTTATTCAAATGTATTTGGAAATTAATGGAATTAGATGAATTTATTGCTTTTTATTAAGCAAAAGCGTACAACAAATCAAAAGCTAAATCTTTTAGATAATCCATTCGGCTAATTTTTTTTTAATGAATGTTTTGTGATTTTAAATTCAAAAATGGAAATACATATATACATATGTGAGTGTTTTGAACAGCATCTGCTGTAAAATGTGGCACAAAAACTCAATTGTTAGACAACAAATGTTGTTTCTACATGAGCATTGTACATGTATACAAAATATAAGTAAAAACATAGTTTTTTTTCACTGTTTTAACTGTTGTTGGGTTGATTCTCCATGCATTTGGACAGTTTAATTTCCCAATTGATTGAAAAACCCGAATGCAATCTCGATTTATTTCATGATGATGTTGATGCCACAATGAAAGAATGGTTTAATATATGCAATTTATAAATTGCTGTGTTGAATGCAATGCCAAAAGTATTGAATAATAGAATATTCATATTCTATATGAACTGTGAACTGCACTGACCTTACAGGACTATACAAAAAATACAGAAATATTCAAATTTAGAATGAGAATGAGAATAAGAATGAGATAGAAAAGATGCTTAAAATAAATTATATTTTAGTATATGTATCTAACTGGGCACTCCATATAGTTTGAAGTAGCGCTTATGGTCTTTCTATGCAAATAACATATGAGTACACATGAGTGTGTGTGGAGTGTGTGTATATGCTATATGTGTGTGTGCATACACACACAAATAAGCATAATAAAATTGTATGTTGTCTCCTTCCGCTGAGTAAACCCGAAATCTAAATCCAAGCCCAAACCCAAGCCGTATTGTTGCTAACCAGACAAAACAAATATGGCGACAGCCCTGCCCATACCGAAAAAAAGAAAAGGAGAGGACTTTGCTGGGGAGTGCTTGACTCGGAGATACCCTGTAGCACAACTTTTCTAATGATAAAAATATATAAGCTGGAGGGCACTCTAAAATAAATAAATAGAAACAGAAATAAATAAATAGATTTACATATGCTATCAGAAAGTTGTCATACCACTTCTTGGTCACATGCCAGGGTATCAAAAAAAAAAAATAGCAACAAAATGGCGCTGGGAAATTCAATGGCGCTTGCTGAAACATTGCGAAGGCCGCATATTTTACGTTACTTATCTTTATCATTGCCAACTAATTTCACAGCGGCGGAGGGAGAGGGAGACAGCGCAAAGGAATAAGTAAACACACACACACATACACACCAGCAAACACACAAACACTTAAGCATAGAGAGTGAATACAAAATATTTGTTTATTTCTAGTTCATATCTCTCATGTGCGCTACACTTGTTTCTTTCACTGCTTGCTGTCTTTCTCTAGTGTTGTGTGTGTGTGTGTGTGTGTGGCATGTTTGCGCCATTTTGCGTTTTTGTTTATGTTTAGCTGGGTCATTTCATGCATGTGTTTGTGTGTGCGGCTGCTTTAAGTGTTTTTATTGTGCTTTGCTTAGGGTTAAGTTTTGTCATTGCCACGCTTTGTTTATTGCCCTACTCAGCCCTTTACCTCTCAATGTGTGTGTGTATGTGCATGTGCCAACGAGCTAATTCTTTTGTTTTATGGCATTTAATTTATTTTTAAAGCCCGCTCTCGCCAGCTTGTTTATAGGCCGCAAACAAAGCAGAGGCCAACACGAAAATGTGTTGCATACTTTTGTGCGCTCGCAAAAATATTTTCTATTCTTTGCGGTCTGTCCAATCTGTTTGCCTGACCTGACCTACCCCCTCACCACAACAACAACTACAACAACAACAGAATGTGGAATAAAGTGAATGCAACAGGCCAAAAAATGCCAGACGGACAAATGTGACCGTCACAATAATTGGCTACAATTCGCTCGAGCACAAAATAAACGAAAGCAGCTTTGGCAATTGCTCTACTGCCAAACACAGTCTGTCTAACATGCACAATGCACACACACTCATACACTTACATACACTTAAACACACAAGTAATTGGCTACAAAATTGCAATAATAACAATAACAATTCAATATGCCCTCAACAGATGCTCGTGTGCTGTGTTAATGCCACAAACCCTTCAATTACCGACCAAAAAAAAATAGGAAGAACAAGTTGGAAAGCTTAAGCAGAGAGTGCTCGACTACAAGATACCTGACGCCATTTGATTATGTATAAAATCATATTAAAACTAACTGAATCTGTTAGCTAATACTAGGAGTCTTCAAGTGCTTTTAACTATTACAATCCCTGAGATCCCTGAGATATTTGCACAAAGTTATTTTACTCTCAGCACCGGGTATAACAAAGATGGAAAAACAAGGCATTTCCTGTTCAATTCCTACTACGGCAACTGCTGGAGTTTTCTTCTTGTAAGCTGTCCTAATTGGCGCTCATTATGTCAAAGAGTTTTGCGTGGGGAATTCCAAGAACTCGCACATACACATAAGACTCATGTGTGCGCTGAGTGACCCAGCAATGGTAATGAGTTTCCATCTGGCGACTTTGACCAACTTCTGTTATCTTGCTGAGGGTACTATTATTATAATATGTTATTACTATTACTAATGACTCAAACAACTTCAGAACTGAGTATTTAATCAAATTTATATGCGCATTAAAGTTTTTAGTTTATCTTTAACAAAACAAAAAATCTTATTTAAATACTTTCAACGCAGGTAAATCAAATCTTAGGCGAGCCGAGACTGGAATTTCTCCTGTTTATATTTAGCACTGCAATTACTCAAAGAGAAAAGCTTCATCAACCTCCCGCCCATTTACTCGTACCTTTCGTGCGTATACGTAATACTCAAACGATTTAGTTATGCGCCCAGTTAATCTGTTATTGAGCTGCAACTGTGCGTGCAATTATGTGTGTGTGAGTGTGTGTGGTTATTCGAATAGTTGACCATCTAATCGGTTTCAATTAGAGCAGTAATCGGCGTGGCAATCAGTTGTGAGAGCAGCTTCAATGCTTATTAATCAACAGGAATTTCAATACTTTGAGGTGACATTGTTTAACAGGCAAAGTGCATCAGGCTCGATAACAAGTACATAATGGCCTTTAAGTTCACTTAAATAAAATTAACTAGTAGTGCTATCGAACTAGTTTCAAAGGCCTGGCCCATATTGTCAGCTGGCTGCACTTTAAGCCAAGTTAAGTGGCTCACATAACAACAACAACAACAAAAGCTGGAAGTGGTTTTGAATCGAATGCTTGAATCCAGCTCTAATGTCAGCTAATTGACTGCTCGTCTTTCAAATTGAATGGCCCACCGAGTATTGTTAGACAGTCAGGCAGGCAGGTGATGGAGGTTTCATCTTTAAATTCAACTGACTTACAATCGACTATCGATTTCAATTCATTTCATTTTGTCTTGGCCATAATAAAACCATTGGCAAAACGTTTTCAACAGGCCGTTGCCAAGTTGTACGTGTCTGTCATGTTGAATTACTTTTCGACGCAAGCGAATGTAAAATGTCCTTCAATGCTAAACGGACAGGGGTGAGATAGGGGGGACGTCGGGCTGTCATGGCGTATGAGCAACGTCTTGTAAATTGCTTTGCTTTGCATTTGTATGGGACTCGCCCAAACTGTCAGCTTGTAGCATAATTGTGCGTCGTTAAGTTGATTATGAAGTGTGTCCTTGCACGCACACAAACACACGCACACACACGCACTAACACAGAGAGACTTTTAATGTGCAAATGGCGCACTTTAACTCAAGCAATTGGAAACTAAATTGGAATTTTTACGACAGGCATCAAGAAGCCGAAGCTGAAGCTGAAACTCAGCTCAGCTCAGCACAATAGACTGGCCAAGGGGGCGTATGTGTATTGTGTGTGTGCATTTGACCGACAGCAACAGCTCAACAACAACAACAATAAGAACAACAACTACTACAACAAAATACACTCGCAAACACATAATGCTGCTGCTGATGCATGTGAGCATTTGTAAAATTTCCCTTAGGCCTCGTTTTCGATCTCAGCTCGCTCTCGTTTTGAATGAATTAAACGTTGACGTTGCTAAAATTCACGCCTGACTTGGTACCTGCTTAGTCGACCATGCAAACTGTCAGCCCAAAAATGACTAAATGAAAATATTGTTTGGCTTAAATGTGCCGCAAAATGCGACTAACAATTACAACAACAACAACTACAACAAAATATGCATTTTTAGCCACAAATAAATATCAATTATTCAAAAAATGTTGTATTACATAATTGAATCAACAAGTGTCCTTTTGGGTAAAGTACATGTTTAAGTACGCTTTAGAGTGACCCTTTTATTTAAATAACCACTGCTCATTAAAAGTTTAAATTGTTACGTAATTTGATGTCTGTCTTAGTAAATCGATTTCGAAGAACTTACGAGTTCGCATACGAAACTTGATTGTAGCTCACAATTTCCGAATAATCAGATCAAATTGTAGCTTACATTATGAAGAAATATATGATTTCATTCTTCAATTATCCTGAAAATTTACGAAATGATCAAATAAAGAGGTTAATTAAAGAACCAATAAGTGTTTACATTTAGTTTTATATTTTTTAATATAAGTTTTAATTTAAACAATATCTTCATATCTTTTTACGTTAGATAAACGACATTTGTTTGTTAAAATAATATTTGGTTTTTTTAAACAGGTAAATAAATAAGAACAAAATTTTCAGTGGTACATGCTGAGTATTTCCATGTCTAATACACTCTAGTCGTTGACATTTTTTGGCGTCGTAATAAAAGCTTAAGTAAATTTGAAGAGAGGCGGATTTTCAGACACAAATTGCATTATTGATGTGGCGTGCTTTCAACTGTGGCAAGTTCTTGTTTGCCGCTTAGATTCAATAAATGAATGCCGCGCAGTCAATAGAAGCGGCAATTTGCATAGCAGAGACGTGGCTGGAGGGTAAAGGATATGGGCGATGAAAAGGACTTGCCTGAAAAGGACACACACTCTGTGGGCGCATAGAAAGAGCTGCGCTTTTTGCCTCTGGCTGGCTTTTGATAAATACTTATGCACATATTATCAACATGTCTGTCTCTCTCTCTGTGTGTGTGTGTGTGTGTGTTTTTGTGTGTTTAAACTGTTGCCAGCTTTTCACTCTTTCTGTGCATGTGTGTGTGTGTTATTTCCTGTTAACTATTTTTGCTGCCTGCAATTGCCTTTGAGCTATTGACACATTCACAAACACTTTGCCACAATCTGCTTCTCCCCCTTTTATACCCTGTGCTTTTTTGTTGTTGCCTTGCAGCTAACTTTTCTGCATCTCATGTTGATTTTTGGGTTTTTGGTCTCTGGGTTTCTGGGATTTGCCGGGTATTTTGGTATTTTTTTTTTTTTGGATTTGGGCAGATGCAAAGCATTTTGTGTGGTTTCGTTTGTCAATGCGGAATTTCGTATGCTCAGCGCAAATAATGCAATTAATTTGAGCTCAAGATTGTGCAAACACTCACACATAGACATACAAATACACAGAGACAAACACAGAGACATAGATACCCGTATCATTTTCATTATTGACTCTTAGTATATTGCAATTTTAATTGACTTTTCTTTGCTTGTGTGAAATTGAAAAATTTCAATATTTGAGTAGACTTTAGTAACGAGTATGTTTATAGAGCAGTTTATTAAATACTTACGCAAGAAAAGCAGTCAGCTAGCTGTGGTGATTGCTAGGTGATTTAAATTGATTATTTAAAAGTATAAAAATAACTTTATGTAAAATAAACAATATACAAAATATTTAAAGACAGTGCTGATTATAATTTAAGCAAAGGGAATGTTGTTTGTCAAGTTGTAGCAAGGATATATATTTTCATACATTTTTATATATTGTACTCGTACCTTTCCGAAAGTATGTCAATTTGTTTATACCATTCCTTAGGATTCTCAGCTCATTATTGATATTTATCTTTCAAGCATACTCAATCGTTTTGAGCAACTATTTGCTGGCCTTAATCCACTTTTAATTACGCAAGCAAATTTAGTTCAAGCCTATAAAAACACGCACTAATTGAACTATTCTGTGGGCTCTTCGATGTTTGCCAAGTTGGTTAAAAGTTTTGCTCGAACAACTATTTTGCATATTGGTTTTTTGGGTCAAAGTTTTGTGTGTCGGACTTTGAACTTGATGTTTGCTGATGAGCTTAGAAATTTAAAACTCAATTACTTCGATTTTCTTTTTCAACTTGGAGCCTGCTTAATGGAGTACCTGAAAGGGGAATCAAAGATGATGTGGGGGAGGCATTAATGACAGTTAGTCATAGTCCCTGGGTAAGAATCGTCTTCATCATCATCAACTGTGGAAGAAAGCTGCTGTTGTGCATTGTCATTGTCATCGTCGTCGTTGTCGTTGTCTCCACGCTGTCATCATTCTCAGCACACAATTTAGTTTTATTAACTGAAGCAATGCCAGGACGAGATGAAGCCGCCAGGACGAGACGGCAGAAAATGGCATCAAGGAGACGAAGAAGAAAAAAAATGAGCCGCACATCGAGTTGTTGGTCCCCAGTTGATGCTGTAGTTGCTGATGTTGATGGCTGATGGCTGCCACTGCCGCTGCCTGTTGACAGCAGCTTCACGCTGCAAACAATGCACACAGCCCCCCAGCTAGCAAATAACCCCCAACCTCAATCCCCAATTCCACCCCGACCCCAAGCACGACCTGGAGTCGGGCTGAAACCATTGTTGGCCATGCATAAGCCAATCTGCACTCACGACAAGCCACTTCAGATTGCAAAACTAATGAAACTGTGAGCCTTAAGACTGACATTGGCAAATCCACAGATAAATCAATAACTATTGTTGTGTTTATATTTTGCATAATTTTATTATGATTTATTTGTTTGTTCATCTTGTTGATTTTTGTAAATTGTATTACATTTAACTACACGTACTTAAAGTCTAAAAATTATTTGTGTTTTATTTCCATTTATTTTCTTGCAATTATTTATCAATGCATTTCATGTATTTTCATAAAATGTTTTATGGTTGTTGTATAATACATACATTACTTATAGTTTTTATTTACACTGCAATTGTTGTTGGGCGCACATTGTCGGATTTTCTTTTCCTTCAAGTCAGGTTTTTCTTTACATTAACCTCTTGTTTAAAATACGAGTAATAAACATTTCTCATGCTAGATAATAGTTGATTTTGATTACTCTGTTTCGTTTGCTGCTGCTTTTGTTCTTCTTTTGATTCAACTTTTTCATATGGCCAAAAGTTTTCCACTACTCTTTTGGCTACCTTAAATCTACTTCTCCTTTTCCTTTTTTTAAGACTATATATAATTTGTTATTTTGCATTTTTGCTATAGATTATGTTTTTTTCGAAATAACAAAAATATATTTACAGCATTTTGTAACTTATTAATTATCGATTAAGTGGAACTTTTATCGAAATTAAATTTGAAAGTTAGCAACAAAATAAATAATTTATTTACAATATTTAAGTAGAGCAAGAAATACAGACTTTTTATTCCTGCAGAGTTATTCTCATTCGATCAGCTTTAACTCATTTTGAAAGAACGTCCTTTGTGGGAAATGGATCATTTAATCATCAACTGCAGGAATAACATCGTCAGCAAGCCGAAGCTGGAGATTTCTTTTCTATAAGTTGATTGTGGAACTAATTGATTTTATAAAATAGATTTAGTTAGTTTTTTTGTTTTCTAATTAGTTATATATGTAGTTTATTATTATATTCAAATATTATTGCTAGTATTTAGTGTTGATTTTAATGCTAAGTTGACTTAAAATCACTTACGTAAAAGCTCTTAACGCTTTTAGTTGAATTTTTTAATACACTTTCAAGTAATAAATGCACAGGAAATATTATTTGGTATTTAATTATTGTTATTTATATAAAGATACTTAAGTATTTTATTTTTGTTAAGGAAAGGAAAAAAGCGGTGTGACAACTGTTTGACATGCCTCCAAAAAGCAAGCAAATGAAAGGCTTTAAAGTGCTCTCATGGGATAAATGTATATATATATATATAGTAGTATTATCCTGGAACACATTTTCAATTACAAACATACACACACACATATAAAAGTAGTTTAACATACAGACAGGCAGACAGACACACACGCTGAAGTTAGTTAAGTTGAGTTGAGTTGAGCTGATCAGATGATGTCCTAGTTTCATTTGCATTACGTATGAATGTCTCTCTCTCTCTCTTTAAAGGAGCTGTCATTTAAATACTCGACTTATGCCTTAGTCACATACACTCGTAATTCTACTGATTTCTGATGAATTTAGTTACAAATGCTACGCTCTCTGCTAATTGCTTGCTTATACTTAGACAATCTTTATATAAACACTTGTGTGGAATATCCGATAGCCGATGGCAATTACAACCATCAGATTGTGCAGCTGACGTTGCGTCGTTTTTGTTGAGCCACCCACATCTCCATGGTACATTGCCGCTGGATTATCGCCTGGAAGAGTCGAGAAAAAGAGTGGAGAAAAGAAAGAAAGAACACAATGTGAGCAGGAGCATCATGAGGAAATGTGTTAAAATTAATTAAGCCAGCACACACAGAAGGAGACAGGTGAGAACAACACATGCTAATGAACGTTTCCAGTGTCTCCACATCTTATGCTGGCTGCCTTATAAGTTATGATCTCTGCCTACTCCCGTTTACATTCTTGCACCCCGCATTGCCATTTTATACCCTCTGTATGGGTGTGTGTGTGTGTGTGGCTTAGTGTTTATGGCCTGACTTTAATGGCTTGCGTTGTGTGTGTGTGTGTGTGTGTGTGGTGTTTTGTGGTGTTGTACGGACATTTTTAATCCGCACGCCTGCGGCTCTGTAATTTTCATAAATTACTTTTATTGTTCTCTTTATTTTTTGCACCACTTGATATATGAACTGCCAAAGAGCTACACTACGCACTCAGCTATAGATACATTTTCAGATACATTTTCAGAGATACAGTTACAGATACAAAGATACACACATAGATAGCTCGGCAGATTGTAAATTTAATACCCTTTTCTCTAATAAAAACAGAAAAAGGTGTGTACAAAAGTCAACAAGGGATGTTTCAACCACAACAAAATATACGGATAGTTTACATAATTGATAAATATAAAATAAAATATACATGTAATAAACAATCGAAAATCTGACACTTTTAAGTTATTGATTGCAAATAATTGTTGTTAATAGTATCAAGTCTTAAACATAAGTTTAGAAAGCTCAAAATATCATTAAAATTAGTTTAAATAACAAATCGAATGCTATTAGATGACAATTTTTAAATATCGGTAGAGAAAAGATTTTTTAAACGAATAAAATTTAATTTAAATGCTGAATAAATTAAGAGGCAAAATCAGGATCAAAATCTGACAATCCAATTGAAAATCTTTTCAATTTTGGCAAATCAATTAAAGTTATAGTTTCTCAACTGTCCCAAAAGTCCATTTGAAATAGTTAAATGATCAGATTAAGCGATAGGGCATTCCTAAGTTGATCAGCCTGTAGCTTTAAAATAACTTGTGTTTTTATTGAAAACTTTAATCTGATTTGCATATTTTGTAGCGTTGCAAATTGCATTTGTGCTCTTGCTTTATTTAATAAAGCAGCAGCAAATGAAATGTAAATACGTTTAATGGCCTCGCGTTGATTGAAGCAGTTGCATATACATGTTACATGAATGTGTTGAAAATAAAAGTGAAAGAATAATGATAATAAATGGTGGACTCACCTTTGAAAATGTGGACCAAAACGCTGGCGGGTTGTGTATTGCTCGCCACGCAGGTGAAATTGCCGGAATGCTCGCGACGTGTGCGTTGAATTGTAAGCTCCGATGATTGAAAGTCTGCAATGGAGTAAACGCAAGAATGCAATGTAAAGTAGGGCAAAGAGAGAGAGAGAGAGATGGTAAAAGAGAGAAAGATAGAGAAAGAGTTGGTCACACACTCACCTGGCTCGGTTGACACATTAATGCCCCGATCAATGTCATAATTAATCATGCGGTTGTCGTGATACCAGAATATATATTCAGATGCCTCGGTATTCTGAACAACACGGCATTGCAGTCGCAGCGCTGAGCCCGGCGTCAGATAACGTATTGGCGGTCCTGATATTTCGGCGCGCGCTTCTAACCGAATTGAATGACATTTTGGAAATTGGATATTGAATTGCCGTTCCCACAATCGGTTTTCATATATATATATTTGCATGTATGTGTATTGGTGTGTTTGTGTATTCAGTGGGGAGCGTGGGAGTGGGAGAAGAGCAGTTGAGATGAAAGATTCAAAATTTAATCAAATGTAAATGCAAATACGTGTCACGAGTGCCATAAACTAAAGCTGACATTTGAGATGTACGAATATTCCGTATACGACATGTTGTATTTGCCATATCCAAGCTTATCTTGATGATGCTTCATTCTAATCTATCTATATGTCTGATTGAGCCTGATTCGAATTGTGGCTTTTGTAATTGAAAATACCCATTTTTACCCCTTTTGATAATTGATTAGATAAGATGATTGAAATTAAAATCAGTGTGAAAGTTTTGCTAATTTATTTAAATAATATTATTATGTTTACTAGCACTACAAGTTTAAATTTATTTTTTCAAGTGTGAGCTTATTATCTATTATTGAAAAAAAACAAGTAACTATGCAACCCAAACTGAAAGTGTCTGATAAGAACTTAGTTTGATTGAGCTAGTGTAGTCATGTATGATTGATAATAAATCAAGTCACCTCTACTGTAACTGAGTAACTTAATATGCCTCATAATATATGTATGAGTATGAGAATCCTGCATTAAAAGGACGCATCTGATTAAGGGTGTCGCATGTGTCACAGATTTGAAGAAGGCGTTGCCCAAAATGTGAACCATGTTTTTTTGCGTTGTCACTTGAGGTATGAATGTGTGTGTGTCAGTGTGTGTGAGTCTTTGTTTTTGTGCAGGAAAACGCCATTAGGCGCAGCACATTCAAAGTAAATTGTTTGTTAAATTCAGAATAATGTGTGTCACTTAACGTCTTGGCCAAGGCCAAAACAAGAACAAGAACAAGAACAGGGCCTTTAACTTGCTGAGTCGCTGTCATTTGGCAGGTGCAGCTGCTTCGCTTTTCCTTTTTCCCTTTTTTTTCCATTTTCATTTTAATTTTTTCTATTTTTGGAGCCGTTTCACTTGCCAACTTTGCGGAAACTGGCATATGGACATTTCTAATTTCAGCATGAGTGCATCGAAGGGCAACAGCAATTGGAGGTGGACAGTGCAGTGCAGGGTGAGGGGAAGGGAAGCGGAGGGGAGTCAATGTTGACCCAACAGAGCCGACAGAGCGAAAGAGTTGACAATCTTTTTTTTTTGCTGGCCCAAAAAGTGAAGTTGTCGAGATTTTTAAAAGCTTGTCCGGCAATTTATTTTTGCTTCAGCAAGTAAGTAGTTTCAATGGGCAGGCCATCAAAGCGTGAAATTATATATAAAATAGTAGAGAAACCATTTGACTGGATGCACAGACAGGCAGACAGACAGACTAAGCACTCAATTGTGTGTAGGGTATGCAGAGAATCGAGTCAGCCAAATGACCGACTTGTAATTCTACTCTACTCACCGACAACACTCAGATGCAGGAATATCGAAGTTGGCGGATGCGTGGACACTTGACATTCATAGACGCCGGCATCGCGCAGTTGCACAAATTTGATCTGCAATGTCCAATCCTGTAAGAGTATAGTTAGCTTGTTAGTTTGTCACTTTTATCAAGTATACGCCATGTTAACTCGCCTCGGAATGCTTCAAGTGCGTCGCACTAAAGCGCTCATCGCTGCTGTAGGTAGTTAAGCCGACTGTAAGCAGATGATAATCCTTTTTGCGTATCCAGGATACCTACAAAAAATAACAGACAAATGTTTGTTAGCAAAGCGAAACCAGAGATCAGAGGTCAGAGGCCAGAAAAAGTGGCGCCATTAGTCAAGTAGCAACTTCGTCTCTCTTCTATTTTGGAAGGACATTTGTTCGGCTAAAGCGGAAAATGTTTAACATATGGCCAATACAACAACAACAACAAGATGGCCGTATTGGACATTCGTGCGTGAGCTCGTCCTCTACAAATGTTTGTCAATTCATCAATCCATTTGCTACTCCAACGACAACACGATGATGTTGCAATTTTTCAACGACAACAAAGTGAAAAAAAAGTTAAATGAAAATATAAAGAAGGAAGGATACAACTTAAGACCCGTAGAAAATGAAAATACATAAAAAAAAATTTGGATTTTGAGGAGAAAAAGGAAAAATCAAAAAGCAATTACGTGTAGGCAGCAATAACAACAATAAATGGCAACAATAACAACAGGAGGGATAATAAACATAATAGCAGATTGATTGATCCACGGTTCAAAGTTCAAATTGGCTGCTTAACTGTAAATAGACAGGCAAACAAACACAAGCCCAGCAAACATGTTGAGCCCCAACTGCCACGCCCATATTGCCCATGCTTTCACTCACTCCCTCTTCCCATCTTTCGCTCCCTCCCCCTCTTAATGCTTGTATTGACTTTAGCTAATCTCAAATGACCATTAATCATTTCGATTTCGACATCGTCTACTTTGGCCAGAAGAGGCACCTACGCACACACACACACACTCACACGCACATACATACACTCATATGTTGTTCTCTCGGCCAACCTGCAGCTCTCTTAGGCTAAAAGGATGTGCCACGCCCCACATAGAAAATGCTGGCTGCTCTTTTGGCAGCGCCAAGTACGCGCGTGTATCAATCAATTTTCAATTGATAGAAATTTTTATTTATTGCCAACAAAAACGAAATGAAAAAAGAAAAAAAAGCTTTGAGCACAAATATTGACACACGACACATGGCAACAGCGGCGAAAGTGCGAGTGAAAACGAAAGCGAAAGTACAAGTTGAAATTAAGTTGAATGAAAATTGTTAAATCGTCAGCAATAAACTCGTAGCCATCACTTGTTCAATTGCTGTTTAAATGCTACACGTGGCGTATACGCAATGCGACAGAACACAAGTTCCTTTTTATTTTTTCTTTTTTTTTTGTGCGGAATTACATAAATTTGCTCGCAATCCGTGCTTGACTCAATGTTCTGTTTAGTACTTGTCGAGTAAATATGTGTTCATTTATATTAAAAATATTTTACGCCTTGGCAAATTTACAATTGAATTGTTGAACAACAACAGCAACAACAACAGAAACAGCAACAGCAGTATAAAGAACTGCTACAACTCGACAGTCATTTATTATCTAGATTTGGAAGCCCGCATACGTTATGAAATCAATATATCTATTCAATACAATCTGCAACAGTAAAACACAAGAGTGAGGCATAAATTGCGCATAAATTCAAAGTGAGCCAAAACTGGGACAGCGTCAACAACAACAACAGTAGCAACAAGAAGCACAGCAGCTTCGGCTCCTACATAACATACTCTGCTTTCAGTCTTACATACCTTTTCCTATATCTATCTACAGATAGATCTGCTTGTCTTTTCATACACTTGCTGAAGGTTCTTAACTTAAGTTAGACAATGTGTAACGCTTTGAAGAAATCGAGTCTATATAGCTAATTTTAACTGTCTCCTCTAGCTATCTGCTTCTAAGCAAACTAATCTTTCAATTATGTAGCTAATTGAATGTAAATTCAAAAATCCAGAAAATTTAAGTGAAACAGTAAAATTTAAAAAAAAAGGCAGTTTAATTTAGTTTATTTAATATTTTGATCATGTTATCCACATTCTAAGCAAGTTTTATTAAAATAAGAACACTTAATCATTTAGCTGTTATACTGCTACAAGGGAAACTTTTTGTTTTACTATATATCTTAAGCAATTTAAATTTAATAAAAATAAACAAATATTCTGTTAAAGTTTTTGTATGTCAAACTTGGACTTTAAAACAAATTCAACTTTGTAGTTAAGCAAAAATAGTAAGTGTATTTAAAACGAACTTTGCTAAAAAAAATTGCAGTGCTTGCTTGATTTTTTTCTATGATTTTTTATGATATTTATGATTGCTGGGGTCCTTCAATGTGTGTGTGTGTGTGTGGACTGCGTCTGTGACTGCGACTGCTACGTGTCTGCAAATAAACCCTGAACCGTGCAGCTAGCGAGAAATATGGCAAAAACCGTAAAGCGGAATGCGAAAGGATGAGCTGTAGCACGTAAAACAGAGACAGCGAGAGACGGAGGGAGAGAAAACAAGAGAGAGAGGGTTAAAGAGGTTTATGCCAAAGTGAAGCCATCACAGGCAAAAATGTGTCTGCCTGAGTTCTGCCAAGTTGCAAACCAAAAAAAAAAATAAAAAAAAGAATCAGAAATATAAAATGTTGCGGCAATTAATCAAAAGCATGCGAATTCCTTTGCCAAAGTGTCTTTGCATGCATGTGAGAGTGTGTGTGTGTGTGTGTAGGGGGTGTATGGGTGTGTGTTGTGGTTTGTGTGTGTGTTTGCTGTGCGTGTATCTGCCGCATAAATCTCAGCGCCTGTCACGTGTGTATGCGTGGCGCCTCCTGCGGCTGCCGCTGCGGTTGTGTGTTTTCTGTGTGTTTTTTTTTTTTTTTTTTTTTATTCACAATAACTTATATATACTTAACTACATATAATTAACCAACAATGCGGGACCGCCGGGGAGCATGGCTTCACAAAGCTGGCTGGCCTATCATGGCCTCCCTGCTTCTAAATGTCTTCGCCTCTCTATGCGTCTCAGCTCGGAGGTTATACCCTCCGCCAAGGTGCATACTGCTGTCCAGTTCTCCTGACTGACTAGCATCTGTGGGATCAGGTTTGAAGAGGAGATTTCCATACCCAGGGTTCTCTCCGTTTCCTCTCTTTGTAGGTCAAATCGCGGGCAGCATAGCAGCACATGTTCCGCATTTTCCGGCGTGCGACAGACCGGGCACATTGGGTCATCCTCATGGCCAAATCGGTTCAGGTATTGCCTGAAACAGCCATGTCCACTCAGCAGTTGTGTCAGGTGGAAAGTTTGTTCCCCATGCTTTCTGTTTACCCATGGCTCAATTTTTGGGATAAGCTTATGTGTCCAGCGACCATTTACAGATCTGTCCCATTTTGCTTGCCATCTAGATAAGCATCTGATTCTCGCCGCTTCCTTGACTGCCCGTACCTCCGCTGGCAGCGTCACAGTTTTCTTTTCCCAGAAAATTTCGCTCGCCTCCTTTGCTGCGAACTCGACTGGTGCAATACCGCTGATCACCATGATGGCATCAGTGGAGATGGTCCGGAAGCCTGAGGCAACTCGTAGGGCACCAAGCCTGAAGTTCGATTCCAGACCTTTGATGTAGCTGGCTTTGTTTGTTGCAGCTTCCCATACCGGTGCGGCGTAGAGCATAGCCGATTTCGCCACATTAAACAGGAGCCTTCTGCTGACCGTCTTGGGACCTCTGTGGTTTAGCATCATCCTCGCGACTGCTTGCACTGTACCCTTCGCCTTCCTGTGTGCTGCGTCAAGGTGTTCTCTATAACACAGCCGCGTGTCCAGCATTACTCCCAGATATTTAATGGCCCTCTTAGAGGTTATGACCGTGCGTCCAACGGTGATATGCGCAACTTCCACCTTCTTCCGGCTGCTGATGAGCACTGCCTCCGTTTTCTGCTCCGCCAGTTCCAGCCCCGCTAGCATAAGCCAATTCGCAATGATGCTGATAGCCTCGTTGCTTGCCCGTTCGATGTCCGGTAGAGTTTTTTTAACCGTTACGACTGCTACGTCATCAGCGAAGCCGACGATCTCCACTCCTTGTTGGAACCCAAGGCGAAGGATACCGTCGTACATGGTATTCCACAGCAGTGGCCCCAGTACCGATCCTTGCGGCACCCCTCCTGTGACGTTATAAGCTTGCGCTCCATGCTCTGTGTCGAAGAGTAGCCATCTTTCATTCAGGTAGTTGCTTATCATTTTAAAGAGGTAGTCGGGTACGTTCAGCCTAGCAAGTGCTTCCAGGATTCTGTCCCACGATGCCGAGTTAAATGCATTCCTGATGTCGAGTGTGGTTACGAGGCAATATTGTTTACTCCCGCCGTGCCACCTCGTACCTTCTATCGCTTTACCTGCAATGCTAGTCACCTTGGTGAGTGCATCAAGCGTGGATCGAGCTTTTCGGAATCCATATTGGCTATCAGAGAGTCCTCCTGCCGCTTCAATTTTTTCACTAAGTCTAACACTGATTATCCTCTCCAGTATTTTTCCAGCAGTGTCCAGAAGACAGATTGGCCTGTAAGATGAAGGATCCTCTAGATCTTTTCCTGGCTTAGGAATCAATACTAGATTTTGGTGCTTCCATCTTGATGGGAATCTTCCCTCACTGAGGCATTTGGTATACACCTTCGCAAAAAGCTGTGGGCGCTCACTCATTGCCAGTTTCAGGGCTCTGTTTGGTATTCCATCTGGTCCAGTTGCTTTCTTTCCAGGAATCGCATTCGCCAGCTTCAGAACTTCCTGAGCATTGACTGGCATTATGTCTGCAGACTGTTGATTCACCTGGGTGGTGACGCTGCGGGCTTGGCTGCATTGTTGAGGTGGAAATAAGAATTCCACAATGCGCGTCAGCTTGCCGTGGTCGGTCGGACCCGAGTTTTTAAAGCCGTTCATTTTTTTCATGACCACTTTGTAGGCCTTGCCCCATAAGTCATGCTCTGCCTCGTCGCAAAGCTCCAGGAAACACCTTCTTTTGCTCTCCTTGATTTCCTTTTTTAGACGTCTTCTCTTTTCGGCATAAACCGCTCGCAGCTCCTCAAAGACTGCCGATCCTCGGGCTCTATGGTACGCTCTTCTTGAACGAACACATTGTTTCCTCGCCTTGGCAATGTCCTCGTTCCACCAATATACCGGTCTATGTCCTGTGAAGACCCCACATCGTGACATGCTGGAGTCACAGGCTGTTTTGACGCCGTCCATGAGCTGACAAGCCATCTCCTCACCGTCGCCTTCAACATTTATCCCCTGAATAGCATCCCTAAAGGATTGCTGATCCATTGTCCTCTCCTTGTAGTGCTGTTTAGTTGTGACTCCTGCTCGACGAGACTCCAGCTGGATGTTGTACAGAATGGCGAGGTGGTCACTTGCTGTGTAGATGTCGCTCACTTTCCAGGTAGCGGACCCTGCTAGCTGGCTGCTAGCAAAAGTGAGATCAATAATTGATCCGATTCCGCCTCTGCTAAAGGTGTGGGAGCTTCCCTGATTCAGCAACACCACATCCAGCGAGGCAAATGCTTCCACGAGAACCCGACCGCGAGCGTTTGTGGCTGGTGATTGCCACTCTGTTGCCCAGGCGTTGAAGTCGCCGCCAATAATTGCCGGTGAGTGGACCCTTATATCTGCTGATAAGGCATCCATGCACTCGCTAAACTCCTCAAGGGTCCAGCTTGGTGGAAGGTAGCAGCTGTATATCCAGGTGCCTCTCACCTTCGATCTCACGTAACCCTTTGCCTGTTTTTTGCCTTCCAGAAAAAGTGCAGGTTGGCCGCACGCCCAAATCACAGCTTTTGAAGCTAGATCTGTGGTCCACGAGCCACATCTAGCGTTACGGTAGGGTTCGCTCAGAATTGCCAGGTCAATAGAGAGTTCGCGAATTGTTTGGGCCAGAAGATCCTGGGCGGCCTTGCAGTGATTTAGGTTCAACTGCAAAACCTTCAGCATCTTTGTTTTTTTACGGCTTCCTGATATGCTGGGCATCTAAAGCTACCCGTGGCGTGGTCCGTGGGGTGTAGCTTGTTTCTGACACAGAGGCAGCATGATGGCGTCTTATCGCAATTTCTCGCTTCATGGCCTGATTGGCCACACCTAAAGCATGAGCCTCTCAGGTCGGCTTTGCTGCTGCAATTCAAAGAAATGTGGCCATATTCAAGGCACTTAAAGCACCTTCTAGGCTGAGTAACGCTCCTGATTCTGCATACTACCCATCCTATGCGTATTTTTCCTTTCCGTACCAGCTCATTTGCTTGTGACGTTGGTAACGAAAGCACGGCTAGCTGTAAGCCATCTTTCGTGGCTCTGAGTGATTTTATCGACTCGGTGTCGAATGAGGTCACATCCATGCTACTATTTAACGCCGCAATTATTTCCTCCTTAGTGGTCAGCTCGTCCAAATCACGTATCTCTACTCTGGTTTGGTCAGTGAGGGTCCTTACTACCGCCTTTTCACCTAGAGCCTTCCGGACTGTCTCCTGGAGTTCACCTGTACTGTGGGCTGGCTGCTTTGTGAGACGAAGTAGCAGATCTCCGTTTGCTGCCTTGCGGATACCCTGTACATCGCCACTAATGTGTTTCAATGTCGAGTCGCCCTTGACTGATCTCAGCAGTTCGGCAAAGGTGCAACCACCAACTCCTGAAACTCTAATGGCATCTGACCTTGGCTTCCTAGTCGTCCTTTGTTGCTCTGGTTTTTTTGGCGGATCCTTAGCTGCATCCTGGGACTTGGTCAATTTAAGTGTGCTCTGCTGTGCTCGTTGCGAGCCCTGTTTCTGCTGATCACTTTCGGCTAGACGCGATTTGCTCTTTTTTGGGGGCGTCAATCTCTGTTCCGCTGCTATATCCCTAGGTCTCTTTGGAGTTGCATTACGAGGTGAATTTCCTCTGTGTTCTCTGTTGGCATGCGGCATTGCTTGAGGAGTGGTCTGCGTTTCTGCCGTTACAGCTTGGCTACTATTGATGACCGTTTGCGTTTCTTTACAGAAAGTCTCTTTACGGGAGAAAACTAACGCTGTCTCATTTAGCTCGACCAGCTTTGCCAGTTGATCCCTCAGAAATTGGGTAATATGCCTTTGACCCGAGGCTAGTGTGGTTATGATATATATAACCTCGCTCATTTGCAAGTGAACCTCCTGTAGGTTTTTGGGCTCCGTTGTCGCGCTTTCTGGAGTTGATGCCGTCTGCAAGGCGTCATCATCTGTATTACTCGGCGGCGTACGTACCAGCCTTGAGCTCTTCTGGAAAGGATCAGGATCACGGTCTTCCATATTTCCTTGTCACTGCGGGCCGTAAGGAATTCCCACGTAGGCCAGGAATTTCCTCCAGGCTTCCCTGATGGGGGCTATACCGCCCTGGCTCGGTAACCCAGAGCCCAGTAAATTGAGGCCCGACTCAGCGGCTGGGATGGATATTAGTCGCTTACGTGACCTTTTGCCTTTTTTCCTTTTGGTGTGGCCAAATGAGCTTAAGAAAATGTTTTTCCAGATATTTAAAGCTGACGAAGTCGACGAAAAGTTAGCGGAAAAACCAATATCTCCTTAAAAATTCTTCAAAGTTTAAGAATTTTTTTAAAAAGAGTATATTTCAATCTGCTTTTAACCAAGCAACTGAATTTTTGCCAGAAAAAAAAGATAAAGTTGGTGACTCAAGCGACTTTTCCTTAAAATTAACTTTTAAATTTGAATTTGAATTGTAACGAGTCTTTAAACGATTAATTGTTCGCTGTCACAAAGCTCGTTGCTCCAGCACTAACTTTAGCGCACTGCAGATAAATTGGCAACTCCTTCGATCAGCTGATCACACTATCAGCCGCAATTCAACACTAGTGCGTGACAAGTGTAATTTTGTCAACAAAGTGGAGAAAGCAGATAAAATAGGCGAGGAATTTCCAGAAAAAGCGGGAAAGTGAGAAAGCACTCACCAACACACCGCCCCTCTCTCGCCCACAACCTTCAGTGACGTCAGTTGGCGATTTGCAGCCGGCTATTTAATAACCAGCCAACGGTGGGCCTCCAACTAGCTGTTTTGGCCTCGGTACGTAATACTTTGCAACCACGACCCGCTACCAACTTTATACTTTTATTTTCAGGTGAAAAACTATTGAAAAACGCGACCACACAGGAAGACGAGGAAAATACGTCTTTACCAACTACGTAGGTGACTGTGTGTCCCTGTTTTCTGTGTGTGTGTGTGTGTGTGTGTTGTGTGTACGTTGTGTATGTTGCAGCTGCGAGCGCGCAGATAATTGTTTACATTTTACCTTTTTTTCTTCCAATTTTGTTTTAAACACCAAAAAGAAAAGATGCAAAGTAAAAAGTGGCATTTAATTTATGGCCAAAAGCAGCGGCGCTTCGTCCTCAGCCACAAATCACTTGTTAGCAAATTTATGGCAAATTTATGCTAACTACATGTCCTGTCTGTCCACCACTCTCTTTCTCACTCTCTCTCTATCTCTCTCTCTCCTGACTGCTGAAGTGCCAACAGCAACGCCCCTCAAGGTGGGCAACAAACAATCCTTCCTCTTCCTGTTCGATTTGCAATGCAAAAAAAATGTAGCACACTTATTTGCGCTACGAATTGTTTACGCTTTTTAGCCATTTTTGATGTGTGTTGGTGTGTTTGTGTGGCGGGGCAAGCCGCTTATCAGCTTGGCATCTTTCGACAGCTGTGCGCATATGCAAACTGTCTAACTGCAGGCGGGCCAAGTGGGCAAAGTGGGCGTGGCACACACAAAATGCTCGTACAATGGAAAAAAACACACTCTCAATACAACACAAACCGATTGCCAAAGGGTTTTACCATTTTCCATTTTTCTTTTTCTTTTCCTATTTTTGTTTTGTTTTGTTTTAGTTGTTGCACTCCAAGGTTTAGATTGGCTTTTGTTTTGTTGTTGCCTCTTATTGACGAACATTTGGTATGCTTTATTTCTCGCTGTCTAACCAATTTTCTCTGCCACAAGCTGAATCAAATGGTCAACAGCGAATTGCGGGGAAGGTAAAAATTGGCAACAACTTTTTTGTTCAATGCATAAAACAATAAAAAAATTGAGAAAAGTTTTTAACAAGCGATTTTAATAAAATTCTATTTATATGCTGCTTTTTGGCAGCCATTTGTGTACACACACACACACACACACACAAACATACACAGCTACAACTAGTTTTTTTTTGGCTATGCGGATTTTAAAGTGTAAAAAACTTTGCACACAAATACGCTCAATTTAGTAAGGGATATATGTGTGTATGTATGTATGTGGGTGTGTGTGTGTGGGTGTGTGAGTGTAAGTGTACATGTTGATAACTATTTTGTAGGGTATGCCAAGTTCCCTGCTGCACAAAATTGCCATTGTTGCACAAGCGTGCGCAAATATTTTGCACCGACTGTAGTAGCATATATGTGTGTGTGTGAGTGTAAATGGGCATTCAAGTGCTCGCATATCCATAACAAACTATAGCCGAAAATTGGGTCAACGGACGAGTCGCAGAAAAAAAAGAACGGCAAGGAAAACTTTAGTTGAATTTCCAACTTTCTGCGTCTTTTTCAAGTTCAGTTTATTGCTGTTGTAATACGTAACGGGGAAATTGGCTGTACTTATAAATTAATCAATGATTTTGAAGCGTAAAAATCTCTATTGTGAGGAAAATGGAACAAATACTCGTGCCTTCAGTGAACTTTGCGCATTATTCATTATTATTTGGGCGGAAGTGCGCATTAAATGCAATTAATGCATAATTAAACACTGAGCATTTGCTAATTGTGCCGCAAATTAGCATGTCTAATTAAAAACGAAGGCCGCGAAAGCTGCCCCAAAACAATATGCCATTAAATATGTACATACATATATTTATTTTCTTTCCAAACAAACAGAATAAAGTCGAAAATGAAAATTATCATAGCCTACTTTTCAGCTGTCAAGGCAACGCATCGCAGGCAGCGACTGCAAATGAATGTGGGTGATTGTTTGAGTGTGAGTTATGAGTGCTTTGCTCGCAGGCTGCAATCGTAGCTTACACCCTTTAGCCATTATAATGTGCCAAAATGAGGGTATGATAGACTACTGCTTGATAGTGAAACAATTGAAAGTGAGACACACTTTGTGAATGTTTTGCGTAATTTTTAAAGTTGCTGGCAAATACGAATTGAATGCCCTTGGGAATTTATTAATAAGGCGGTATGAAAGAGATCGAAAGATTTTATATACTAATACTATATAAATCTGTAAAACGAGTCGACTCTTTGTCTTTATCTTAAGACATTCTTGCACGGTATCTTCCAGTTCAGCACTTTTGCTATCTCTCTTTTTTTTGTCACTTCCTCTCTTTTTATTTGCATTTACATCTTTTTAATTTTCTTTTCCCGTTTTATTTATGTTCAACAATAATTGTTGTAGTCATCGTAATTGCATTGCAATTAAAATAATTAAAATTTAAATGCAACAGCGCAAAACATTTCTCAACTTTTGTTATTTTCGGTCTGAGGCTGTGAGGCTCTTAATTTATTTGACGGCATTGAGAACCTTCACCTTTGCCCCTGCCTGCCTGTATTTTCTCTTACTCTTTCACCCGAGACCCACATCATGAAAACTTGCAGCGATGCTTAATTGTTTCAAGTTCCCACTCTTCGCATTTTGTCGCAACACACTGTGAACTTTATAGAAATGATAAAGCCATTTAGTGTACACACACCCGCACAACCACACATACACACACACACACACTTATAGAAAAGAGAGTGAAATCTGGGTCAAAAATTCTTGCCTTTTGTTGTAGCATTTGTTTTAATAAACATTGTGACAGGCAACGACAGACCTGAACAAAAGGATTCATTCACTCACTTCACTCTTCAGTCACTCGGTGCGGGCCCGATTCGGGGCCTTTATCAAGTTGTCTTGGCCAGCGAGGGAATGCCTTATTAGCTGACAAACAGACCTTTCAGCCTGGACCTCCTCACTTGTGTAATTACGGTTAAGGCTGCCAGAGAACAAAGTGATAATGATTTGTATTCATTAAAAAGGTTTATGGCAATTTTGAGCAACATTTACTTTTCGGTCTACAACAGCCACGCCCACACGCCCCCACGCCCATTCGCACAAAAAAGGCTAAGTGGCTGGCGCTTAGTTAATGTTGTCTAAGCCCAAAAGAGGATGTGGGGGAATCAACAATGTGGTTGTGGCTCCCATTAAGTTTGCCCTATTTAATTGCCAGCTCAAAACTCAACAAATTCCTCAAGTTATATATGTATTTTATGAAATGCAAGTGGTGCATCAGAATCCAGAAACGAGAATCCAGGCTAATTGGTTGCTTAAAACTTTGGCCATAATCAACAAGATGGTTTAGTAAGTGTCTGTGCATGTAAATACTCGTATGCTATAACCATTTGGGAATTAAAAACGAAATCATGAAAAGCTTGGCATCTCTAAATAATAAACTACATTTTAATGAATACTTAAAAACATGTAAAAACTAACCTAAGAGTGGCAAAGCACTTGTAAATTACTAATAAACATAGCTTGCCTCAAATATAAACTCTACTTTAATGTTTTATTAAAAGTACAAACTTGAGAGTTGTTTTGTATACAAGTTGAGAATTATAAATGAAATTAATAACATTCTGTTCTTAAGTTGTTTTAAGCATTAACTTTAATTAATGCATAGTTTTAATGTAATGTTAAAACATTAAAAAGTGGGACTTTATCGTTTTAGAACTCTTAAAAATAAATGTAAATTATTTATTTATATAAAATATACTTTAATAATTAACTTTAAGGGAATAAAACATCAAGTAGTTTACTTAATGCAGTCTTAAATATTTTTGTGCTTAATCCAGTTGGGAATTCTAAAAGAAATGTTATCCTGTGAGCTCCTGTGCCTTCATCCGTAATGCGACTTTAGTTTATTTCTCTGATTTGTTGGTTTTAAAGTCGTAGATTGTTGAGTCTTTCCGTTTACCTAGAAGGTCATTTCGAACAATAACAACACTGGCTGTGTACGCAAACATATAGCACAGACTGTATGACTACGCCAAGTCAAATGGCTGGCAGTACAAATATTATAAAATTTATAATTTTAAATGTGTTTTTTTTTGAGGCAGCGTTGACGACGACTCGTAGAGTTACCAAGACTCAGTGCCATGTTGCACAGTTCCTTGTTTATTTCAGTGTATGTGTGTGTGTGTGAGACGAGTGCAAGTGCGCCTTTAAGCTCGAACAGTTTCTGCCAACAAAAATGTGAGCAATAAAAACAGGCAACAATAGCCACAACAAAAACAAAAACATAATGAAAACCAAGCATAACAATAAACAAACTTCAAATATAAATGGCACAACAATACACACATACAAATATGAGTGTGTAAATGTGATTGTAAGGGTATAGAGCAATATTATATGGCATTCTTGCTTTTGGGCCTCTCCGCATGCATATAAAACGTAATTCATGTGCACGAAGAATAATAACAATAATTTATGGACAACCAAAGGAAAAAATGGAGCCGAAAAACAACTGTTTTCTCTAGGCGAACATGTATTTTATTTTGGTCTAAGTAAATACAAATTATTGGACAGCAAATTATGTGCTTGTTTTGATTAAAAACGCGCACTGTTCCTCTATTCTGTATAATATCCAGATCCGGTTAAATTCGTGTTTATATTCACAACAGCAGGAGCAGCAAATGTGGCAAATTAAATGGCAACCCTCATCAATGTGAGTGTATATTATACCCTGTACACGTGCAAGTTTACCAACAAGCCAGTCTCATTTACCAATTCTCATTCTCACACATTTTTAAGCTTCTATTTATAAATCAATAAAAAGGCATCAAATACAATTTAAATAAATTTATGTTCAATATTCTATTGAACGCAATATATTTGAATATTTTTGCAAGGAAATCTCTCAAATATTCTACGGGGTATAACCATAGTCGAATACCAGCAGCTAGCTGATTCTAAACTTGTTATTACTGCTTCGGTTTGTGCCTTGGACAATGCCATTTGCCTTTCTATCTGATCTTAAACTTTTAAAATTCTAACAAGCAAACATAGACAAGTTATTATACGTAGACAAAAAAGAGGGAGAGAGTAGCAGGACTTAAATATTTACGTAACCTTTTTTATCTTAACGACTTATCTAACTGCGGGCTAACCAACAAATCCAGCTAGTCACCCGAGCAAGTTGAGCTGTAGGAAACCCTTAAGCGTTAATTTTCATAAAATACCAATTTCGGCATTTTTATCTGCCAGTTGCTTGGAAAATATTTGCACTCTTCAATGAGTGCGGGTGTATGTGTGGGTGTGAGTGTGTGTGCGGTGTGTGTAAGTGTGTTTGGTAAGAAGGGGAAGGACATGTCTAGCAAGATTCACCTTTAGCTGACATATAATTATATATTCTTTGGCTAATCTGCAAATTTATACAAA
This sequence comes from Drosophila limbata, assembly GCA_963924055.1. NCBI lineage: Eukaryota > Metazoa > Arthropoda > Insecta > Diptera > Drosophilidae > Drosophila > Drosophila limbata. Next base: position 21,979,840 of record OZ001355.1, on the reverse strand, counting down.
GAAAACAACGAGGAAAAGGAAGAAGTGTAATTCACGACGACTACATACCCTCTAAGCAAGTGCAAATAATTAATTAGTAATAATAAAAAAAGATATACAACGCAAGAAAAACACGTTAAAATTAACAATTAAATTAAATAAATTATATTTTAAATTCAAAACTGAATAGACAATAAAGTCAATATTTCAGAGTGTTCCAAAAATGTCTTACATAATTAATGTATCAGGATTGAATGTGATGTTACAATAAAAAATACTCTAATATCCAGAAGGTTAGGTCCTACAGGGCCTAAATTGTCTTCTGACTATTTCAGGCATATAAAATAAAAAACACGACCTTCTTGTGTGCAGCTTCAATGGATACTGGGTACAATTACCTGCTCTACTTGTAATGTAACGTATCTAGCACTTCGTTCTAAATTCTGTAAGCTTCTTAAAGCTGCTCCTCTTGGCATTTGCTGTTGGTGTCGTTGTTGCAAAATTGTGTCATGCTGTGAGCACATTTAATTACTGCCACTTTTCTCTATGAAAATATCTACGAGTCTAGACATTAAAAACGACAATTTATCTAAAAAGTAATTAAGTGCTCAAGTCGCACAGGATGCCGGACACACACTATCAAACAGACACACACACACACAGCCACAGAGAGAATATTTAGCTGCAACTGCTGCTGATGTTGCCCCCGTTTCCTTGTTGCATTTGTTGTTGCTGCTACTGATTTAGCTCAATTTATATGTACCAAGTGACGGGGAAAACTTGGCCAAAGTGAATGTTAAAGGCAACACGCTTGACGGCTGACAGCGTTCACGTATTTGCTTAGCTTAGGAGAACGACTACGTATACGTAATATACAGAGCATTTATATATACGTAAACGTATTTGCTTAGTTTATTTTAAATGCCATTTAAGCTCCTCTCTAACACACACACACACACACAAACGGACTAATTCTCTAATGACATATTTTAATGTCGACTCTGTCTGGCCAAAATGTGTCGTAATTTCTAATTTCCACTCCTCTATCTGCTCTCTCACTTTTCCGCCTCGCTCTCTCTCACTCTTTCGATTGCAATGTCTGATATTTTGAGCTTGTGGCTTTGTTTTTGCTCTGTGCATGACTGTAAATTTGATTTATGTGCTTAAAATTTGCTCCAAAATTTACTGATATTTTTCACATTTGCAGTTGCTGCTGCTTTCTGTCTTTGGCTAATTCAGATTTGGTTTATTGCGTGCTGAACTGCAACTGAATTGTTTGTTATGTCAATTGCAATATTAAGAGAACAAATAATAAAGCTTATTTGTATGCCTTGAACCCAAATAATGAGCTCAAACATTTTAAATACTTAACAATTGAAAAATAAATTCCGTAATTTTCTTCTTTATCTATCTCTCTCTTTGCCAACTGCCCGATTATTTGTAGTTGACCTACATAACCTGAACTGCCACTCAATTGTTTATTATGCCAATTGCAATATTCGAATATTTTAAAGACCTAAGCAAATTTAAGAGATCTTAAATGTATAAGAAAGTGGAAAATCAATTCCGTATTTCTCAAAATCTGTTTGAAATCAGCAACAACTTTGTTGGCAAACACAACAAATCCTCGCAGCCAAAATGATTTACAAATTCGACTAGTGAGAGGGGATCTACAGTGAGTGCGAAAAGGCGCGACTAAAATTAAAATTGCAGCAAAATGGTTGAAACAAAAGGCTGCGCACATTTACTTCTCGCGGAAGCAATTCATTTATATAATGTTTCCTGCGTTTTATTGTCGTCTGAAGCTGAATCAGAATTTACGACAAGGGGCTGCACACAGCGCGGAAATGTTTAAAGTAGATGTAGATGTAAATATATTGTTAGCAGGCAGTCTCCACAAAGGCGACTTCATTTGGGGTGCAACAAATAAACAAACAAACAACAAACAACAAACAAACCGAGGCGAAGTCAAACGGGGCAAACCCTTGGCAGTCATAAGACAATAGCTGAAAGCCCTCAAAATGGCAATGCATTAGACAAATGAGCTCGACTAGCGGATGTCCTGTCAAGGAGAAAGAGACAGGGAGAGAGAGAGAGAGACAGAGGGAAAATGCACGATAAAGTTGTTTACCTTGTGCTGACTTCGCCTTTTATAGCTTTTTGGTTGAATTTTAGCAGCCCCCAGCTACCCATTTTGCACATCGCATTGTTTACGGGGTATGACAAGCATTCAATGCGCGTCTGTTGAAATAATTTGTAGACACTAAAGAACATAATTTGTGTACGGAATGGAGTTGGCACAGGCAGCTGCCAGCAAAGAAAGAAGCCTCAACGTGTACTCGTATCCGCATATGAATACAGTAGACCATGCCTATAGTAAACTCTCCTTTATTATGAAAATAATTTAATATATTATAGTTGAGTTGATAAATCAGTTTTTCCCATTTTATTTGGGCTGTAAACAATTTTCATTTTGCCATCTCATTTTATTTGCATATATAAAAAGTAAAATATATTTGAATAAAGAGAGCCCCACAGCACAGCTGATCTCCATAGAGAAGTTCGACTGTGTCTGCTTTTTACACACACACAGTTACACATACGTTTTTCCTATTCATTAAACTTGCTTTTAGCAATACATTTACATATTTCAAGCACTGTCATGCACTTAATGCCTCTACATAAATTCTCTGCTTCTATTAATGTCGCAAGGCAGCAGGTGCTGATGGGAAAATGGGGAAAAGCGAACACATAAAATTGAATTTATACATATATAAATATACATATGTAAAAGTGCAACGATATGTAAATGCATTTCTATCAACACAAAACTTGCTGTCAATGGCAAAGCCATAATTACAACTTGGCTGACAGCTGTTAACGATAAGAGCATGTGTGTGTGTGTGTTTAGATAACTGTGAAATGTGAAATTTGCTTAGCCTAAGTTCATTGCATGTTCCCTAATTTGCATGTTTGGCAATTACGCGGCGTATGCGTAATGTGCCATATTGTCGCCTCAAAGTATGCAATACATATTTTCAGTAATGAATTTGAGTTGCAAGCACATTGGCCTCGAAAGTCCTTTATGTATGTAGCTATGTATATACAGTAAATACGACCCAGGAGCAATATGATCAACTCAGCTCAACGCCCCAACAAACAATTATGGGCGGGTCATTAGGAATCTCAACTAACTGCTGACTTATTAAGCAACTGCTGACACTGGAAAACCCAAAGCCAGTGCCACTTGAGCACGAGCTGGGCTGTGAAGTGAAGTGCAAACTGGCTAACCAGGCACACACACACCCACACACACAGACAGGCAGAGGAGCACAAGGTACGCATTAACACACTTTGTTGAGTGTGGCCCAAAAGGGCGCACAGTGTTGCCACGATGATCAGAGTTACGAGCCATCAGACGGAGCAGGCCTACTGGCTCTTAAGTGCTTATTAACTTCTTCACACTTGAAGGCACAATTATGAAATCGTCAATTTAAACCAGACACGCACACACATACACGCACAAGAGGGGGAGGGGGGGTGACGAAGAAGACACGGGGCGTATACAAGACACGGTCATAATCGTGTCCAGCATGACAAGAGATAAACACTTTCGAGGCCCAGAGAGAGAGAGGTCCCTCAACAATGTCTGGGCTCGAACACAAATATGCGAAACGTGCGTGAGGCATACGCTGCGTATGAGTAATAACTCTAGACAAGCGGAAAATTAATAACACTTGAGGCCATGCAATGTCAATCTATCTCATTCCCTGCCTTTCCCTCTCCCTCTGTGTCTCTCTGTCTTTGACAACTGCTCGATTATTTGTAGTTAACGTACATTACCTGAAGGTATAATTTGTTTTCCAGCTGGCAAATGGCAAAGGATTCTTGGAGAGCATTCCCCAGATATTGCTTTTATCTATCTCCTTTATTCTCTGTCTCCCTATTTCTCTGTGTATGCCTCAAGACTTGTATTAGTTTTGCCAACGCTCGATACGATACGTTAGCCAGTCCAAAGTGCACTCAATAAGCAAAAAAAAAAATTAATTAAGTTTCTCCAAATTGTCAGTTGAGTGGTGTGCGATTCGCATTGCCAGCTGCACCACATTGAAGGGGTAAATAAACTTGAACTTTGTATTGAATTTCTGTATTTCTGTTGCTTTCATATCAAGTTGAATACACTGGGCCATAATTAATAACAATTTAAAATTATATTAAGACATTAAGGTTTTAATTTGTGATTTCTAATATATGATCAAAAAAATAAGAATACTGCTGAATAGCATTTATAAATACATGAGTTAAATCTATTTCAGTAAAAACTATTTATAACTAATATTTATATAAATGAATTTAATATTCATAATCATGTTTCAGTTGGTTTTTAAAGCAAATATAAGATGATAATAAAATATATTTACTTTCAAGAATATCTGATTAAATATATATATCTATTTAATGAATAACAAACTCATGTCTTGGCCACAGGGTTCAGCTCGCTGTCTTTTACTTATTGGTATTAAAAACACGCAACCCTCACAGATTTTCATTTTCAATTAAAAAGCCAACCGCCATCTATTTGCCAATGTGAATGACACTTTATTAATTTATGCGACAGGTAGACGATGAAAGGGAACTGAAAGAGAGAGAGAGAACTGAAAGCGGGAAACGGAAGCTGAACACAGAAAGTCAAGCAAAAGAGAGAGCCTGACAGTTGGCCACAAGTCAAACAAAGCAGCTGATGAATTGATTTTAAATAAAATATTAAAACAATGGTGAAAATGGTGGCACTATTGAATTGAATGAGTCATTTGTGGCACAGATACAGATACAGATACGAGTAGAAAGGAAGGTGGCATGTGGCATGTTTACTTACCACACCCTCGCCAATGTGATGCACCGTGCAAGGAACGTGGGCTGTGGCGCCAATCTGAGTCGTCACCACGGTTGAGTTTTCGGTGCCAAAGTACATGGGAGTGCCGTACACATTATCCGCACCATCGGTGCCCGTGTGCGTCGCCTCCAGATGGTTCTCAATGTGCACAGGTATTGGATATGGACCGGCAGTGTCTTTGGCTTGAATCCGGGAGTGTTGCTGTTGTGTCTGTGGATGATGATGCAGCTGCTGTTCCTGTTGCTGCTGCTGCTGTTGTGGCAGTCGCTTGTCACCGATCAAATTGTTGGAGTCGAAACTTGTTATGCTGCTGCCACTACCAGTGGAGGAAGCGGATGATGAGGACAAGGACGTGCCACGTTGCTCTGGCGCTGTCAATGCGGCCGCCGAGGCGGCGGCAAAGCTCGAAGAACCGTCGAGCGGTTGCGACATAATTAAATTTTGATTTATATGCCGCTGTAATGCCTCACTTTGGCTTCGGCTTTGGCTTTGGCTTTGGCTTTGGCTTCGGCTTTGACTGCCTGACGAGGTCGTGCTGTGCTCCTGTTCTGGTTGTCGTTGTTGTTGTTCTGGCGCCATTGTTGTTGCCATGGCTTCTACTTCTGGTGCTGTTGTGGCTGCCACATAGCCTGTTGAGTAGAAGAGAAACAAGAGACAGAGAGAGCACAATTTAAAATGTGTTAATATATGCGCTGGCTGTCGGCGGATAAACAATAACAGCGTGAAGTCAATTAATTTGAATGCGCATAAGCGTTGCGTATACGTAATATCTTTTCATTGGGATTTTCATTAGCAGCGGGCGGGAGATTCAATCTCATCCCTTCACCACTCTGCTTCCCTTTCCAAACATTTGCATAAAATGACACAGCTAATTAAGGCGCCCACATAACGATATTGTGATGCACCTCCCACTCTGCACAACTCCCAACTCCCCCCTCATGTCACGACGATTTGCCCTGGAGCTTTGCTTGTACTTATTTGCCCAAAAATCTGCGCATAATTTTCTGAAATTTGTTGTCTTTACCAGAACCACAAAAAAAGCAAATAAATGTGTAAATATTGTCTTGTTTATTACACGTATTTCAGAAAATTGTTGGCTCACGTGCTGATGACAAATAAAACAAAGCACAAAAAAGAAAAAAATAACACTGAATGTTTATCAACGTTATATTTTTTCCTTTATTTGCTCGCGATGTTAATTTGCTCTCTTTATCGGGATAGCACAAAAGTTAATTACTGTGTTTATTAATTTAAATAAACTTTAGTTTTATATAATTCTGATAAATATTAGTAAGGATTTATTATGTGAACTATAATCTCTTATCTGTATTTAGTATTTTAAAGTTTAACATTTTCCATGTTTTTTTAAGTGCTTTATACATTTATTAGCTGCTTAAATCATTTAGAGAAACTTGAAAGAACATAAAGTACATAACTCAGTTCAGACTAAATAATTTGAAAATAATTCCCAATTTTAAATTTTCAGAAAACAAAAAAAAAGTGTATAAAATATTATTCTATATTTCTGTTATTGAAATTAATATATATGACCTGATTTTTGTATAATTCCTAATAATATCAGCGCTTTTGTAGATTACGAAGCGTATACGTAATCTGCTTAATGGCAACAAGTTCTATTACAAATATTATTTAATTTAAATCTTAAAAAGGAAACTTCTTAGTTTCTCTCAGTGAGGATATATATGTACATAAGATATGCAAGAGCGTCCTTTAAAATTCGCTGTTTGCACGGGCAAAAAATATGTTCATTTCATACAAACGTTTGTTAGAGAGGGAATGAGGAAATTCACTTTATAAGTCTGTGGTCTGTTTTTAGTTTATTTTCGGGCGTTTGAGTGGTTTTCGGTGGTGCAAAAAGGGACGAATTTGCCATTAAAGCAGCCGCATAATACGTTTCGGTATCGATGAGTCTCATTTGTAGTGCGTAATTTGCGTAAACCAAATAATATTTCACAATTAAACATAATTGCATTGGGCAAACGGATTCGGTTTTGGTTTCATTTGGTTTGCTTTTTGGCCCTGATTGGCATTTACCGGCAAGTCAATTAAGGCAAATGTTAAATATTAAATTTCTATTGGTTACTTATTTCAATTCCCACTCTTCCAATTTCTGTCTCTCCCTCTCCCACAAAATATTTGATATTTGAGTTTCTGGATATTATGTTTTTGGACTTGCCCGTAGAGACCTGTCCGTATTTGTGTAACTACCACAAACGGATTTAGTATTTAGATGTTCATTGTTAACATTGAATTTGCACATCGATTTGGGAATTATTTTCAAATTAATTAGTCTTTTGCCAAATGCTGTCACATTTCTATGTCTCTGTGTTAGTTATGAAATTTCTGTTCTTGGTATTTAATAAACGCATTTGTCTTAAGCTTTCAAGTTTCTCTAATTGATTTAAGCAGCTTATAAATGTTTGTAGTACTTACAAAAATGTGGAATATAATTACCTTAAAATACTAAATACAGATTATAAGAGACTAAAGGAAACATAAATTTATGAATGGAAAACGTTGCAAAGCAATTAAAGTGATATTGTTGGCTTGTCAATATTGTCATATAAATTGCTGAGAGATGGAAAGAGATACGCTGAGAGACGAGGGAGAGAGAGAGACAGATAGAGAAGTGTGATGATGACACAATTGTCAGCAGTGCATCAATTGTCAATCTATTTGCTGGTGAAATCTACAGAAATTGCTGTTTCTGAATAAGAAATTTGCAGTCCTCTGCTGACATTCACTTGCCACCCGAACTATATCGCATTTGCGGTCTTGTGCTCTCGACCCGGCCAAGAACCGGCAGCAGCAGCAGCAGCAAATAACCAACTGCGAGCTGGTATTGTCCTGGCCTGGCCAGAACAACGCAGGGCCAAAACGCATCATCATCGTGGCAGTTTTGTCACGTTCGCACGTGACTGCAAACGGAATTCAGCGAATATTTCCCCAGTTTCTCTACATAGTTCTCACAGTACAGTGGGGCAAAAGTGGGGCAGCTGCATAGCCGCAACAAGCACCACCAAAAACAGCAGCTGTTGTTGTTTTTGTTGTTGTGTCTGTTGTGTTGTTGCGGCATTTGCATTTGCCCCAATCCCAATCCCAGATAGAGAAAAAGAAAAAAGTCGAAAATGATAGAGGAAAATAGAAGAAATTTTGCATTCTTTGGCTGCAGTTGGGCGACTTTGTAATTGAATTTTTCACAGCGAGTGGCTGCTGTTGTTGTTGTTGGTAGTGGTGGTGATGGTGGTGCAGCTATTGCTGTTGTGGTTCGTTATGTTGCCTCGTTGTGGATTTACAAGCATTGCGCATTGTCGGCTCAGTGAGGTGCAGTGGAAACAAAACAACAACAACAACAAGAAAAAGCGTACATTATGCCGCAATCATTTTGCGCCAAGACAACAACAACAATTCCCATTTTCTACACTAGACGCAGTGTGTGTTGTGTTTGTTTCAGATTATTAACGCGGCAACATTTGCCGAGCTTTGCAAATGCAACTCAGCCAAGCAAACAGTAGCTGTATGCGTGTGTGTGTGTGTTTGTGTGTGTGCTTCTCTTCTGACATTTTAATCAAGAGTTTTTGTTGGGTTCTGTCAACTTGTTATCAAATCATTACTCATGCATGCATCTGTGTGTGTGTGTGCGGGAATTTTCATCTGGCGTCAACAGTGCGTATGCGTAATGTTCATTTAGATACAGTTTATATTATTTTTTCCAAGCTTTTCATTAATAAATCTAATCAGTTTGATACAAATGCTATTAATATTATGAGATTGTAACCATTAACTAAATCAAATCAAACTAATTTGATTTACGCTGTCGCCAACAAATTAAAATTCATGTGTAGATACTTTCTGTGTTCACTTTAAATACATTTGAGCTCGCGTTAACATTAAAAATCTAATTAAAATACAAGCAAAATGAATGTATAAGAATTCATTTGTTCGTGGCATAAAGAATATTGAATGCTCTATAAATTGTAAATTATATTAAACTTATGTAAAGTTAAAAAAAACGAATACAATAAGCTCTAAAGATTTTAAAAGTGTTCATGAAATGTCAATGATTATATTTATTGGACATATAGTTGAAATTTCAACAAAATTATTTTTTATTTTAATATTTTACAAATTAAAAATGTAATTTAAAATGCATTTTAAACATTACCTAAACATGTTTATACTTGCACTTTAGTTTGTATATGTTTCTATGTTTACTTCAATTTCTATTTCGTTCTCCCCTTCTCTGTCAATTTAAACATTTCGTATAATGTAATTAAGATACCTTCAGCAAGTGTATTTCTAAAATGTATGTCATGTATAGTACATACATTTCCGCCATGTTCTTGTTGCTTTTCCTTCCTTCCCCCCTCCCAAAACGACAGCTGCACATAATTTATTTGTCGCTGTTAACTAAATTTGCGGTCTGCTCTGTAATTTAAAGCATGTAGCAAACAATTGACACAAATTTTTCGTATAACGAATTTGTGACAATTTCGGGCAAGTTGCTTAGCTGAGCTGCAAATTGAAAAGTTTTAATTAAATGCTTAAAATTTATCAATTAGTTTGTCCGCCGAATATGTTGGCCCATTGAATCATTCCTCTCGCTCAGTCTCTGTATCTATCTCCCTCTCAGAGTCCGCGGTATCTGCTTTTAATTTTACAACAAAATTTGAAAATTTTGGTTTGGTTTTGGAACAAAATGAACATTCGGTTTTTGGCAACGGAAATGGAAGGAAGGGTCTTCGCCGCTGTTGTTGCCAACTTTTCGAGTTTCCGAGTTTTCGCCTGTTTTCCATTACGGGAAAAGTTCTATGAAAGCAGCGGACCAAAGAAGTTTTCCAGCCAGCGTAAAACTCGACGGCAAGTTGTTTTTATTGCAAATATTGTTGAAGCTAAATGTTTGCATTTGACACTTGGCGGTAATTTTGTGTAAATGCGTCAACTGGCCTCTGGCCATGAACTGGCAACAACAACCACCACTACAACTACAACAACAACAGTTAGGAAAATGGCAACATTTAATTGGGGCACGCCCACACGTACAACAAAATGGACGCCAGAGCGTTTAACTTTGCGACTGTCATAATTTTTATTGAACGTTAACATTAACAGCACAACTGTCAAGCTGAACAATGGTCGCTGTCTCTCTCTCTCTCTGGCCAAGATTCAGGATACCAGGATAACAGAAACCAGAAACCAGAATATCAGAATATCTGCGGCCCTGACTTGAAGTACAAGTGTTAAATCAGATAAGTGTGCAACTACTAGCGACTATTTGCCATTTATTTTCCAATAAAGCGTCAACCAAGCTGCGCTCTTAACAATCATTAATGCCACGACCCCCTCCTGCCTCTGCCGCCTGCACCGCCCACCTCTGTGAGCTCTGAACAGCTGGCAGACTTCACAAAAGGGCCACTAACTGCGCGTGGAGCAGGCGTCGTCCATAAAAAGGCATTAAGACTAAAGTAAAGTGCCTATTTAAGTTGAGTCATAAAATTGGCTTTCTATCTGGCAAATAGCGGGAGGCAAGAAGAAATGACTCGAAAGGACTCCACCACAGCCAAGTCCTTGCCAGAGTCGCGATTCTTCTTCTAATTTTATTTATTTTATTTCAATGCGTGTCTAAGTGCTCAACTTTGGGTATTGTTTGGACTCCTCCAATATGCCAAATGCCAGAAATGCGAGTACTCGTATTTATAGAACAACATTCTCCACTTTGTATAGTTCAAATCGTTGCCAATAACAACAACAGCAACTTGAACAACAACAGCAAACTTGGCCAATTAGCAGTAGCACTTTTTTGGCATCCAAGAATTTAATTAGTTCGCTTAACCAAGCGAAATTCCAGTAATCTTAATACGTTTTCTTATCTTTTTCCTTCGTTTGCTAAGCCAATTCATCAGCCAAGTTCTATTCTTGGTAACCTCTAATGCTGTCATAAGTATCAAATTCCGATCTTATCTGCCACTTCAGCAAATGGGGCATCAACTCTCAACACTCGATTTTTTCTGCCAATAAATGATGACTGTGTGAGCTTTGATGAAGCAAGATTGTTAACGTTTTAGCATCATATTTTCGGAAATATCGAAGGGCAGAAGCTTAGTAAATAGCTCGACTAAGTGATATCCTTTAGGTGTGGAATTTATGTAATAAAAGAGCTTAACATATTTGGTATAATTATTTACTTATTTATTGTCAAGCTATAAGCAGCCGATACAACAATATAAATTTAAGTTAACAATAAAACAGATAAGTAATAATAAATTAAATCAAAAATTTAATTAATTAAAAAATATCTAAATAAATTAATTAAACAAAATTAAAAATAATAATGAACGTTTAAAAAAATCTATATTTGAATGTAAATTTTCTGAGGGTTTCAAAACTGAAAAGAACCATTCAACAATTGCTTAAAAGCCTTAAACTAATTAGTCAGGCAAGCGTTTTATCGATTTTGATTTATATCTATAGATATATATGTATACATATTACAATAACATCATTATTTATGCTTGAAAGTACATTTAAAATTGATGTACATTTATTGCGAATGAATAAATAAGAATATTAATTGATATTTCGGATACTAATCAAAGTTCTCAATCTTTTTTACATGCTTTCGAGCAATATACCCCATCTTTTTAATGGCTGCGTAGTATCAAAGAGCAAACGGATAAAAAACGATGACGAAAAAAAAAACCGACATTAATAAATTATGCGAACAAAATAAATAAGGTACAAATATGCTACAGTGAGCTTTTATATCTGCAAAGCCGTTGAGCTGTATGTGTGTGAGTGTGTATGTTTGTGTGTGTGGGTGTGAAATCAAACAGAAAAGTCAGCAAAAGAGGAAAATTCAAAAGAGCATAAGTTAAGTGCGTCATGTGGCAAGTTGAGGTTGAGTTGGGGCAGCTGCTGGGCAAGTCTTTGAGTCTGTGAGTCTGGGCCGTGTTGTGGCTCTAATGAAGATTTATACACACACACACACACATTTAACATATATATATATGAAGACCATTAGAGGCTTTGCAATGCGTCACATTTGGGCAAATTGCAAGCACGTGCAAATTAGAATACAAATACGAATACTTCTACGAATATTCCACGAATACGAATACAAATACGAATACTGAATACAACCAGTGCCGCTCTCCATGCTTGACTGAGCACTTTGAATAGTCGACCTCGGGGCAAAAGGGCAACAACGGCAACGACTTCAATAAATGTTTAGTATCTCTCTGTCAGTCAAACCATCAGAAAAGAAAGACAGACAGAGCGGAAGAGATAGAGATAGAGAGTGAAGTTCCTGGACCCGGCCGGGACAGTCAGTCCTGTCAGTCAGTACATAAAATTAAATTGTCAACTTCCGTAATGCGGCACATAAACACACAAAACTGAGGAGCCAAAATGCTCCGATGTCTGACCAAAGTGGCCGAGCATCAAAGTGAAAATATTATTAAAACCGAAATAAAGCGAAAGCAAAAAGCAAAATGCAAAAGCAAAGCAAAAACAAACATACGACAAAATGCAAAGACAATAAAAACAAGGACCACAATTGGAAAAGGAACTTTTTGGCAGTCCACTTAATTCGGTTCCCAAACTCAGACACACTTGACATTTTATACAAAGCAGGCGACGTCGCGACTCAGTCGCAGTCGAAATCGCATCCTCAGCCCACAGGATATATAGTATATACAATACATAAAAATATATAAAGGACATTGAGGATATAAGCTGCTTCACCGGATGTGGCAAATTTCTGGGCTCAAAAATAATCAAAGCAAAACACTTTTTGCCAACGCTCAACCAGATTTGGTATGATAAATGTGTGAATGTATACAAATAAAAAAGTAGAGTCCTCTTTATAAGTGCTTTCATTTGTGCATATATTTTGAGCTGCCTTTTATAAGTGCAGGGTGCTTATGGTTCTATATTGTTAAGGGTCCTTTTATAATAGGTCTTAACGCATTTAATTGATGTAGAGTGTCTACAGTCTGGACTAAATAAATAGAAAGCCACTTTGAAAAAACTTTTAGATTGGGGCTAGTAGAATATTCAACAATTAAGCAGATTTAACAGACTAATAAAAATTAATAAATGCAGACATTGGTATTTTAAAAGTTTTAATTGTAAAAAAATAAACAGTATATTCTTTTTGTTTAATATTATGATATTTTAAAATATCATTAGAAGGTTCCTTAAAGGTGTGAAAAATAAAAATAGAAATAAACCGGAAAGCCATTTGAAGGTTATCTTAATATTCAAGTCTTTAAGTGTCAATTCATACCATTTTTTCCATCAAAGCTTATACAAAACAGGGTATTTAATCGTCGCTATCGCCTAGAAAATAAATGCACAAATCATACCTATGCTTCGGCTTGAGCGCATATTACATTTAATGTCCTTGGACGTCACCTATATAAGTTCAATTTATTTGCGGGCGAAAGGACAACTAAGAGAATGCCATTGATCGATTCCAGTTTCCCGTTCTCCGTTTCCCATTTCCAATCGCAATTCGCATTTCAAATGTGACATTGGGCTCTTCAGATTGGCCAAATCTCATCCTGGCTTTTATGGGCCAGCTGTTGTTGTTGCTGCTTCTTAACACATTTTTATGCGCCACTGTGAACTGTCACATTTGTACTACATAAAGGCAGGCTGACAAATGGACAGGGGACAGAGGGGACAGGGGACAAGGGAACAGAGGGTAAGCACATTGTTTGCCCTTATCCATTTGAGGCCGTTGACGTTTCTACACTAAGCCCAAATAGCAAATGGCATTGACTTTATGACTTTCCTTTCACCGGAAATCCAAAATGCCTTGAATTCTAAATGCCTTAGTTGAAAAGTCCGAAAATCAAATTGCGGTTCTATTTGAGTGTTTTGTAAATTGACTACCAGTTAACACAGGTGAAATCCGTTTGTGGTCTCCTTTGGCAATTAAAAAGCCAGTTGGCAATTATTTAAGGTGCAAGCTGCTCCTGATTTCTCTCAGTGCAAAGCAAATTGAGGTCTCACAGTAGGCCACAAATACTGCTTGTGTCTGCCTAGAATCACAGCAACTTAAGAATTACCAACCACAAATTTTGTATATTTATCTTATTGGTTACGAGTATTTGATCCGAATTAAAACCAATTATTTTTTGTGGTTCAAAAATGTTGATGTATCAACATTTTGCGGCACTTGATTGGCAGCTCAATCGAATTGTATTGCTTGGGGCACGATGCACCTGGCAAAGGGAGCCAATTTGGAGCCTGCAACAGTTGCATGCGCAAAACTTTTGTGGCACGCACTCACATTGCGTATACGTAATATAAGTTAGTCGTCTGTGAATTTAGTTGCAAAACTTTTGCCTCACTGCCACATGCAACAACGTTGCACACTCATTCTCTTTCTTTCCCTTTTTCTCTCCTGCCTTTACTGTTTCTTGCTGTTTGTTTGTTTGTGTTTGCTTTCTGCTTATTATCAAAAACAAATTGACTTAATTTTGCTGCAAACAGAAACTGGCGCCAATGCACTTTGCATGACTTCCGTCCATTATGTTTTCTTGGCCCTTTTCTCACTCAATTGAGCCAAGTTGTTGTTGTGTGCTGCATTCGTGACTGGACAACATTTTGCTGGAGACTCAGGTAAATATTCAACCTTTTTCGCAGACAAGTTAATTGCACAAGTTTCCGTTTCCGTTGCAGTAATCAATTCGACGTATGCGCAACTTTTGAAATGTATGCTTAGTCCATGTGGTCAGCAATGCAAGGAGAAAGAGAGACAAGCAGGCGGACAGAGAAAGAGAGGGAGAGAGAGTGCAGTGGAGTGAGAGAGAAAGTGCAGTGGAGTGCTGTATTCTTAGTCCAGTCCAATTTCTGAGCATTTCATCAGAAAGTGCGCCCGCGGTGTAGTTTGATTTCTGGGCAAGGCAAGGCCAAAGCAAACATTTTCCCAGTTCCAAATTTGCCAAACAATCCTCTGTCTCCCTCCCACAACTCTCCCCTTCCCCTTCCCATTTCTGTTTGAGTTTTGGTTGCATTGAAAGACGCAGCTGGATTCTGGCTCCATTTGCAATTTGTGGTTGCCATTGCTTCATCAAGAACACGTTAGTCACATTATTATTGATATAACACAATGTACCTCAGAAATCTAACGGAATTTCTAACTATTTGTCACTATCTGTTTCTCTGTTTTTGTTTTGCCCAAATCAGGCAAAGCAATTTCAAGAAATTAATATCATTGGCCAAATAAGAAGTGTGAGTTTGCTTATCTGTCATACTCGTAAATTTATTGATTTGCCAAAGGCATTCATAATGAATTATGATAATTAAGTCACAAAATGCCTAATGAATGCTTGTCACAAAACCCGCTAAGAGTAATTTATACGTTTCACTGGGCACAACAACAACAACAAAAACAACATTTGCCGTTCAATAAATCAGTTTATTGGCCTGCAAAGAATCATTACTAAATGCTACTTCCTCCGTCTATTGTATCATTCTTTGCCACATGCCCCAAGACTCATTCTCCCCCAAGGGGCAGACGGGGCATTGCATTACAAGAATCAAGCGAAAAAGCCAGCGGGTATAATAATAATGCCAAGTTTGGACTTAACTGAGTTGAGCAACAAACTTTTCCACTTTTGAGTTTTTAACTGAGCAAAGGACACACAAACACACACACACTCACAGGCACGGTGACTGAGAGAGAGGAGAGAGAAAGAGAATAAGAGAGAAACGGATAACAAAATGTATAAACATAAACATAAAGCTGGGCACATTGAGAATTAATTTTATTTAAGATTTACTTGCTTGCAATTCTATTTGCGTAGCAATGCCACGCCCACACTCACACACACACAAACACACAATGACATCTACGCAAAAAACCAGAAATGTTGTGGAAAGCATAACAAAAAAGTATGAAAGGCATGTGGCCAGCAGCATCATTTCAACATGACGTTGATTCTACCCTGTAATCAAAGTGCAGAAGAGGGTATGATGAACTGGAAAAAAAAAACATTTTTCCCAGGTCTACTTTATATTTATAAAAGGCTTCTCCTTGCAATTAAAACTGAAGTGTATTGACATTCTTTCAGCAGTTCTAATCTCCATATAAACCTACTATCAACCTTACAGAACTGAGTTACCTTACATGCTAGAGCTATGAAGTTTCTTATGCAGCTTTTTAAATAACCTAACTGGAAAATACTTTCGTCATCTCTAAAATCTTTAAAATAACAATTAATTATAAATAATTAAGTCAAATTAGAAATTCTAAATAAAATGTAAGTTTTCATATACTTGTCTGCAGTTTGTTAAAATTTCGCTAATCTACAGGATATTTTACTGTCGTTTAGTCCTCTCTGAAAAATTAATAAATATTTTTTGCGATATGCAGCCAAATCCGCGTCTAAAGCCGGAAATATTCAATCTATGCGGTATGTGCGCGCATGAAAGTACAGAAACACACACAACCACATGCAGATAAACATACAGACACAGGCATAGATATAGAGACAGAGAGAGTTACCTCATTGTTAAAGCAAAGTCAAGTGAATAAATGCAAAACAGTTTGAAGGGTAAGCAAATGAATGCAGGGGCAGGGAGCGGGCAGGAGGGGAATGCTGCGGCCTTTGCTCATCGCGTGTTTGTCTTATGCGGTGTCTCTTGTTGTTGTTGTTGTCGTTGTTGCTGTAGTTGTTGCCCCCGCCACCTACTTGGCCCAGATACTTTTACAGTATCTAATGGCAAAATTTGTTGTCGCTGTCGCAGTCGCAAAGAGAAAGAGACAGAGACAATGTGGCAGAGAGCGACATGTAGCAGTTGTTGCTGTGCTGCTGTGTGGCAATGTCTGTGTGCCACTGTGGCAGAGTCACAGTCTTTGCTGTCATCATCATATTCTTCTTGGCGCTGTCGTTGTCTTTTCGCTTTGGCAACATTTCTGTTTCTTTTTTTACCAGTGACTCCCTTTTGGTCTCCTTCCTCTTCCTCCCCTGTTCCCTTCTTGCCGCACACCCTTTTGGCTTTTGTTGACAGTATCATTAGGCATTGCTCGTTGCTGCTGCTGCTTCTTCTTGCTGCTGGCGCTGTGTGTTAACCGTTATCATTTGTTGTCCTTGAGTTGCGCTCAAGTCTTTTGTGAGCTGAAACTGAAATCGCGTAAATTTCTTGCCTCTTCCCCCGTCAAGTCGTCGTCGTCACAAGTCCAAAGATTAAAGGCAACAAATAAGAAGGCAGCCAAAGAAATTCGCCACTTTTCTTTCTCTCTCCACTCTTTATCAATCCATTTCTTTTTTTTTTGCTTAGTCGGCTGCCAGACCGAATTTATCTGGCATGCTTTATGTGCCATATATACTGTGTATATATATATATTTATAATTTGCGGTTTCCCTTTACAATCGTCTTTTTTTTTGGTTGTTCGCTGCTCTGAAATTTAAGCAGTCAGCCATAAATTACACTTGTTGGGCACTTTCCACTTTCTACTTGCCACTTTCACTTGCGTTAAGGGGTCGTGGGCAGCGGGAGGGGAAGGGGTTGGGGTGTTGCGGCACAAATATTTGCATACTTCTGGGCGCCAACGAGTTTCAATACGTTTTTGGCTCATTATCACAGTGGCCGTTGCTTCAATTGCGTCACTTCGTCTGTCTGTCTGTCAGTTTGTCAGAGTTGTTTAGTCGGTTAGTCGGTCAGTCCGCAATCCGACCACAGAGCAAGCGAAAGTATGTACACACCCCTCTCTTAGCCCCTGGCCAGGCCCTTTGCCAATAATTTTGAGAGCAATTTTCATAAATTAGCTTGTCACACGCTCCGCGCACTCTGCCAGCCTCTCTCCCTTTCTTCCTTCCTCGCTCCCTCTCATTCTTCTGCTTCTCCAACTGTCAACTACTTCAACTGTAATCCAGATTGTTACGCAAGGTCTTCTACACACACAAACACACACACACACACACACTCAAATATACGCCCTCAAGGCAGCAACAGAATTTGCTTTTTAGTTACAATTTCTGCGTGGGCGTTGTCGTCGTATGGCAACTGCCATGTTTAGAAAGCGGGCCAACAGAGAGACGGGTAGAAGGGGGGCACTCGAAATTTACTGCGCTTTAAACTTTAATTTATGTAGAGCACACACACACACACACACACAGCCAGACACACACACAGCCAGACATTCCAAATGTTCAGCCAAGTGGGCCAAAGTTAAAGCGAATCCCTTTCCCAGCTCAAGTGTAAATTATCAACGGTAATTAAGTAAAGCCTAGCATGCATATGCGCAACTGTAACCAAGTGTATGTGTATGTGTGTGTGTGTGTATCTATGTTTGTGTTTGCTTAAGCCATTAACTGCAAAGCCCGAGTGTCGCATTGTCCATAAATTTGAAATTTAATTCCAAAGACAAGCTCATAAACCGCACAAAACAACATTCAAATCATACAAAATTTGCGGCCAAAATTATTTGAAAAATAAACATAAAAAAAAAATAAAAGTAATGTTAATAAAATGCGGGCATTAATCGATAAGCATAAAAACCACAAATCTCGCTCAAAGCTTCAAATGATTTAATTAAGTTTTGGGTTGAGTGAGTTTTCGAGAATTTCAGGAATATTTAAAGCAATTCAATTAAGTTATCTAAATGTTTAAGCATGTTTTGATGTTGAGCTGAAATTTGAATAATAATCGATACACTAGATTAATGAGTGGCTTGGCAACATAATCGATAGCAATTGATTAATATTTGCATTTAACAATAAAATATATTTAAGCAATGATTAAACCAGCTCCATCAACATTTTTTTTTGTGAGGGAATCTCTTCTTTGCCTTTCTCTCTTGCTGCAGCAACAAAACAGTTGGTCATGTAATTGTTGTGACAACAGAAACATTGAGCTTTACTGAGCTGAACTATTTTCAAGATGAAAAACAAAGCTTTGCATTTTAAATTTTATTGAAACAGTCACTTGACTGCTCATCGTTATGCAACACAGTTCATCCTTTTTTTCCCAAAACTCCACCACATGGTTATTAACTGCCATTGTGACCCTGAAAACTATGGGAACATCCGCCTGGCATGTCCGGCGCATTATTATGCCACATCTGCTGCCCCTGCCACAGTGCGAGGCACCCCCAAAATGGAAAATGGGGGAAAAAAGCGATGGTGGAAAATTAATTACCGCATCATGGTGCGAAAATGGACGCCGCTTTCGCTAATGCCTCAAAAGTCATGTCTAACTTTTGTGCGCTGCCAACTAAAAAGTTTCTAATTACGACCGTGAAGCCGGCTGACGGTTTTTTATTCACTTAAGCCAGAGAGTAGGGTGGGAGAGAGAGAGAGAGGAGGCTGGAGGCAGGAAGAGCACAGAGGTAATGTGTACTGGCAGGCGCTTATCATTTGCTGTTTAAGTTTTGAATACAAGCTTCAGTTGTTGGGTCATATACCCGACTAAATGCTGCTTACCTAAGAAGGGAAGCGATGAGAGAGACAGAGAGAGAGAGAGAGAGGAGGAAAAGGTAGCAAATGAAAGCCATGTAAATTGTAATTACACTTAAAACCATAATCCGGTTTCGTGTGTAAAGCGCGCTTCGTTTGATATCGGGCGTTGCCGAAAAGGCGCATTAAAGGACTACTAAGCAAGGAGCTTTAGGCGGCGACAGAGACAGAGACAGAAACAGAGAGGGAGAGAGAGAGAGACGGAGACAGAGTCAAGACAACCGTGAGTTACAGTTACTTAACGCTCAATCCCAAGGTGGGCTTTATCAACACTGTTTAGAATTAAGCAAAGGCGCGACAGGCAGATATCCTGTAGGCAGTTCGCAGAGTAGGGACAGAGTAAGGGCAGCGAATTAAATTAAGACGAAACACATATAAATACAAGTATTTAGAAAGTGAAATATGGAGAGCACTAGGAGAGAAAGCGCTCTACACTCGTCTACAAGAAAAAGGAAAGAGACACTTCAGTGGACAGAGATTACAATTCAGAGAAAGGAAGAGAACAGAGGAGGATCATTGAGGAGACTGAAATAAACCAGCAAAATTTCATTAGTTTGGAAAAGTAACATTTTTCTTCCCAACACAGTCCAAATATCAAACTCGATATATTTGAATTATTTGCCGAATAATCGACGGCTTGGTTATACAACACTACTGTTAACCATACAGCTCAACTTCCAATCAATCGGATCTAAAACAAAAACCACTATTTGAGAGAAATCTGCTTAAAGCAGAGAATGAGAATGAATAAATAATAAAATGTTGCTAAGATGCTCTCTATATGATAATGTTAATTCTTTCAATGAGTTTGCAAAAACAAACTGACTCTATCAAGATTAATGGGATTTATTATGCCAGAAAAGAACGTCTTAACAATGTGTTTTAAAATTGAATTGCCAGGCCATAAGTATGTTGAAAAGTTGCAGGCAACAAATTTTGGAAAGTCTTCAAGTCTGTGGATAATCCAAACGGAACCAGAACAGAACTTGGACGAAACTGTTGGATGAACTGAAGCTGGAGCTGAAACAAATTCATTTCCATGCGCTGTCGACAGGCTGGAAGACAAAGTGCAACGCATATGTCTTTGGCAGAGCTCTAGCCTCGGCTGCTTGCAACATAATTTCCATTTTGCGAACTGTTGTTGCAGCATGCAATACGTTATCCTGATGACTTCTATTTGGGGGGGGGGCTGCTTTTGGTGCTTTGCTCCTTCAAGGATTCGAACGAGAGAACAAGACGCCATTTGGCTTTTAGCTTTGCATTCTGGCGTCAATGTGCTCGTTGGCATTTAAAACGCAGACAGTTTGCTCCAGTTGCTACAACGCGCAATTACTTAGTATATGCACACACACACACACACACGCACAACAAACCCCTAAAATATGTGCGTGTGTCTGCATATTTCTAACAAAAAATAAAGTTGGCCAAAAAAGAGAAGGCAAAACCAGAAAAGTTTTTACTTGATATTCAAGCAATTGCTTTTGAAAAGTTTCAATTTCTACGAGCTGCCAGTTGTGAGTTGCCAGTTGCGTGTTGCAAGTTCCGAGCTGCCACACAGCTCGACTTTCCAGTTTCAAGTTGCCGCGTGAGACAAATGATAGGCAAATTCTCTTCAACTTCATTCCCGTTTTCTCTTTCTTGTATATTTTTTTTACATATTTTATTTTTTTTTTTTGGCTGACAACTTTTGTAATGAAATTGTGTCAGCGGGATTTTCTTTCACTTCACAGTCTGTCCGATTTTCGCACGCTGTCTGCATTAAACTTTAAGGCAACAACACGAACAACAACAACATAATGTCAAAAGTGACATGAAACACACACACAGACAGACAGACAGACAGAAATGAAATCAGGAGCGCTTTTCAACCAAATTAATTGCGCAAATAAAGTGGCATCCTCCCCAGAGAATTCCGAGCACTCGAAACTTCTCAGTCAACCCCTTTTCAAGAAATAATTACGGTGGATCAAAGAGAAAGGGGAAGGGGTAGACCGCCTGCAATAGCCACTTGTCAAAGTTGTCCGCACAACAACAGCTCGTTAGAGCCCAAAAGGGTCCATCTAACTACTATGCACATCATCAACATCATCAACGTCATCATCAACATCATCATCAGCATTTAACATCATCAGCATCAGCGATGATGCGCAACTTTGGCGTTTCGCCTCAAAGTTTGACCCAAAAAACTCAAAAAGCAGAAGAAAGAAATCTCAAAAAAAAAGAAGGGAAGAAAAAGAAAACGTTGGCGAGAAAAAAGAATGTTAGGTAAATCAGAAAATCATTTGCATTTACGTTAAGCAGTCGGAGTTCAAGTTGAAGTGCCTGTCAGGCAGGCAGGTAAGTTGACTCTTTTCTTGTCTTTAATGGATTTGCATGATTTGCAGAAAAATACATAGTATTAAAAGAAACCACAAAAGTTCGCCTCCACTTGAGGCCGGGAAAAGGAACTTCAACGCGAATAGATTGACAACGAGAGTGAAAGAGGAATATTACAGATGTGGAACCAACTAAGCGATACTCTGAGTTAATCATATTATTATTTCTGAGTGGTTGACTGTCAAATACCCTGCAATCAGCAGTGAGATCAACTGCCTACTCTCAAAGCTTAATCATATCTAAATGAACTAAGTGGATATATCGGTATTATATTTCTGGTGATATATCGACTTGACTTTTTTCTTAGATTTTTACATTGATTATAAAGATTGTGGCAAGCGTAAAATGTATAAAAATATGCCATAAAATACTTGAGAATGTATTTTTAACAAATACTTATCGAAAAGCATGCTTCACTCAAAAATGAGTTCCTTACTGAGTTTCTGGACAAATTTTAACAAGTAAAAAAAATATAAAATTTATCTAAAAATAGCTGCATATTAAATTTAATAGCTATAGTTTCTAAAGTTGTAAAAATCAAAGAGGACGTCAAAGAGAAATAGAGAGACGCAAACATTTTTTCTATGAATGGCAAACGAGGCAAATTGAAAGACGCGTCCATCACATGATTTGCAAAATTTATAATGTGCATTTATGGCACATCTACGTATCCGCAATCTCAATCTAAATCTCAATCTCAATCCGCTTTCCACCATTCGGATTCGCATCCGCTTGGAGATTTCCCCCAAAAAGGTGGCGGCGATGCTGAATTATGTTGAGTTTACGTGCTTTCAACGCCAGCAGCAAAATGCACGCCAAAGTGCAGACTCAGCCTGAAGATATATATACACACATGTGTGCGTGTGTGTCTGCGTGTGGGTGTGTGTGTGTGTGTAGCGACCATTAGTTTTTGTGCTGATTATTATGGCTGCTATGGCCGCAGCAACGCCCACGTGTCGTTGCATTTGTAACAGGTGAACTTTATGGCTCTGTTGCAGTTGCCAACAGTGGAAGTGTGCGTGTGTGTGAGTGTCTGTGTGTGTGAGTGTGTGTTGATATTAAATTATGCTTGCCAACGCGCATATCGGCTGCAAGTGTAAGCACATATGTACATATGTGTGCTCTCTTTACCTTCGTTTCACCTTCTTGTAGGCCTTGACCCGAGCAAGGGCTCAACCCCATCTCCGTTTTCCCCCTCTGCTCGTTGCTTGTTGACAGGCGGACTTGAGTTTATTTAAAATTATTTCGCTTGGGATGAAGAAATATTGAAGTGCAATGTGCAACATGCAACCTGCGAGTGTTGCAAGCACACAATTAATGCTCTTACGCAATTGCTTTTCTCCCCTTTCAATTTATTTGACAGTTTCAATTAAATTCGCTGTGCTCACATTAAGTATGCGACCCATGGGCTCACTTGATCTTGACTATTAGCGCGCAATTTGGAGCCAGGCCAATCAAATGTCCTCTTAGCGTTGCCAATTAGCTAAAATTTCCACCAAAAAATGGACCAACTAATCGATGTGAATCTGCAAACGCGTGATGTGGATTTTACGGCTCTTTTTCTATTCAGATTTGTTTTTGACAACCTCCCCACAGCACACAATGAGAGACAGGGAGACAAGCTTTGTTTATGTGCATGTTATTCAGCCTGAATATTGATGGCAAACTGCTGTCAATACATCAAAATATCTGCACGTAGCTGCCACAGCACCTGCGTCTGTCGTTTAGGTAAATTTTTATACACTTTTTCGATGCAGATAACTGCACTCTGTTTTGGACGCTATTATAGAACTTGCATTGAGGCAGCTGAATAGATTAAATATTTTGTAAAATATAAGATTTTAAACTAAAATTTTAAGAATGTTTAATGAAATTAAATTTAAAAAAAAAGGGTAACCTTTATGTTATACATTCATTACTAATAGTACACATTTCAAATAAAAATATAAATTTATCTTTAAAAAAAAATTATAATTCTAGTCTTTGAGAACAAAATAAAATATTTATTAAAATCAATAAATATTAGAACATATCGAACAGTAATAATGAGTAAATAATTAAATAAATATGGTCTAATCTAAGGCAAAGTAAAGGCAGAAACCTAAAAAAAAATAAGTTTTACTTTAATTTCAAATAAAGCAAAATATGTGTATGCACATGAAAATCAGAAAACAGGCATTTTTCAGGTCCATTTGTTATTGTAGCTGAACTCCATTTTGTCATTTCTCCATTTGCGCTATTTGTATGCTGTTTCTATATATATGTATATATTTTTTGTTGTCGCATCTAAATCATGTGAATGTTTGCATTGGGCTGCAGATTTGGAGCTGAATGAAAACGCATTTATATGCAAAAAATACGAGGTTAAGCGCCGCATCTTGTTGTCCTTCAATTCCCAGAGCCTCTGACATGCATAAATATTGATTTGTGAACATGTCGCTGGCTAAATATTAATGTGTTCCGAATACCAAAAAAAAAAAACATAAAAACAACGAACTGAGCACAAAATTGTTGTTATTTAAGAACTAAGCCCTTGTTTGCTTTGTTCTATCATACTTATTTTTTTCTGCTGCTCTGTGAATTTTTCATTACAACATTGACAGTGACAGTTGAAGTGTGTGTTTGTGTGTGTGTTTGTGTGTATGCAACCCAAAAAAGCAGGCTACATAAGTTGGCATAACATGCAACAATGGATGTGCTAGATGTGCCAGAAGTGCACAGCTCCAGGGCCAGCAACTGGGTCGGTTTATTTGACGATTTTACAGACCGTTTTGTGGCCCAAGGGGAGGTCTCCACTTTCCCCTCTTCCCTCTTTACCCTTCTTCTTCTGCTGTGGCAGGGGGCACGCACAAATGTGCCACAGAGAGAGAAAGCTTTAGATGCCATCAAGTGCTCCAGTTATTTTGAGGGCTAGCAAACTACACACACAACACACACACACGTCAGTTCTTTGATCGGTTTCCCTCTACCTCTCTCTCTCTCTCTCTCTTTCGCTCTCTCTACCCATCTCTCTCTGTCTTGGTTTTTGTTGTAGTTTGCTTTTATTTGTTTCAATGATTTGGCAACAAACATTCGCATAGCTCAAGCGCAAAGCGGTGGCACCTTGGGGCTATTCAACACACCTCCCTCCCTTCCCTCTGTTGTGTTCCCTCCCTCTACCCTCTTGCCTCGTCTCCTACTCCCATAAGCTGAGGGCAATTTCTGGCTTTGTTGATTGCTTGACAAATTGCCAACAGCAGCGGCGGCTCTGAAACAGCGCACAGTTTCAGTTTGCCCTGCAGACAAGTGTTCGCATTCATGTTCCTTTTTGTAGTTGTTGTTGCTGTTGGTGTTGCTGCTGTTGTTGCTCTGTCAGTCAGTGACAAGTGATGCACGATTTCCGCGCCATCGTTGACCTGTCAGTTAAGCGACATTGCCAATAAAATGTAACACATTTACGATGTGCTCATACGAGTATTGTCTACTCCTTCCTCTACTCGTAACTACCTCAACAAAGGGGTTTATTCTTTGTTATAAAAGAAACAGGTGCAAATATACATTGCAATAACTATTTTCGATTAGTTACAAAGTCTGTCCGATGGTGAAGCTTGAATGACACGTGGTTCAAATATGACAATTGATAACATGACAGCTTGAAGTATGATTCAGACTGCAAAAACAATGAAAGTTAATAAGAGAAATAAAAGTGTCAGTAGGTAAAAGCAGCTGTTAGCTTAAGACTACATAAAACTTTAATTAAAAAAAAAAAACAAAAAAAGGAAATAGGAAAGTAAATTCTTGGTATTTCTTTATTGGAAACGGAAGCTACTAAAACACATTAAGCCTTTAACACACTTTTAAGCCAGAAGTCAACTTTTGATTGACAGAGAAAGTTTCCTAGAAGTTGCTAAGTTCTTAATTAAACCAGAAACTCATTGAACTTAAGCAAAGATTTTAAATAGAAATTAAAAAAAAATGGTTGCATGAGCTTAATCAGTAAATTTATTAGTTATTGATTTATTGTTAATTTGATTTAGTGTTTAATTTTTTTTTTAAATTGTATGAAGAATCCTTTATTAGTTAACAACAAAATATTTCCATTTTAAGCTGGTGGTTTGGGGAGTTTTATAATCATTTAATTGAATATGTGCGATGATAAATGACATGATTAATTAGCCATATTTCATATTATGCTGAATGTGCAACGATATCATGTGTCTTTTAACAATTTTGGTCGAATATGTCGGAATTTAATTATCCGTATGGATTTCCAGCTCGTGCAGCAATGAGAAACCGCAATGAAAATTTGATATGTCATAATTGTCATGAATATTAATTGAACAAAGAACTTTTTCTCTGTAGTCTTTCTTTGGGTATATATTATATATATTTTTTTTGTTTTTATTGAGAAATCAAACACACAAAGGAGTGTGTGTGTGATTGTGTGTTTGTGTGGGAGTGTTATATTTACCACAAGTGCTGGATGCCGCGATGTGTGCTATAATAAAAATGAATGCCGAGGTTTTTTGCACAGTGCCAAGGACACGGCCGTGCTTGATGCGATATAATCCACTTGATGCCGGCATTTTGTTGTCTCTCCACTGATGTTGACGTTGTTCTTCTTATTGTTGTTGCAGTTGCTGTTGTTGTTGTTGTTGCTTATACTCAATTGCTTTCAATTGTTTTGCATATGTAAATCAATTTGATCAATGTTTAATTTCATTCCCCATTTCTCACTGAACAATTGCACTTGACATTTTGCGCACACACTGCGAATGCTTGATTTAACTTTTGATTTATTTATTTTGAAATGTAATTAAAATGTTGCCTAAATATTTTAAATTCTTTTCACTCGTTTTTACGATTTTTCTTGTAATTGCTGTTAATTGATTGAGTCCTTTGAGCTTTGATTAATTGGCAATGCTGATTTATATATTATTTATAAAGCACATCACACAATTAGCTTCATTTTGCAGAATTAATTTGGATTTAATATTGTTTTTCACTTGGCACCCTTTTTTATTTCCTATTCTTTTTGATATTCTTATTATTATTTCTTTTATTATTATGGGGCTGTCACATTGCCAGTTTATTTGGCTCTCGCTTTCCGCACGAGTTGCACGAGGCAGCTGCCATATGCCACTTGCAACATTTGCCCGGCTGTGGCAAATACTTTTCTTGTAACTACGATACTCATATTTCACGTGATCCGAGTTAACTTCAAATATTTCACAGGTCGTTTAGGCCACGTTAAATGACGCCAAAGATAACAGTTCGAAGAAGAAGAAGCAGATCAACAATAACAGGAAGCGTTTCACAACACGGAGGACAACACGCAACGCGTTCGCCGCTGTGGTCAGAAATAAACTGACTGCACGCGGCGCCCAAGTCAAAGGATGTGGCAAGCAGGCTGCTAGGACAATCGTTCAACCGATTCAAGGCGTCGCTGCTTTCACAGTTGTTGTTGTTGCTGCTGACGTTGTCGTTGGCGACGCTTGCAAACTTCGGCTCGTTTCAGCTGCTCGAACGACGCTTGTCTGTTTACTTTATGCTTTCGCAAGCGACTGTCGTTGGCGTTGGCGAGAACACGGATACGGACACGGCCGACGCAGCAGCCGTCGCAGCAGCCGACGCAGCAGCAGCAGCATCGACATCGACATCGGCAGCAAACATGACAAGGGCCAAGCATTTGTAGTCTGCGGCTGCACAGGCAGCGACGCCAGCAGCAACAGCAGCAGCAGCAGCGCTCTCTCAATTTTGCGTTCTCTCTTTCTTTGGTTTTTTTCGCTCTCTCTCGATTTATGGCAGCTTCATTTTGTTGCGCTCGCAGTGCGTGAAATTGGACCACGGAGGATAACTCTGACAAACATCGTGATAGGCCACGTTCCACTTACTTGTTTGGCGGTCTGTCGCCCAATGGACTCTAGTTTATTATAGACTATAAGAATTGAATTACATTTAAGAAAAAAATATTTTTGTAAATAAAACATTTAAGTACAATTAAAATATAACAGTTTTTTATTATTACTTAAGAAATTAATATTTAATACTAACAAATATTTATATTTTAAGCTTACTTACTTTATTTACTTAATCATATTTTGTAGCACACAATTCTTAATTAATTCAGTGTAAAGTTCGCAGAAGCTTATTCAAATTGAAAATAATATTCATTTAATATTCATTTTTTTATTGATTAGGGTTTGGCGACCTTTCGACTGGGTTGAGAGGTCATTTCAGATAGCTACAGGTCTGATCCTACCTTAAACTAGCTAAAATCAATTCTCAATAACTATTATAGTTTATTATTATTTCCGTAATGTATTTTTTCTTAAGAGACCAACACATAATTTTGTTTTATAAATTGTAAACGTTCAATTAAAACATTCAAACATTTAAACTACTTTCACATAACCATTCCTTAAATTTTTAAAACTATTATTTCTTCAGCAAAACAAATCAAAGAGTCAACTTAATTTTATTAACAAGCTGCTTTTCTGTTAGTATTGTGCTCTTAATTGATGCTATGGTCAAAAAAACAGCTGTTTCACTATTTATAGCAAACATTTTCAAACTCTCTCTTTCAACTTTCTCTCTCTCTCTCTCTCTCTTAGAGTCGCTCTCTTTAGCGATTATGCGCACTACAAGTTGCCATAAAAAGTGTCTCTCAGTTTTTGTCTCTCGTTTCCGGTTCGATTCGTTGCGTGCTCGTCTCGTGTTTCGACATCTGCAAACAAACCCCAAAAACCGCTTTAATTTGGGTTATTGTGCTGAAATTAGTAAAGGTCCAAGTTTTTCTTTTGGCAGTCCGCAGCCCCCACCTCTCACCACCCCACACACAGCAGGTCCTCCAAAAACTTGAATAGCCAGCGTAACCGTTTTTGGGGTAACACGCATAGTCTGGAGTTTAAGGTAAATAGCCAAAAATGTTTAGCATACTTTTTCGGTAGCTGCAGTTGCATTGGCCAAAACAAATTGACGCTGTTTAGATGTGCGTTAGATGTGAGTTGCTCATTAATTTTCTTATGGCCCAAAACCAGCAGCTCAATTCCAATGCGAACGTTAATTTTTTGCCCATTGGCAAATAAATGGCCCACAATTTCCAGCTAAAGCACATAAAAAGTTACATTCTGTCCAACTCTTACTTTCATATCAACACAAACACACACTCAAATAATCTCACGCTATGTGTGTGTGTGTGAGTGTATTTGTGTGTGCTTTCATTATCTAAAAACAAGAAAATCACAGACAATCAGTTAGCGCTGCGTAGGAAATAAACTCGTCAAGAGTTTTGTGTTTTAACGGAGCCAAAAGAGCAGCGAGCAGAAAAGTTACATTGGAGGTGAGGCGAAGTAAAGAGGGAGGACGGACAGACCGGCAGTCATTGTGCGGGCAGAAAGTTTGTCGGCTCGGAGTTCAGTTGACGTCAGTTTGTTGTTGTTGTTGTTGTTACTTCCGTCACTTTTGCCCAGTTTGCAGTCAGTCAATGCTATGTCATTATTTTCATTTATTGGCACAATCAGTCAACGTTTTATTTCCGGAATGTAATTAGGTAAACACACACACACACACAGACAAGCCGGAAATACACACAGAGAGTGTGCGTTGTGCAGCTCAAAGGACACACAGGATGCGAGAGCATTCGCCATGTGCACAAAGTATTCTTTACGAGGCTCATGCTAATGTCTCATATGACATTGCATTAGTCTATGTATGGGCAAAACAACTACAATTGTGCCAGTAGTTTGTGGCACAGAGACAGCGAGAGAGAAAGAGAGGGAAGAGGTGGTACGGCAGTATTCACAGTGTACACTTGTCTGGCGGCTCGAGTCTGTTTATTTGTCTGCTAGTTGCCTGCCGGCTGCTTAATGAATTGCTTTCGCTCCTGCCGTATTTCTAATACCCTAACACTAAAATTGCATAAGTTTCAGCTTTGAGTTTGTAATTTTTTTTAATTTTAAATTGATGTGTTTACAAAACATTCCCTAACTTAAAAATACTTAGAGTATAATAATGTTACAGCCATGTTACGCTTTCAATATTATTAAATTCTTGTTTAAATTACATTAAATTAAATCAAATTTAAAATATTTATTTACAAATTTTATTAGCTATTTTTCTGACATTAATTAAAATTTTTATATGTCACACAAACTTAAATTTTAAATAATAATGTTGAAAGCGAGTCAAAATTTAAGCTATTATTTCAAATTAAAAATATTAAAACATACATATACATATATATTTAATGCAACTCGCCTAATTTTAGTTCACAATTTCGCCAAGTGTATTCCGGCGTCGTATTGACCAAAATTGTTTTGTTTCTCCTTTGTTTGTTGTTGTACCTCAACGCGTACAATGTTTAAATGCTGTTGGTTTTGCAATTCATGAATTTATAACGGGTCAGGGTTCTGCTTTGACTTTCGCTTAATTGTTCTTGACATAGAAAACAACGCGAACAACGAGAGCAACAACAACAATAACAAGAACTGGGAATTACATGAAATCAATAGAATTAACATTAGTTGAAAATATGTATGAAAACCATTGAATATGTTTTTGGGCAAAGGCGAAATTCCCCCCTGCCAATTATTTGCGACTTATGAGTGCACAAATTGAATTTCCGGAAGATAGCGAGAAAATATGTGGTTGAATTTCTGAATAGAAAACGGAAAAAAGCTATGTGAGGTATGCTCAACTGAGAGATAACCTATAAATTTCAAAAGTTGAGTACACGCTGCGTATGAGTATGAGCGTATGAGTAATCTAAAATGAGTGCACATGGCTTATGCTTAATAATTAAATTTTAAATATGCTTCTTTCTATTCGTTAACAGGATATCAAAGCGATGATGTTGCTCTGAATTGAAAGCTGAAAATTGTCTGATTACTCATACGCCACGTGGCAATTGCTCAACACACAATTCACCTTTGCACCGCTGACATCAAATGATAAAAACATTGCCAGTTGTAAACAGAAGTTGCTGCTGTTCTTGAAATTGAAAACAAATATAGCACAACGGCCAATGTAAAGCAAACAATAACAAAAATGCTTAACAACAATAACATGGCATGGGTGGCAAATTGCGTGGCAATTTCGGAAGTGGAAGTGGAAAAGGTGGAAGTGGAAGTGGAAGCTGCAGCTTCCAAACTGGCAATTGAGTGAATTTCATACTTGTGCCACCTTTTAAGCTGCATGCCAAAAATTGCCAAAAATAAATTCTCTTTTTCTCTATCTCTCTCTCTCTCTCACTCCGTTGGCAGGGAAGATGAATTGTTGGGCTCATTCCACTCGATATCGATGTCTGTGTTTGCTTCTGTTCTGCTTTTTCTGAGCCTGCGAGGCAGAAGAGCCAAAGAGTAGCAAGTGAATTGAAGCGTTCCAGATAGAATTTCGAGCGCAGTAAATTTTTCAATCGACTCGCTAATAAAGGCAATAAATATTCGATGCGATTCGATTCGATTCCATTCGTTTCAAATCGAATTCTTCACGCTGAAGTACAACTCAGAAGTACATTTCGTATATTTGCAGTTTAATGTTGGGTTGTGTATTATAATTTGACTCGTTCGTCTCACTCTCTTTCTCTCTAAGCATAATTTTGCCAAGCTCTTGCCCTTAAGTTGGCCTTAACTTGTTCATTCAGAGGCCAGAGCGAGATAGAGCAAGATAGAGAATGACGACTGACAGCGAAAATTTCATTACGTTTCATTGCATTTCACGTTAAATTCAATTTAACGTGCTGGTATTTTTCACTCAAACAAAACCAAAAACAACAATAACAACAAGCGAAATGAAGTGAAATGAGAAACAAGCAGCAGAAGAAAAGGAAAAACTTGCACTATTTTCTGGTAAACATTGCTGCTGCTGCTCTTCACTTTTCACTTTTCGTCTCGCCTTTTTGTCGTTTGGGCGCAGTAAATAAAAAGCACAATAACAGCAAATACAAATACAAAAAGCAAAGAATGGCGAAATTTTCTCTCGCTTTTGCCACCCAAAATGTAAATGTGTCACACAATGTCGTTCTCGTTCTCGTTCTCACTCTCGCTGTCCTCCTGTCTCTGTCCCTCTTACAGCTTTCCCGCCTTCGCTCGGGAAATGTGTTAAACGCATAAATGAGCTACAGCCAAGTGAAATTGCATGGCGATGGCTTCTAAATTGCTGACGTTGATGAACTGGCAATAGTTTAACTTCATTTCGGACAAATACACCGAAATCTGCGTATTATTTATAGACTTCCCTTCTTTTCCTTTTCCCTTTCCGTTTGCTCCGTTCTTTAGATCAAATGACCAGCTGAAAATAGCAGGACAGCACTTTTCCATGCTCTTTTTCACACACACTCACAAACACAGCTCATTTTCATTTTTCAGCCGTTGTCAAAGTTTGTCTGTCGCTCTGACTCTTTGTGTGTGCGGGTGTGTGTGTGTGTGTGTGTGTGTGGGCGCCACTTAGCCAAATTGAATATGGAAATTGATTTTTATTGTAATTTTTGTCGATTATTTATATTGAAAGGCAGTCGTGGCCTGACTTAAAACATTGAAATTAGATTCCTTTACGAACGCCATTTTGGCATCGATTTTCCTTTTTATTCTTCATACTTTTCCAACTCGATTCCCTTTTTTTTTTGCAACTGCTGCCCCTCGCGGCATCTTTAGTTAACTTAAGTAGATAGCCAAGTTTCTCGTGGCCTCAAAGTTTATTGAAATATTTAGCAAAAGTTAAGTAATAAGTTGCCAAATCAGAGCGACAAAGATTAAACTCCAATAAAGTAGGAATACCCTTTTGCTCGAGGTTGCCACAAAATGTGGCTCGCAAACTTTAGTCGAGTATCCATTTTTCGTAAATCACAAATGAAATGCATTTATGTGTAACACGCTTGTAATTACAAGAGTAAATGGCAGCTTTGACTTTGGTCAACGCGGCGTATGCGCAACAACAAAAGACGCACAAAGGCTTAAGTTGCCTGTCCTTCCCTCTCCTCCGCCATTTTGCATTGATTTCCTTTTTAATTTTGGTATGAAATCCTTTCAGTGCAAAGTCGTTAATTATTTTTACACACAATATCTCCACTCTGGGCTCGCCTGACGGCCACTTATGGGCCATAATTCTGTGATTTAATTTAAAAAGCTGCCAACGCGCCCGCCTCTGTCTACCTCAACCACATTGTCCTGCTCATACTCATACTCGTATATCCCTGCTGGCGTATCTCAATCAGTGCCAGTGCCAGTGCCACTGAAAACTACTCTCATAAATGAATAAAAGCGCGAAAATTGCGAAATTTTCTTTGTATATGTATTATACGAGTATCCTGTTAATTATACCCTTGAGCGTGGCTCCTTTATGGCTATGGCTATGATCCTTCCCTCCCTCCAACTGCCCAAAATGTGACAATGACAATGCACCTTGCGTATGTCCAAATGCTGCAATTTACGACATAATCCTCCGCTTAACCAGCTCCTCAGACAATGGTCTATACCCTTGGACCGCTAAGAGATAAAGCTGATGATTTCAGCACAGGAATCGAATGATGTTCCTCCTTCCCTTCCCTAATCCATCCTTCATCTCCTGCTCCTCCATCCTTCTGTGCTCTCGTCCTTTTGTTTGCTGATTGCATTACGTTGTCGTCGTTGTCTGTGGTGTTGTCGTTGTCATCCACGTTGTTCTCGTTGTTGTCGTTGTTGTTTTTGGTGTTGTTGTTGTCGAGTGCCTTTTGGCAGAGTGCAAAACTTTTAAATTAAAAGTTTAAAGCTGGCTTATGGCTCAGTTTATATCCGCTTAAGCCGCTTCATTACGACTAACTCACACACACTTACTCACACATACACTCACACACACAGTTTCATATTGCATCGTTGGGTTAGTTGGTTACTTGTCTTGGTTATTGTGTTAAAAAGTGAAACAATGAAATTAGTTGGCCAATATCGATGGCAACATTTAAAATGTAGACTGGCCTGGTTAGTGCCGGCATTGCTCGTGAACTTAAAATGTTACTGGAACAATTATTTGTAAGACTTTTAATTTCAGAGAATAATAAAATAATAGGTTAGAAAATAGGTTAGTATTTATAAACATAGCAAAAAAGCCAATTACTTGACTCATTTAAAAATTATATAATAACTTTTTAAAAATAAAGATTCATTTATTTATAGCCCATTTTGTGAGCTTATTTTAACTTGATTGAACTTAAGTAAAAGATTCATTTATTTATAGCACATTTCGTCAGCTTACTTTAACTTAACTGAACTTAAACCTTACACATATGCCATCTTTGAGGCATTTATTAATAAAAAGAATATTGAAAACAAAAAAGAAAAGGGAAAGACACGCGTGTGTATTTATTAGGCAGCTAATTTGACATCTGTCGTTGTGTTTGTCTTTCCCAAAAATAAATTAAATTCCTTGCGTCAGTTAAAAGAACATTTAACATTTGAGCTTCGGCCCCGAGGAAGAAAAACAGACGCAGCCAGAAACCTGCTGTGACACTTGTCACAATCAGGGCTAAAGGTCGAAGTTCTACATGAGCTGAGAAACCAAATGGGTTCACTTAACACACACACACACCTACATATATACAGAGAAAGAGAGAGAGAGAGTGAGGCAGAGAGAGAAGAGTTGATTTTATATCAAATGTGTGGGCGCTGATGACAGCAACAGTTGCAACTTGCCACATCAAAATGGCAGCAGCAGTTACGGCGTTTGTGCATTCTGTGACCACAGTGAAGCCTCAGCAAACAGCACCAAAAATAAGTGGGCCTACTAGTAGGTATTTGACTAAAAGATACCCTTGAATTGAACATCAAAATATTTATATTAAAATTTATTTTTGTTTATGCAATAATAGGTAATTAATGAGTCGACTGCTCATAGCTAAAAAATAAATAAATAACAACAAAATGTCTATTTTTCAAATAATTTTCACTTTCGGTAAGATTTTGCGGAAGTGAATTTTTTTAAACTGCTTTAATATCATTTCGGCGAAATTCTGCGTATTGAAATCACTTTGAGTTGATGAGTTTATGTCATATAAAGTGAAAAACGATCATTCTGAAATGCTTAGTCAAAATGGAAAGTGAATAAATCAATTTCACTAAATGCTATAAAATAAAAAGTGAAAACCCGAACAGGCCTGTATCAGGCCTTATTATTCTTTTTTTCTTCTTTTAAGCTTTTCTTGCAATTGAAAAATCGTTAAATAATCGCATTAGAATTTACAAATAATATCTATTGGTTAAATGCTAATTAAATTAAACTATCTGCTTTTCGAGTCGTCATTTCAAAATTCCTCAGCTCATATAATTTGTTGGGTATAGAAAAATGTGAAAATCATCAACCTGAAGCCGCTTACAAATGCAGACAAGTGCAACTGACGATGTGGCCAGTGGCAAGAGCGCCAAGAGCTGCAACAAAACAGCGACCGAGTCTCTGTCAGTTTCGTCAGTTGCGAGCTGGGCAGACGAGGAGCCTAATTAGTTTTCATTGGGGATGCACACGTATCCGCTAACCTGACGCAATGGTCAGCTGGTGACACAAACATTGGCATCGGGGCACAAATAGTTGCTACGCGGGCGATGGGGCATCAACTGAGCGTTTCCTCTACGTTGGCGGAAACGGAAGCGGATGAGGATGCGGATTCTGCGTGCTGCGTAGCTGCAGTTGTCGTTGCAGTTGCCGTTGCCGTTGCAGTTTCAGTATTCGCGTCGTCGAGCTTCACTGATTGCGGACACAGGTGCCACAATGTGACTGTACATACATATGTGTGCGTGTGTCTGTGTGTGTGTGAATTCATTGGTTTAAGTGCAAAACGCATCATGTGGTTAGTGGACTTTAATTGCTGTTAGCTGACAGAGATAAAGAGAGAATGAGAGGGAGAGAGAGAGAGAGAGGGAGAGAGAAAAGGTAGATGCAAGCGGCCTCTTGCGAACCATTTAACTTGATTAAAGTTCATTCAATGCAACTAACTAACTAATTCAACTGCGCTGAGATGAGCTTTAAATACGCTTAAAATGTAACAAAAGCAACGCACTTAAATGTAATAGTCCTCTCTTATCCTGCCTGCATAATCAACTGTAAACTCTATAAACTTCAACTGTAAATCTACGGCTTAAAAAAAAGGCCATGCCCCCAATTCCAATCCCATTTCCAGTTCCTAGTCCTAGTTCCAGTTCCCCAACGTACAATGAAAGCTTTAATAAATTTCCTGAACGCAACTCGCATAAAAACGCCGCGCTTTCAAATGCAAATCTCATTTTCAAACCGCTTTCCTGACCCTTCTCACTTTCTCTCGCTGCTTCTCTTCGCTCGCCAAGTTGCTCTCGAAGGCTTCTCTATTGGAAAATTTAAATCACATTTTACAATCGGATTAAATCTAAATTCAAATGCCGTTTTGCCATTAGGCCACAAAATATTGTGTTGTAACCTTGTAACCGAATCAAATTCAAGCATTTCCCTCAGCTTTCCATCCCTTTAAAAATTGTTTTCATTATTGGTTAACCAAATTTCCATTTCTGTAATTTTTTTTTTTTTTTTGCACACATGGCGCATTGTTGTAACTATTTAGACGAACACGCAACACGACACGGCAAATGTTATATCGAATTAACATATAACAGTCCTGTTACATTTCTGCTTGCGGCCTCCTTTACACAAAAGTTACGTGCGGACAGCAACTACAACAAGAGAATCAAAAAAAAAAAAAGCGCTACAACACAAGTTCCACATTTTGAATGTTATGCTTTTGAATTTTGTGTACCATATAGATAGAAGGCGTAAAATCAAAAATGAAAGCAGCTGCACTGATTGCAAGTACATTGTGACATAAAAAAAATATTTAAACTCCTATTCGGTAAAAGCTCCATTAACATTAAATGCAAACTTATTTAGAGTTTCAACCCCCTTTAAATAGTAACATTGAATTAATTAAATAGTAGCTCAGTTAGTTAAACTACCTCAGTATAACCTCATACAGGGTATCTGCTTGTCTAAACGTAAAAGTTGCTACTTTGTTATTATTATTTTTTCATAGATGAAATAAAATGTGACAGTCAAAAGTTTTACACGCCAACGCCGCGAGTAAATTTGCATAAAAAACTCATTATGAATTTCAATTTAGTGACCGGCAGGAACTTGCAAGGATGCAGCAACAATAACAGAAAATGCAAAAAAAAAAAAAATGTAAAATTCTACAGTGAAAATGTGAAAACTCAATGTCGTTTGCATTAGCGCATGTAATAAAAAATGAAATGGAGAAATTAAAATAAAACTTTTAAAATATGTTTTATAAATGTTAGTAATTGTGTTAAGGGGAAAAAAATGATGCTTTTCACAGTGAAATTTATTTGATTCTTCTGTTAAATTCAATTTAATTCAGTTTTTGTTGACCCTAAAAGTCACAAGTTAATTTAAGTTGTAATTTATTTAAATATTTACATTTTTTTTTTTGATATTCTATTGTTTTTACGAGCATAAATTGTAAAATGAAGTGAATTGAATTTTAAATAAAATCTCTAAGCTTTCTTTATTCAGGGTCACTTTAATGACGTAGGATAAAAACTTTCTATTCAACATTTCAAATTGCTCATAAAAATTTATAATATTTGTATTGAATTGACTTCGATTTCTCTGCAAAAGTAAATAAATATTAAATTAGATTAGATAAACATGCAATTTTTTGAAGCAGACCACATTTGAAATGAATGAAAAGTAGTGTATTTTGATTATTTAACATTTTTGCTTTATTTTATTTACAAATATTTAATAAATATATTTTTAAATGCTTAAAAATATTTCCTTTAACTGTTGCATTGACACCACAAATGGCGGTGAGTCTCGTTCTCACATGTCGCGCTTTGCGGTTGTTACAAAATTCTTCGCACTTCGCTTCGATATTGTTGTTGTTGGTTGTTGCTATTGTTGCTGTTGTAGTTGTTGCAGCTGCTGCTGCTGCTGCAGAACGCAACTGGCTGGCAGGCACTTTTCAAATTAAAACTGCCATTGTGCGTGTCCGTCTAGACCGCCCATTTATTTGCATACAAAGCTCGCAGTCAACAAAGGCGAAACCCCACTGACAACGGCAACAACAACAACATCGAGTGGTAGCAGCAACAACAACAATAGATACAGCAACAATGTGCAATGTCAGTGCTGGTGGTCTTGAAAATGCGCAACACTCATAGCTGCCAGTGGCATGTGAGGCATGCGGCATGAAATGCCATTTTTTAATGATAAACTGGCGCAGTGCAAAAGCAGGCAACGAGAATGGGACAGGGGGATGAAGGTGGAGGTGGCTGAGGAAAGGGTAGGGGGAATAGGAGCACGTTAAGAGAGTGAGCATTTAATCCGTAGCAGTTCGCCGCATAAATCATTG
Organism: Drosophila limbata; assembly: GCA_963924055.1. Classification (NCBI taxonomy): domain Eukaryota; kingdom Metazoa; phylum Arthropoda; class Insecta; order Diptera; family Drosophilidae; genus Drosophila; species Drosophila limbata. The sequence continues at coordinate 21,941,760 of OZ001355.1, read as the reverse complement.
TGCATTTCGGCGTGTGTAATGAAAATGCTTAACAGCTACTTAAAAAGCAAACAGCGACCCAAACAGAAAGAGCCACAAGGGTGGGGGAGTCATGTGGCATGTGGCAAGGGGCAATACAATGCGCGTGTAAATGGCACTTCAAGCCGCATTACATGACGCCCACTCGACGCAAGTACAAACACAAAAAGGTGAGAGAGGACAAGAATGTGGCAAGGTGGCAAGGTGACAATGGTTGTCATTAAAAGTGCCAGACATTGAAAATCAACAATCATCTAACCGAAAGCAGCAGCTGTCGCAATTCAAGGCTCTGACAGCTCAGCGTTAAACCCTCCACACGTTCTCCATGTACAGATAGTCCAGAAATTATTTTGACAAAAAAAAAAAAAGGTTTAATAATTTATTTTATTTTTAACATTCAATATGTTTCAAACTATAAATATTTTTGATTTTAAATTTGTATTATTATTTTGCATTAATATTATTATTTTAAATATTTATTTTTTATATTATTTTATTTATTGTTTATTCATTTAGTAAAAGAAAAAAACGAAGCAGTGTTTTTATTCTATAAATTAAAATTATATATAAATCTTTTGTTTTGTCAAAATAATTACGTGACTCAGTGTAAGCACCTTGGCAACACTGACTGCAAATTAACCAACATTGGCAAAGGCAAAGTGAAACAAGTACATGTGGCACTTTTTGTCTAACTTCAAGTCTTAATTTGCTTCGCTGTCGTTTCGCTGTTTGCTGTCTCTCAACTCAAGCAGCTGAGTGTGGCAGCCACAGAGACTTGCCCCATTCCCATTCCCATCCCCTCCTTTAGAGACCCCTTTAGAAAAGTTGCACCCCGCTTGCACTTTATACTTTTGATTAATCGTTTGAGTTATGCGACGATTCCAACCCAAAATACATTTTATATTTTGAGGGCTGCGTCGACTTTATTTCTCGAGAGGTGCTTCAACATTGTTTTACCTTATAAATCTTGTTTGGTGTGTCGCATGATATATGAGACTGCCTCACACATCTACATACGCTGTACGTGTGTGTGTGTGTGTGCGTGCTGGCATGTTGTGATAAATTTGTTGGCAACTGTGAATTCAGCCACTTTTCAAAATTGTTTTGCCAGCTTTCACATCAGAGCAATCTCTGGCTCTGATTTTTAAACCCCCCTGCCAGATATGAAAAATGAATTGAATTTCCTTCCTCGCTTTGTTTGCCAATTGAACTGAAAGTTGAAAAGGTAATACCTCATTCAACTAATGAGTTAACACTCTGGTTACTCAATTAATTCCAATTGAAAACATGAGAAAACTTCGAATATACAGGAAAAAGGCATTTCTTGATCAATTTAGCTATGGTTAATTAGCACTTCTCACAGCTAAAAAATCTTGGTACAATTTTTGGCTTATACCATTAGCTAGAATATAGATAAGAATCAGTCGGATCAGAATTGATTCTGCATCAAGATATTTAGATTACCCCTTTAAAATATTTCCATAATTTGATACTCTCATAACTTTAAAAAAAACTTAACCGATTTTAAATTGGCATGCCATCTAAATTGATTCTGCATCAAAACTTTATTCAATTGCAAATCTTTCATTTTTATGACGAATTTTAAACTTATATATTCCGAAAAAATCTGTATTCTTCCAGGAAAAACTTTATGGCTTTTGTAGATAGTGTTCCGAAAAACTGACCTATTATCAACATCTCTAATCAACTTTTTTTCTTCGAATATTACTAATTGTTGTGGGCAATTAGCAATAGATTTCCGGTGCAAAAAGAGCAAATTTTTTTTCCCATTGTTTGTTCTTAATTTGATAATTGTTAACATTAGATGGGCCGATTGGAAAGCAAAAAGAGCCATTCGATAAAGAAATTCATGGAAATGACTTTGTTATTATCACGAACTGATTAAAGCCTTTAAATTCTGTTATCTAGAAATGGTGCAATCAGTTCTGGGAAAATTATTTGATAGCCGTTGATTTACTTTGTAAGTAAACCATTTGGCTAATTTACGACCCAATCTTGTAAACACTTTAGAAAATTCAATTGACACTTGAACTGTGCGAAATCATTAACAAAAAACTGTAAGACTTCAGCGCTGGTGAATCATTGACTTAAAAAAAGCTCAAAATAAATTCTTATATCATATGTTTGTTTTGATAAGAATGCAGACATGTAGACACCATTGACAATGCCTTACGGTCTAAATGATAAGGGACAATGGGACATGTGCACTGATTAGTCCAGAGTGGCAATCTATCATGCCAAGTGGGTGTAAGGTATCTACTTACTATTTATAACCTCAGACATGATATCGAAACAAATGTAATCATCTTAAGACTGCAGAAAGCCAATTAACTTGTACATCTTCTTGTCTATCTTATCTCCAGTGGTGCAGAATTTTCTGCAGTACAGCATGAATTCTGTCTGCTATAAAAGCATCCGCAATTTGAGATGAGCAATTAGTAAACATTTCGAAGTAACAGAAACCTCGAACCACAATTAAATTCAATCGAAGCAAAATGCAATTGTTCACTCGTGTACTGTTACTGTCAGTAGCCGTGATTGGCGTAAGTTTTGTAATCGTATTTGGCCACTTAAGTGACCACTTAATCGAATGACGTACGATTTTTATTGCAGGCAAACGCGTGGCCTGACCAAAGTCTGCTCCGCATGGTAATGGCTCAGGTGAGTGCCCACTCCATGATCGAGGATCGGGCCCTGTCGCCAGCTGAGAGTGTCTGCTATGTGTCCTACAACAATGCCACAAATCAGATTGCCAGTCAGTTGAGCAATGCCACCAACAAGTGCGAAGAGGCCGCCAATCGCACCACAATCACCAACTATCAGAGCACCAACTCCTCGGTCAGTCTCATCCGCAGTCAGTTGCTCAACTTGGAGCAAAACTTGCAGCGTTGCAGAAATGAAACCGACAGCGCGCGTCTGATCAACTGCACCGTTTCCTACGTGAGTACTGAAAACTGCTAGTAAAGACTTGGAACTGATAATCCACATTTGAAATCCTTGTAGTTTGACGAGAACCTGAAGTTGCTGGACACCTCCAACTCTAAGGCCTATCAGGTTCAGTCCCAGATTGCCGCCGATTCAAGCAACATTATCGCTCAGCGTTCCAACTGCGTCAGTGCTGCCATCAGCGAGACAAAGGTCAAGACCATTGAGGCGGCCAATGATTATGATAGTTGCCTGGGAAAGATTCCCTACCAGCGTGATCTGATTGTGCACCAAGAGCAGCCATCAGCTCAGGCCTCAGAGCAGGCACAGAATCAGGCCTCAGAGCAGTCAATGATTCAGCCCGGAGAAAAGTCGATGAATCAGCCCGGAAAGCAGCCTCAGAATCAGCATGGAGAGCAGCCAATGAATCAGATTTCAGAGCAGAAGCCCGTCCAGCATTCAGAGAATCAGCCCCAGGCACAGCCCATCAACTAATTGAAAATTGAGATATGGCATTTAAAATGAAACCAATCTTCAGTTTAAATAAGCGCAGAGAATAAAGAGCTTTCAAAATCATTTTACTTGACCTTCTCAATTCAACGTAGCACATCTTGATACCACCGACTTCGCATTATATTAAATAGCATCTACTATAAATATCCATTAGGTTTGAGTAATCTATGCTGATTGGTAAAAATTTAAGTGTCTTAACAATCGCCATTCCTAGAATTTTTCTTTTTCTACGCCTTACCCAAGACTCTTTGGCGCAGATATCGTTTGATTAAGTTCTATATATACATACTGATATAAATATATATTTATGCAGATAATTCCAATCATTCATCAGGTGGTTTAGGCACCTTATCACCGAGCGGAAGAACCAACAAAAATTACTTTACTGAAAGTGACTTAAAATCGATTTTTATATAAAAACAACAAATACTTGAGACGTCATAGTTTTTTTTTTTTATAAAAAATTTGTTTAAAATGGTCAGTGGGAGCATTGTCGGACTCAGAAACGAACCGAACCGCCACTATGGAGGTTCTCCGCACGCTTGCAGTGCTTTTCGCACTATTATTTGTAAGTATTTTATATATCAGTTCAACCAGTCGGTTGCATAACATCTACACAGATAGTAAAATATATCTTGATACCATTTAAATTGCTTAATTCTTTTTTATTTATAGACTTTCACTGCCGCTGAGCCAGTTTATTCGAATGCCATCACCAGTGAACTGAGTTTGGGAAACTTGCTGTACGATGCCATCACCGGAGAATTGACACTTCCCGAGCCGAATATCTTGGAGAATCTGGATAAATGCGTCGCCAAATATTCATTGCAAAATGTGGAGCTATTGATCAACGCGGGTATCAAGATGCGCGAATGCGGCAATCTGAATCAAAATGATCTGCAAAACTTCATGCAGCAAACGAGCTCATCGGGAGTCAAGGACTCGTTCAAGCAACAGTCGATCGCCTGTAACTCCCGCAACTGCTATGCCGATCTGGTAAGAAAGGGCTTAAAGACCCTTTACATTATCAGAATCTAATGGAATGGAGTTTCTTTCAGGTCATGAACTTGTTTGCCGATGTGCGTCCCTTGCATAAGAATTTCTGGCAAATTCAACGTTGTGTTAATCATCAACTGAAGATAACTATGCACAACTTAAGGAGCTCGTTTGTCAGCTTAGAGAACTGCGTTTCCGAATCACCAAGAGGACAAAACTCCACAGAAGGTCCTGGATGGAACAACACAACTCCTAGCTGGACTGGCCCTACTCCAATGTGGAATGCAACTACTCCAGGCAACTGGAGCACCCCAAGCTGGAACTGGACAGAGCCTACCTGGAGCACTCCAAGTTGGAACTGGACACAACCTACCTGGAGCACCCCAAGCTGGAACTGGACACAACCTACCTGGAGCACCCCAAGCTGGAACTGGACCCAACCTACCTGGAGCACCCCAAGCTGGAACTGGACCCAACCTACCTGGAGCACCCCAAGCTGGAACTGGACACAACCTACCTGGAGCACCCCAAGCTGGAACTGGACCCAACCTACCTGGAGCACCCCAAGCTGGAACTGGACCCAACCTACCTGGAGCACCCCAAGCTGGAACTGGACACAACCTACCTGGAGCACCCCAAGCTGGAACTGGACACAACCTACCTGGAGCACCCCAAGCTGGAACTGGACACAACCTACCTGGAGCACCCCAAGCTGGAACTGGACCCAACCTACCTGGAGCACCCCAAGCTGGAACTGGACACAACCTACCTGGAGCACCCCAAGCTGGAACTGGACCCAACCTACCTGGAGCACCCCAAGCTGGAACTGGACCCAACCTACCTGGAGCACCCCAAGCTGGAACTGGACACAACCTACCTGGAGCACCCCAAGCTGGAACTGGACACAACCTACCTGGAGCACCCCAAGCTGGAACTGGACACAACCTACCTGGAGCACCCCAAGCTGGAACTGGACACAACCTACCTGGAGCACTCCAAGCTGGAACTGGACACAACCTACCTGGAGCACTCCAAGCTGGAACTGGACAGAGCGGAATGAGACTACCCCTAACTGGAACTTCACTACCCCAAGCTGGAATGAGACTACCCCTAACTGGAATGCAACTACTCCCACCTGGAGCACACCTAGCTGGAATGCAACTACACCTACCCCAAGCTGGAATGAGACTACCCCTAACTGGAATGCAACTACTCCCACCTGGAGCACACCTAGCTGGAATGCAACTACCCCTACCCCAAGCTGGAATGAGACTACCCCCAACTGGAATGCAACTACTCCCACCTGGAGCACACCTAGCTGGAATGCAACTACCCCTACCCCAAGCTGGAATGAGACTACCCCCAACTGGAATGCAACTACTCCCACCTGGAGCACACCTAGCTGGAATGCAACTACCCCTACCCCAAGCTGGAATGCAACTACCCCTACCCCAAGCTGGAATGAGACTACCCCCAACTGGAATGCAACTACTCCCACCTGGAGCACTCCTAGCTGGAATGCAACTACCCCTACCCCAAGCTGGAATGCAACTACCCCTACCCCAAGCTGGAATGAGACTACCCCCAACTGGAATGCAACTACTCCCACCTGGAGCACTCCTAGCTGGAATGCAACTACCCCTACCCCAAGCTGGAATGAGACTACCCCCAACTGGAATGCAACTACTCCCACCTGGAGCACACCTAGCTGGAATGCAACTACCCCTATCCCAAGCTGGAATGAGACTACCCCCAACTGGAACTTTACTACCCCAAGCGGGAATGCAACAGATCCAACCTGGAGCACACCTAGCTGGAATGCCACTACCCCAAACTGGAATGAGACTTCCCCCAACTGGAATGCGACTTCCCCAAGCTGGAATGAGACAGACCCAACAAGCTCCACCGAAGCTCCAACAACTACAACTACGAAAAGTTGGTGGGAAAATATCTGGCATGACCTTGGACTCTAAGTATTTCCCTTAGATCCGTGCCAGCACCATTTTTAAATTTAACAATCAGTTAACTTAGTAATAAATTGAACAGCAATGAAATGTATATACTCAAATAATCTTAATTATGCCCAAGCGGGCCAATGAATGTCCAATAATATGATAAGTTATCAGCTTCAATTGCAAGAAAGGGAAACAAGAACAAAACGAATGGTAAGAAGATGGCAAAAAAATGTGTTTATGGCAGTAAAAGCCACAAATTGGCAACGCCCACATAGCTGCGGCTTGACTTGGTCAGCGCCTGATTAAGATTTATTAGCCAACTGAGCACCACGTGTCGCAGACGGCTCCACAAAATGATGGATTTGAGTGAACCGTCAGCAAAATATTGTACAATGCGAGGGTAATAAGAGAAGCAGAGGCATAAGTAAAGAAAGACAAAGAAAGAAATTGAAGGGAAAGCAAGAATGTCAATAAGTGAGGGGGGGAAAAGGCGAAAGCGAGCAGCAATAATTAGTTACACTCGGCGAGGCTAAATAATGAGCTGGCTGTCAGCATCTTGCGCCGCAGGCTGAGCATCAGATATCCTGTTAAACGGCTAAGTAGTTTTTTCCCCTCTAACAAGTACCAAAAAAGACCAATAAAATAATCATAGTTAAAGCAAAAGTTACGAGATGAAGTTGAAAGCCAGGCGAAAGTTTAATAATTGCGGACAGCATTCAAGCTTAGCTGAAGAACTACCTACATTATTCTGCAATGTCTGACATTTGCATAACCCTAGCACGTATGTGTGTGTGTGTGTGTTTGTGTGTGTGTGGTTACATGCATTGTGCATACAAAGGCAATCTGACCTAAACAATGAGAGTATGCGCAAAACTTTTAACCTCAGCTCCAGTAGATAAATCAAGCTGGATCATCGCCCTCGGCATTCATTGTCCACACCACATCGCCATTGTCTCTTTGGGTGTTAATTTCAGAAGGTGTACTGATGTGTATGAGTGTGTCAGTGTGTGGGTGTACAAGTATGTGTGTGCACTTGCTGCAGGTGCTGCAGATACACTCGATTTGCGATTTGCGGCCTGGATTGGTGCTAAAGTTGCTGCCAACACCATTGACCACTGAGTCTAACATTGTGAATCTGTGACCTGGCCAAAAGGCAATAAATTATGCCAGCACCTCATACTCCTCCCTCGCACCACTATCTATTCATGTTGCGTCTGTGTAAATATTTTTTTTTCTATTTAACAGGACTGACAACCTTTAGACTGGGACAGCTTGATTAAAGCTCTAATGAAAATGCTCAATTTAAAGTGATCAATTAGCATTAATAGCAGGCAAAGTTCATTCATTCAGTTAGGCTCCAATCACGAGAAAAGAGCATTCGATAAATAATTCAAAGAAACAAAAAAAGAAGAAAAAGTGATTAGATTACGCACAAAAGGGGTTTTTCTTAGGCATATAATAAGTTAAACAACAAAAGAAAGATTAAATACAATCGTTGGCTGAAGTTGACTTCAAGATACCCTGACTCTAGACAAATTATAAAAATAAAATCACTGCGGACGGCAGTCCGCGCTAGTGACGAAGGCATAGACATAAAAGCGCGGTTTGTTCGCCTCCTCCAGATATATAAATACATAAATGAAGACTTGGTTTTTTAGTAGTCGGTTATGCCCATTCAGAGTGTAAAAAAATTTTTAACCGTTTTCTTTTATGAAAATCAAAAAGTTTTCGAGAATACAACATAATCGTAAACTTTAATGATATGAATGGCCAGCGGGTAAGCGGTCGTATCTCTTAAATGGCCAATTAAGATTTCTTTTTCTTAAAACAAAAAAAAAATAACGGAACGCTTACTTAGACTTAAACAGGGCAACGGCAGCACAAGTCAAAGACAGCAAACTGAAAATTAGTAAGTCATTAAAGTGAAACGCCTGCCCGTTAAAAAGGCCAACAACAGCATGAATAACTTGAGATGAGAACAGACGAAAAGAGACGCGCTTCAACCAGGTGGCAAGTACTGCGAGAAAGACTGTGCGAGAGAGAGAGAGGCAGCAGCAGCTGACAGACTGACGTTTAGGTAACTAATAGGCCTTATTTGCATGTTAATTGCTCTTGACTAAGTCAACAGCCAAAGCAAAAGCAACGGCAACGGCAACAGCATCAACAACAGCAACGAGCGTAAACGACAGCAGAAAAGTATTCTAATAACGGCAGCACAACGCGAATAATGAGAAATGAGGCAAAAATGTTGAAGAGGCAACAACTGACAACAGCGAAAAGACAAACGCGAAATGTTGCATGAACACAACATCAGGCAAACTGACGCTTCAAAGTCGGCAACTCTCATTAAACAAACACATTAAATTTGTGCTGCGCTGAAAAGTATGCAACACTTTTTTGCCCATCAAGTCAAAAACCCCAAATGTCGTGTCACTGCCATTAACAGTTAAATGTGCTCAATGCGCATGCAAATAAATTGCCGTTATGTAGGTATTTGCGCTCTTTCAATTCCATCGTAATTGTTTTGTTTGCATTTTCGGGAATGCGCAGGGAATATTTATGCATTTTTCAGGCGCACCCAGCGAAGCGTTAACAAATATCCAAGGGCGGGAAGGGAAATGACAGCAGCAATTGTGCAACATTTTGCATTTGTTGCAACTATTTTTGTGCATATTTTAAATTACTTTCAGTCCCCCAAACACACACACACACATACGAGTACAGCTTGTATGTAACATTGAACTTTTGCTAATGCCATAAATGAAAAGTTTTGCATATTATTCTAATTATTTAAGATATGCAAAGGGAAGTACAACTTCCGCCCACACACACATACAAATGGAATACCATTACGCTACAAATAGATTCAAAGTTGTTGTAGTATAAATCAAAGCAGCTGTCATTCTAATTAAATTTGATTTCGTATGCTTAATTTTTTGTTATTCTTGTCAAGTTCATTTCGATAGCAGGTTGGCTTGTCTCATTACACAATCAATTTGAGTCTTTTGGTTTTCGGCATTCAGTTTTCCGGTTACAATGGCAACCACTCGTGGAGTGGTTGTGGTAACCACATTAATTGCTCATAAAACGTTTCCTCCCATTTTGTTGAATCGATCAAAGTTAATTGGCCTGCGACCGCCATTTGCATGTCATGCATATTTAATAAACAACAAAAAAGTCGGCATAAAATATAAAAAATATTTGCAACAGCAAATTAACATACAGAAACGACAAACGACACGCAATCACACCAACAATAATAATAGCATAAATTAAGTAAGAATTGTGGATAAATGTTGCTAGCAATCAAAGGATACCCTGTAAACCGTAATATTCATTAATAACGTAATATTAATTATTATTCATTATTGTCATGAAATATTGAGTTAAGAAAAGAGTAACTCCTTTTTCCTTTATTACTCTTGCAAAACTTAAATATACCCCTTACGCTGAGTGTAGGGTATATAATGTTTATATAAAAAAGGAATATATGAACTGCGTGGTCTGATGCAGTTTGCAAAGAACTACAAAATTAAGTAATGCCGCATTAAATGAGCATATCATTTGGCAATAATTTGTGATCACGAAACAACGCTGAAAATCAAATTAGTTAGGGAAATCAACAACAGAGCATAATAAAAAACGAAACAGCTTGTAAATATACTGAGCTTGTATTCAATTTTAGCACATCATAAATAAACCATTAGTTCGCAATAAGAATGGCAAATAAGCAGGTGGGCAGGGTGGGGCGGTAGAGGGGAAACTTCAACCCTTGAAAGACAAACTCTTTTTCAGTTTTCAGTCTTCGCTTTGTGCCACGTGCCGTTTCCTTCTTTATGTGCCGCATACATATTTAAAAATCACATGCTATAAAAATTGTAATTTGTATAGTGTGTGCCGTGTGTGGGTGTGTTTGTGTGTGTTTGCGGCAAGGTGTGAAGCCAGGCGAACCCATAAAATAAGTGCCAAGCTGGTAAATGTATTCCACACGCAGCTCCAATACAATCACAACGATATGAGAGTTTATACTTGCACTTGCCCAACTACTTGCCAATTGCGAAGGCAGTTCAAAAAGTTATAACAATAATAAGAGATCTTAAAAATGCAATCGAATGTAGTGATGTAAACTCGATTTACGCTAAGCTATTTTCCAGTACTTGAAATCGAAATTTTTTTTTAACTTCAATCAGATTAATAGAAAAATCGACTTCTGACAAAGGAAAAATAATGAAGATTGAATTTAAATGAAAAGCCATGTAAAATAAGACATTCCGCTTGTAAATTATGCAATAATTATGCTTTAAAATTTTAATTTTTTTTTAAATTAAAGAAAATAAAGGTACATATTAAAAAAAATTGGTTTCACTCTGTGTATCATTAGGCTCTCTTCAAGCAGCTCTCGTTTGACTAAAATAAACTTTCTTTAACTATAGCAAAATGAAAACTTTGAAGGCTTCCACGCTTGAAAAGATTCTGTTGGGCTGTGACATTTAATGGGCGCACTTGTGAATTTATGGGCATGGCCGCCGGCTATCTTTAGCTTTTCAAATACTTGAAAAGCGGATGAAGCAAGAAATTTGAAGCGATGCCCATTGAAAAAGCTTTATCAGGAGCATTGCCCGAGGCGATGTTTATAAACAGAGAAGACTCATTGATTAATTAACTATTTAGAGAGTCGTCGGGTTTATCAGACGATGGCGCTTTTGAGGCAGCAGACACCGCAGGCATTGTCCATAAATTCACAAGTACTTGGCTAAGACTGCAGCTTAGTGGCAGTCTCTTAAAGCATTCTCGTCGTAGATGCTACTGCCTCAGTTGAGGCAACTTGCGACAGTTGCCTCACCGTTGGCAAAGCCGCCGCATTGCCATAAATTTGCGCGCTTAATACAATGTCGCCTCAGCCGGGCCCGTATAATGGCCTAAGTAAGTGGTTAGCGGTAGTCAACACTTGCGGACGCCATCTTAGCCGCAAATGCGCGAGGCTTCAACTCCATTAAATTGTCGAATGCTGCGCGGGGACGCGGTAAAGGAGCGTACAAGAAAGGGGAACAGGAGATGGCCGGAAAAAAGAACACAGTAAAGAAAATTTTATGCCATTGGATTTAAATGCGCAACAGACGCAATCGTAGCCAGTTCCAAATGGGAAACGAATGAAAACCTCAACAAGGAATGCCCAACTATGAGACTACCCTGTACTTATTTATAAACTAAGCACGATTGAACTGGTGAGTTTAATAAATAAATTTCGCTTCTTTTGCTTATAAGACAAAAGAGACTCGCCCAACTTTTAAGGGGTATCACAAAAAAAAGGTAAATATATCTACCGCATGCATATCGAATTTTGTAATTTAACTTTACAACTGTTTAATTTACTGCAATTTTATGGGGTCCAGGCAAGGCGCCAATGGTGCAAGCTGATTGAAATAAATCGAAACTTAATGCTCCTGGCATTGAAAAAGTTATTTTGCCGGCTGCGATGTAAATTGAATTACGCATACGCCGCGTGGTCCACACACTGACTGAAATATTGGCCGGGCATTATTTTCAATTAAATCATAAAATATGTTGTCAATTATTTTCTGTAGCTTTTTGCCAATTTATTAGTTAAATATTAATCAAAGCTCATATTGATTATCATATAATCTGAGAGAATTATGTTTTCGCATAATTAGAAGACAAAAGATTCAATCAACTTTAACAGATAGAGAAAAACTCTATCATCATCATCATCATTATTATTATTATGATTGTTATTTTAATTGGTAACGGTCAACTGTATCTGCTTTAATGGATGGATAACTTGTTTCAGGTTTCTATGCGAAACTGAACACACACAAATTCACATAAATTTGCGGGGTTATAACTGCAACGCGGTAATCGCTTTTCGGTAATGTGGTTGTTATTGTTTTTGCTTTTGTTATTGTTTTTCCCTTCCCTTTTTGTTGTAAAATACTCGATGGTGTAGCAGAGTTTTTTTGGCTCGTGTGGCACAAAACTGGCTGCCTGTTTTCTATGTGCATGCGGTTGACTGCATTTGTTTATATTTTGTGGATTGTGGCCATTTATGGTCCGCTTTGAGCCGACTCAGCGGAAGCCATAATGTCCATTTAATGTGCCCACAATAATGGTAATGCAACAAATACATAAACCCCACAAATACATATATGTACACATTGTATACCTGCCAACATTGCACTATTCTTTGTGATTCGCATTTCATTGAAGAGTTTTCAAAAACACATGAATGCAAATTTATCGCATTATTTATTCTCTTTAATGTTTAAAACAGCAAGCAAATATATTTTATAAAAGTAACTTTATTAAAATAATAAGTAAAAGAAAAATTTGTAAGTGTAAATGGAAATTTTAGTGAGATTTAAATGAAAACAATGGTAATTATTATAATAATATACAAAATAATAATACAAATAACAAAGTACTAAATTTAAAATTAATTTCCATTAAATGAGAAGAGCATTGGAAAGGAAGTTGTATTGAAATTGTATTTAATTCATTGAAGCTTTTCTGTGAAACATTTGCAAGGACAGTATAAGAAACAAAAGGATGCACGCTTAAAGTGTTTTTCCTTTTGTTTTTACCATATTTTTTTTTATTTTAATTAAAAATTTGCTCTTTTGCTGCTGCTTTTATTGTTGCTGCTTTTATTGTTGCTGCTTCTGTTGCTGTTGTTTTTGTTGTTGTTCTTGCATGTAAAGGACAAGCTAAGGAGACTGGCAGGCTGTGCAGTTTGCGCTGAGATTAAAATCAATGTCCTGCCAGCATTTGCCTCGCCCCCGCCCTCTCTTGCCCACTCAGGGCCGAGCTGAAGGCTGGCAGTGGGACACTGTGACAGTGGAGTTCAGTGGGACGGTGTGACACACAATAAATTTCATATTGCCTTAGGACATAAAAGGGCGTGTATAATATGCAAACACAATCAACGCGTCAGGACAGTTGTGTTAGCTGCACACGCACTGACGACAGACGAAGGGTCAGAGGAAGGGGTTGGGGAAAAGGGACTCGAAATGAAAGAAAGTCGCCGTCAAGCCCACAGAGAGATAGAGAGCGAAAGAGAGAGGCATAGCAAGTGGGAGCAGCATGACAATTCGAATGAAGCTGAGTACGAGAAACACACACACTTACAACTAACTGTAAAGCAAAACTTTGAAGTGCCCAAGCAGGCACATATTGTGCATGTGTCTGTGTGTTAGTAGTGTGTATGAGTGTGTTAGTGTGTGCGCATAAAGCAAAGCAATATAAAAGGAAATAAACCGGCGACAGCGCTGCCAGGCAGCCAGCCTGAATATGAGCACAAACTAAACGAAAGCATATAAAAAAAAACGAGAAACAACAAGAAAAATATATATAAAAAAAAGAAAAATAAAATAAAAACAGTGAAAGAGTGCAAGAGAAAGAGAGAGGAAGAGAGAGAAAAAAGTTTTTTATGTAGAGACGTGCAGAAATTTTTAATTTGCGGTTTGCTGCTGCTGCTGCAAAAGTGGGAAGAGCTCGGTCTTTATGCGTGCCCAGAACTCCGAGCAGAGTCCAAAAGTAAAGCCAGTAAGGAGAGAACTTGACTCGCTTGAAGAGGAAGCGCAAGAGTGAGAGAGAGAGGCGGGAGAGGGAGAGAGAGGGGAGAAATAGTATGCTGCTTATTATGATTTACATATTTTCTATGCCAAGCTTTTGCCCAGCGGCTGCCTTCGAGTGCTCGAGACTAACACACACATATATAAAGGGATAGGGCAAATGCAAAGCGTAGATTGTAATTAAAGTTCACGAGGTCAAAGCAAGAGCCAAGCTGCTGCTGTCGCTGCTCCTAGCATCGATGGACCAGTTGCCGCCTTATGTTGCTCCTATCGCCTCCTAGTTGCATTGTTGCATCCTCTTCGCTTGGCATATTCATAGCATACATTCATACATTCGGGCGCGCCATGGCACAATATCCTCCTGCTGAGCTGCAAAACGAGTTAAGTGCACTCTAAAATATGTGGCCTCGCGTTCAGTTGAGTTCTGTTCTGTTCTGTTAAGTTGAGTTGAGTCCTTGCTGTTTGCAGTTGTCCTCCGTCCGTCTACGCAAGAAAACGCAACTATGCGGAGTGTCTGACTGTGTGTGGTATGTGTGGTGTGTGTGAGTGTGTGTGGCATCTGCAACTTCCGCAACGTCTGTCATTTGCATATTTAAATTGCAGCCAAGCAGATTGTCATCAACGCGTTTTAAATGTTGATAAATGCGTGCCATAATTTAATGTTCCTCTCTCGCTCTGTCCCTCTTCTCCCTACTATCCTACCACTCGTCTTCCCTACCCTCCTTTTCACCCACCGTCTGCCTGTCTGTTTGCAATGCACATTTTAAATGCTCAACACGGCGTATGAGTAACTTCTGTCAGCTGACATTGCCGCTGCTGATGATTAACAAACTGAAACTTTTTCCATTTACTTTTAAGCAGCTGCCTTGTTTTTATTTTATAAGCTCTAAATGCCAATAAATCGCTTTACTGACAACAAGTTGGCATTGTGTTTGATTAAAACAAAATATTTTTACTAAAGTGACAATCAAAATCAATAACAAAGTGTTTGAGAAATGCTACAAAAAAATACCCTATCAAATGTTAAACAAGTTTTGATGAGAATTAATTTTATGATTACTTGAAGTGAGTTCTGTTTTGTAAGTCAGACTCTGACTTCTGTTGAAAATATGATATTGCTAATGTACTGGAAAGTTGATAAAGATACTTAATTATTTATGAAATAAAATAAAGTTTTAATTATATTTATTTAAGTCTTATTTTGTAAACATTTACACTGTATCAAATAAACACTTTTCTGTGTAAGACCATATACTTTTAAACAGAAAAAAGTTCTTTTATGTTCTTTTAAATGACTACTCTAATAGATCTCTCTTTTGGCAAGCATATCAAAAAGTAATGCCTTTCATTTAATCCTTCAAACAGAGCCTAACGTACCTTGAAGTTCACTTTGATCTACAAATGATAGACCCTTCTCTCCGTTCCCTCGCCGGAAAGGGTATAAAAATATCATTAGCAATTGCAGATTGCTGACTGCAAAACAATCGACTGTCAAATGCCGCGCTTTTTGCCACAGGATACGATGCTCTTGCCACACACACACGCACACACACTTCCCTATGGCTAAAAGTGTGCTTGAAAAATTATGCAGACATTGTGTTTGGTCCTTGGCGTTTGGCTTGGTCCTTGCCTATGCTCTGCTCCTTGGTCCTTGGGCGCTTATTTAACAGTTGTGACAAAAAAGTTTGTCACGTCACAAAAAGCATTTCAAGCAGCAAAAATTCAACACTTTGTTAAAATGTCAAATGAAACATGTCATTTATCATGCCGGCACTGGCACTTTCACTTGCCCCCCAGCCCCAGAGAGAGAGAGAGAGGGAGAGAGAGGGAGAGAGAGGGAGAGAGAGAGCGAGAGAGATACGTACCGCACTGCGTTGAGAGTGCATATATCCTGTGTCGCTCTTATCTGTTTTAACAAGCGTTACACTTTCAGCAAATACGTTTATGCCTCGCCGCGGAGCACAAGCTGAAAGGGAGGAAACAGAGATGGAGGCGTGAGTGGGGAGTGAGGAGAAAGACAAGGAGAAGAACGACAAACAACCGCACGCTGTTCCGGGCTCTTCCGGCTGGTATTTCTTGTGCTTCAGTTACAGTTACACCGACAGCTCCAGCAAGGAGGAGAACTAGGATCCGTTGCCGTTGACATTGCTTAAGTGCGGGTCCAACCTTTTCGCACTCGAACGCAGCGTCGAAACATTTTCAGTGGTAATTTTTCCCATTTTTTTCTAGTTTTTTTGGAGTGTGCAACAGCAGCAGCGAAATGCCAGGCAAAAGGCACAAAGGCACGCCCACACTGGCTGCTAAAACTACACACACACACACACAGACACCACAGTCAACACAGTCCACACATTTCAAGCAGCTGCTCGTTGTGTGCAACCCGCGACAAGGCATTTAAAATTGAAACAAATTGTGAATGATGCTGTGGGACGAAACAGAACGAAATCCAGAGCCAGAAGCCTGTTTCTCTAGCCAGAAAATATACCGAGTACACCTCATTCAGCAGCTAGTGTATCCTTCTATGCTTGTATCCTTGTACTCCTCGTGCTGCTCTGTTTGTTTCTTTAACTCTCTTGACGGTTTGCTTTATTGCTGTTTGCTTTTTGTACACCAAACACCAAACACACAGACACTCGCTACATTCCACACTCTATGAATATGTAAGAGTACATTCATACTATTCATTCATTCACTTAAGCATCGTTCCACCATTTGCTTGGCAACTTCAAGAACTTTGTTACAAGCGGCAACTCGGACTTGCGTAATTGCGAATTTAGATTACAAAATCGTAACATGAGGAATTTCTGCAGAAACCTCAAGAACTTACTTCATATTCGTGAATATTCATAAGCCACTCCGCTCAGCTCAGCTCAGTCGCTACTTTCTACTTTTAGATAACAAGCAAACATGACAAAACATGTTCCACTAACAGTATTCGCACACTCGCATGTGTTGTATACGAATACGAATGTGTATCAAAACACTCTCCTTGCTCTCTCTTGTTACGTTTTGTTGACACTTGTTCATTTGATGCCTTTATATTTTCCAAGCTGCCTTGAGGAATTTAAATTCTTAGTCTTGATTTGGCTTAAAGCTTAAAGAAGAAGCTCTAATTAATTGAAAGCGTGTGAGATTCTAGACTTCAAACTCAATGTCATTTACTTCTTAATTATGTATTTATTTAATGTTAACTAAGAGCAGTTGATCAAAAACAACGTTTATAAATAAAAATAAAATGAAGAAGATATTAAATTAAATTATTAAGATATTAAGCTATTTTTATTACATACAAATAAAATTTAAACTAAGAGGATAAATCTTAAAAACCTCTGCAGCTTAAATGATGCTTGCATTGCATTCATCTACTCAAATTCTGGAAAACCAAAACATTTAGCGTTTGCTATAAAATATTTAAGCTCACTTTTAGTAAATCTCTTCCTCTCAAAATATGAAATTTGTGCAGTACAATCGCTGACATTGCTCAAATGCCACAAATGACACGTCATACCTATGTGGCTAAGCCAGAAACTCAACCAAAAGTGAAAAAATAAATAGGAAAAAAATAAAATAAAAGTCTGCCCTATCGCTCGTTTAATGCACTTCAAATTGACAAGTAAAACCGCAAACATTTGCTGACCCAAAAAATATTCACAGTCAATGTGAAAAACGTTCGGCCAATAAAGTAAAAATTGCCCAAAAATAAGAAAAATGCGATACATTTTAACTGGACAGCTGCAAGTACAGTAAAAAATTGAAAAATTGAAAAAACGAAAAATATAAACAAAGTCGCACACATATGAATATGTGTATGTATGTGTATATATTTTAAAATGGGCAACAAAAAAGTGTAAGCATTTAAGCGGCATGAGGCAGAGGCAGAGGCAGATAGGCTGTGGCAGTAAAGTAAACGCTGAGGCTGAAACGTTGCCAACTCACTAAAAATGTTGAATGCTGCAAATAAAGCGCGGAGACACGCAGCGTGCGCTGCATTGAAACAAAGCCAAGTCATAAAAATAAATATAAATTTAACAATTCTCGTTTTTTTTTATTTTTTTTTTCGTTTTTCGGTTTTGGGGCACAACACGTATACGCAATGTAAACGCTGGTGGCAGTTGCCACGCCCCGGCAACAGCAGCAGAGGCTTGTGGCAGTCGGTCAGCCGAAAAACACGTAAGCATGCAATTAACAAATTTGTGATCGACCAGCAGTTACCCTGTAGTCAGCTGTGATGTTGAATTTTATTCAAAATAAATTGATATAGAGTTTCCCCGTAGTTACCAAATAAAACCATAATTTTATGTAATGTGATTGGCTAGATAATACTCTGCAGTTATTTATGAGAACAATGTTTCATCAAGTTAACAGGAGAACTACGTGTTGTTGGGTTAAACGCCTATTAGTCACCCAGTATTTAATTATGATGCCATAAAAACATCAAACTATGATAAATTTAAAAACTATAATAGTAAATTTTACTAAAATGACTGACTAGCAAATACCTTTTAACCTTGAAATCATCTATATTTTTCTTGTTGTCCAATTTGTGATAAAATTAAGTATACCTCTTTTTAACATATTGAAGCCTACAGGGTATTAACAGGCCGTTGCTCACCTGAAGCGGCAGCCAAATGCCTGACAATGGTGTGAAGCACAGGCCGTATGCGTTTTTATGAATTATTTCATAATAAATTTTCAAAAAGACTTTTTCGTTCACGGCAAGGACGACACGCTGTGACCAAGGCCTGCTTTTGACCAGGTCAGTTGACACCGCCAGGAACACCGTCACCACCTGCAAACAACAACAAACGATGGACAATACCAAAATTTAACACCGCATTGACTTTGTTAAAAGAAAACAAAAAAAAAACATACAACTAAAACAAAGAGAGGAAAACTGACAGCGGGCTTTTTGGACATGGCCAAAACGTGGCGTTTGAAGAGCGATGCGATAAAGAGTGGCGCATTCAAGTGTTGGCCACACAATGCAAATATTTAAATTTAATTAACTATATTTACAAAATGCGAGGCGAAGGCCATTAAACTACCACACGCATATGCAGAATGTTGATTCTGAAGCTTTGCGTCAATCAAATCGAAGCGCAGAGCAAAAAAAAAAATAAAAATAAAATAAAAAACATAATAAACTGCTCAAGTGAAAGTGGTTTTTATGCTGCCACACGCAGACTGTAAATGATTAAAGTGCACATACTAAGAGATACCCTATAACAAGTTTGCAAGAACATTGATTTTTAATTTAAGCACCATTTGCTGTGTCTTTTTTATTAAGAATCGTATATATAGTATATATATTATCAGAAAAAGGAGCAGTCATAAAAATATAATATAATTATTATAAAGCTATATTTTTCTTCATTTTCAGAGGAAATTAAAAGTCGGAATTGTGTCCATAATGTAACTGAAAAATCTAAAAATTAATGTTACTTTTTAAGATACATTCATATTGCACTCATTTGGTTGTTTACAGGGTATCTTTAAGCCGAATGTCTCAAAATGCGACTCTAAGCACGCTGTAGTTTCATTTTTACGACTTTTTATCTATCCATTTGTGAGTCGTCACTAATTTAGTGGCACAATAGAGTATCTAAAGTGGCTGAAACTCAGTTTAGAGTAGAGTCTGGCACAAAGGATACACAGAATTAGCATTAAAATCAAATGCAGGATATAGGATGTGGGATGTGGGAGTGTGTGCTAAGCAAATAGCACCAGGCAAGGAGAAATGAGAGGAAGATGGCGAAGAGGGGAAGAGGGGAAGGCTAACTTATCCCTTTGCCATAAATGTGCGTTTTTGGACATTTGGAAATTGTAAAACATCCGTTCTGTGTTACACACACACATACACACACACACACAGATGAGAGTAGAGTGTGCATTTGTTTAACTCAAAACTGTAGCCGGAAACGGAAATAAATGCTGTCAGCATTTTATTTGTTTGGGAGTGCGTGATTTTTATGCCCACGCCCAGGCAAACAAAGCATCGAAAAGGGACTACAACAAAAAAAAAACATAAAAAAAAGAGAGAAGGAAAAGGCTAAAAGAAAGCCAAAGAAATAATAAACGAGTAAAAGACGTAACGGAAAACGGAAAGCGACTTAGCCAAAGCCAAATGCTGCTGGTAATGTAGATGGCACAAGGGAAGGGAAAGGATATGAGAGTTGGGGGACGGGGTGGGGGGATGGAGGACAGCTGGGTCCATTGTAAGCCACCCCGAGGCGTCACTTTTAGCCGCCATTTGCGGAAATGGTTCTCATAGTTTGTAGTTCTTGTTGCCAAAGCCAAAGGCTTGACATAGTTTTATATGATTTCATTTTCATTTTTCAGCTTAGAAACTTCAATTTACCCGCCTGCCATTTGCAGGCACTGTTATCAGCAATGCAAATGTGAGACCCTGCGGTCTTTTCCCCACAACTCCAGCTGCTATTTATCCACTTCCTGTTACCCCTTTCTCGCTCTGTCTTTGTCCCTCTCTCTCTTTCTCTTAGCTGTTAAACTGCAATTGATTTTGAAATTAAAGCCAGTTAGTAATGTCATAAAAAACAATTTAGTTGCCAGCTCCAAAGTGTGCAAATGCAAACAAAACGTGAGAGGAATCCCTCGACTGTGAGATACTACGTAGATAATGTGGAGATACAGCCCAACAGCCAATTCAAATATGTATATCTTTAACATTATTAAAGCGCACAAACGTCCGCTAGATGGCGCCAGTAAAACTTTCCCTGCCCGCTGTTGTGAAACAATATTTAATAAATTCTGCATGTTATGTATGATAGTTGTAAAATTATTAGTTCATCTTCTGGTCAGAAATCATTACTACACAAAAGGTCGCAGCTGCCTTTCACTGTCTCTGAATATTTACAGGGTAAATATAAATGCTCATACGCAGCGTGGAACGGGCAGGAGAGCAGTGTGAGAGAGGGAGATAGAGGAGAGAGAAGGGAAACTAAAAACCTGTGTGCCACTTTGTTGCCATAATACTTTTCTATTGTTTATCAGGTCGAAGTACCCAGCCAGCCACACAGGCGACGATGACGTTGCATTGCCCGAGCGCATAAATAACAGTAACTGCGAGAGTGTACGAGTGTGCATGTGTGTGAGGATAATGGTCTGGCAGAGCGCACTGCCTTTCGGCCACTCAATAGACAAACAAACAAAACATACACACACTCTCTCTCTCTCTCACACACACACAATGAGCAAACAAAATTATTGCTTCCGGTTTTTGTTTTCATAAATTACGCCGCATAAATTCCGCACTCAATCGTGTGTGTAAAAGGCAACAAAGAGCAGGAGCCAACAGCATGTTGCAGGAGTCCTTACTGTAGTAGTCCTGGCCAACATCCTTTTTTTCTGACTTTACGATGTTTTTATTTACTTGGGACTGGGCGCGTGTTTGCGCTTATGCTTAAGCCGCCATCTACAATTCAATTGATTCTTAGCTGTTATTTGTAAAGTACGCAACGGCCTAACACTCTTGGCCAATTATTTAGCCAGCTCAGTGTATGACAAGAGAGCGAGAGAGAAGGGAAGAGGGCGAGAGAGAGAGGGAAAGAGTGCTAAATGTGCGTCAGGTGGCAAAGTTTAATAATGAAACACATAAATTGACAAAGGTTAGCACCAGACTAGCCAACAAGAAGACATCCAGTAAGTGTTGTTGTTGCTGTTGATGCCACATAAACTGACTGCCCACAGCCACGCCCCCAAAGGCTTTGATTTGGACAGCAGCCTAAGCTGGCGGCAAAGTAAAGTGCCATCGAAGTCCTAAATAACTGTAGGTGCTTGCTTTATATATATATTTCTACGGTGATGGAACAAATAATAGAAACGATAATTATTTTTTGTATTTTTAATTGCTTGGATAAAAAATATAATTTTTTTTTATTTTTATATTTTTACTTAATATCTATTTAGCAAATATCTTAAGCAATGTGACTCTATATGCATGCTTAGCTTTTTATCATATTCTTGGTCGTTTCTTTTATTTTTTCCATCACTGTACATACATATAAATAAGAGTGTGTGTGTGTATTGGCCCGACAGGTCTCTTTGGCTTTTCCATTTTGTGTTGTTGTTGCTGTGCACACAGCCAAAGTAAATTAGCAGCTAGTTTATTATAAATGTTTGTGTTAAATTTTGAGCCCAATATTGTGAAAAAGCTTTGCTTTCCTTTTTGTCTACTTTTTTTTTTACACCGAATCCAATTAAAATACTTTGGCCATTGGCCGCAAAGTTGAGCCTAGAAGTTCAGCCTGCCGCTTGTCCTACACTATGTAGTTCTGGGCATGAGGGGAGGGATATGGCTGAAGGGGGGAGGGGGCACCAAGCATAGTTGACCTCATTTCCGCAGCATGTTGAGTGTTGGCCATATTGTGGCGCTTAGTGCCATATGGTAAGCTGTTCAGTGGAGTGGAGCACGCTCCCATCCAGTGCCGTCTACATTCCCATCCATTCCTTGGAGGACATTGACAAATTTGCCACTAATCTGCGCATATTTTGATGCGACTCGAAACAAAAGTGAACTTCCCATTCTCTTGACGAGACCACTCTTGAACTCTTGAACTGTTTACTCTCTGGGTCAAGATGTCAAGCACTGCAGAGCAAATAAACTCAAAGTGTTTGAAATAAGTTTGTGTGTGTGTGTGATTTTGCGAGGCGTGTTCTATGCATTTTATATTATTTTATATAAATATATTGATGCACTTACTCAGTGAAATATTTCTTTGCTTTTCTGCTCTGTTTTGCACTGGTCTTTTACTAATTTATGCATATTTTTTTAAGTTAATAAGTCAACTGCACATGTTTTATTTCTATAGCGCGCTCAATTTTCTTAATACGGCGAAAATAGTGTGACCAGTTATCGCGATCAGTAAAATACCACATAAAATATTTCATATGACACGACATATCGGATATATACTAAATACTAACAGCGCGGTAGTTGCTCAACACAGTGCGCTAACAATCGATATTTAGTTGATATCGAAAATATCGATATTAAATAAAATTGCACAGTTAGTTTCCAAATTTGAGTAATTTAAGTTCTTTAATAAAATATATATAAATTAAAATAACGGCAAAAGTAAGTATGTATCTTAAAGTTGTTGTTTAAGTGTATTCAAACATTTTTTTATTGCGCATCTCATCATTCTTTATGGTTTATGCCGAATTGAAGAAATTCTAATGCCGCCTGCGAAATGAAAATATGCATTTATTCATTAAAACAATGTGTTCACAACTGCAAACGGGAGACAAAAGAATTATAAATAAATTGTTAAGCGTTAACGTGGTCGAAATCCAGTCTAGACCAAATAAATCAAGATGCAGATGGGTTCATTAAACGTTGAACACACAACTCAACTTAACTTGACCCAAACGAGAAAATTGACTGCGAGTCCAAAGTCCAAAGTGCTCAGGCTGATGCAGAATCCCAATCGGAATCCCATTGGTAATATTTGCACATTATCAATCAACATCAAAATCGAATTCAAGTGCTCTCTCCGTCTTTGAAGGTGGCCAAAACTGCTACTCAATATTCTGCTATTCATGCTGGACATTGAAGTGGCATCATCACGAACCACAATTACCGCATTTTATAACTCTCAACTCATGAAATACTTATCTATCTATGGGAAGTGGAGGTAACAATTGCCATTTTTATATGAACATTCTGTATTGTCCGTCTTATCGTGTTATCCCTGTACAAACTGTAATACTACTTCCGTTGGCCATATTTGCATTTCCGCTTATATTTGTTTGCTTAATGAGCTCCGTTTGCTTTTATGCTAACGGCCAATTGGCCGCAAAATTATATGAGTACTTACCGCTATCCAATGTATGAAGTGCTTCTATTGTTGACCAACATGGCCAATGGCCAATGGCCAACTACTGTCCTGCTCTTGGCCAGGTGACAGTCCATTAAAATTGTAATTGAAAAATAGCACATGTTGCTGTCATTTGTTAACGTACTTAAATGCTCAGCTACTTAGCCCGGCTTATACACCATCAGTACGAACATCATTTAAGCCTTAACCAGATTTATCTTATACCCTGTCGTTATTCAAAATTAACGAAAAGCAGTTTGATTACACCAAAAACTAATGGGATATGAAAAGGTAGAAAGTGTCTATTTAAACTATTCTGCACATCTTTTTTAAACTAAAAATAGTACATTATGTATAAAGGACTTTTTTTCTGAAACTTTCATAACATTGCTTAACTGCTTCTTTATTATACAAAAATTAATTAAAATTTGTTGTATTTTGTAAATTTCTCAAAACTTTCTTTATTCTTTATTTAATTTTAATTTTCGGTATTCGTGTTAGGGTATCTTAGCGCTATAATTAGGGTATTCCGCAGTCGAGCACTCTAAAACTATGCGTGCTTACTTCTTCTAAGTATAAATTTGTTCAATATTTATGTCCGTTAATAGTGGATTTTGTGGTCGAATTGTTGCCAAGCATTTATTGCTTTATTACTTGGAAAACTCTGGTCAAACAAGGGCGTAGTTAAGGGGTAGATAAAAAAAGGAGGGGATCATGTGTCGATTTCCATTAATGTATGTGAAAGAGCGGCAATTTCTTGGCCGGGATAATAGGATAACAAATGACAATTGTTGTTGATCGCCGTCATTTATTTTGATTTTCGGGGCCAAAAAGCAAAAGCGAAAGTTGTAAGCCACAAGACACACACACACACACATACACAGGCCGTTGGCCATAATAATAATAATGGCAATATTTGGTTAAAGTAACTAAGCAGCTGACAACGACAACGACAACAACTTTCCCATTTCCTCGTTTCCACATTTTCCTCATTTGCCCCTTGGTAAACATGTGTATATCTTGTTCGAATTGTTGTTATTGTCTTATGGACTTGGCTAACATGAAATCGGCTTGTTGTCATGTGATTTGGCATTTTATTGACAACCCACTGATGCTCAATGTGAAATTATGTGCCTAATGTTGCTCGCAAAGTCATATATTATGATGACCACATCAAGAGCGAGAGAGATGCCAAATGAGAGAGCGGGAAGGAGAGGGAACTTTAACAGATTTCACTGGCTGTCAATGAAAACTAATTGCTTGGGCTTGAGTTGCTAAAGATTTACGATTTCGGTTTGTGACTTGCCACATCGCTTTGGTTGCCATTAGCAACGTGCCACATAACCGAAAATTTAATTATGTGCAACGCGAGTAATGCTGCAATATTAACAAGATTGTTGTCAGACGGGGAGAGACAAAAAGACAGAGAGAGAGTGCGAGAGAAGTAAATTTAATTTCAAATTATTCGCCTGTACTTACGTTATTTTAAGGCCAGCCAAAGTCTGATAACAAAACACACAGAGATTTGAGCAAACACCTTTTAGCCACCCCATTGTGATGATTATGGGCGCCACATGTTTCGTCAATTACTCTCGATCTCCGTCTCCATGCCATGCTCCTTTGGCTTTTCCTTCATCTTCAGCTTTCCCATTTCCCAGCTACGAAAACATGAAATTACATGTCAGGGCAGCTGCTCTAAGCACTTGACGCAAGGTTTACTCAAGAAATTAATTTCCTTGGCCCACTAAAATCTAACGATAATGTGTGCAATTCGATAAGGTCTTTGGGCGTACGGTATGCGTATGCGTGGGCGTGGGCGTGGCAGTTCGGGCCCTTTGGGCGTGGGAAATCCGCTTTTAAGCATGCGATAAAGCCAGAAATCCCCTTTTTCTGACTGAGCCCATACTGATTTTGCTGTTTATTTAATTCAAGCGCGTCGGGGCACACACAAAAACACACACTCTCCCTCTCTCTCTCACACATCTGCTAAGCCCTGTCGGAAGCAACAGGAAAAGCTGGGAAAGCCTGGCTGCGTTTCCTTGACAGCGTTTCGAATACTGAAATTCTTGTCGCTGACAGCGCTAAAATTGGCGATGTTGCGGTTACAGTTTAGCTCTGAAACCCCGCGTGATTTCCCCATGATTCCCCTCTTGATTTCCTCATGTTTTCCTCATGATTTCCCCAGTCCCACTCTTACACCCTTCCTTTCTCTGCCCTTTGGAAATGGTCAAGTTTGGCTGACTTAATGTGAAACAGACGCGTGTCATCAACTAGAGTCGCGTTCTCTCAATGCATTCATTCTCTGTGTGTGTGTGTGTGTGTGTCTGCCACATTCCGTTGCCCTTGCCACATTCCATGGCCGTTGCCATTGCTCGGCGTAATATTAAATGACGATTCATTTGACAGAGCGCGCGGCATCACGTGGACTTTGCATATGACGAGCAGACATTTGAGTGTTAAATGCTGCGTATACGTAATATGCTATATTAACACGAGAGAGAAGAAGGGCAGCGGAGGGTGGCGTTGCCATCGATTCAGCCGTTTGTCGACTGCAACTCAGCTGTGTCTCCAGTTATGCTGCACATGTTGAAACGTGTTAAATTTATGGTTTGATTTCGTTTTGGCAGCAGCAGCAGCAATCCGAGTCTCCACTCCTCTCCTCGTCCTGGATGTGTCTCAAATATTTATGGCTAATACGTGCGCACATGTGCCACATTGCAGACATACTCGTAGTTGTGGCCTGGCCCTAACCAGGTTGTTGGCCCCCCCCCCCCCCCCCCACTTGCCACTTGTTCGAGCGAACGGCGGCAGCTGCAGCTGAAAATCTGTGGGCCAACTGAATGATTGAACTTGCAGATCATATGCCATAGTATTCTCTACTCTACTCTTCCCTCTGTCTCTCTCGCACTTTATGTCTGTCTCCCTTCCACTGCAGCGCAATTATGGCGTAAGGTGCACGTAAAAATCACGTAAGTTTAAATTCAACTTAACATCATTAAGACAAAGTGCGCTGCTTGCGGTTTTTAGCCAAGTCAAGAGCCAAGTCAAAAGTGGGTGGCTTTGGCGGCTGCATCCGAGTCAAAGAAAGCCGTCTAATGAAAATTTAAGTGGTGCATGCCTGATTTAGCAAATGAGTTGAGTGCTGAGCCTGAAGCATGCAACTACCCGAAACCACGCCCCTTTCCCGCCTCCTTCCCCGCACATGGAGCACTTAATATGAAACGTAATTTTCAAATTAATTAAATGCGCGTTGCCTGTGCGATTTTAATTGCATGTTGCATGCAACTTGGCAATTCATTCCATAACTGTGCGCCACAATCTAACTCTCTCTCTTTCACACACACACACAAACACGCTCTTTCTCTCTGTCGCTCTCTCTTGACAGTGTCAAGTTGTGGGACTCTTTGCTTAATTGTACTAAAACATTTTGGCCTTATCGACTGCGTTTTATAAGCCTATTTATAAGTTGGCCCAATCTCAAGGCGAGGACTCCCCACTGTGCACAGTTGGTTCTTTTTAATGGGCGTGCGGCCATTTTGAATGCAGATGCTGTAACTGTAACTGTAACTGTTACTGATACTGACCGCTGCCTCTCTGCGGGCGACGCGTCGGAAGCGTTCTGACTTGTCTCCGGACTGAGCACTGTGCGTAACCTTTGAACCATTAAGATAAGCGTACCAGCAAAAAACCGAGCAATATCCGAATGGAGCAAAGAAAAGAGAGAAAACAAAAAACAAAATTCGCTTGGGCACAAAACGTGGCTGACAAACAAAAGCGCAGAAATGAATTATTTGACTCGCCAGGGCTTTATATACCCTGTAAATAGGCGCCGAAATGAGCATTATAGCCGACATTTCCGGCTTATAATCAAATCAAATTTATTTAACAAATTTGTTAATACAAATAAATAAATATATTTAAGTAATTAAAAATCTGTTTACTATTCCTTAAATGTGGCTTATTAAGATTTACAATAGTAAATACATGTGTGTTTTTTATTTGTAAAATCAGAATTCACAAAATATTCATCAAGCAATTTCGACAGAAAATATGTAAATGGCGCCCAACGTGTGGCACTTTTAATCTTACAAGGAAGAAAAACTATTTGGAAAATAATATGTTACGGCTATTTACTTGTTATGAAAAATATTTTTAAAATACTGTCGAACTTTCTTAACTCGAATCACCATTCGGGTTCGATTTATGGAGATATTCGACCTATAGAGTTATTTTTCTTAAGTTTATTAATTTTACTGCCACTCACTTAACTCGAGTTAGAGAGAAATTCGAGTTATAGAAGTTCGACTTATGGAAGTTCAAGTGTAAAGTTATTATTAAGAAAACATTTTTAAAAATATTTTTATATTATGTTGGTTTGTTTTCTGTAAGCTAATAGCACTCGCTTATGGCTAAGTACTGAGTATCTGTTAGTCGGCTCTCTCCACTAATCTCCAATTTGACCGCTTGATAAGCGGGCCATGGCGGCGTCTCATTAGCGCCGCTTTAAAAACTTTGCGCTGGCCACAGTCGGCGCCAAAGTTTTGCCATTTTTTATGCGCCGAACAACTTGCGGCCATATATCTTCAAGAGTTTCACATCTCTCTCTCTCTGTCTTTGTCTTTTTTTATTATTTATCTGAACTGAGTACGGGCAACAGATCCAAATCGAAATCGTAGAACCGCACATCGCACAATCCAAAAGCGAATTGCGAATGCGAATGCGAAATGCAAATCATTATTTGGGCTCCGACTGCAGCTGCAGCTGCAACATCTGCTGCAGGCGAACGTGCTTGTTGCCACTCGACTGCCTGGTGGCAAGCCCCTCCACTATCCTGGCCCCCTCTTCTGTCTTCCAACTGGGCTTACGGAGGTTGCCCTGCTGCTTGTCCACGTCTCATTGCGGCACATTTCGCCTAAGTATCGCACTCCAGCAACTTATTGATGCGCATAAATCAGTGCAACGAGTCCCAAAAACAAAAAGGGAGAGAAAAATAATCCAGCTGCGAGTGGGAAAGTGGAAAGGTCGAAAGTCGCCACTCTGCATGCCAAAGCACTGCAGCAGAAAATTAGAAAATTTTCAAACTGATAGCCCAACTGACAGTCGCAGTCGCAGTCGCAGTTACAATCACTGTTGGGTTACATCAACTCAACTCTATCCAGCCAAATCCAACACGTAACTTGGTGTCTATTTTTTGTGTTTTTTAAGTATAAAGATTTGCCAATGAAGTCATATTGTAGACTTGCTCAAGACGTGACAGCTCAAGGAATTGTAATCCAGCAGGCGTAAATTGCAATTAACGTGGCTAACTCTAATTAGTCGGCACTTGCGAGCCAAAAATAAAAACTGAGCGAGAGAGAGACAGAGAGAACAACGCGTCTGCTTTTTCTTTAAGTGCACAATTAGCCGGGCTAACAAAAAAATTAGCTGCAAATTGTTGAGGGAGCGAAAAAGAGCACAAAAAATGACACTAAAGCACGCTTACAATTTTTAAGCAGCTCCCCGACGTGGCGACTGTGGCGCCAATTAGCGTCGCCATCCAAGCCACTCAACCACCCAAACACTGAACCACCCAACCACTTGCCGTTCAAGTGGCTGGGATCCCATTATCAATTGCTCACATCATCAATCAAAGGTTTAGCAGGTGTAAAGCACCCACAACTCTAAGTGTGTCTAAGTATGCTTTTTCCTAGTGTGTGTAAGTGTGTGTGTGTGAGTGTCTTGTGTCTTATGTCTGTCTCTTTTGCCCTCGCGTGTTATTTGTTAAAAATAAAAGATCTCACTAATGACAAATGAAATTCAACAGGCGAGGCGAGCACGCAATTTAAATATACATAATTCACACACATAAAAACCTTAGTTCAAGAAGCGACTATTGAATACTCTATATGAAGAAATTAATATAATTGGTTGCTTAAAGCTGGCTCAAAGTTCTAGCCAAAAATCAGCTGTGAAAGCTGCACTCAAAGTAGTTTAATGCGCTTTGAGCGCAAGCTACATTAAAAGCTAAGACTTCAAGTAAAAAACTCTAATATGGAGCTTAAGTGTTTTAAAGAAATATTCGAAAACGTTTTTAAAAGGCAATTAACATTTTTATTTCATAGGGTTTCATCTAAAATAATGTTAAAAAACTTTAATTATACTTGTTTTTCTTACAGCCCTTAAATTAAAAGTATTTTTTGGGCATAACTTGCACAACTCAAATTGAGTTATTCAATGTGGAATAAAATAATAAATAAAAATGTAACAAATGAATACAATTTTTTTGCAAAAGAATAAGTTTTTACTAAATAAAATACTTTCTGTAAATTATGATGTCAATAAAATTTAAAAGAAACTAATGATGTTTTACTTTATCTACTGAAAATCGTAATGAAATAATTGACAATTTTATTGTTAGCATTTAAGGTTTTTTCATATATTTGATAAGATCGATTGATAGTGTATTCAGACGTCTGGCTGTCGAAACAATCGTTGTTATCACTTCGGTCTGCTTATCATAACGTTTTTTTAAAAGACTTTTTTTAAAATCGTGCGTAAATGATATCTCGTGATGTGCTTGGCGGTTGAAAGCGGTTTAAATCGGAATTCTGATGTGACAGCGAACATGCACGGACATGATCTTTTATTCATTTGCAATTCTTTTATTCAAGCGTAACTGTAAATGTTTTTCCTCGGAAAAGCGCGGACACAAAACTGTGGCAACAGTAAAAAATGCCGTTTTAACTAGCTCGCCTTTTGTGTTGGGAAAGTGAAAAACAGTCGCAGCAGCAGCTCTCACCATAATACTGAATAAGTTGGTAAATAATATGCAGATATGTATGTTTGTATATACATGGCCAGGATTGCGGCTATCGTAATGGGGATGGGGAATGGGGGGGAATGCAGTAGATATGCAATATTTGCGCTGCACTTTCATATTGTTCGCAGTTCATTTAAAAATAACTTTTAACTTGATTAAAAGCGACGACAACAAGCGAGACAAGACTGAAGGATGCGTCGTCGGCAAGTGCAAAGTGAAATCTTATGCAATTAACTTAAAGCCAACTTGACTTGGGCCAAAGGACAACTGCCAGGCGGGCAACGGAAATAAAAGGGACAGGCGGCACAGGAGGGAGAGGCGCTAAGGAAAAGGAGTCGCGTTTGAAAAACTAATTGACATCGTCGCTCCGGCAACGCTGACAGCTGCTGCATCGTGTTGTTGCGCCTCCAAGGGGCGAGGCGAACAGAGAGGGGGGGACAGTCACACAAATATTTTCACAGTTTCAACTTCCTCTCTTTATTTTTCCAATTTTCCATTTTTTTTTTGTATTTCTGCTCGACAGTTTTAATTTAATTTTAGCCCGAATTCAGCGCCATGTCGTTCGTAGCAGGCGCCAATTTTTGCGCGTCCTTTTGCGGCCTGGCTGTGTCACCGACTACCTTATGGATCCCGCTCCCTGCCTCCCCCTCGCAGCCCCCAAGCCCACTTTGAACCCAGGAGCGCAACTATTGTCGGTGCCATTAAAAAAGTTTAGTCCGATTTAAGCGCGCACGCTTAATGGCCAAGATTTTAATCAGAAAATGAGTTAAAAGCAAGCTGACAGCGCAGACCTGACTTCGACACAGCCAACTGGCAACTGTGGCAACTGCCACTTGCCACTTGCCACCTATTCCCCGTTTCTTCAAAAGTCTGCCTTTGATTATTGTTGCGCTTATGTACTATTAGTTGCATACGCTGACTTGCCACATGCCACATGCCCCAAATCTCAAATCCCCCTTGCCACCTTTTCAAAACAGACGGCACAGCTCAGCCAAAAGTTTAGAGCATTAAAAACTTTTAAATGCGCTGCAGCTAAAAAATTGCATTAGCTGCAGGCACAACTTGCAACAGCGACGACACCGAGTGCTCCGCTTACTTGGGAACATTTCGGAAATTTCCCAAAATAAAGAAGATGGAAAACAGAATTAAATTTCGCAAATGAATTTATATAATGAACAGTATTATGGTAATCCGAATGGATTTCGATTCAGCTTACCCAAAATTTTGTTAGTTGAAAAATCTTAGATATTTGGTTTGAAAGGCTTAGGACAAACCAACTTTTGGAAACTAATCTATGTAAATGATGTTGAATATTTAAAAAGAAAATTTAATCCATGTACAGTTCCAATCAGGGAACTGGAAACCTTAAAAGTCAGAGTGATTTGAAAATAGATATGATACTTGTATTCAAAAACACAAATTCTAACAAAAATAGATAATAAGTTTTCATAAAGTTTCAAAAGTTGAAGGTCTGATTCACGATGAATATAGGAACTGTAAAGGATAATATTAGATAATCTTTAATGTTCTCTTATAATTCATGACTGAAAATATACAGAAATTCTGAAAATATATGCAGATTTTAAGATATCTCTTTCTATATTACAATCTTCGTCTTTATAAAAAAGCTTTCTGTAACATACTTTTAAGCAAAAGAGCTGGCCAGATTAACTTTAATTCCATGGTTTAAATGTGGCCATTTCGAGTGGTTTCATGGTGTTCCATTCCAATGGCTTCATGGTATGCCACTCCAACGGTTTCAGGGTGAAGAGGGGCGGCAGTGGGGAGCAATCTGAGCCACTGCACTGTGTTTGGGTTTGAGTGCCGCTGCCAGTTTGACTCTGACTCTGCTGTCCATCTCCGGACGTTTGTGTTTGGCAGCCTGGTCCAGTTTGTGTCTGTGTCTGAGTTCCATCCGCCGAGGTCTGAGCGCCACCATTTGAGTTGCACTGAATTGGTGCCGCCTATGTCCGAGATAAAACTGTACATGTCTCTCTGGCTCTACGAAAGTGTTGGTCAATTTTCATTACCTTGACGTTGCTGGCGAAGAGGAATATTGTCATCATGGCCATGGCCAGAAGACAGACAGCCCGAACAGATCCCATGTTGAGCACTTGAACAGCGAACTTGAACTAGGTGAATCGCCTGACCAGTCGACGTCTTTTTATAGCAATCGAAGAAAACATTTAACGACTTTGATTTGAATTTTGAACAGTCAATTGCCACCAAGAATGTGAATTCTTATCAGAACACATGTGTTTTCTGTCCATTGGAAGATAAGAAACCGAAGAGGGCTTTAAGAACTGGGATTACATGATTTGGAAAGCGTAGGTCAGAGAGATGTTGCCAAAAATCGAACTGCTATCGATATCGATTACAAACCTAATTCCCTTTAATGACAGTTGGCTTTTCAGCTCACAGGCGAATTACATTCTTATCGCTCTCAAGGTAATAATTATACAAATTTCGCAGTTCATTAATGAAGTAATTCCCATTTGCGCAGAGATAACAGACAAAACTCATTAAAATACAGTCATACCTCGCTAAGAACATAAGTTAAGAAATTCGATACAGATATATAATTTCATGCTTTTAATTTTATTAAATACCGTAAAATCTCAATTGTCTGAACATAAATTGCATAAAAAATTTAGCATACAATTAAATTACTGCTTGGTAAAATGTTGAGTGAAAAAATTTAGTTCAATTCATTCCAAGTTTGTCTATGAATTGTGTAACATTTTCATATGATCTCTTCAGGAAACTGCTTTTCAAAGTACTTCTGATTTCTATTGATTTCTTTACTTAACTTGATGTTTACAAATTGTAAATTATTTAAATAAAATAATCCCCTCTTCAAGAAACTGTTCTTAATCCCCTGTAAGTTCGCTTTACTGTAAATGAATTCCAAAAAACAACTCTTTCCATTATTTACAATTTTTTGCTGTTTTAACAGATTGACAGAATCTTTACTTTTTTATAAATGCTCATTTATTTATCGACTTGAACGAGAACTCCCTTTAGCCCTCGCTCTTAGACAGTGTCAGCTGCCTTGGTCGTGGTGACATCAGCTGGAGCTGCAGATGAGCTGTCGGAAGCGGCATCCGTTGAGCTGCTAGAAGCATCAGCAGAAGTTGTAGGAGGACTTTGGGTAGTGACAAAAACTCCGGCTGTGGTAACCGAAACGGGAGCTGCCGATGTGGTGGGAACTCCGTTCTTGAGGCACGAGTCCAGCAGATCGTAGGTGGCAGCCGTGTCGCGGACATAGTTGCTCTCCGTGGTGTTGGTGCACTGGTACTCCGTATCCGTGGTGGCCTTGATGGCCTCGGCCAGAGTGTTGGCCGTGTTGGCGGCATTGGTGGAAATGTCATAGATCACAGAGACATCTCCTTGGGCCTAAAAACCAGAGGGTGAAAGCTTTAGTTAGAGATTGATACAGATATATTTAAATGTCAACTCACAGCAGCGGCATAGCAGTTGAAGAACTTGGTGGTGTCGTTGCCAGTG
The DNA here is from genome assembly GCA_963924055.1 of Drosophila limbata. NCBI lineage: Eukaryota > Metazoa > Arthropoda > Insecta > Diptera > Drosophilidae > Drosophila > Drosophila limbata. Next base: position 21,907,601 of record OZ001355.1, on the reverse strand, counting down.
CTGTTATCACAGCTGGTGAAGGCACTGCAGAGTCCAGTGACATCCTGCTGATAGATAAGCTGATCCTTTTGGGCCTGGGCCGTCAGCTGGGCCAGCTGATTGTTGGCCGTGGTAATGCAAGCCTGATACGAGCTGGAGAAGGTGGCAGCCACCTCATTCAGTATGGGCAGATACAAGGCAAAGCACTGGGAGGTAATATCCGGCGAGACGGATAATTCCAGATCACGAGCATTGGCATTAACCAGATATTTATTGAGAGCTCCCTGCAGCTGAGTTTGGACTGAACTTGGCTTGGCCTAGAACGATTCAAATCACAAGTTTTATTTTTCACTTCACAAGTTGCACTTGATTTCATTATGCTAAGTACTTGAATGGAATTGAGGGCCACCAGGCTGGCCAGGATTAGCACACTGCAGAGTAGTTTCATGTTTGAGAATCAAATCGATTCAAGTCGAGTCGTTTGGGGTGTTCGTCAAGTACTGTTTGTAGAATCAAGCTGGTGCTAATGCTTTATATACCCTGCAGATATCCATATGCGTTGCGGGAATGATTGATGCATCCGCAAAAGTCGTGTGTGAATTTGTGTTGTCAAGTTCCACAAGTCGGAATCGTCGTCGTCGTTGTTCCCCACAATTAGACTACCTCATCACCTCAGGTGAAAGGTACATTACGCCCAGCGATCAATTAGGTGGGATTAATTCGACCCAAAACAGAAAACGACTTCAATTTGCTTTGCATGTGCATTTCAATTGGATGAGAAACGTAGAATTCGTAATACTTACCAGGGTCAGCTGCCAAAAATAGAACCAGACTGATAAACTGATAATCGATAAGCGTGCTTCGACTTGTTTGGCATTGCAAACGCATGACTAGATGTTGGCCTGACTAATGAAATATTAAGCCAATATATGCCCCAATTCTGGCTCATCGGCTTAGTTCAAATTGTTAACGCGTTTTTAATTGGGCCAACTGATGAGAAGGAATCGTAGTAAATCAACTAAGCATTTGAATCAGGTGCTATATACGTATAAGATTTTTAATAATAATAATTATGACATTGTTATTTAATACAAAATTTAATAAAAATAGGTCAACAGGTTCTAAAAGACAACAAATTCTAAATAGAAATGGGAATTTGGGGGCTTATTCACTACTCGCTTTTTGTTTGTTCTATTTTTATTTTGGAAACAAATCAAATTAGTCAGAATAAAAGAATTCGAATTTCACAATTGAAGTCCAGATAATTAAAATTAATTGCATGAAAGTTAAGTTCCTGGAGCTTAATCAGCTTAATCATGGCAAGCGTAGTTAACTATGACTAAACACAGAGCTTTGTTTGTTAATTTCTAAATTAAATTATTTTTGCTTCTTGCAGTTTTACTGTTTCAGAGTCTAAAATGTTTCCCCTTTTGCTTAACACATTTTTAAAAATTCCATTTTATTCTATTCGCCTCTATAATTTGATATAAAATAAAATTATTTTTAACTATCAGATAAATTTATTCTCATATAAATTTAACTTGCGCACAAAAGTATGCAACAAATTCGCTTGTCAACATTACAGTTTAGCAAGCACTGTGCTTTGTAACTGAGTTCTTATCGCGATAAGAAAAGTGATATCGAAAAAAGCGTACGCAAACAAACGATGCATCAATGTCGAATTAAACAATAAACCCCATTATTGGACCTCAACAATTTGTGCAGTTTAACGCCAGACACAACACAAAACAGACATGAAAATCATATGCATAACTTTGCTGTGGACGCAGTTGCTGGTGAGTTGAAGAAAATGGGAAATTTGTTGACTTGGCTGATGGGAGCGGATGCCACTTGTAGGTGGCAGAAACATCTCGAGGCATGGATAGCTTGTCGGAATATCTGGAAAGCCATGATCTGGTCGGAGCTGGCAATACAAAGCATTGCTTTGCCAGATATTTACCCCAGCTGGAGCAAGTGGGGGAATCCTGGTCGAGGGAATACAATGATTGCCTGCAGAATGCAACGACGGTGCGGCGAACTGTGTTCACCAAGGTGGGTGGCATGCAACAAATGATACGAAAGGGAGCACTCGAAATAGACAGCTTTATCGATGGTTGCCTAGATATACAGGATGTCTTGGAATTCTTCAATTGCTTTGGCAAGCTGGTAAGTATATGTGTAGTATGCTAATAATGGTAATCCCTTCTCGTCCTCCGTCCACTCCCTTGGCAGACCAAGCAGCAGTTGACCAACATCTACGAGATATCCTTCAATGCCTCGGAGAATGCACTGAGTCTCAGTCAGCAGCTGAATGGCATTGACATGGAGCGTTACCTCTGCACAAATCGCACAGAGCAAAGTTATGTCCTGGGCACTGCACATATTTTCACTGCACTGGATAAGTGCCTGGAACAGGAAGCTAACTTGGCCAAAACCACAGATTAAATTCATGTCTATACATACTTTACTAAAATCTAATAATGCTTTTGTTGTGCTTATATTTTAAGTTCTCTGCTCAGTTCGGTGTTTGGTGCTCGGCGAATTCAATGCGACACTGCTGCAACTCTTCGTGCGCCTCTCGCATGCTGTTCACATACACGACCTGAGCCTCGAGGGTGCACAACACCATCGTCTGCTGCACCTCGTTGTAGTCCTCGCGCAGTCGTGTGTGGGCGCTGGTGGCATTGTGATTGATCTCGGTGATTAATTGCAGATTGCGGCTGCCCTGCAAGAACATTTAAGAAATCAATTAGTTAGGATGTGAAATTAAAGTTGCTTGTAAATTAAGCCTCACTTTAGCCTTGGATTAATCGTAGTTGCGTTTGTAATTGCGCTCTTACATTGAATTCGATGGAGCTTTGAGCTTTTCAGATAATGCAAACCTAAAAACTGAGCTTTTCGATGCTTTTAAAGCTATTTTGCGACATATTAAATGATCAATTTATGCCTTCGATTTATCTTATATTTAAGCAGAGTAAAGCTTTCAAGTTTGCATTTTGTCATATAATTAACTTTCAACTTATTGCTAATTTAAAAGCTCTTTATGTGCTGTCTAGAAAACACTAATGCTAATAACACATTTTCACTGCAAGAAATATATAGGTTTTCTCTGATTTTATCCCTTTTTACAGTCTATTTGCAATTATTAAAATACTTTTATTTTATATAATTGTTAATTCAAATAAGATTCTACTTTTTGTAGTGAAGAGAGCTTTATTGATACTATCTTAAACTGACACTTGAGCTTTAACTGATTCTCAAAGACTTTTTATATGCTTGTAAAGCTGTCAACAATAGATTACGATAATATGATAAAAATATCGCTAGTGACCAAAGTCGTCCCTTAAGACTCGCGCAGTGAAATACAGTTGAACTTCCACAACTCGAACTTCTATAACTCGAATTTCTGTCTAACTCGAGCCAAATGAGTGGCAGTAAAACTAATAAACTAAAGAAAAAGAACTCTTTATGTCGAATATCGCCATATCAAACCTCGAGTTAGGGAAGTTCGACTGTTTTTATAAATTCCTTATAAAAATAACAGTAAGCAATAGAATACTTACACTGTCTCTGATACAAGCCAGGTACTCGAGATCATCGTCGAGTGCACTGCATAGTTCCATATTACCGCATAGAGCACTACGTCCCATTTCGATTTGTGTACGCTCCATTTGCTCATCGATGGACAAATCGATCTTTGTTTCGTTGGCCGTCAGTTCGCAGAGCTCGTGGCTCAGGGCGAAGATACTCGAGGCATTGGCACTTGCCAGCAGATAGTCATCGTGACACTCGTCGATTATTGCATCCGGCCATGCTGTGGGCGTGACCAGTAGCGATGGCACATCTATATCGATGCCGCATGCCACATCGACGCGTTGCAGAGCCAACGGCAGCAGAACCAGCACTGACAACAACAGCTGCCATCGGCGACATTTGGTCTCCCAATTCAACTGACTTCGCACTTGTACCGCACACATTACGCTATAGATTTTGAATGGCGCTACGAGAACGAGCTCTCAATGGGCCTTAGTCGACATACAAGTATCGAGTGTGTTATTGGACAAGTATCTTAGATTGCACATTTCCTACAACAATAATTTCTCAGAAGCAAGTTCTTAGTTGGCAGCTCGTATGTACAAGTGACTTAGATTGGCGTATCAATTGATATGTGGCCGCTATCTCCTATTTGCCTGTCGCGTTTATTGATCTAAATTTTGTGTTAATCAATTATTACACTGAAATAAATGATATACAAACAATAGAAATCCATTTCTAGCGTAATCTTTATTACTAATTACATCGCAGCAGCTTATCAAGAAATGTGTCTATATATGGAATTTTTATATTCTTGATAAGTCTCAAGTGCCCGAAACAGTTGAAGTCTTTTTTCAATGAACCCTAGAAGTATGCAACTTTATAAATATATTTTCATTACTTTTTGTGTTTATCATTTGAAATAAAGATAAAGTCTTCTACTTTTTGGAAAAGCTCAATTTTTTGAAAGCTTAGAAAAGCTTCATGAGCTTTTGCAGTTTGCTTTTGAAGGTCAAAGGCAAGAATTTCAAATCTTCCTCAGGAGATTTCTCTGTAGTGGGCTCTGGATTCTCGGTAACGGGTGCTTCGGTTGTAACGGGTGCCTCGGTAACGGGTGCTTCTGTTGTAACGGGTGCTTCGGTTGTTACGGGTGCCTCAGTAGCGGGTGCTTCGGTTGTAACGGGTGCCTCAGTAGCGGGTTTTTCAGTTGTAACGGGTGACTCGGTAACGGGTGCTTCGGTTGTAACGGGTGCCTCGGTAACGGGTGCTTCTGTTGTAACGGGTGCTTCGGTTGTTACGGGTGCCTCAGTAGCGGGTGCTTCGGTTGTAACGGGTGCCTCAGTAGCGGGTTTTTCAGTTGTAGCGGGTGCCTCAGTAACTGGTGCTTCGGTTGTAACGGGTGCATCAGTTGTAACGGGTGCTTCGGTTGTTACGGGGGCCTCGGTGGCAGGTTTTTCAGTTGTAACGGGTGCTTCGGTAACGGGTGCTTCGGTTGTAACGGGTGCCTCAGTAACGGGTGCTTCAGTTGTAACGGGTGCTTCTGTTGTAACGGGTGCCTCGGTGGCAGGTTTTTCAGTAGTAACGGGTAACTCGGTAACGGGTGCTTCAGTTGTAACGGGTGGCTCGGTTACGGGTGCTTCTGTTGTAACGGGTGCCTCGGTAACGGGTGCTTCGGTTGTTACGGGTGCTTGTGGTGTCGTGACTGGGGAGTCTGTTGGTTTCACAGTTGTGTCTGGCTTATCAGTCGGGACATCATTTCCCACACAGATATTGAAATCGTTATCACATTTCTCCAGCTCGCGGGCATAGTCAAGACGTGCGCTGTCCACACACTTTGTCTGAGTCCTTTCAATGTTGCTGTACGAGGCACTAACGGTATTGTATTGAGCATTGGCGTCGCTGTTCAGGGTGAACATCACTTTGTAGCTGTCGGCGGACTAAAAAAAATATTATACAGATTTTATTGATTTAACTTCTACTAAAAGAATGATACGAAAATTAAGATTTTAAACTAAGCATACTCAAAGAGACGCATCGTTTAAGTTGCCGAAATGGGGAGCAAAAACGTTAGTTGCAATGCTTGAACAAAATCATGCGCTGTACGCTCCGTCCTCATTGAACGTATCACAGCGACTGATCTTCTTTGACTTGCTCGTTTCTGTCTCAAGCAACAGCCGAGCTCACTCGTTGCGAGAGAACAAGCAGCCGAACGCGGTATTCGTAAAAAACACACTCTCTCTCTCTCTCGCTAGGGAATTTTTATTTTGAACACTACTGACTTACAGCTCGCTTCTTCCTCAAGCAACAGCCGAGTACACTCGTTGCGAGAGGACAAACTCCGAATTCACTGTTTGTAGACAATATGTACTCTCACTCTCGCTCTCTCTATGCGAGTGTCGGCTGCGACGTCGGCAGAATTTTCAGTTGAGAGCACACGTGCTAGGGAATTTGCATTATGGACACCACTGTCTTACAGCAGAGGAAAGGAATTAAGGAACACCTACCGCATTTCTGTAGCAGTCGAAGAATTTGAGGCCATCATCTTGTTTCTCACAGATCGAGAGGGTATCGCACATGTTGTCACTGCGCTTCAACAGATCCTTGCGCTGGGCGTCGCTCTCGGTGGTCACCTTGTCCTTGTCCGCCTGGGCAGTGTTAACGCACGTGCTGTAGACCTTGTTGTAGTTGCCCAAAGTGTTCTGCTGATCGGTAATGTATTGGCCGAAGCATTCGTTGATCAGATTGGGATCATCGCTCGCAGCGTGGGCTGATATCAATGAGCGCATGGCCTTCTCCTGCAGACCCACAAAGGGTTGAAGAGCCAAGTCCTTGAAGGACATGTGGGCGCTGCAGCCAGCGGCCAACAGCAGGCACAGGGCAAACGAGAACTTCATGATGATATTCCGAAACGTGATAAGTATCCTTTTGAGGGGGTGCCGGGAAAGGGAAACTAACTTGCCGTACCGAAAAGTTGCGATTTAACTGACTTCCAACGTGGTCAGAGCACAACTTTTTATAGCCCCCCAAAATGAGATCGAAGGCTATCTGAAAAGATTATTGATTAAAAACTAATCAAACTCAACAAGACAATATGGAGATTGTCGGATTATTTTAATAAGTTTTTAACGCATTTCATTTAACAATATATATTAATACTATTTATTTTTTTTTTTTTATAGTGTTTCGTCCATTGCCAAAAGGCACACTGATAATATAGACTTCCAGTTCCAGTGAAGCCAATATCTCTGAATGCCAAATCGACCGTTGGTCAACTCAGGTAACACTGTACTTTTTACTAAACGGAACGCTGACTCATTATCAAAATGGCAACTATTACTGATTATTGTCATATTATATATAGAATTAGTTAAACAGGGGAAATTTTAACGAGATCAACACTAAGTGTAAAATGTTTTTATTCTGTTTAAGTGCTCTTCATTTAATTATTGAAGGGATTGAGGCTCATCTATAAATTTGTCTTTTTTTATTATTGTTAAATTGGTATGTTATTTAACTTAAAGCTGATTCATTGTCAAAATGGCCGCTATCTGTGATGATAACCAATTTATATTAAGAATTCGTTAAATAGGGGAAATTGAAAGAAGATCAACACTAAAATTATTATGTTTTCGTTAAATTTCGTTCAAATGCTCTTTATTTAATTATTGAAGACAGTGAAGTTCATTTATAAATAACTAATGTTTTTTTATTGTTATACTGTTGATATTAAAAGGATATTTTTAACTTTTTGCAATCTCGACTTATTTTTAATACTGGTTTAGTGGCGTTTCAACCACTTCTTGATGTCGTCCATCATGCTCTTCAATTTGGTTTGCTCGAGTGCGGCACGGGAGAGATCCTCCTCGGGAAAATTCTCCTTCTGCGAGCTGTCATCTTCTGTTGTGGGTTGTGAAGCAGCTGTCGACTCAGAGGTCTCTGGGGCAGCTGTCGACTCAGAGGTTTCTGGAGCAGGTGTCGACTCAGAGGTTTCTGGAGCAGGTGTCGACTCAGAGGTTTCTGGAGCAGGTGTCGACTCAGAGGTTTCTGGAGCAGGTGTCGACTCAGAGGTTTCTGGAGCAGGTGTCGACACAGAGGTTTCTGGACCAGCTGTCGACTCAGTTGGAGCAGTAGTTGGAGCTGGTGAGGTAGAATCATTGGACACAGGCTCTCCTTTCAGACACTTGTCCAAGTCGTCGTAGGCCTTGGCCGTGTTCTCCACATAGGCACGCTCCGTTTTGTTGGTACATTCATATTGGCTGATATCAATCAGACGGTATTGTTCACGCACCTGGGCCAACAGCTCCGACGAATCGGCTGAGATCGTGTACATGGTCTTGGTATTGGCGGAAGCCTATAAATCATAATTGGAAAATCAGTAAGAATATTCTGATTTTCTAATCGCATCGAGCTATTCAACTTACGGCATCCGTGTAGCATTCAAAGTAATTAATGGAGCTTGTTTCCTTACTACAAACTTCCAAAGCATCGCAGGCATTGGTGGCCGAGGTATCGATTCTAGTGCGATCATCCTTGGTGGTGTCATCGATACCCTCACGGGACTCTTCGGCAGCGTCCAAGCATAATGCGTAGTCCGTCTTGTACTGGTCGGCAGCGCCGCTTAACACTGGCAGATACTGATCGAAGCAGGACAGGGAACGTGCTGGACTATCTTGGTTAAGATCACGAGACTGCATCATGAACTGCATGAGGCCAACATCGGGCAAGTGCATTTGGGGATGAGCTTGGCTCAGGCCAAGGGCCAAAAGCAATACACACACACTCGAATACATCTTTTTCTTTCAGTTAAAATTCACTTTATTCCTTTAGTGGTAAGAAAACTGTGTTGGGATTCGTTTGGTTTGAACGTCGGATTCGTTATTGGACTTTAACGCTGGCGACTTCCATATTTATAGGTGCGTTTCTCAAGTGGTTCGGTCCATAAAAAAATATAGCATTGTGTGTTATACTTGCACATGCCATATAATTGCCATTGTTATTGGGCTAGATTTGGGTCTATCACTTTAGCTATCACCTTATCAGAGTCGACTGGCATTATCATTCTTATCGTTAGCCTGTGACGGTGTAAACTAAACCATTTCCATGGAAACAATTGAACCTTTCTATCAATATTTATGGAATTATCTTGAAAATCTTTATTGCGTCTCGTGAAAGTTGTAGTACAAAATATTTGCACAAACTTAAAAAATTCATAGAATTGAAAATACTTCTTGGAAAATCCAAATAAATATCTAGCAAAATATCTATTAAATGTCTCGTCTATAACAGACATTGGCTATTTTGAGCTATTTATAGCTTTGATCTAATCATCGTTGAGTGCTTCTTTTAAATAACATTTCTATATTATTGTTCCAAGGAAAACCATATCAATTAAACGGCTAATCAGTTAACTACTTTATATTGGCAGTTTTGCTTAGTTTCCTTATCAATTGGGGATGTCATCGTGTGTTGCGATTGGTCAGCTCTCTTATCTGCTGCTCACACACTCTTAGATTTCAAGCACACGAGTCTTTGGATGGACACAATTATTAAGCAAATACGAAAAATTCACAAAAATTCTTGAAATTCTTCCAAGTGTTTGTCTGGCCATAAAAAACTGTCAATGGAAGGTCACATTTGTTTACACCTGTCTTAACCCCATTGAAAACTAATTTCCGTCTGTCTGTATGTCTATCTGTGTCCTTCTCAGCTCATTTACGTTGATATTTATTATGGTACATAAATTGATTGATAACAAAAATAGTATGAATCAGTTTACAATTTCCTTAGCAAGAAAGTCAAATAAAAACCGCAATTAAAAATGTGTTTTTGTATTGATATTAATTGTTGTTGCAACTTTGAACTTGCCTATTTTGTAGATAAATCCTTTTTTAGATTATTTTATATTTTTTTCAATGGCATCGCCTTTTCCTTTATTAACTTTTTGTATTCTTAAGTTTTGCAATACCAAATTCAAATATAGATATATAGCAAAGAAAGCACTTTTAATTATTTTATTTATATTTAAGAAATTATTTTGCAAATGCTGAAAAATCTCATCAAGGAGAAGATCGTGCTCAACACCTGTGTGTGTATGTAAGAGTGTGTGTGTGTGGGTGTGTGTAATACAAAGAGAACGCGGAAGCTGCTAATTTGCATATCTTAATTGCGTTCTTTGTGCGAGGACAATTTGCCGTCGCAGGATGAGGTAGTAAACAGGACACTGGCTGCAACGGGAACTGCATTAACATTGCACACACAAAAGTGCAGCTAAGCGACGCCTTAAATCAGCCCAAGGCTCCATCCTGTGGCAAGGACATCCCCGACAGTTATTGGCTGCATTTTGAATGTAACTGTATGTGTGGGTGTATGTGTGTGTGTTGGTCAACATTTCTAATTTGCTTTAATTGCAGTGACAACAATGCCTCAGGCAACAACAACAACTATAATCAAAAGACAAACGATATTAAATTGAAATGAAAAACGCCGTTGGCTCAAAGCAACAAGGCAACGAATTGTTTATTTAACTGTTAAATGCTCGGCCTTAAATTTAACAATTGCATTAATTTGGAACGGCCTAAAGCTCTGGCCAACTTTAGCTGGCAAAATGTGAAATGAAAATGCAGCAAATGCAAAAGTTTCTGTCATCAAGAACAACAAGTAAATCTTAGTGTTAACTGCTAAGCACACCCTGTACTTATGGCTCATTGAGGCAGGCTTTATATTCCTTTTTTGCAAATTTAATTGAAAGTCGCATTTGAATTGTAAAATTTACTATTTGAAGTGGATCGTTTTACGTATTTATAAATTATTTTTTTTAATATGATTTTTCAGTTAATCAATAAAATCCAATTCTTTTTTAAATATATAATTTTTTTATTTTTCGTAAAAGTTGTACGAGTATCAATAGTCAGTGGTAAGTTTACTGGGTATTAACTAGTGCATTTAACTTAGCTATTACTAGTTTTCCCTTTAATTACATAAGTTATACTCGTTGACTTGCAATTGGTTTAGTTAAGTTTTTCCATTGAAGTTGTCACCTCTGTCAATATTTGTTCAACATCATAAATAGTTGGATTGCCATAAGCAACCTCGCCTTGTATACCATTATGTTGTTCGTCCTTTTATTTACATCAAGTAGATTAGAAAAGTTGTCGAATGTTTGCTAATTCAGATCTCGTTAACCATGTAGTCCGTGTCTTATGGAATTGAGCCACTTCTTCATCTCGTTGCTCAGACTGTTCTGGGAACCGGACACGGCGGAGTTGGTGGTAATGAAACTGGACGTGGTTGAGGTCATTGGCCTAGGATTGCGTCGAGTTGAAGATGCTGTAGTCGGAGCACTTGTTGTTGTTTCTAGGGATGCTTCAGTTGGACTTTGGGTTGAATCTGTGGTCGTTTCCAGAGTAGTTGCAGTTGATGCAACCGATGTCGATGTTGTCGAAGGACTCGTTGTGGGAACGGGCTCAACACCCAATAAGCAATTCTGTAGGTTAATGTAGGCCTGATCCGTGTTGAGTTCATAGCTGCGCTGTGAGCTATTGATGCACTGATTCTCTCTAAACTGAATCAGTTGAATGTCCTGCTGTAAAGTGCCATAATACTCGCTGGCCGTGCTTGAAATATTATACATGGATCTGACATTTCCAGCAGCCTAAAAATAAAGTAATATATTATTTAAAAGAAGAATTCTTTGGAGTATCTCATGGCCTCACTTACCACATCTGAGTAGCAGGACAATCCCTGCAAGCTGTCGGCTTGATAGTTACAATCAATTAACTGCTGACAGGTGGCGACTGAGGTGTCATTCAGGGAGCTCAACACCTGTTTGTATTTATCGTCCACGTCAGCAATCTGCAGCTTCGACGTATTCTGGCAATTTGCATAGTCCAGCTGGTACTGTTTCAGCAGCTGATCAAAGACATCGCTGTAGTATTGGAAGCATTCCAGGGAGCGCGAAGGATTATTCTGCTGCAAGTCGCTGGTGCTTCGCATCGCCTGCATCAGCTTGGATTCCCCCCAAGTCGGATGAGGACTCGCCCAGGCACAGCCAACCAGGCAGGCAATTAGACACAGGACTCCACTTATCGAATTCATTTTAATTTTTATTTTTGTGAGTATATTTCTTGATTATGTTGCCTCTACTGTCCAGTGTCGACTTCGTTGGCAACCGCAAGTGAACACGGTTTTTATAGTCGACACATGTATTAAATGTTGAAAGCCAAAGGCTTTTTTGGGCTTCAAAGCATGACACGCTGATATGATATAACCATCACAATCACCCTACACTATTGGTAAAACGAATGTTAATTTGTTTATGTATAAACTGTAACAAATTGTTATCAAGCTGGTAGTATTATCTATTAGCTCCAAAAATACATTGTTTAATTTTAAAAGCACATTCACCTTAATTATGCTTAAATAAAACATGCTGAAATTTTCTCCCTTTTTCTAGCAATCCTATATATTATATGTCTGAAGTCTATACAATGTCTATACACTTTTATTGTTCTTTCTTGTAAACCTAAATACCCTTTTCCAATTCTTACAGCGCACAACAATATGAGTAACTCGACTAAAACATTAGACTTTGTATTGATATCCATTAATTTCATTTAAATGCTCGTTGTCGTCAAATGCGTTGTCTTTTTTATCAAACTAAGTCCTTGGATTTATTTATCAGTCATTAAAAATTACGCAAGAATGATATCAAAAGCGCCGGTCAATCCTCCACGTATACAGAGTATTTATTGTATTAAATAAGTAAATTTATAAAAATTGTATCGCTGACTAAACACTCGAAACGTTTCCGTTTCGATCAACTTATCGTTCAAAAAAATGTCAAATCAGAAATTTAAAATAAAAAGCAAAGAGTAAAAAAAATAACAATAAAGTCGAAAACAAAAGATTGTGCAATAATTCGAAGAAACAACTTGAGAGAACGATAACTTTTAGTAAATGCCAAATACGATTTCGGGTGAAGTAAAAAAAAAAAACAAGCGAAGATAGTCGAAGGAGCACTTCAAATAATGCGTCGCATCAGGTTTTCAACCTTCGAAACGAGCGAAATTCATTTTCATTCTTTCGCAAAATGCCAGCAATTTTTCAGTCGCTGCCGCAACTACTTTTCTCTCTACTCCTCCCCCCTTTAGCATTTTTCCTCGCCCGTTCTCACTCTTTATCTTTCTCTCTGTCAGTCGTGTGTCGGGTCGACATTGAGTTACGTTGAGTTGCTCGCATCTCCTGATGGATTGCCAGAAATCAACCGAACTAAGCAACTGTTTTTACTTTTTTTTTGTTATTGTTTGTTTAACACACTTATTCCATTTCCGTCTTCTCATCTTCTCGTTGGCAACATGATTCACAGGCCGAAAATCACCTTTGATAAGCGATGCATTAATTTTAAACACTTTTATTTCAAAATCCAATTTAAAACATCATAATTAATCTCTCCAGGTGTGACTAAGGTGCTGTTTTTGCTCGCTATCATTCTACTGATTGCGATAACTTATTTCCGATTTTGTGACCAGGAATACCCGTGACTATACATAAAAAAAAAACAAACGCTTTACGAACAATCGTTGATAACAAAAAAACAAGCAATTGATAACCAACAATAATGGTTTTTTATGGAATTTATTACAGCCCATTAAGATTGTATTCTAGTTAAGTCCAGTTTTATCTTTGACTTTCGAAGACCTTTACAGCCTAAATACTAATTTGACAACTGTGATTCTGGATTCTCAATTTCTCAAGCTCTTAACAATTGTAAGAAAAGGAATTCTGGGTTTTTTAGACATTGAAAATGGACAGTTGTATATTAGTTGATTTGTCTATATTTGTATAATTGGTTTTTTGCAAACTTGTGTAGAGTCCCCGCTTTATCAGCAGATAGGTAATAATAGATTGCATTCAAAATATTCCTAGAATTGTCGATTACTATAAGATTATCGTTTTATTTACAACATTGAGAAAAACGTGTCACAATCTAAAGTGAATAATATTTTTGAAAGTCCCCGTAACGAGGTTTTAATCTAGTGACGAAAGCATTTAATCGAGCACCGAATCTTTTGATATAAATTTTATGACGAAACACAAATGTTGAACTTGCACAGTTTCTCCTATCATTTAAGATTTATTAAGGTTTAGAATTGTACATTTATTAAAACTTAAAAAGTTCATATAAAATATTATATGTATGTTTCTTAGAACTGCGTTGAACCCATTAAAATAAATGCAATTTTGGCAGTTTTATCAGCGGTCAGCCAAACAATCATATTATATGTAATATGACTGTACAATTGTTATTGAAATACTATAATTGTATAGACTTAGAGATAGCAGGAAGTTAATGGTTATCAGTATGTAATTAAAAAGCAAATATATATAATAAGAGAAAAAGCAATACACGTGTTGTTGGCAATCATTTCTAATATACTGCAAGGCAAAAAACAATTGGCGTTAATTATTTTTACAACAAGTATTACGTATACGCACTGATGTCACAGTTATTTTTATGTATCGTATACATCCAGGAAAAATGAGATGGAGGGGGAAACACAACAAATTGTTGAGCAGTAATAACAAAAGATTTTACGATTGCAATAACAAGAAGTGCGCACAATTAAACACGCTCTCTAAATGGGGATAAATGTGCCTGGGAATGGCCAAGGGAAAGGGAATGGAAATGGTATTGGATGTGGCTCAATGTGGTTGCCTTGCGGGGCTTGTGGCTGTATTTTGGGACTCTCTGGCAACAGGAATAGAACTACAAATAGAAACCGTCATAAAACTTGCCAAAGCAAATACTGAACTAGTGTTGTATTGACGGGCACACTTCCAGTTTATGATATCGCGTGAAATTCAATTAAAACGCTTGTTTGATATTAGCTGTCTGTGTCATAAACAAGCTTATTGAATAAAACTGAAGGGTATCAGCAACTACAACAATGCAAATACAAATACAGATACAGATACAGATACAGCAGCAGCCAGTGGCAATGGCAGTGGCAATCATTCAGCTCCTGCTGGCAGTTTCACACAGTTCTCTATACATACCCTGTAATCAAACAACTAGCTTAAAGGGGTATTCACTTACACTAACACAACAAGCGTAGATAACAATTGATTGTAGGTAATGATAATGATAAGTTTCTTTACATTTTAAAACTGACAAACTAAAGACAACCTATCCTAGTTTGTTGATATTTACTTTAAGTATGCAAATAAATCTATTTCAAAAATATAAATAATTCGAAAATATACTCTGCTTATTCTAAGAACCGTAACTGGCAGTTCAGCAATTGCAATTTTCGCGCTTCAACCTTTGCCGATTGCAATCGAAAATAGTTTTCATGTGCTTTATGCTCTGTGGGCGTTTTGATGACTGTCAAAGCATTTGCGTCAATTTTATCCGATTAGCTCCATGCCGCTTTGTCTATAAAGATTACATATTTGGTATGCTTATTATAATCAACTTTTATATCAGGCCAAATAGCGTAAATATCTCACGGCGGGCGAGCCATAGAGGCGGCATTGTCGTACACTGTTTTGGAGGGAAATTAATTAAAGTATTGCCAGGAAGAATTTAATGAACTTGTCGCTGTCGACGACAATCAAAAGTGTCAGGGCACTGCAGCTAATTGTGAGCGTAGTAAAAATTTTATTAGCCCAGCGGAGAAGGAAGAAAACCTGACTTACTGCCAGTCGCCATAAAGTGCAGTTGCCGACCAAAAACTGAACCCAAACCGAACCGAACCGAAGCGAGTGCAGACTGTTGCATAATAATGAAAATTTTCGCCTTGTTGCACACACAAAAAGTGGGGAGAGAAAACAGCAACATGACCAGCTGGCAAAGTCTACCAACTGTTTGGACTCCCCAGCCAGGCAGCAAGTCAGTCATTTGAGTGCAGCGAATGGAATGCTAACTAATTAAATTTGTACGAGTACGAGTCCGAGTACTCGGATTCTCACTAAAATATTAGAGAGGTTGTTGCAAGCTGCAACTGAAGTCTGTTGCCTCTGTTGCGGCCTCTCTGTTGCATGTAATTGTAATTGCTGCCAGTTTCAATTATTGTTTTTAATTTCTCATAACAACTTAAACAACGACTACAAAGATTCATTTTTCACTCCGGTAGAAAGGAATTTCATCTAGATTTAAATATCAGTAAAGAATTTGCTACTCAATTTAGAGGCAGAATTATGACAAGCTTAAAATTCCATTCGGTTTAATGGACTATCTTAATAACATTTTTGGAATGTTAAGAACTTTTCCGCTTTTTTGTTCTTTGCAAACGAATTTTAGAATAATTTTAAGGCAATTACTTTAAACTCGTATATTGGAAATAAACTGCAAGTTTATTTTATAAAAAACGTTCAACCAATTTATAGTAGGACAAAAGAATGCAATTTAATTGCGACCTAGTTAGGTACTTGCCAAGTATATTCTTTATATTTACTAGAGTACAAATAACTACCTAAGCCCTGGTAAAAAAATAGAGAAAAGGGAGCAAAGCTTCGAGAACTGAGAACTACAGTGAATAAACTCACAAAGTTGTCGCTGGGAAACTATTTTATAAGCTTTAAGATGCCAGCCACAAAAAAATACAAAATAATATTAGAGAAATGTGTAAAACTGAAACTGAGTGATGCGAAAAAATAAAAGTTGTTGGCTTGTCGGCCTGACCAAAAGAGGCAACATGCAACAAAAGCCACAGAAACACAAAATGAAGTCAACAAAATTGTTGGCGCCGTGCAAAAAGGAAGAAAAAGCAAGCACGAAAGAAAGGAAGTTGGCCCCAGAAAACTTCAACTCAAAATCAGTTGGTTGGAATCTCAGAGCATACTTATACATAAGTAGTCATTTATATAAACTATACTTATATATAAAGCTCCAGCTTAGACAGCGTTTAAGGTTCTTAATAAATATTTGCAAATAATGTGGACCTGATCAATGTGAAGTAGTGAATTTTTAGCATCTGAAAAATGCAATAAAACCACTTAAGCCAACAAGAGAAAATTTGTGCAGCTCCTAAAGCCACATGAATGCACTTCACAAGGTCCACAGCAGAGAGCAAGTCCAAACTTGGTCAACAAAAATGACATTGGCCAACTCTGCATACTGCAGAATGGTGCAATTGAGGATCAAAGCCATTTGTACTGCAGATAAAAGAGCTAGATTTGTGCGGGTTGTGGAATTTAGCAACTGGAATTCTCTAGGGCATTTAGCAATTTCGCACTGAATTGACAATCAAATGCCGTGCTGAAAAGTATGCTACAGTTTGCTGACTGCAAACGATTGCTTTTCTGTAGCATACTTTTTGGCGCAAACTTGGTTAACGCACTTCACTAATGAGAAGTGCTTAAAATGTAACACTATTTAGTATTTCCTTAACTTTTAGGCCCATATTCTCAATCTAAAATATAATCAAATAAGCAATGGCCGTGTTCACCAGAAAAAATCGACAACAGAAAATCGATGAAATTTGCATGATTATTCTGGTGAAATGCAGTGATTAGCAATCATGATTTCAAATTTTGTGATGTATGATGACTGAAAATTCATCACCAAAATAGTACGCTGAAATTCTGTGATTGTGATGCTTTGTTATCGAACAAACAAAATACATGATTACTGATTGATTAGTTCTGGTGAACGCGGCCAATGTATACTTTTTAATGTCAAATTCCAAAATACAAATCGAAGTTTTCATAATTTAAGCATTTAGTGCATTTTAATGTATTAAAGTCTGTTTAGTCATTAGGCATAGCATAGTAATTGTGTAATACTTTAAATTTGCCAAAAACTCAATTTGCATTGGAATTGCATAATTTATGCGGGTATTAAGTGCACAACTATGTAAAATGCAAGGCTTATTGCTCTACACTTAAATAAATAAATAAGTATTAGTCTTTTATGAGACAATAGGACAGTAGAGAGGAATTGGTTATTGGTTCCATGAAAATGATTAAATTTGCGTCGACATTACACGGTTGTTGCTGCTGTTGTTGTTGTTGAGCCGATAAGCCTCGTACAGCGTTTCATGGCATGGCTCATAAATCAAGCCAAAATTCAAATGTTATCAGTATGCGGAATATTCCCAAACTACGTAATAGGGGCAATAGTTGCCCCTGTTTATATATGTACATACACTATGCCATGTGCATGGTAGATAAGGATGTAGTAAACTGACATTGCAACAACTACGAGTACGAGTATATACAACCTTGTTTCTTTATGTGCTTAAAGAATGTCTTGTGCTGCTTCTGCGCCTGCTCTCTAGATCAGCTTGCAGTTAATTTGCCATGGCAATCATGCTCGCTTCTTATACACAACAGACTCACACACACACCTTGGCGTTCCTTTACATAGACAGGCAGATAAGCGACAATGACTAACCTTGTATTGCATTAAAAAAAAAAGAATAGCGTTTTGTCATTTTGCACTTCGGCAAAGGGCTTTTCCCACTGTTACCCAATGTGACAATCTTGTTGTGGTATGCAGACACACACTACAACAGGTGGCATATCTAACAATAGACGAGCAGCATTTATTTATTTTATATAAATATAAATAGTGCTGCCTACTCGGAGGCGTCGGCCAACGCAGCATTATAAATGCCGAGGTGCTCAGCTGCCTGACGTTCATTCTCGCCAAACTAATCATAACGCAAGAGACTCGTGCGCGATCCTATTTCAACACATTAATTAAAAACGATCAATTCAGTGGCGTCTCATATGCTAATCGTACTTTAAAGCATATACCAAAAGCGCAATTAATTGCTCTTAAGACGCGTATGCATGCAAAATTAATGTGAAGCACATTGAAACATAAAGACACATCAGAAGTTTTCGCATTTAACCACGCAGCGACCATAACACGTATACGCCATGGTATCCAAGGCATTGGTAAGTGCAGTTGCAGTCAAAACTTTTTATCGCCCAAGACAGAAAAACAAACGTTTTGGGTAAAGCAAAAATTAACCACAAAAAAGAAACTAGAAAACGAAATTTTTCCCTTGCGAACTTAGTGAACAATTTATAAATGTATAATGGCGTAGAAACAAATAATATACAAATACATCCAATAATCAACAAGTACCTTTACTCGATAATTTTTTTGTCATTTAATCGATTATTGAAACGGTTATAAATTTAAATGCATTTCGAATTTTTTTTTCATTTTTTTTTTTTTTTTTTTATAAAAAAGAAAGAGAACTCTAGAAGTCAAATATATCCATAACTCGAACATTTTCTTTGGATAATGGTGATTCGAGTTAGGGAAGTTCGATTCGTTGAACGGATTTACATCACTAGATGAATGAAAATTTATTGGAAATTTGAATTCAACTTGTAATAACTTGATTCCAAAAAGTAAAATTATAATAATAATTCGCAGATGTGCAGTTATTAAATTTTTTAATTTTTATTGGGCTAAAACTTAAAGAAATAAAACTGTTAGTGCTACTTTAAAATGAGTTTCGAGTGCAGTTGACAAGTAAAGTGCAATAAAGAGCAAAAACAGGCACTTTTCAAAAAGCATAGCATACATTTTAGTGCCGTTGGACATGAAACAGACGAGTAACATGAGCCGGCAATATGCAAACAGAAATTGAATTAATGTCATGTGAGAGACTGACCAGTGAAAGCAGTCGGATATATACAGACACAAACGGAGAGAGAGAGTGAGAGAGAGAGAGAGAGTGAGAGAGGCAGATGGATTTGGTTAGAAAATTGCAAATTAACAAAAAGCAGGCCGTAAAAGGCGCTGGCACAAATTTAGCTGAAAATCTAACAAAAAGCTGGAAATGTGTCTGCTCACATTTGTTGTTTGGCTTTTGTTGTTGTTCCTGCATGCTGCTTGCGAATTAGTGTTGCCACTCGACAGTTTGGCCAACAAGGAATCAGCCAAGGAAACTGGCCAGGCACGCAAAAACTCAACAAACTTGCTCCAAATCAGAGTTGAGCCTCGCACAACAACAGCCGACAACAAAAAGTGCAATGAGTGAAGGGCAGAAAGAGAGAAACAGAGAGTAAGAGAGAGTTAGAGGGAGAAACAAAGTGTGATAACAATCCCTTGAATGCTTAACGTGTCAGTCGCCTGGCTTGAAAGGCGACGGCTTCTCGGCCGGCTGTGAAAAAATATGTAAATTAGACATCAAAAATGCTTTAATGAAAATTCCGCCTGCAGCTAAAACATGAGAAGAAGTGGGAAATAAAAAAAAAGAAAGGATAAAACTGCATACTTTCGCACTAAAGACGCTGTACTTTTAGTCTCCCAAGTGCAATGAACGAAAAAGAAAGAAAATAATTAGACTGGAATTGTTGCGTAATTGCCTCTGGACATTTTTTGTAGTCCACTTTACCCAAATCATTTTTCTCCCCTTTTTATTTGATGACAAAAAATGTGTGATTCACAGAAAACCGCAACAACTGCCGCATAATAAAAAACTACAAATATTTCAAACAACGCGCAGCAAATCGACCTATTACAATATGCATGTGTTTATGTGCATATTTCATACTCTCTACACACACACACACACACACACTCACACACACACACACACATATTCATCCACCTGAACCACCGCAATTTGCGTTTGCTGCCAAACTGCCGCACTAAACGTTGGACAAAGGCTCACAAATTGCCATTTGCTCAACTCGAAACATGAATGCTATTTCAGCTGCCAAAAAAAGAAAATGAAATGGAACTTAAAAAAAGAGAAAATACGAGTAAATTGTGTGGCAGCCGCAGCAATTAAAATGACATCCACTCAAGACTGCAAATTGTGCAATGCCAATCATAAAATTGAGCTGAATGATCAACTCTTTAAGTGTTAGTTTCATTCAGAGCGAGCAAGCATTTCATATCAAGTATACGCATAGAAAACTTGAACTCGGTTTCACTTTGCAATATGAAATGTGTCCAAGTTTTTGATGACTTAAAGTAGTTTACTTTGTTTTAGTTTTGTATTAAAGACACTCTAGTAATAAATAATTCAAAATAATTATTTACATAATAGTGGGATTCCGGTAAACGTTTTTGATTTGCTTTTGATTTGATTTTGATTTTTCAGTCAGCTGTTCACAGCTGCTCCATACAAAATTTTCTGTGTGCCCAGAGCAAATCAGGGAAATGTGGTCTTACTAATTGATTTCGTGAAATCAGCTCTGAGACTGATTATTTTTGCATTTTGATTTGCTTTCAACTCAAAACTGTGTCAGCTGTGTGGCATATGGTGTTTGTTTACATTCTGCTGTCATATCAATATGGAGAACGTAAGTCTAATGCATTTAAAGTATTTGTAAATAAATAAATATAAAATGTTTGTTTAATATTTATTTAATGCTTTTTAGGATGCTTACCAGCACCTCTTGAAAAAACGCAGAAACAACAGCATAAAGTGGACGGAGTCAAAAGTACTCGAATTATTAATATGACTCCCCATTGGAAAGCTGCGAATATTCAATAAAAACATAATCGAAAAGCAAACTTTCGTTTAAAACGCGTATAAATTTCCTTTTCTGGCTTTCTTTCGGCATTTTGTATACTTTTTAGTTGTCAATCAGCTGTTCGCCCAGGCTGTCAGCTGTTCACGAAATCAAAAAATAATCAGTGTGCAAAAAGGGTCGTTCCGTCAAATGATTTTGATTTGGTTAAAAATAATCAAAAGCAAATCAAAAACGTTTACCGGAATCCCACTAATATAATTAAAATATAAATATGGTTCTATCATTCAAACCTTTTAGAGCGCACGTTGGACGCTAAGATATCGCCTATATTTCATGATATTCGACATAACTCTACTCACCAGCCTCATTATAACTTACAAACATATTCGCATGCATAAGCCAACCTTGATTAAGTTGTTTAAACACAGGTATTCAGCTGCTTACGGTCACCAAGGAAGCACACACAGAATATGCAGCTAAGTACTCCGAGGGGAAGGTGGCAAATCAAATAAATTTTGCAATTAAAAGTTGCACTCCTTCGAAAACATTTGTCAACATAAATAAAAGTAAATTAAGTTTATTTTGCATTTCGCTGCGCAAATTTTCTTTGGCTTGTTTCACATTTTCTCTCGATTGCCTGTTGCTGTTGTTGTGGTTCCACCAGGTTCTTCTTGTGGTGTTGACTTTTTTTTTTTTTTTTCTATTTACTTTAGTTGTTGTTGTTGGTCCGTTGGTCGCGCTTTCTGTTGTGTTTGCTAAATAGGAAGCAGGAGATGAAAGGAGGCAGGATAAGGAAACTCGGGGACGTAGCATCCGTTGAAACTGAAACTCGCATTTCATGTTGTTTTAATTACTTTCTGATTTATTTAACGTGCCGACAATGGTACTACTCGTATGCACACACAGAAACACACACACACACACACACACAGACAGTTCTAGGAAATGTGATATTGTTGGATGTTTTATCCATTGAATGTGGCCCGCATTGTGCACTGTAATTATTTGCACTGTCACCTGGGCGCGTCTAAACAGAAACTAATGGACAAACATGAGCGGGCATAAAATGCAACTAAATATTTTGGAAACTAAATCGCAAGCAAACAGCAAAATTATATTTACATTATTTAAGTGCAATGCCATACTGCAAAACAAGGCCCAAAATCAACAACAAAAACGACACAAACGGCAACAATAATCAGTTGGCAACCTCATTGTTTGTTCAAAAATGAATTTAGCAGCGCTTTTGCATCCAAAATTTCGTTGTTCAGGTAATTTTATAGCACTTCGGCTCACTTGCTATGCACCTCCTCGACCTCCTCGTTTTGACCACTCCCTGCAACACGCTAACTGACCGAAACTCTGACCAAAATTGTGTGCAGCACTTTCCAATGTTTATTATTTCAAGCGTGCTTGTTATTTGCTATTATTGCTATAGTTCACCCCAAAATTTCCAGTTCTCTTTAGTCTATTGTTCTAACCTAACAGAGAAGACTGTATTGAGGTATGTGTAAGATTGAAATTCAATATAACTTGCTATAAGTTTTAATTTACTTTAATTTAATTTTCTACATTTCAAAATTTAATCTTTTCTTAATATATATAGACAACTTTTCTGTCAGCTGTTCATAAATCTATAGAGTATTCAGTAATCGACTCTCTGCAGTTCGCTGCTCATTTTTGCATTAATTTTTGTTGGCTTGCCAGCGGCAAAAGCAATGAAGGCTTAGGTCTAAACAAAACATTGCTTTAAAATACAAAAATACACATACACATCCACTTGTACGTATATAAATATAGTTCAAAAATATATAAAAGCAAATTGGATACTTAACATTCGACACACATGTTGTGCTCTGCCTAAAAACACGTTCCAAAAAAGGTCAAATGAATAATTGGTGACCCGAGGCAAATGTTAACATCATAATTTAAATGACGCTGCTGAATTTTGCAGCCTGCAATCAGCCATTTGTTTACAAAAGCTAGTTTATTATACACATACACATGTATGTGTATATTTATATTTAAACTTTTCTGTGCTTGTTAAATACAAATTGTTCACATTTTCACGACTTGCAGATATCCTGCAGGCGAATTAAAGACCCACAAATTTAAAATAAATAAAAAACATTTTAAAATGAAATTAAGTTGAAGTCTTTTAGAGCAAGTTAGCTTGAATGTAGTAAAATATATTTTAAATAATAATAACTACTAAATTGTGCAAGTGATGATGAGAGCTTCCTGATAAAAGCAAACTAGTTGATTTTAAATGTGCCTTGGGTAAAGAGCTGTAGGAAAAGTTGTATATATGAAAAACTTATTGAATTGCAAATCATTCATGCTTAAATAGAATTAAATGGCTTAAATTATATTGAATTAATTAATTTGTTGTACAAAATATACAAATAATTATTTAGTTTGTTGAAGTATTTTCCAAACGCACTCGCCATCATAATCACATGATTATCATAGTCTCTTCATAAATCAACAACTACTTGAGCTGCTTTGCTGAAACTTGGCATATTATTTGTTTCGATTATAATTCTTGCAGGCAGATATTTCCCACATTTGCATCTACCTTAATACTTATAGAGTGCAGCTTGCAATTTGCAGTGCAAGTTTTGTCGTGGTTGCCCTGACAATCGAAATGCTAATTAAGTGCGGCAGGCGGTTGGCAACTTTCAACTGCGCACACACACACACACACACAGATAAATAGTTAATTAAAGTAAAAACTTTCTATAACAATTTTTAACTAGAATGAGAGCTTCCCCCGCCCCCTTTGCCCTCACTAATTTCATATTAATATGAGTCCGAAAATTGCATATTGCATGCGTGCTCGAAAAATTAATTGGAATGCAAATGCAAAAATCGCATACAAAGTGCATGCAATTAAATTGCATACTTTTCGGGGGGTGCGAGTCACACCAATTAAATATGACGGCGTTGACATATGTACTATGTGTTAGTGTATTTATACGTTATGTACTCGTCTGTACAATTACAAAACTAATGCCATTTAATTAAGTTCACACGTGCCACAATTAAATCTTCAACACTAATTGATGAACGTGTGTGCACACATGTCCTGTCGAGGCACTTTTTAACGTCGTCGTCGCGACCAAAAACAAAAAACAAAAACAAAAATAAAGGCCGAAATTTCTCACGTAATCAGCAAAGGCAAACAAATAAACGAGCGGACACAGGAAGGTATACAAAAATTGTGAAAGCTACTGAAATCGTGTTAGGAAATCATAAACAGTTTTTGTTTATTTTTTTTCTTTTCTCTTTTTGTTGTTACTCCCACTGAAATGCAGGTTGTATCCTTTCTGAATTAAGCAAGCACAAACACACACATAAGCAAATGCTCATCTATCGCTTTGCTTTGGCTGAGTTTTTGTGTTGCCCCTTTTTGGCCTGGCTTTTAGCCCTTTCCACTTGGCGCCGTTTGTTTTGTTGCTGCTTGCATATTTGGCACGTTTGCGCCTCGTTTTGCCCTGCCTAAGTGGGCGTGTCCGAGAGCCTCTCTCTCTCTCTCTCTGTCGGTGTGTGCGTGTGTTTTTTTCTTGGTGAGTTAGTGCCATTTATTTTACCCAACTCACTACCCTTACCATGGCACGGAAAAATTCGAAAATTATTTAGCAAATTAACACGCTGACAAGTCAACTGTATTGAAGTGAACGTGTTCTGGGATTCTGGCTAGCAAGTTATGTGACCAGATTGCCTAAATTTATGTATGCCATGCATTTCGGGCCTCAACTAATAAACACAACACGCACAGCATTTGGACCAGTCTCTTACCTTGTCTTGGCCACCTGAAGAGCTGCTCGTAACCTGGCCTTAAGTATGCGCAACATGCTGGCCCCCATTAAACTAAACTCAACCATTGTTTTCCCTACAGTTTTCCCTTACAAGTTGTTGTGCCAGTCTTATGTATGTTGTACTTTCTCTTTGGGGATGGAATGTAATGCAAGTCACAGACTTTCATTTGCACCTGAGCATATCCTGTGCCACTCTGTAGCTGCATTTTGTTCTGGCCAAGCATTTATCGCTTATACTTTAGCAAATGTTTATTTTCAATTGGGTATATACAATTAAGTAACTGCAGAATCAAAGCTTCTAAGAGCGATTTAAAAAAAGGATTCTATAATATTAGTCTGTTGGTTGAACTTTTGGAAGAGTTTAGTGATTAAGCTGTCACAGCTTTTATACTTAAGTCGACTGAGAAGAAGAAGTTTTTCGTTCAGGTGAATCACTCATTATGTTAAAGCTTATAAATCTGTATGAAAGCTTTCATGTGCTTTTCAATCTAGATATATTTTTTGCAGGGTACAAATGTTATAAGCAAGTATACTTTTGATTGCTGATTAATTGGTTTTTCTAATGCTAAAGATAAACTATTTTGCTGAAAGCTTTAATGTGCTTTTAAAAGTAGTAAACGTCAGAAGCTAATAACAAAAGTTTTACTTATTCATCTGCAGATTAAATCAACATGTTGATTAGCTGAAGGCTAAATAATCTTCTCGAGAGCTTAAATGTGCTTTGAAAGCTTGTATAACTTTAAACTCCTTTTAAAAGGTAATCTTCAAGTCGTGCACTCCCGTTAAAATATTTATCTTGCAGCTTACTGGCTCTTTGAGGCAACGACCACAACACACATGCCACAACAACAGACTCAACAGCAAACTGTTGGTTTTGGTTGTTGGTTAGACAACTTTTATGTAGTCTGCATGTGTCGGCTAAATGTCTTGTTGATGCTTTAAAAACATGCTTACGATTATCCGGCTGCTTGCCATATAAATGCATAGAATAATGTCTTCTTCCACATATAAACTGGACATGTGCTCATCATCAGCATGATCATTAACAGGCCGAAAGGCGAGTTCATCAATGTGAAATAAGTAACAACACAAATGCATTTGCATTTATTTGGGCAGAAAAAGCGAGCAAATAAACAGCAAGAGTGCAAAGCAAATGAGTAATGCGATTTTTATAAAGTTAATTAAAAAACTCGTAGGCTCTCAGTCTCTCTCTCTCTCTCTGTCTCTCGCTGCGCTTCAAGTGAGACATTATTAAGAGCTGATGCCGTGGCTGTGGCCGTAACTCTGCCTGGAGATGCGGCTGTGGATGTGGATGAGGCTGTATCTGTCGGGGCACGCCTCAAGTATGCACTTGGCATAATTTGTGCGGCAGCCAGAAACTTGCCACACGCTCATATATCAGACAACAGGCGACGCTGACTTCGACAAGTGTACGAAAAAAATATACTTATATGCACAGTATGTCAAGTATTTGTTTTGACAAGAAGAACAACTTACAAAGCAGCCCAAGTTTCATAATAAAACTAAAGTAAAGCAATAATAAGTCTTAATTGATTTTTAACTATTATTTAAATAAATTTTTTTTTATCAATAAATTTTTTCCTTGTTCCAACTATTACTAGACATACTGTATATCCAAAAATATATGCAGAGATATATCTATGGTGCTGCAACGAGGTCAACGACAGTGCCAAAATTGGTCGAGGAGCAGGAATGTGGGGCGTTGCCTGTGTGAAATCGCCAGCACTTTGTGGATAATAAAACAATTAAACGCAAACTCAAACATTGCCAAAAAAAAAGAATAGAAAAAAAGACAACAACAACTGCAAAAACTTGCCTTGCTCTGCCTGCCAAATGAATTGAAATGTGAAATGGAAGTGGAAATGGATGTGAATGTGGAATCGGAAATGGAACTGTGGCTGCTAACCACATTTGCATGCTGCGTATGGGGCGTATACTTAATCAAAACCAAAACAGAAGCGTTGCCCCAACCAACATTAGAGTAGCGGAGAGTCAGGGGTATAACGGGATTTATAGTACTGCCATTTGTCGTCCACTTACGCAGTGTTTAATTGCAATCTATGGTTGAAATTTGGCTGATGCAATTGCACTGAATTTGGCCATATTTTCAATTAGTTGTGTAATATTTAATGAGCCTAAACCATTTGCGCTTCGACGCCTTCGACTATCCGCGTTCAAGGGGCTTACACTCAACGCAACTCAACTCAACTCGTCGCATTACGTCATTTATGATGCTTCAATGCTCCGTTGAGTGACGTTATCCGTTGAAAGTTTTACACGCGCCAAACACACACACACACACACAGCTCTACTATTCAAAGTGTGAGTGTGTGTGTGTGTGCTTGAGTTTGAGTTAAGGCTAAGGTTAATGGCTGCTAACGGGCATGCCAAGGCTGCTGCCAACTGTAGTACATATTTCATAATCATTAGAGCAGCATATCATCTCCTGCCACATGCCACATGCCTCATGTGGTACGTGTGTCTGTTGTAGCCAGCTTCAATTAAAGTTCTCTGTTTAAAATACTGCTAAATATACTGCAAATATATTTACTGCAATCGCTTAAGTCTAGTTTCTATTTTTACACAATTCATATAATTTTCCAGAATATATTTATAGAATTACGTTGAAGTCGTTTTTTCTTCCCACATTTAACTTCAGTTATCAACATTTAAATGCATTCAAATTAAAATTCTAGAAACATTTAACTTCCATTTAAACTTTCCTATGAAAATACTAAAAATACATTAAAAAAAATAAAAATAAAATAAAAAGCACAGTCTTATTTATTTCTAATAAAAATGCAATTCTACTACCAGAATATTACAAAAAGGGAAAGTACTCGTACTTTACTTCCTGCTGCAATCAATTTATTTTTTTTACACTCTTAAAGCTCTTCGTAAGAATATACTTGCAATAAAACTAAAGCTCTTCCTAAGAATATACATGCAACAAAAATAGCAAAATAAATTCTGAAAATATACCAATAAATAGCCTTTAAGTCATTCTATTTGCTTTCTTTTCTGATTGACAGCACACCATTCAAATTTGCCTTCAATTTTGAAGTTTTATTTACTTTAAAATTTTCTAGAAAATAAATTTCATATTATTATATTTGATGTCCAATTAGAATATATCAAAATAACAAATAGCAAGTATAGTTTTATTTCCTTAACATTTTAAGATTGTGGCAATTACGAGTTCACATCAGCTTTTACCTAGAAAGCTTAAAATTTGCCATTTACATTTTAGCAAAAATTAATTTAATTATTTTTATTTCACTTCTTGGTTTGCAATAGTTCCATGTTCTTGAGCTCATTGCAAATGAGACACAAGAATCATCTCATGAATATGTTTTATTTAGCATAATTACGTACACTTAAAAGGGTGTTCGTAGAAATTCTGTATTCAGTAAAACGACTTGGCTATACTCTGTAGACGATTATTAATAAATTTAAAAACTTCGATGAAATATTAAAATTGATATTTGGATTATATTTTATAAATCAAAAGTTAAATTGAAATATAATAAATTTGATAGAGAAATGCAAGCTAATTCAAATTCCCAATCAACTCTGTTTTTCAATATTTGTATTCCAATATTTACTGGAGTAAACTCTTTATAGTATCTGATATTACTTAGTGATATTATTGGCTTTTTCTATATACCAGTTTCCTGTTTGTGACAAACATCATTTGATCTCTTAGTCAGCTTAATAAAATACTCAAGTGACTGAATCAATGAATGAGACTCAAGTGCTACTCAATTTCACTCATTTACATGCTGGATTATTTTCTATAGACATCAACTATGTACATATGTGCGTGTCTGTGTCTGTGTGGTTGCCAATCAATTGAAAGACGAGCGGCAATTGTGTTGAGCTGTCGATTTGCCACATAATTGCATGCCTCACGTGACTTGGGAGGAAAAGTCGTTAAATGCCTTTAAATATTAAGAGGCTTAGGCAGCTTTTACGGCTCACTTGTCGCTAACAATAATATGACACACACACTATCTCAGACTCACACATTTCCTTCGCTTGCCTCAACTAGCCATAAGAATGGAACGTGTACACTCAACCATAAAATAAAAGATAATCATTATTTTTCTAAGATTGCACATAAATTTTTCGCGTGCGCGCTGTACCGTTCGCCCGGGAAATGCATCAAAATTCGCTATATGAGTGTGTGTGTGTTTGTGTGTGAGTGAGTGTATGTGTGTGTGGCCGTACAGGAAATGCGCCAGCGTACAGGAACAGCAGGAACAGGAATAAAGTATACGTAACGTGGCATACATATGAGAACATGCAAGCCCGGATGCAGCGGTTGTTCATAGCCTCCTCTCTCTCTCCCAGTCTCTCTCTCTCTCTCTCTGTCTGTGTCTCTCTATGTGGCCCAAAAAGTGCTCGGGCGTTAAGAATGCAACGCTTGCAATTGCAGTTGCCGGCTGCCCGGATGCAGCTCATTTCACTCGGGCAAGCGCAAAATGTAGACCAGCAGGATCAGAAACAGGACACCCTGTTTTACCTCCCCCCCCCCTTTTCCCCACCGTCTCTCCCCCTCATGCACACAAACACAGTTACTTTACTGATAAAGATGGTCGCTTGATTTAATAAATTTTGAAATATTTTCACTTCAGGGAAAAGACTTTTACAGACTGGCAATTTAATAAACTGGCGTGTCAAAGTGCCACAAAAAAAATCTCATTATGTATAGATGTATGTGTGGGTGTGTGTGTGTGTGTGGTATCTGTATGTGTGTGTGCTCCATTAAAACTTGAAATGTTGAGCGCTTAATTAAATGTCGCGTAAATGAAATCTTCAACATTCTTCAATCACACACAACAACAAATAAGATTCTTTTAAGGTCGAAAGCTAGATACCCTACAAAATTACAAAAATTATAATTAAATTTAAAATTATCTCATAATAATTCTTGACTTTGATTTCAATTTTAAGCAGTGAAAATTTGCTCAATTCAATTTTTTAAAAGCTTTGAAAGCCTTAAATATTTGCTTACAAATTGGGACTGTAAATCACATATCTAAATAAATTATTAAATCGCCGCCAGAGTTGAAATACATTTTTTAATTTTATATAAAAGATAATTAGATTTAAATAAACTAAAATCTAAATGAAATGTCAACTTTATTGTCATATTTGGCATACCTTTAGCTAGAGTATAATTTGTAAAAGTTGCTGGCAAACGGCTCCTCTTATCCCCCCTCCACAAGCCCCGCCTACTTTGCCCCTCCGCCCATCGCTTCTTGCTGCTGCCGTTTGCCGGCAAAGTGATTAAATTGAGCAACCATTAAAATAAATATGGCGACAAATGGCATAAGTGTTCGTCGAAGGCAGCGGAAAAGCTCATTAAGGCGAAAATGTGCACACAAAAAAAAGAGAAAGAGAAAGGAAGATGGAGAGAGAGAGAGAACGTTGGCGGAATATGGAAAATTGTGTGAGTGTGTCAGCAGCTGCTGCTGACTGACCCCGCCTGACTTTTGACATCAACAGTGATGATGATTTTTTTAATAACGTGCCTAATTGAATTCAAATTAGCTGGCTAATCGACTGGGCCCTATGCAAATGATTAAGCCAACCACCTTCTAGCCACTGCGACAGGCAAAGGGGCCAGCAAACTGACAACAGTCACTTCAATGCCAATAGTTGTGGCTTCAGCGTATGCGGTTGACATTGTGATACCCTATAAAAGATGATTTGTGTTGTTGTTGATAGTTGTTAAAACTATTTAATCATGAAGAATTTATTTCTTACTTCTATTTAATTATGGAGAATGTGCGGGACTGCTAGATACCCTAAAAAAAAAACTATTAAAACCCCTTCAGTTCAATATTCAGTTAAGGTGTCAGTAAACTAGCTAACAGATATTTTTAAGATGCATAGAAACTAACTATTATTTAACTTTTCTTTGAAAAAACGCGTCAAATTTTAGTAATAAATATTAAGAATTTCTGTCATGAAAAGCTGTACTCAGAAACTAAATCTAGTTATCATCAAACTATCATCAAATATTTGAAGACCTAAGAAGAATCTTAGCTGCACTAATTAAACTTGACAGTTTTTATGATTTATGCTCTCCAAATTGCCCTGCTTTCAGTTTAGACGCACCCTTTAGTGCTGACTTGTAGTTACAGGGTATAACAGCTACTGCACTTGTCGGCGGTCTCAGCCACAGCAGCAGCAGCTCCGAGTCGTCATCGTCTCAGACTTCACCTCAGACACTGTCCTCTTGGACTTGACTGTGAGTGTTTTTGGTGTTGGCCAAACTGTCATTGTGAGTGCTGGCTTGCTTTGGATTGGGTGGTGTCGGTGATGTCGGTGGTGCGGGTGCTGCGGGTGGTGCTTGACTCGCCTGTCGTTTGTCGGCCTGGCAATCATACTAAAAGTGCCACCTGACGCTTGACTCGCAGCATAGTTGTTGTCTGTCTGTCTGTCTGACTGCCAAGTACCTGGCCTATTTGTTGTTTTGTTATTATAGCCAGGACTTCGCAGCCCCTCCTGCCCCCCTTTGGCCCGGGCTTCTACCCCCGTGCATTGGACGACCGTAAATCTTTCCGCACACTTTAGCAATTTATACATAACCGCCGGCATTTATTGTCACATTTAGCTCGCAGTTCACGGCGTCACGTCTGCTATTTACATTTTGTCATCACAACAACAACAACAATTGTGGGGGGGGAATTGTGGAGAGCCTGCAAAGTGACAGCCATTTCTCTAGACCCGATGCCCGATAGAGTCATCTCATTTGCGGCCCGCGGCTGTCCGTCCCAAGTTCTTTGGGCCAAGTGTCACGTTGCAGACTTATTAACGTTTCTTCTACATACATATATTTTCATTTTGTTGTAGTTCTTGTTGTTGTTGTTGTTACTGCGACTTTTTTCCCCTTTGCCAACTTCCACGTTGATAAAATGCGGCCTGAAAAGAAATGAGATTAAACAACTTGAAATGATGGCAAGGCACAACTTTGAGATACTCAGCGAATTTGGGGGAAACACTGAGAAACCCTTTTACAGCAGTTTCTTTAAGTCATGCTCATAATAATTATGATTTATTAATAATTTGTCATGATAACAAAAAATTAATATTTCAACTTAATTAAATTTTTTTCGCTTTTATAATCACCTAACTTCCCTTTTCTTTAGCCAGCTAAAGGGTATAATTATGTTTTTTTGGAGAAATGCTTTCAAATAAATAAACGAGTGTTTTCCTCCCAAAAATTTCGTTTCCTTCTGGCCTGCTCTCTATCTAGCTATCTCGCTCGCACTTGTCATTTGCATGTCGCATTTAAATTTGCATTTGTCATGCCAAAATGAGACACGCCCCTTACTTAGTACATACACTAAGTTAGTTTGACAGCAAATGCGCCTTGTCTTAAATATTTATCATATTACGCATACGCCAAGTGGGCCAAGTAACTGACTTCACTTCAGCCTTGATGATTTATGCTCATTAAAGCTGAGCAAATAAACCCGGAACAGCACAGAAACCAAATAGCAAAAGTTAACCTCCGACTTGCTTGATGTATTACGGCCATAATGATGCATCATTATGGCCGACTAATTGTGGGTTGGCCCCAAATCGTTTGTTTAGGTCAATTATCATAGCATTGAAATGTGCAAGAAATTGACATGGAAGGAAATCGAGAGAGAAACGAGAGAGAAATCACAAGTGAAACTGAGCATAATAAATTAGTGCATTGACAACAATTGATTATTCTCGCTTATTGAAGAATCTATATATCAAAATCACGCCGCTTCTTGCGCTCTCTGTCGGGTCAAAGGCAGATGTCACATTTAATTGGGTTTTCACAGGCTTTTGCGCCGTAATAAGCTATTAAATAAACGAAAAGCGAAATCCATCGCTTTGAAACATAATTGAGCACACACACACTAGACAGAGATAGAGACAACACTCGTTCCCACTCGCACACTCATAAATAACACGACAAACTTCCGTTTGCCATAAAACTGATGCGCGCGACAAAGCGAAATGGCGCCCAAAATGGCGGGCGCTGTTTCCGCTTATGGGCGACGACAGACGACAAGGCGATCGGCAACAGCAACAACAAGAACAGCAACAACAATGACAACAATAATAATGTTTCTAAAGATGCCAAATCGTAAATTTCAATCAACACCGGACTGAACTCTGAAAACCTATACCAAAAACTCAAATGACAAACAGTCGAATAACTGTGAATTGCCTCCCCCCTCCTTTTCCTCATGACAGCAATATGACAGGCTTTTGGTATTTGTGCCCCTCTCAGCCTCCAGCCACGCCCCCACACGGCGACTGCGACTTAACTCATGTTTTATTGCTGCAAATCCCATTTTTGAGCCTCAATGCTGACAATAAAAGTCATACAGATTCAACATCTAGTAGAACACCTCCTCCCCAGTCTTTCCGCCTCCCTCAACCATTTCAAGCCCTCCTCCTTACTTCCTATTTGTGTGTGTGTGTGTGTTTGTGTTGATGGCATTGCTTCATTGGCAACTGAAAACTCGTTGTTCACAGACGTTTAAGTCATAATGACACTAGTTGAAAGAGACACTAAAAGAGATTAGATCTGAGCTTTCAATCATCAGTCAACAGTCACAAGAAGCTTCAATGTGATTTTTGAGTTGTTAAGAACAGCTTTCAAGTTACTTTTTTATATAAATCTAAATAAAACTAAATTATTTAAAATATTAAATTAAATTAATTAAAATTAATTTAATAAGCAGGCAATCATTTAATTTACTTGATAGCTTTCGTGAGCTTTCGAAGCTTGTTATTTGATTTTACAACTTAAGCCAGTGTCATTGTGATCACTTTTGGTGATAGGTCGCAATGGAATGGAATGGAATGTATTTCTAGCTCTGACAACCCCTTAACAAGTTGTTGCAACTTCCTGGGGAAGCGGCAATGTGTGGCAATGTGTGGCAATATGGTCGTAAATCATTAAAAGTTCACTCATAAAATGCCAGCCACAAGAGCGGCCACAAATTTCACAGCTCCGCAAGTGAAGTGAAGTCAAGTAAGGCAGCAGCAGCGGGAAAAACCCTCTGGTACTCACTGTGTGTGCGTTAGTTGTACGAGTTCGAGCATGTCCTGCCTGATAGCCAAGCCATCTTCATGGCTGTCGCCTGTTTGCCATAATAGTTGTTTGCTTTCGCTACGCCTGAGCAGGTTAATCGAAAAACTTTTGGCAAATAATTTGAAAATGCCCAAATTGCCATTTAAGCCTCAGGACAAAGCTCAGCTAACCGACAGCAGAGTTGGCTTATAGGCTCTATTCTCTGATTTTTAACTAATTATTGTGTTGTCTCTGGGTTTTTGTTACCCACAAACTCTCAATGTTTGTGTCGAAATCAAAGCGTTGGATTTACCAGTTCATTTTCGAAACAAAAACCAAAAATTATATCAACTTAATTAGCGCACATCAATCACATAATTATATGAATGGAAATTGGTTTTGCCCACTCATAGATTACAATGTTTAATGAACACGCGCAAAACAGCTGATTAAGAATAATGAAAAAACCAAATTGAATTGCACATAATGACAATAAATGCGTTTACGTATACGTAATATTGTTACAAATGTTTAGCAACCATTTACGATCTATCTGTATAAATTTGGAATTCTAATTTCATTTAATTGAATATTATTTTAGTTTACTGTTAGAATTGGCGCATTTCGTCTCCTCGACGAACAATTGTCAATAATCGCAAATGAAATCCTATTGCAAATTTAATTATTCGCTGTACGAAATTAGCTAATTTAAATACGATTCATATGCTGTCAATGCAGATGAATCACTTGCTTCTTTTACACACCGTTTTTTAATATTTTTAATTTAAACCATTCCATTTAATTTATTGCGTGTGCTTCCACTTTGGCAGGTTAATTTTGTTAATTATTAACAATTTAATGCACTGCCATTAAAATCAATAACAATGCGAAAGGAATTATCATTTAAAACAATCGCATTTAAACAACGTCACACATTCAATAAATTAGCTTTAGTTATAATATTTAAAAAATAATAAACAAAAAAATAGCGTTAAGCTCGCTTTATATGTCAAAGATTTAATACTTTTTGATGCGAGTATTACATAACTTTAAAGGCACTTACTTTAATTAACATTGACAACAATAATTATTATAACAGATAATGATTTAATGAATGAAAAAATGTAACAGAAATTTATTCCAAATGAAAATCTGTTAAGCTTTCAACAAGTTAAGGTTAGTCGAAAGGGATTACGGGGTATTTAGAAATTTGGTATTATATATTGTCTTATATTTATATCCGTAAAATAACTGGATGCTCAGTTCCTAAATATTTTGAGTGTAGGCTCAAACAAGTATAAACATTTACTACCATATTTATACTCGACCCTTTTTCTCTTCCATATATGTTTGTACACATATATTTTATTGGCAAACAAAATTTTTAGCTGCCACTAAAATGAGTTAGGACAGGAATGAAAGCGCCAGAGCTCTGGCTGATTG
Organism: Drosophila limbata; assembly: GCA_963924055.1. Classification (NCBI taxonomy): domain Eukaryota; kingdom Metazoa; phylum Arthropoda; class Insecta; order Diptera; family Drosophilidae; genus Drosophila; species Drosophila limbata. Next base: position 21,872,279 of record OZ001355.1, on the reverse strand, counting down.
TTTGTGATGCAGGCAGACAGTAAAGATTTTTTTTTATGGCAACACGAGCTCCGACTGTTCGGACTAACTGTGGGACAGTTTGACATAAAATGCTAAATATATAAATTGCAGCTGCTCATCCGAACTGCAAATGTACTGTAAATAAAATAGAATTGAAAGTCACAAATTGATTTCCATTCAATTGTCTGCTCAAAAGGTTTATTAAAGCTATCAAAATTTTTTACTTTTCATTATTTGTTCTCTGTCTTTCTTGTTGTGTGCAGTGTGTATTATTGACAGCGTAGTAAATTAATAAAATAAAAATAAAATACTAAGTTAATGGTTCATTTTAACTTAAGTGTCTGTTAATAGTGAATGGACTTTCTCTACTCTATTCACGCATATCAACAATTTGCAGCACTGTCAGTGCTCAGAAATATTTTTACGAATTCCGTTTGAAACCCTTACAAAACGAGCATTAAGTAAAAATGTGCGAGTACTCCTATTATATTATTTATAAATCAAAATCACGCACCGCAATTTCATATGTGACGCTTTGTGAGCTGAGCAATATAATCTGACACAACAAACACACACACAGACTGAGAGGGAGAGAGAGAGAAATTGCGGTCTTCTCTTCATTTGCAGATAAATTCATTCATTTTCATTTGAGTCAAATTTCCGTTTGCTTAGCCGCACGTGCTATCCTTCATATTTTGCTTCTGATTGATATTATATTATATATTATATTCGAGCGTTTCCCCGGAAATTTGTGCCTTCTATTATTATTATTTAGAAGCAGCCATTGGAGGTTGCTTTCGGGCAACCAACACACACACACACACACACACACATTGCGTATACGTAATATTGCCTTTATACGATTAGTTTAACGCTCGGCATTCAGTAAACAACTTCATAGTTTGGCCAACACTCAGCAATTTGGCCTGATTAAGGCTTTAAGCTGTAATTAATTAAAGCACAATGACAATGCATTTCATATAAATTATGTAGACGCAACACTTAAAGATCAAAAAGTAAGAAAAAAGCTGGTAAGATAGAGACAAAATCAGAAAAAGAGACAGAAATTAGATATAGAAAGTTTGAAATTAAAATATAGTAAAATACAATCCGTTGATCAACAAGTGGATAACTAAATTGGAAACTAGAGTATATTTTCCATAATTAAAATATAATTAAATAAATATAAATATTTTGGATAAGTAAAATATAAATCCTTTTTTTGACAATTTTACAATTAATTTTATTCTTCTAGTCCATTTATTTATTTGGTATGCAGCTATCTATAGGGTAACTTCGACTTGATCATTTAATTAAATTGAGTAAAATGTAAATAGTTTCAGCTGAGCGTATGGAAATCAAAATAAAATGCCCAATCATGAAACTAATTTGAATGTCATGAAGCTTTCAGGCGCCGACAGGCATTGTTAGCAGCCAAAGGATATGGACACAGACAGGACACGCAAAGGACACTCACGTGTACGTGTGTGTGTGTTAATGAAATTAAATATACAGGTTTATTGTGTGTGTGTGTGTGTGTGTGTGTGTGTGTGTGTGTGTGTGTGTGTGTGTGTGTGTGTGTGTGTATGTATTTGCATGTGACACGTATAGTTGACGGTTGACATTTCAAGTATTATTTATCGTGCAACGCTGTTGCACAACACGCATTGAATGCGAGCATGTCCTTAATATCCTGCTCAGTGCATTTACTTATGCTTGCTTGCTCTACTCTCCTTTCCCCGCTTCTTTATTATTGTCCGCTTCTCCGTATTGCTTGTTGTCGCTTTCGTTTCCGCCAGTCGCCATTCGCAATCCGAGACACGAATCCGATTCCGAATCCGTTTTTGGCCATTTCTCATTCGGGCAACAGCACGCGCCATTTTCGCAGCCATTGGATAAAAGGGAAATCGAAATTAAACTGTCCAAAGGCTGCAGCTGAAATTTACGACCTTTTCGTGCTAAGCGACCAGACAAAATTCCCCCCTCTCTCTCTCTCTCTTCGTTGGTACTCTTCTGTGAGTCCTTTCATTTGCCCGCAAACATCCGCTCCAGTAAAATGACTTTGTGGCCGCCTTAACATAACGTGCAGGCTAAAGAAAGCCAACAACCCAAAGGGGAGAAGAGAAGGACAGGCAAGGGGCATCCACTGGGTGTCCAGTGGCATTGCCGTTTAATCCTTGCCAGGATTTGCATTGCTGCATTGGTTTGCCCCCTTGATTTTTGGCCACTCATCGCTGTGGCCGCATGAATGTTAAATGCACATTTATTTTCATCCCTCATCCCCTTCTTCGTACTCCTCACCGAAATGGTCATGATTATTTTATTGAGCAGCTGCATCCTTTACTAAATCTCCCCCGCGTCGAAGAGGAAATTGTATTTCTTCTTATTGTTTGGTTAACCAACTTTAGATTATCCAACAATCTCTGACATTGACATATTTGTTCCACAAACATTGCATAACTCGTTGCCTCGAAAAAGTTTCGCGTCCAAAATAATAATAATCCTCTTCTCCTCTCCTCTTCTTTCCTCTTCTCCTTGGTTTTCAGCTGTCTTCACTCTAACAAAGCTGGCTTTGTCAAGGGGAGGGAGAGAAGGGGAAAGGCTGAAAAAATATTTTCTTTCGAAAGCTGGCGAAATTCTCAACTAGCCGCAGTTATCTGCTCAACTATTCAGTTTTTATTTGCATCTACGAATTTGTCTGCTTGACTAAAAACATGCGAGGGCTGTCCTATAAGTTCTTAAAAAATTAACGAATACTTTGCTGGATATCTGACTAGTTAAAACTGAACTTTAAGCTGAGTTTATACAGTTTAGATATCTGGCAAATTATTTTAATCACTTGGTTTTTTAACTTTAAGCTAAGTCTAAGCTCATACTGTTTGGAGATCAGCAAAATTATTTCACTTAAATGTATTGTATATTTTTTCTCATCTACATGTTAAAGTTAACATTAATCTCAATTCCAACCTGCACTTTTGGCTGAAACGCACCTGGCAAAATGCATTCGCCTGACTTGAATAGACAGAAACATATCCTAAAAAAGCACTTCACCTTTGTTGCCCCCTCTCTTTCTTGCTCACGCTCTCTCTCTCTCTCTCACTTGGGGTCTCTTGAGTGTTTGCTGGTAACTGTTCGCTTCGTTGCACGCACAAATTGCCACTCGAACAGCCCAGTTACCGTTAGATACACAGACACACATGTACACACTCACAGATACATTTACAGATACAGATACATGAGATCGTAGTATGGTCATATCTGTAGTTTATACTTGGAACTGGCATGGTATGTAAATAACACTAAGCACAATACTTCTCATATATTATAACCACTTGGAGGTCTTCTTAGCCAACAACCTGCTAGCAATGCATAAAGCCAAACAAATAAACCAAATTTGAATTGTGAAAAGAGTTTTCATCTCAGTGCGCCGAACACAGTTATTTGCAAGTTTTAAAGTGAAGCTTGTCGACTGTGTGATTATTTATTGACCAGAAAAAACGAAAATCAAATAAATAAGTCCAGACAGTTTGACAAGAGCTTCAATCAAATCAGTTGACACAATAAAGTCGAAATAATATTGTGAAAATTCCACGAATTGATGAAAAAATCAATCAATATTTGAATTTTTTTATTAATAATTGAGCAAAAGACAATTTTGAGAGTATATTTTAAGTATACGCATATGGTACATCAATTAAATTTCGATTAGTTTTAAAAGAATTCAAAAAATAAAGACATAAACTTAAGAACTTAAAAAAGAAATATATTTGAAATTTAGAATATTTGGAAAAATCTTAGAAACATCTTAATTTTCTTAAAATTTAATAGAAATCTCATAGACACATAAGTAATTCGTGTCAGTAAATGCACAAAAGTTCTCTAAGCTCAAAAGACAAGAAATTAAGGCTGCAATTTGTCGAAAATATTGTTGAGCTGCAAACATTAGTTAGGAAGACGAATTTGAAAAAGCAAAGAACAGGAAATTAGCACAGCTCGATGAGTCTTTGGACAAAATGTTGGATCTTTTTGTAGCAATTGGCATGTTGCACACTGGACAAATAGTGTGCAACACTTGGAAGCGCAACAAACGAACAGCAAACTTCGTCTCATCACATATGCCGCACACATAAGCAACCCACATAAAAGCGAGTAGACAAAGAATTTCAATTGCCATTCGGAACTAAGGATGAGCCATAAATTGAGAGATAGCGGAAATGCTGAAATGCACATGATATTTATTACTGTCAACGCCTGAAAGCAAACTTTGGGCCATCAAAATGAAGATGCAACCAACAAAAAAAAAAAATAAATAAAGAATAGAAAAGAAGGCAATGTCAACAATTGTTTCTGATTCTCTCTGTTTGAAAATTTGTTCGCAAATTGCCAAAAGTGTAATTGCAAAAATTGTTTGTCACATTGCGACAGCTGCTCAGAGCAACGCAAAAGTTCCGGAAACTGTCTCTCGACCAAATTTGTGGTCTACTGATTGAAATGCTCATACGTCGAGACTTTCAACAAACCGAACATAAATTTCTCGCAAAACAAAAGTTGCGTAATGCCCAAAGGCAAGAGGGGGGAAAGAAGAAACACAAGTACATCTATTTGTATACTATAGTTTACTATTTATATATAGAATACAATGCGAATAGAATACTAAGCGACACTCAACAAACGCAAAAGGAACTTGGCTTAATCAATGAGAGATTAAACTTTGCTATTGTGTGAATGTCAAAGCATCAATTTGTCACCAGAAACCATCAGTTTGGGGCTAAAAGCAATCACAGTGCCAACAATAACAATAACAACGACTACGACGATGATGGCAGCTCAATTTTATTGTGTGCACAAATTATGAAAATCTTTTTCCTCCCCCTATTCCTCCTCCTCTTCCCCAATTTTACCTTTTTTGCCCTTTGGCTGTGAGAATAACCAGCAAAGCAAAGGCAACAACAACGTTGGGGGACTTTTGTTATTTTGACATATTTTAATGCGAATTTCTAACACAGTCTGCCATCTTGTTGCCCTGCCACGCCTCTTACGCCTGTGGCCGTTGACAGTTGGTCAACTTTAATTTGTATGTCAGCCCTTTTACTTGGCCACCTTTAACGCAATTTATTGTTGCCTACTTCAAGGCGTCGTGTCCCCCAGCGACCAAATCTTGCTAAAAACAGGGCAGTAAATTTAATAAATAAGTGAAGATTTCACAAGATTTGTTGCTAATGTTGTTGTTGTTATTCTCGTGGTTGTTGTTATTGTTGTTATTGTGGTATACCTCAATCAAAACATGTCGCACACAATGCTGCCAAACGGCCCCAATGCGCCGTCTATCAACAGTGTCTTCAATAATTTTTCACACAAGCACAACCTTTTTTACCCACACACTCACACACATGTACAGTGCTGTCAGACTGTCTTGTTATATTCCCGTTAGGCGCGCTGTCTCGTCGCAAAGGGGCAAAAATTGCAAATAAGAAAGAAATACACGCATATCACAAATGAAATAAAATATAAATTCTGCGACGTAGATAAAGTAACAGAAATATTTTAAGTCCGATATCTGAATACTCTTACAAGTGTTCTTTGGCTAATCACTAACAATTTTAAAAAATATTAAATTTAGTTATTTAAATTTAATCAAACAATGCTGTGGCCTTAATAGTTGTTATTAATTATGTGGGTAATTGAAAGAAATTAAATAGCAAATATAATATATATTAAGGTAAATTACAGCCATAATTGCTGGTAATTTTACAACCAAATTCCTCAAATATTAAGGTGTGTTATTGGATAATTTCTGATTAATTTTTATAGTATTTAATTCATTAATTCGTACAAATTTAAAAAGTCTTAATCGAAATTATTCTTAACAAAAGGCAGAGCCTTTTCTGATTTAAATAGCATTCACTCTAACAAGCTCAACTCTTCACATTTCACTGATAGTCCCTCTGGGAGTGTATTGGGCCAGGAATGGCTTCAAGTGCCATTTATTTGTCGACGCAACCTTAAAAACTTTCGCCCAAGTGTCGCTCAACAAAAGTGTTATATGAGAGTATATGGATTGTGTGTGTGTGTGTGTGTGTCTTGTGTACATGCCAAAGTCAAAATAATGCACATAAAATAGAAAATCGGCCAAAGATTGTGGCCTTAAAACTGAAGCAGAGCCCCCGTTTGCTGTGTTAACTTATTCAATTTTGTGCCCTTGACAGTAACACTAGACTACATGGAAATTGAATTGACAAATATTTGTCGCCTGGCATTTATTACATTTTTGTCGCCAGGCGATTTGCTTTCGCCTTGGCCTTTTCAATTTTTGAGCTCTGATCCCTGATGCTAAGGCAAGGATTACTTCTGCTATGGCAACAATTTCAATATGCTCCAGTCAAACAAACACACACGCACCCAATTACATATATAGACTCTCACACACACACATACATTCTGCATGTCCATAAGCTGCTTTAAGGGTAGAAAGAAGAAAGTGAAGTCCCCGATTTGTTGTAAGTAAGTGCGGTGCAGTAAAATGCCACACATGCTCGGTGTCTGCATATATGTACATATAAATGCTCGTAATAACACTTGTTGCATGCCGCACACTCAAACACTCACACACACACACACTTGTTACTTATCTGCATTATATAAATCAATCAAAGCTCAATTGAAAGCACGCTGTGGTGTGATTGTATGACTGCGTGTGTGTGTGTGTGTGTGTGTGTCACGTGCAACCTCCAAAACTAATCACATGTTGACTGCAGATAGCAGACAGTTTGATACACTTAGAATGCATTAAAAAATTTTTGTAAATAACAATTAATTTGAATATATAAAATACAGCAAAAAAATATTCGATTTTTTTCACATTGCATAAAAATTAAATTCTTGTGAATATAAATATTTAAAACAAAATTAAAAAATTCAAATTAATGCAGCAACTTTGCGCTTGGAAATCGGTTCAGTTTTGGCAAAGTTATGAGAACTAAATAAGTCCTTGGCCATAAGCTGACAACTGACAATAAGCGGAGATAAAAGCAAAAGCTAAATCTAGATCGTAAAAAGAGCATCAGCTTGGCCAACAATCCAAAGCCAAAGTCAGCCACTAATTGTTGCATTAAATCTACCTGCAAATCCTTATGAGTGCTGGTGTGCAAGTGTGTGTGTGTGTGTGTGTGGGTGAAGGCACAAAAAACTAAAACAACTACGGTTATATATGTGCATGTGGTTGGGCGATTAACAAGCTTTAGAAGCTCAAAGCAGAGCTTGAGAAAGTGAACAAGGCAAATAAACGCATTCAGTGTCAACTATGGCGCACGTGACGTATGCGTAACATGCAAAGGACCCTTCCTGAGTCGTAGTTACACACACATCCACACTCGACTGCGACTTAAATCAGCTTCACTTTGTGACCTGTTCCCTTGTTAAAGAACTTCCAACATTATGAGCACTTTTTTGTTAGCTCTCTCAGCACTTCATAATGCGAGAAAGTTTTGAAAACTTACTGAGACAATAACCCTGGATCTGGGTTTCGTTTTTGAGGGTCAAATGCAAGGCTACGAGCTAATGCTCTAACACAAGGGGTATTTAGAATTTTTTGGAAAGTATTTCAAGCGTATAGAAAGATTTGCGATTGATCAGGTTGAAGCTCAATGATTTAAACTTTATTTAAGTCCTAGTTTCATCTTTTTTCATAAGCAGATCTCTTAATACATTTATCTATTTTAGAAAATATATAAATATTTATATATAGCTGATATAAATCACTATTCAAAAGAGCATTTACTTTTCGATTATTTTCGCTTCTTCATTTTCAATTTCCTCAACCTTTTTGAATATTTTAAATACCTATAACATTTTCATAAATACCAATGAATAAATGGCAAATTGACCTTTCAACACTTTTCAACACAAAAACAACAACAACAACAATAATAACAACATCGGCAGGAACAACAACAAAAAAGGCAACAACTTGTAGCAACTTTTGGAATTGGTAAACTTTGAAATTAATTAAAATTGCCATGAATGCTCTGATGAAACCATAACAAAAACTAATATTTGACAATTGGCAATAATCGGCAGTCCAGCCGCATATATTGCCCAAAACAACACAGCCAAAGTATTTTACAGGCAACAACAGCCCAGAACAACCCAGAACAACAAACAACAACAACAACAACAAAAGCAACAATTAAAACAAATCGAAAAGAGCAATGTAAAATTTTCATGTTTTAGATTTTTTTGTTTGTTTCATTTTTGTGGGAGTTGAGCCCCTCTCCCGCCTCCCCCCTTCGCCCCCTTAAACAATGCATGCAAATTGCTACTGAGTTTGTCAGTGTGTGTGTGTGTGTGTGTGAATATTGTTGCTTGTTTTGCGCTTTTGGTGTAAGGACAAAGTTTTGTTCGAACAATTGCTGCCGTGAACAAAATTCAATTGGAAACTCAAAGGTCACAAATTTATGCAATACAAAAACGCACACACACATATGCACGTATCAATACTCTGCATATGTTTGTGGCATCTGTGTATACGTGTGTGTGTGTGTGTGTGTGTGAGTGAGTGTGAGTGTGAAAGTGTCGACAGTTGAACATTGCCTTGTGGATTGTTGTTTGATTGAAAATGTAATTGAATGGCACTAGCGAAAAAATGACAATAAAAATGCGATAGATTAAAGTGAACGACTAATAGATATCCCATAAAGTGATAACTAAATAAACAGTTTTCCTTAGCCTAATGACTGTTTAACTATTCTAAAGAATATGAAATTGTTCACATTTGGTTTTTAACTGACAAAGAGTTACCCAGCTCAAAAGCATAAAGTATTGCGGAGACACAGAGAGAGAGAGACAGAGAGACATACCCTTTCTACCTTCTTTCATATTCAATACATGCAGGGTATAAAATAAATAATACCAGCTTTTGCTTTGCCAGTTGTTAGTCTATTACAGTTCTACATATTATTTGTTTACAGGGTACTTTAGAAAAATACTTGAAACAATTTGATCGACTGAATATACCATATTCACAAGCACAAGGTGACACATGTAAATAGGATATCAGCAGAGCTTCCTCAATCAGGCTGCCAGCCCCTTATGCTCACAGCCCAGCTTTATTTACAGGGTATATATCGTTTATAAAAAAGTGAACAAAAAAGAGCAGATACACTATTGAAAACATGCTCTAATACATTATGAAATTATAAATTCAATTGTCCTTGACACGTTGTGCAAAAACACAACAATCATTTGTTTAATTAATGTTCATTAAAAGTGCATAAAAAAAATCTGGATGATAAAAATAATTGGAATGCTTTGTTTTTCTTTTGGCTGCGAATTGAATTAATTTTTTGCTGCTTTTAAAATAATAATTTTGAAATTTTAAGCCACATAATTGATTAACATTTTTCAAAGGGCTTTAAATCAAACAGGAAAAACATAAATAAAATAAATATAAAGAATCCACAAGCGTGTGGCACGGATTTCGATATTTTATTTTATTTATTTATTTTTTTTTTTGTCTCTCTTGACCCAAAAAAAGAATCGGCTTATGCTGGCAAGTTTAAATCAAACAAAGATGCCCGCAGCTAAGACAAAGCCACCTGTAAGACTTAGGGCCAACAGTCACTGCCACGCCCCCTTGCCCCCTCGCCCTCTACATCCCAGAAAGATTTTGAAGTATTCAATTCCGTAGACACTTGTTCACGCAGATCACGCGGCCATCGTAAGCCAGCGAGAGACTTCTGTGAAACTTCATCAGCAGAAATTGTGAATTCCACACAAATAGTTTGACAAACTTGCCCCAAACACGGCTGCTCTACCTCTCTCCCTCTCTCTGCCTCCCTCTCGCTTTCTCTCTGGGTGCTCACTGCGGCAAAAAGGCGCAAATGAAAGAAGTTTTGCGGTAGGCACTGTGCGTCGATAGGCGGCAAATGCCAAAGCAACAGACATAAAAGAAATCTTATAAATCCACAAGAACAAGAAAAACTTAGAGTATATCTGAGAGTGAGCGTGTTTGTGTGTGTGTGCGTGTTTGCGTGTGTGTATAGTCCACTAAAGTGGCAGATTTATACTCGTATTGCTGCGTGAGTTTTGCGGTTTATTTCTACAATTTGGACTTACTAAAAGTCAATGAGCTTCTCTTAAGATACGAGATACAACAGCCCCTGGACAAAGTGGCAACTTTAGTAAGCATTAAATGTATAAACATATAACGCTTGTATCTCAAAGATACTTTAAGACTTAGCAGAGATTTGTCGACCTATCACAAAAATATCAATACGATTCTCCAGCAAATGCTTTTAAATCAAAGTAGATAATTTTTTAAATTTAAAATGCGTCTATAAAATATTTATTGTATTAAAAAAATTATTTTAAATGTGAAATACGAAAGAAATACAACCAATTTTTGTGACTCCCAAAATACATTCAATATTTAAACTGTGTTATTTGAATACCAACAACATTTTGTTTGTTAACATTAAATAACAATTAATTAAATTAAAATAGAATAACTGGCAAAAAAGTTTTGATTTTGCAAATGTTTAACAGCTGCAATAAAATGTGTTAATCTACAACTAATGTGACCTGCTATAGAATTCAAGTATTTAATGAATACACAATAAGTCCATGTCTATATTTTATATTTTTGGGCGCCAACAATTTGGTCACGTATCGTGTGCCGCACAATATAAGTACACATACCTATAAAGTATATAATATACATACGAGCAAACATACATATGGTACATATATAGAGTATACGACGCGTATGTGCGGCGCGTGCGGCAAATTATCATCTCGATGCTGTGGCATTGTCAGCATTTAGCTTGGCGCTTGGAACTCCAAAATGCGATGACGCGTTGCCAAAGCTCCATTTGTCTTGGGGGCAGATAAACATAGAGACAGGGACAGAGACGGAGACACAGACGGAGACAGGGACGGAGCCATGACCACATAATGAAGGCCAGCTGAGAGGATTGTCAACTGCCAAAGACAGGTTGGAAATGGGAGCGAGGGTGTGGCGGGAAGTGGCAAACTTTCATGTCCGAACTAACAGTAAATAGGCGCGTGCAACACCAACACACACACACACACAGGCACACGCACAAATAGAGAGACATGGAGATAGACTCGAAAGTTTCAGTCTGAAACTTGTTTGGGTTCGGTTTTGGCTTTGGCTTTGACTTTGGTTGTGTTGGCCTTTTTGGTTTCATTGGACATTATCCCGACGCATTGATTGTTGTCAACGTTGTTGGTTGTCTTCCACAAAGGGAATTGATCTTTCTGGCCATGAAGTTTTGTTTTATTTAGTTATCCATCGAAATGCCTATGAGATTTTAAGTTGAATTAGTGGCCAACTTGAAGCTTGAGCTGCATATGTAAGTGCTCAACGGTTGAGCACAACGGTTGCCCAACTGTTGACCAATCATCAACTTATTGTATGTTAATGTGAACTTTACAGACATTAACAATATGAACATTTCCATTATTAAAGATTGGAAAAAAGATAAGTGAAAATTAAAATGCATTTATAATTCATGGCTATTTTCTTATAATATTGGAATTCGATAGCCAAAAGAGTTTTTAAATCATTTGTTTAAATTATACTTTAAAATCATACCTGTTAAATAATGATTTGTAATCATAATCATTAGTAATTAGATTATTTTTGTTTAAAAGTCGAACCAATGGCCGTGTTCACCAGAACTAATCAATCAGTAATCATGTATTTTGTTTGTTCGATAACAAAGCATCACATCACAGAATTTCAGCGTACTATTTTGGTGATGAATTTTCAGTCATCATACATCACAAAATTTGAAATCATGACTGCTAATCACTGCATTTCAACAGAATAATCATGCAAATTTCATCGATTTTCTGTTGTCGATTTGTTCTGGTGAACACGGCCAATGATTAAATTACGATTATTTTCGATTTTGCCCAATTATTTAATGATTACGATTACAAAAAATTAAAAATAATATAAAATTATTACAATTATTAAAAAATAATCAGAATAAAATCGAAAATAATCAAAAATTATCTTTTTGAGTATTTCGGATTATTGTTGATTTTTTCTGATTATTTGTGATTATTTTTGGCCGTGTTCACCAGAACAAATCGACAACAGAAAATCGATGAAATTTGCATGATTATTCTGGTGAAATGCAGTGATTAGCAATCAGGATTTCAAATTTTGTGATGTATGATGACTGAAAATTCATCACCAAAATAGTACGCTGAAATTCTGTGATGTGATGCTTTGTTATCGAACAAACAAAATACATGATTACTGATTGATTAGTTCTGGTGAACACGGCCTTTGATTATTTCTGATTATTTATGACTATTTAGTAAAAATCAAATTATTTTAAATTTTCACAATCAAAGTAGCCAAAATAATCAGAAAAAATAAAAAGAAATCCATATAATCAGAACGATTATTTTTGATTTTTTCGGATTATTATTTAATAGTTGTAATAATTTTAGATTTTTTTTTTATTTTTTGTAATTGTAATCATTTAATAATCACAAATTTTTCAACAGTGAATTATATAATCACTACAATTATTCCCAAAAATAATCTTATTGATTAGTAATTCTATTCAAAATTTTACAGGTATGTTTAAAATAAAGTTCCAAATGTATTTTTCTTTTTTTAAATATCTCCTCTTAATTTAGTTTTAATAAATAATTGCCTAATTCGATACATGACAGTTCGAGTGTGAAACATTTTCTGAATGAGAAAATCTATTCATAACTTAAAGTATAACTTGAAGTATAAATTGCTCTTATAATAAACATTAATATCTTTTTTTTAAACATAATTTAACAAGATGTAAGTTGTTCATCAATGAATTTTAATTTCTTGATCATTGTGGACCTTTCTCAAATATAGTTGTATGGGTGTAATTGTGTGCATGTGTGTGTGTGGGTTGGTTTGGGTGTTTATTATACAATTGCTTATAGCTCTTATCATTTGTTGTTATTGTTTTTATCTACAGCTGCTGCTGGTTGCCATTGTTGCTGCCCGATTTGGTGGCTCAACGAGGCGAACAACACTCGCATTGGCCTGCGATGAATCGTTGGCGGCGGTGGCGACAACAACGCAACGGCTAAACAATAGATACAGCAGCTACTACAGTAATAACAACAACAACAATAACTACAACAACAACAACGAACAGAGCAACGGCGATGGTATTGCTGATAGCAAGGACAACAATGTTGACGATGACAACAATGACAACTATAACTACAACAAAGCGCCGGCCAAATGGCAGTTGCCGCAGCAAAAACTATACGGAAATCCCCAGAGCATACAACAGCAGCAACAACAACAGCAACATCAACGACAACAACAACAACTTGAACGACATCAGCAACAGCAGCAATTTGTTGATGATTCCGAGGCAGCAGGGAATGACTTCCTTCTCCAATTGCCAGACTTAAATGCGGCTGTGCAAGGTGCGGACTGGTTTCCAGCACAGGACACAAGCAGCAACAACAACAACAACAACAATGACAATGACTATGACTATGACTACAATGTGTGGCATGCAACATCCGAATCAGAACGAGAACATTTGCCGCTGCAACGGAGCAGTCGAAGCAGCTACAAGCAAAGGTAGGCATCAATTTTCAGCTTTCAGACAAACGACACAAATTTCGAGTGTCCAATTAAACAAGGGCGTTGGCAAAGGGGTTTGAGAAGGGGACTGCACCCACTTAAAAATTAAAAAATCAATCAAGGAAAAGAATTATAATAAGACTTGTCTTTCGAGTAGATCCGAAGTTAGACTGATTTGGAAAGATTTAAATAAAATTCTAAATTCAATTATGTTCTATTTGAAGAATAGTTAAATAATTCGACAGCCCCCTTCGCAAAGTGCTGACTACGCCCTTGACAGTGAATGTGAATGTGTGAGTGCTTTGCCTGTGAATGTGAGTTGCATTCATTCAGCTCGTTGACTTTGGCACATTCCTCAATGTGCTCAAAATATGATAGCAGCTTACAATGAACAACGCAGTCCAACAGCTGCATTTGCTGTCAGCTTCCAGTTTCTACAATCTCAGCTTGCCCCCCCCCGAGTCCCATCCCATCCCACACTGTCCTTTCTCCTCCTCCTCTTCCTCCTCCATTTCATTTCTCTAGCACTGCTCTGTTCTGTTCTGCATATCAACTTAATCCCAGACCTTCAACACTGACATAAGCATTTAAGCTCATTCCCTTCCAGCTTCCCCATCCCTGTCTCTCTGCCATTTTAGCTTTGTTTGGGAGATCAAGCTTAGCCGGATCAGGCGATTTCTATGCCAAAGATTACGAAATGCGGAGCCAAAGCAAAAGTCAGATATCAACAGCAACAACAAGAATGACAGCAAAAACAACTGACGAAGACAAAAGACTTCAAACTAGCAGAAATTTTATCCAAATTTGCTTAAATTCCAGTCGAGTCGACAGCTGAATGCGCTGCCCGGAAAATAATTTATAATATTATAATAGATTTATTTATTTATTTATTGTCAGGCTAAAAGCAGCCGACTCAACAATTAATTTAAAAATATTACATTAAAATGAAAGTATTTGTTAAATAGAATTTTCTATAGGATCGAATTCAATTCTTCTTAATAAATATCTTCTTAATCTTCTAAAAAAAAATTGATGTTTCCGTTTTAAGTTTCTTGAAAATATAACTTTTTGTAAGAGAAAACATATCAAACAGTTTTTTTTGCATAAAAGAATTGACTTCTATAAAAAAAGGAATATTATCAGAATACATTAGGTAATTTACAAAAAAAAATCTAGTTAAAAAAAATTAAGAGTACACCGTTTATTTATATAACTTACTTAAGCTCATTTAAGTCTTCAAGTGGAATCAATATCTCTTTAAAGTCCTCAAAATTGCTTTCAAACTTGACCAAAGACAAAGAAATCAGCACAATAAACTGAATTAAATTCTCAGAGTTTAATGCTCTGCTTATTCTAGCAAAGTCCACCCTTTTTTGTTTCCCACATAATTCAAGCAAAAATTAAATTAAAATAAAACAATTTCTAAACACAAGCATTTATTTCAAAACATTTTCGCAAACTTTGCGACAAAACTATCAAAGCCGTTGTGTTGGTCTCAAGTGCGCTTCAAAAAGTGCCCCCTGCGGTGGTGGTAAGTGGTTGCATGCTCTTGCTGCTCTTGGTGGTGCAACTCTGGCTGGTGGTGGGGGTGCCGCTTTTTTGCCATTGCCAAGCATTGGCAACGCAAAAAGGAAATCCGCTGGCAGCCAGCGACAGTCGCGTAACGGAGCGAGCTTTGTGTCAGCGTTCAACTATCATCTGCCATATCCCCACCTTACTCACCCTTGTCTTCCAAGCCCCTGTCTCCTCCAGCTTTCCTGCTCGAGCTCAGACAGCCCAGACAAAGCCCACCACGCGGATGGCGCAAACGCCGCAAAATGAAAGCTAAAAAATTCATTGGCATTTGCTGCAGTTGAATGCAAAATGATGCGCTTTTGTTGGCCAGCTGGAAAAAGTAAAAAAATAAAGGACTGACTACAGTCTAGCAAACTCAACTGACAGAGACCCTGTTTTTTTTTTTGTAAAAATAAGAAAATTAAAAATAGGAATAAAAGTAAAAAAAAAACACACAAAATTCCTAGGCGGGCTCCGAACCGACATCCGCGTATTCAGGAATCGGGCACATTATCCACTGAGCCATCAAGCAATTTCAAATACGAATGTCATACTTGTGACTTGATCTTAGAAAAACCTTCATACCAAGTTTGGTGCCTCTAGCATATCCTTTGTAATTCCTAAGTACAGAGCATAAAAACTAAAAATTAAAATAAAAAAATTGAAATAAAAGGAAGATGGAACTATCTAGTGCCAGGCAAAAAACCAACGTCAAAAGCGTATTTTCCTACGTTTTTTCCAATTCCTTTTTTTTTGTAGTTTGTCTAAAAGCGCATTTTACAGGCGGTTGCAGTCGGTTTCCGGCAGCGTCGCTAATTCATTGCCAAAGCCTTAATTTCTATGGATATGCAATTGCAGGCAGGCAGCTGGAAACGGAGCTGCAGATATTCTAGCTGGAGGTCAACTGGATGCTGTCGCTGACGGCATTGACTTTGAGGGCGAGGAGGACTTTGCGGTGGCCAAAATGGATGCGGATGAGCTGAGCGAACAGTTGCCATATGGCATACAAAATGTGCGCAAGCGGCGCGTGCGCAGCGTGATGCCACCGCCACAATCACAGCCACAATACGGCAGCACCACCAGCAGTGGCAGTGAAGGGGTAAGTGAAGAGAGAGTAATAATTTCTCCATTCCCTACAGCAACATTTCTTTCTGGCAGGTCACCTATCAGTCGCTGTGTCCCACCAAAAGGGTGACCATCAAGCTGGACAATGGCGAGTATCGGCCCAATCACTATGTGGAGGTTACCTGTGCCAACACATATGCTCCATTGCCACCCAGGCTGCAAAACTACGACAACTACAATTATCGCAGCAATGAGTTGCCGCTGCTGCGTGCTCTTCTCAATGAGAGAACTGGTGAGAAGCGTGAGGTGCGTATACTTAATATTAAAAATAAAAAATTATTTTTTTTATTTTAAAAATAATATTTAAAATATAATTTGAAACTATTTATTATAAATGAACTATAAAACAATTCATATTTTGAAAATGATGCCAGGATATGAAAAACTTTCATGTTTCTTGAGTTATCACAACCAAACTCACAGATTGTGTGTTTGATATAGACTTAAACATTCTAGACTCTGTCCACTTTATCATATAGACCTAATTGAATAACCTTTCTTTTTTAAATGAATGCATAATAACATAAAATGTTCTTCACTCACTTTAGATCTGTTCCGCCACGGGCTTTGCCTGCATCCAACTGAACCGCACCATACACTTGATACGCCTGAACGAGGGCAGCGGCTGCTGGGAGTCGGAGACGCGAACGGTTCCCTCCGGCTGTGAGTGCATGTGGCCCAAGCACAGTTATGGCGACATTGCCTCCTATCATCAGGCACAGAAGCGTTTCAGCAATCAGCGTGCACGCAGTGGACCCATCATTGACTATACACCAGGTGTGGGCTATCGCCAGTTGACACTGCGTTCCCGGGCTCCCAAGTCAGGTGCAGGCGCTGTGGCTGCTGGAACACGCAGTCGGCGTGCGGATTTCGACTATGACAACTATTAATGGATTTGAAGCGCGTTTTGTTTACATTTTTTGGGACCAAAGTGCCAAGCACATTGGATTAGAACATTTAGCAACTAAGTTGAAGGCGTAAATTATTCAATTGCTGTGGTTTTTAGCCGTTAACACGAAATTGTACTATGATTAAGATACTATATGTAAAATACAATGAAGCAACCAAAACAGTTGGTCATTAATCAATGGGATTTATACAGCGATGCAACGAGCTGCAGTTTTAGTTAAACATTTACATTTAAAATAATGTTTAGCATTGGGAATTTAATCCCTGCAAATCTATTATAGATCGTAAATTAGAGTCTAATCGGAAATGTCGTAAATCTGGAAAATCCCCTTCACTGCATGTTAGGTGAGCTTCTCCAGCGACTGTTCCGGTATCTGTTTCAGTAGGATTTCTGCCTTGTCGGCGATTTGCTTTTCGAGCTCCTCTGCAGTTTTGCTGGCATCAAATTCGTGCCAATAACTCGACTCTTGGCTGCTGAACTTATCAAATACCTCGGCGACTTGTCGTTGGAACTCCAAGTTCTCATAACTGCAAAAATAATATTTAAGGCACGATAAGATAAAAGTGCATATTTGTTATATATGTATATATATACAAACCGTTCCTCGCCGTAGCTGCCACGTGAGATAAGCTCCGCGGGTTGGGCCTTTAAATAGAAGACAGCGTCGGGTTTAATGAGTCCACGGTCGGGTGCACAGCACCAGTTAAAGTCGAGCCCCTTGGCCACCGTGTACGCTGCTCCAGAGTAGGCGTAACGATCGCATATCAACGTTGTGCCCGCCAAGAGTTCCTCCCGTATGCTGTTCATGTGCTCCCATCGATTGGCTGAGAACATCAGGTGGATAACTTCATCGGGCACGTCTTGGCCATTGGTCAAGTATGAATTAATTACCTGACCAATGGCCGACGACCTTTCCGGAAAACGTATGAGTTTTGCTTTAATTCCTTTAATTGTCAACGATTCCACTATGTAAACAACTAGTTATTTATCAGTTATTGATTCATTGGCTTGCATACTGACATAGTCGCCGTGTCTGCGTTGTTTTGCCTGTGCGGTCAACGCCTTCGAAGACAATAAATGCACCACGTCTTATAGGGTTCATGATTTAATTAAAACTGTTTTTATTTTGCGACTTTAACAAATGCATTTACTTTTTTCGCGGGAAATGTGCTGCATTAATTAGTGTTTACCCAACACTACTGCATAAATATCGCAGAAGTGCATCGATGATTTATCGATATGCAGATGCGTGACAAAAAGCTGATTGCGATGCCAGTGAATTATTTGATGCTGTGTTGCCGTTGCATTGTTATTCTATGCATTAAATATAAAATGCACTTTAAAAAATGTATTCATTTTTTAAATGTAGTTTTGTTTAATTAAATTAAGCTACCGGTTTGTGATGGATGAGTTCGCAATGATTCGGAACTAGAATTGCGGTTCATCAACTCCAGTAATGAACTAGCAAACTCACATACACACACACACACATACAGACATACTCATAACACAGAAGCTGAAGCACACGTAAATTACATTTTGTTTTAAACAAATAAAAACGACGAAACAAAACTAGTGAATTTACTGCGGCACTTGTAAATAAGTGACAAAATCAAATCAAAGAAGCATTACAATGTGCTAGAAACGAAGTGCGTGTGTTTGTGCAGTTTAGCAAGGCTTGGTTTTGGCCTGCCTTTTCGGCCCAAAACAAGAAATTCGCAAAAACAGTCACAACGAAGCTGCAATGCGCTGCATGTACTTGAGTGAGTGAGAGAGAGAAGGCAAGATTGAGGTATATTTTGCAAATTGTGCTAATAATCGTGCAAAAACTCCCAAACTAACACTCACCTATGCCCCGCCAATCACATTGTTCTTACCGCATTTGATCATCAAATCAAAAAGCGACAAATGGAAGTGCTAAAGCCATAAGGCAAACAAACATTCATTGATACAAAGACCGCGTGTTTGTCGCGTAGCGCCCGGCCGAAGGCAGCAGCAGCATCAAATACCAGGGACAGGCATGCAAAACAACGCTGTCGCTGTTGACTGTCGATAAATTATCGACTGTCTGCGTTATCGCGCAAGGACCGCTCGCTGCAGTGTTGTCAATTTGTCCTTTCTGTGGACAGATCTGTCCGTTTTGAAACTGCTGTTTCCGGACAAAATTACTTAATTTATTTTCTTTATCCTTTATTCATCCTTTTTTTATTGTTCTAAATCGGTCATAGAATTTATCAAATACAACTATGTGTCATCTAATATATTCATTTTCGGATCGTGGAAAATATTTAACAGGCCAATAAAGAACTAATACTTTCAATATTAAAGTTATTTTAAAAGCTATGATATTATTATATTAAATATTTTTATAAGTATTAATTAGAAATATTGTTTGTCCAGATTTTTTGTCCTTTTTAAAAAAAACTGTCCGTTTTCTGTCTTTTTTTGGTTTAACCGGCCTTTTTTTGTGTAGAGCCGTTGGCAACACTGGCTCGCTGAAAACTTTCGCAAGTGGATGTATGTGGTTGTGGGTGGTTGTATGGATGGTGTGAAAAAAAAGTGCGTGCGAAATTTGTTTATACTCGAAAATAAATGGCAGCAGCTCAAATTAGATAACTTTTTAAAATAATGAGCACCGTGTGATAATCGCTACTCTCGCCGACAGCACTGTAAACAAATGGGCGACAGGACACAGGACATAACACTCGATGCCGTATGGCCCAATATCTATGTATATAGAGAGAGACAGTGCTAGTTGATTTTCCCTTTTGATTTTAATTAATCAACTATCAAGTGTTGCAGTTTGATCCTGTTGTTAACACAATCGTCCTGCAGGTGGCAAACACGCCTTCTTCTTCTTCTTGCACTTTAAATCCTGCGTCTCCGGTCTCTGGTGTGTGTCTAACATTCTTCGAGTTACTCGATGTTTCTCAGTTAGTTAAACTCTAGCCAAGTTAATCATGTCCAACAACAATCATCCGCACGGACATTTGAGTCAAGCGGCGGCACAGAATCCCTCATGGAATCCTTTGCAAGTAAGTATTTTGGATTTGACCGGCTTAGAAGAACGGAAAGATGCTGACCTAATCTCTGCAGATACCATCGTATATACCGCGACAGCCACAGTTGGCGCACATGTCCAATGAACGGCCCATGGTCCGATCCCCGTTGGCGTGGCATTCATCAGCCCAACCGCCGCCGCCTCCGGATGCCATTTACAATTTTATGTCGGCCAATCATAAAAACGTAATTAAGCGTAGTTTCCTCCTTTCGTTTAGTTTCGTTACGTTGCGTCGCATGCACCACAAACTCTCTCTCCAATCCGCTCCGTAGTTGACTTCCCAATATGTATAATCTATAGTTGTACTGCATTTGTTGTTGCTTCTCCCCCTCCCTATGCTCCTTTTTGCTATGTATCTTGTTGTCGTTTTGTGTTATTCCTTTAATTAACTTGTTTTTCGCCTTCCAGCTGGATCATCATCATCAAATGAATCCTTTGCTGGCGCCGCCATATACTGGAACTTTGCCTTTTGACTCCATGGATTTGTCGCTGCAGTCGAGTCGTAGCGCGGCGCCGACGCTTAAATCTGGCCAACAACAACAGCAGCAGCATCAGCAACAATCGCAGCAACAACAACAACAACAATCTCATCTGCATGCACCTCCCAATTACCCAACGATGTAAGCCACCTTTTGCTGAACTGACCCCAGCTTTTTTACAATGTTTATGCCGAGAAACTTCAAGAAATTTCAAGACAATACTTTATCATGTTTGCTGTATTAATTGCCTTTATTCTGTACTAAATTGTTATATTGATATTCTTTATTTAATGTGTTTATGATAATGCTATAAATGTAATTAACTTGCACATAAACATGCTTAAATGAAAAAATACATGAATTTTATGATGATAATGATTTTAAGATAAGATAGAATTAATTACATAGTGCAAAATATGAAAATTCATGAATTTCATGGCATAAACTTAGTATGAAAGACAATATAATTTTCACTAAAAATATTTACTGTCTTCTGTTTCCACACACACACACGCACAGTCACAATCTGACCACAAATACGCCCGCAGGATCACAGCACAGTGCGCAACCAGGACATCTGGGCGGAGGACTCCCCTCGTCGCTGTCCGCTTCGCCAGCAAGCAAATATTTGAATGCCAACGGCGCTGTTGCAGCTGATTGCGAGTCGCTGCTGCCACCGCCGCCGAGTACCCCGCCCAACAATAACAACAACAACAGCCACAACAACAACAGTAGCACTGGGAGCAGCAGCAGTGGCAACAGCAGCAGTAACAACAACAGCAGCAACAACAATGTGCCACCGCCGCATTATATGCACAATCGTGATGAGAACTTCAAGCTGACGCAGCTGAAGAGCATACAAAAGAGCTCCGAGCTGAGTGGCAAGGATTGCAGCTATGTGAGTGGCGCCACGGGCAAGTTGGCAACGCACAACATGCAACAGCAGCAACATGCGGCAAAGAAACGTAAGTCAAAGATAAATCCAATTTAAATGGAATAATAGTTAATCTTATTGTTGTTTTCTAGCCTCGCCACTGCGCAACTATCAGCAACATCAGCATCAGCAAGCTTTCAATATGACGCCGCCGCCTGCGAGCATGAAATACAATGGGCCACAGACGCCGCCAACGCCGCAGTCGCCGCTGGATTACAATCAGTTGCATCTGCATCATCAGTTGCATGCCAATGTTGCTGGCTATGCACCACAGCAATCGCAACAACAGCAACAGCAGCAACAACTCATGCAGTCGGAACAACAACATTTACACTATCATAATCAGCATTTAGCACCACCAGCAGCACCAATTCCACCACCGCCACCACCACAGTTTCAACAGCAATCACAACAACAACAGCAGCAGCAACCGCTGCAACAGTTGACGTCACCGCAACTGCATTCCCGCAACACGCAATTGACGAATCTCGACATGTCCAAGCACAAGCCAACCGAGGATGATGCGCAGGATGAGGCACAAACGATCATTACAGATCTATCCACAACGGCAACATATCGTGGCAACAATGCGGATGATAAACAACAACAACAACAATTGGCTGATGCTCCTGAATCACCGTATATGACCACATCCAATGAGGAGTCACTGGAGTCCAACAGCAACAGCAGCAATAGTCGCAAGCGACGCAAACGCAAATCCAGTCAAGTGATGCGTCTGACGCCCAGCGAGAATCTGAATTCCAATTTGAAGAGGCAACGCACGCCAAGTCCGCACAGCAACAACAACAGTTGCAGTCCCAAGCGATCTCCCAAGAACGGCGTCGAGTTCCAGCCATTTGGCCTGAAGGAACAGAAGCCACCACCTGAACTGCCGCTGGAGAATGGACGCGCTGCAACGCCGCCAGCTGTGGCAGCAACTGAGAATAGCAATAGCTCCTCCATGTACAACGATACGGACAATCCCAAGACCAAGAAGCAGCGACAGGCGTTGATGCAACGCAATCTCACAGAGCAACAGCAGCAGCAACGACGCCAGCAGGACGAGGAGCCCTCTGCAGAGACTCCTCTGGCTGTTGCTGTCCCCACAAAGGAGGCAACAATGGACAGCAAGGTGCCGCCGCCAAGTCCGCAGAGCAATAGCAGCAGCAGCAGCTCGAGCAGCTCCAGCGCCGGCACACACAGCAGTCATAACAGCCAGGCGAGTCAGGAGACACCACAGCATCGCAAGGAGCAGGAGCAGGAACCACAGCTGGACACTACTAACAAGGCGACTACAGATACGCCCGCCTCGCCAGCGCTTGTGGAGCAGGGCGACATTGATGCCCGGCCAGCGGTGAGTGTGCACGATGACGAGGATGAGGTGCAATCGCCAGCTGAGAAGCAATCGCCACCACAGGCAGAAGCTGCAGTTGCCATGGCAGCAACGGTTGCAGCGGCAACCACTGAACCCTGCCACTTCAACGAAGTGGAGCACAAGCTGGAGCAAATGTTTGCCGGGATTGAGGATGAGCCACAGAGCAGAGCAGATGACTTAGCACAGACCAAAGCGGGTGTCGAGGATAAGCCAGTTGTGGCCACGCCCATAGCCACGCCCACACCGACGCCCGAGCTGCGACCCATAGCCACCAAGGCGGCGATGAAGTCAACGCTGCCCAGTCCCATACACAGTCCAGCGGCACTAGCAGCTCAGACCAAGGAGATCAAGGAAGACAACACGCCGTGGTCGCCGCCGGACAAAGTGTTGCCACGCCCAACGCCCACGCGTTGCATGCCACAGCGACGACTCTCCATGGGCATGGATCCCTCCCTGTTGCGATTCACCATCGAGGAGCAAGTGAAGCCCAAAAAGACGGCTGCCAAAAAGAAGCAGCTGCCCCAAATCGAGGCTGAAATCGAAACCGTGCAACTGGACAGCGACGATGAAAAGCCGAGCACGTCGGCAGCAGCTGCAGCTGCTCTGGCGGCACGCAAGCTGAGTGAGGCGGCAGCCACCAAGACGATCACTCCCAAGGCCAACAACAACACCAAAAAGAAGAAGAAGACAACGGCAGCCAAGGGCAAAAAGGCGACGGGGAAGAACGCAACCAAGCAGAACGGCAAGAAGGGAGCAACGGCTCGGAAGCCCTTCAGCACGGATGAGGACAGCACGCCGGCGCCGAATGGTGGTGGTGGCTCCTCCTCCACAGCAGCGGCTAACGATCTCAGGTTCAAGTCACCCTTTATACTCATCAAACCCGACGGAAGTATCAGCATTAAGAATACCCACAATGCGGAGGATGTCAACGAGAAGCAGACGAAGAAGAAGCAAACGAAGGCGCCACATGAGCGCAAGAATCTGAGAGGGATGCACAGTTCCACGCTGAGCAATCGCTATGATGCGGACACCACAGATTCCAGCTGGATTTGTGTGTTCTGCAAACGGGGTCCACACAAGCTGGGACTGGGAGATCTCTTTGGTCCCTACCTGGTGTCCATTGACTGTGAGGAGTATCGGGCTGCGCTGCAGGCGCCAGCTGCTCAGGACATCGACGGGTTGTTCGTGAGCAAGCGAAAGCGCAGCGACATGGTCAAGATGCAGGAGCGAAATCTGCCCGTGATTCCCGCAACGCTGGCCAATATTATGCAGGCGCCCAAGATCACCATGGTAAGTATATTACATTCATTATATTCATACGTTGATGCTCCGTAACAAATGCCGATTATTAATCTCTTCAATCCCTTCCAGCACAAGCGTAAGCGCAAGCAGACCCACGAGAGCGCCTACTCCCTCAGCGATGATCAGAACGAGTCGCAGTGCTCGTCCCAGGATCCCCTCGACTGCAGTCATGAGGCGAAGTTCATTGAGACGTTTCGCGGCATGTCCAAGACCTCCGAGCATGGCTACGAGATTTGGCTGCACGAGGATTGCGCTGTGTGGGCCAATGACATCCAATTGATTGGCGCCCATGTCAATGGTCTGGATGCCGCAGTCTGGGATAGCACACGCTATCAGTGTGTGCACTGTGCTCAGCCCGGTGCGAATATCTGTTGCTTTCAGCGTGCCTGCAAAGCGGCTGCTCATGTGCCCTGCGCCCGTGCCGCCAGCTGGAGTCTCAGCGAGGAGGATCGCAAAGTGTATTGTGAGCAGCACACGCCGGAAGGGGAGGCAACGGAAGCGGAAGCGGAACTGTTGCCAGTGTTGCCCTTGGAACCAGTTGTGGCTGTTGTGCCACCGCCAACATTCAATGTCAATTCGCTTCCCTGAGTACGCGTGCGCGTGCAGAAATGTCGTCTGGTCGTCAAGCGCTGAGCGCACGTTGAATCCACAAGGGAGTCCTCCTCATCCAACCAAAATCCTTATCCAGGTGTTGACAGTTTCACTTTGTACATATTGATGATAAATGCAACTGCACTTAAAACGAGACTTATTGCCGACTGCAAGAGGATTAGATTAGATCCCAATCCCAATCCTGATCCAGATCCCATTTTAGTCTTATGTAAAAACTGCTGTACATTTTGTGTAGGCTGCGTTGCAAGTTGGCGTAATTTTAAAACGGTTTAATTGTTTATGAATAATATTATTTAAATTATCGCAGTTATCTATATTTAGATATTAACTACTTTATTGTACCTTTTTAGTTGTAATTATAATTATACATTTGCCTGGTTTACTGTCGCATCGAATGGCTGCTTGCATCACAGATTTCATTATTTAATGCATTAATTATTCTATATAGTTTGTGTATTGACTCTTTTCGTGCATATGCCAATTGATAGTTTAGTTGAATTTTGTATGTATAAACAAATACTCCATGCCATAACTTTTAATTAAATTAATAATAATGATAAAGATTATAATAATTATATATGCATTGTGCGCAGCATTAATTAATTTAAGCATGTAACCGTAAATAGAAAATGTTTGACAGCAATTATGAAAAGCAAAAAACAAAAGAAAATTTCAAAACGAACATTCGAAAACTATTCAAAATGGATTATTGTAAAACAATAAATATATATATATATAAATAATATGAAGAATAATTATAAATATATTTATAATTAAATAATGATAATTACGCTAGCTATTTGTAAAAGAATAAATATTGTATTGTATTTGTATTCAATATCATTATAAGGTCAAATTCGAAACACACAAACATTAAACAATAAATCTTAATCTCACAATGAAAAACACCAAAGAATCGTTTTCAAAATATGCGTCGTTTTATTTATCAATAAATATTTATAAATATTAAAGAAAACACAATTTGAATATGAAATGAGCACTAGGGGTATATATTTTACAATTGCATTAAATTAACTTAAGGAATATAAATAATAACTTAGTCGTCTAGTAGTAATCTCACTCGGGTCTGATCCTGATCAGCCTGCTCCTCCTCCTCCTCCTTCTCTTCTATCCCTTCTCAATAACGACGCTGGCGAAGTCGCCTCAAATGCGTCACATCATTGGGCAAACGTCCAACGCTGCTCTGCGGCACCTGGTAGGATGTGCGTCCGGAATAGAAGGCAATCTCCTGTCCCTGACCCATTGCTGATCCCTTGTTGCTGCTGCTGTTGGTCAACTGCAATTGACTGGCCTTCAAGTCGCTGCGCTTTTGGGCCACTTGCAATGTGGGTGCGGGTATCAGACCATTGGGCAATGTCGGCAATTGCACGTTCAGATAATCCACCTGCTGGCCACGTCCGGCAGCAATATGCGATGTTTTGCCAGCAGCTGCTACTGCCAGTGGGGGGAAGAGGGGCAGAAGCTGCTGCTGTTGTTGGTAGGGAACGAAAATATTGGGCGTCAGATAGGGTTTTTGTATGGATTGTATAGAAGGACGATGGGATTGCTGTTGCTGTGGGAAACGCTGCTGATGTTGCTGCTGCTGTTGATGTTGCTGCTGCTGGAAAGGAGGTTGCTGGTATTGCATTTGATAGCTGATGGGTTGTGGACGTTGTTGTTGCTGCTGTAAATGCAAATGTTGCTGCTGCTGTGCTTGATATTGCTGTTGCTGACGCAGCTGTTGCTGCTGCTGTTGGGTCTGACGCAGCTGTTGTTGCTGTTGCTGTTGTTGTTGTTGCTGTTGATATTGCTGTGTGATATAGCTCAGCTGTTGCTGTTGTTTTTGAGGCTGTCGTTGCTGTTGTTGCTGCTGTTGCTGTGGCTGTTGCTGCTGTTGTTCATTGTTGCTGCTGCCAAATTTATTGTTCAAAAAATCGCTAAGTGCCACATATGAGCTTGACTGCGTGCCCTTTGATTGAGGCTGATTGACCAGAGATGTGATGATGTTGCCGGCGGAGTTCGGAGCAATGCGTTGTCCCTCGGCGCGAGCAATAACAATAGCTGGCTGTGTGGGCAACACCACCTGCGGCAACTGCTGCTGTTGTTGTGGCTGTTGTTGTGGCTGTTGTTGTGGCTGCTGCTGTTGTTGCTGCTGTTGTTGTTGTTGTTGTTGCTGTTGCAAAGCAGCTGGACGTTGTGGAATGGTCAGACTAGCAATGGCTACAGTATTAAGTATATAGAGTAAATATTATTTATTATAATTATAAATTATAATATTTTAAATTGTTGTTGCGATAGCTTGCCTGGTGCTGCTGCTGCTGCTGGCTTGGGATAATTGTAGTTGTTGCTGCTGCTGCTGCTGGCAATATTCGTTGCTGGCTTTGCCACACGCTGTTGCTGCCGCTGCTGCTGTTGCTGTTGCCGCTGCTGTGGTTGTTGCTGCCGCTGCTGCTGCTGTTGTTGCTGTTGAATGTTGTTGCCTCTTGGGGCGTGGCTGCTCTTAAAGTTCTGTAAAATGGATTCATCAACAATTGCTCGAGTTAACTTATCAAAGGGCAGGAAGGCAGAGGAAGGGGAAAGGCTTGAAGTGATTTGCAGTGTTTGTGATTGTTGCTGTGGTTGTTGTGGTGCTAGTTGTTGTAGTTGTTGTTGATATGTTTGTGCTGTTGCTGTGGGTGTATTGAAGCTATGTGCTGTATGGGGAGCTGTGTAAGTATAGCCCGATGCAATGGCTGAGATTTGTTGGGATAATGTTGACAGCGCTGCTGCAGCTGTGGGACGTTGTGTGGTTGTTGTTGTTGCTCTTGTTGTTGTTGTTGTTGTGGCGCGTGTGCGTTGTTGCTGTGGTGCCTGTGTTCTGTAATTCACATGACGATTGCGACCACGTTGTGAGGTTGCACTCACAGTGGGTCTGTTGGTGGTGGTGCTGCTGCTGCTGCTGGCGCGTGTTGCTGGCGTGTAGACGCGATTGCCGCGTGGCACTTGAAAGCGTTGCAAGTTGCTCTGAACGGTTTCCCAGCTGGCCTTGGGCTGTCCCGTTTCCTTCTCCAAGTGACGCACCGAGAGCTTTTTATTGGGACCCAAATCTCCGGCAGCGCGAACTGGCGACAAAGGCGATGCGGTGGTGCGCTGTGTGGTGGTTGTTGCCGTAGCAGTGGTCGCAACTGTTGTTGCTGCTGCTGTTGTTGCTGCTGCTGTTGATTTGCTGGTTGTGGGTTTTGTGGCCAGCGATAAGCGCGATAGACGCAATCGACTCGCCGCCAAGCGTTCCAAATAGCTGCGAGTGGGCGTGGTGGTGCGTTGTGTGGTTGTGCTTGCTGGTGGTGCTGTGGTGTTGCTCCTGTTGCTGCTGCTGCTGCGTCTCAAACTGGTGCCGCCAACAACACGCTTCTGTGCAAAGCGTCGATAGCCACGAATGCGTTCCTGAGTGCTGCTAATCTCCGTGACAGTCTCCGTTGAGGTGCTCATGGGTGGTGTGGTGCGGGTGGTGGCGCGAGAGGTGGTGCGAGAGGTGGTGCGAGAGCTGGTAGGTCTTCCTGCCGTTAAGCGATTTGTGCGCAACGCTGACTCCTCATCGTGGGAGGTCAGCTTGACGCCCGCCAGCAGCAACTTTTCCGCCTGCTGATGCACATCCGCCTTGTACGCCACCAGTGGGTCAAGTGGTGCCGCCTCCTGCTCCTGCAGTTGCTCAAAGAAAGCGGAGCTGGCACTCAATGCGGCTGCTTGGCCAATGGATTCTATCACTGGCTCCTCGCTGCTGTAGTTTATGGCACCAGCAAGTGGTCCAATTGTGGTGCGTGGTGTGCTCTTGGTGGTGCTTCTGCTCGTTGTGGTTGTAGTCGCTGCTGTTGTTGTTGTGTCTACTTCCTCAGCTGGTGGCAATGTGGGTGCAATCAACAACGTTTCCACAGCAGCTGTTAAGGCAGCTTCAGTGGTTGTTGTTGTTGTTGTCGTTGTTGCTGTGGTGGTGCTGGTGGTTTTGTCATTATTGAATCTGAGCTTGTGTTCAGTGTCTTTGTGAGCATCAATGGGTATCTCATTGGGCTTTGGTTGTGAGTGTGGTTTTTGTGTGTGGTTGAAGATGGTTGTGAATAGACGAGAGACAGAGTAGCGAGAGTAGTTGATAGTAAAAGTTGAATGAGAGAGAGAGAGAGAGAGAGAGAGAATGCGAGTTGAAAGAAAGAGAGCAGAGATAGTTACACAGAGCGAAAAATCAAGTATTTCGTTCTTCAAATAATTTAAAACTAGCGGACGGTGCTACAGTCGAGCATACTCAACTGTCGGAGACCCCGTAAAAATAAAATATAAATCGCTATTGGTTCAGATATCTTAAGCAACAAATAAATTTTTCATACTAAGACTTGATTTTCGACTGATCGTTCCTATGGCAGCTATATGATATAGTGGTCCGATTCAATATCTAAAATAAACTCGATCTGCTTGCAATATAGACGAACCTACATACCAACTTTGGAGTCTCTAGCTCTTTTAGTCTGTGAGATCTAGGCGCTCTTACGGACGGGGAGACTGACATGGCTATATCGACTCGGCTGTTGATGCTGATCAAGAATTTATATACTTTACGGAGTCTGCCACGCCTCCTTCTGCCTGTTACGCACTTTTTTTTTGGTGAAAAATATGAAGAATAGTTTTTAAGAATCGCAAATACTTAATTTCAGTACGAGACTTTTCTCTCTGTGCATAGAAGCATGCTGGATTACACTAGTTAATTCTTACCGTAAATCTGACAGTGCCCGGCGTCTGTTTGGGTTTGTTGTACACGTAGGCGGAGGATGACATGCCGGCATCCTTGTCGGCATCCTTGCTGCCTGATTGCATGGCAAAGCCGCGACTGAGGAATCTAAATGGCTGCTTCACCTTCACCTGGGGACTCATCGACTGATAGCCGGAAACACTGGGATCCAAATCCGTGGAGACTTCTTCCAGTAAATTGTTGATATTCGACACCAAATCCAATTGTGTTGCCTCGTCCTTTGTGTTGCGGATTTGCTTGATATACTCGGGTGCCATTTTCTCCTGGGAGGCATCGGCAGACTCCTCCAGGTCCTCCAATCCCGCATTGACGCGCTCGGCAAAAGTCTTTTGCTTTTGAAAGTGATACTCACGTGGATACTCGGCAATGATGTGGGCATTCGTGTGATCGAATTGTATGCCCGGATCGGAGGAGAGTTCCCCCAGAGAGTTCACATAGATGTCATCGGCGTCGCCTTGGCCAGCGGTTGCTCTTCCGGCTGGAGCTGGCAGTGGTTCACTTTTGATATCCTCGCCACGCAGCGCCTTTTGGCCGGCATTCACTGCAGCCGGTTGGGTCAGGACACCACTGAGACTGCTCAGATCCTTGCTCAGCGTTTGATGTGCGTGCCTCGGAATCTGCTGTTGTGGTTGCTGTTGTTGCAAGGCCTTGGTTATGGTCATTGTGGGGTACTCCATCATTTGGCGCACTCGCTCCATCATCTGCTGTGTGCTGCCCACGCTGTGCTCCCGGTTCATGTCATAGAAACGCTCCGAGAGATCGCAGTCCACATTGCGATACCAATCGCAGACGAACTTCTGCTGACTGAACACGGTGCCGTTGGGACAAAGGAAGCCAAAGCCTTGAGCGGAGCGAGCGGTGTGGGCGCAAATGCGAAACGCCTGGCAACGACTCTCCACATCCGCGTAGTAACCTGCAAGCAAGGTAAAAATCAAACAAAATAAAAAAAAATTAATTTTTATATTTTCTCCATTGTTTTTATAAATCAACAAGTGCTGCAGTCAAGTCTGCTCGACTGTAAGATACCCTGTGTCAGTCTCCATAAAATATAATATTGGTTATAATAGAATTACTATAATATAGTATTCCGATTTTAAACAAATTTGGTCAGAATGTAAGGGACCATCCCATATGCATATTCTGTCAGTTTGGTTGAGATGTCTCAAGCAACAAAAAAGATTTTCATACTGAGACTTGATATTCGAATGATCGTTCCTATGGCAGCTATATGATATAAGGGTCTGATCCAAATTTAAAAACAAACTTGATCTGCGTCCGGTATCCAGCAACGTACATACCAAATTTGAAGTCTCTAACTATAATTTCTGAGATCGAGGCGTTCAAACAGACGGACAGACAGACGGACATGACTCAATCGACTCGGCTGTTGATGCTGATCAAGAATATATATACTTAAAAGGGTCGTAGACGCTTCCTTCTCCCTCTTACATACATCATTCGAATCTAATAAACCCTTTTTGACCACAGGGTATAAATATAAAAGTGTGTGAAATTTCTGTAATTATTATTTCGATTAATGGATCCTACCTTCATGTCGTCCCTGGCACACAAAGCTCGTCTTGGGCACCTCGCTCAGTATGGGATAGTCGACACCGGGTTCTCCTGGAATTGTATGCCGCAAGTCGTACTGTTGATCCGTGTAATCATTCGCCTTATCCGCATCCTCAAAGTTGCCCTGCGCCTTGACGCCGAATCCACCGAATCCGAGGAAGAGCACCACCACAAGGGTCAGTGGCAATCGTGGCCGTAATCGGGGCATGCTGAAAGCAAAAGACACCAATAATAATATGTTAATTACAGCCGCTTACAAAATAATGATTACATTATGCGTTTGGCTGATTGATAAATTATGAATCAATAAACATTCATTGATTAAAACGAACGTGCTGTTGAAAACATTTGAATATAAAACGCCTTTTGCTTCAGCAGCTCAAGACGTAAGAGCAGATCGAGCCGCTTAATTAGCATAAATACAGCCACAACAAGCACGGCAACAACGACAACAACGACAACAACCACCAAATCGAAACCACATTGAGGCGTGCCCATTTCTCAGATCACGCACGTAACCAAAACTGAGCGTATTCCGTGCTGATTTATTAAATCAAAACAAATGCCAAAAATGTGTGCATAGACTATTGGCTAGCACTGTCAACGGCAAATGCGTGGGCCATCATCAGCGTCAAATTCGATTCGTCAGTTAGCCAAGTTTAAGCATAGACCATAAACGTGCATTGCCCGAGGTATCAGGTATCTTATCATGTCTGAAAACTGGAACCGCAATAAAAGGAAACCACTGACCATGTTATATGTGGCTAAAGACCTTCAAATAACTGCCTCAATTTCCGTTTGATCCACAAATTTCATGAGCACACACAAGTATTTTTTATAGACCGAAAATTCCAACAACAGAAAAATAGTTGAAACCAAATAAATATTATGTCTAAAAGTTAGTTTATCTCTTTATTTTAAAATTACTGTTAAAAAACTGTTAAAAAACCTGAATTTTAACTTTAAGTTAAAGCTTTACAGCCTAAAACTTCAGCTACAGTTTACAGAAAATGCTTGTCCAAGGATTAATCTTGTATTATATTTTTAGCAACTAAAGACAAGTCATAATTGTCTAAAGATTAATTTAATATTAGATATCCATTTTTAGCTGGTGTCATTCCAAGTCTTCCATTAATCAAGAATCAAAGTTGATTAATAGTTGAATCAAAATGTAATTAGGATGCGACTAATTGATGATTATGATGCTTCTGGTCAAATGTTTTGTTTGAATGAAACCACTTTGAAGTGGTGCTGTTGGTGGTGCTAGTCAGAGCAGCACATGTCTAAGGTCAACTTAGTGACAGCTCATTATCAACGCAGGCTGTCTAGACTGATATAAACGAAAGACTTAGGAAACGAACTTGCCAGCTTGTCTGGCGAAATCAAATGACTTAGGAAACAAACTTGCCAACAAAAATACTTGACGTGTTTTGTGCAAGTTTCAAGTGCGGGAAGGCCTGCAATTGAATAAAAACGAACTGGGCATTGAATAAGGTAGCCCAAAACACTTGTGAGTGGCCCATTGTGAATATCATGTCAATTGAAGTGCGCAAAAAAATTGAACAGCGGACAACAAAGCGAACAATCAATAGCCATATATTGTATAAATGAATTAATATAATAATAATATTAATAATAAAAATAATATACAAACAGATGTTGCCAACAATTTGCCATCAATTTGTGTCTTTGTTTGTCCAACAACAAAGCGAGAGACTTGAGAAAAAAATCAGCATTTAATTATTTTCCAATTTTAACTGTCTGCGGCAAACATTTGATAACTTAATCGATTATATAAGATGTGACGATGATGTAAAAATGAATTAATAATATACATATATATAACGCTATGCAAAACTAATTTGTTGGCAATTAAAACGCTTTCAGGGCGCGTCTCTAAGCGACCAAATTACTTTGTTTATTACAAATCAAAATGGAAATAAAAATAATAGTAGTGCGAATAGCATTATAGTCTGGCCAAGTCAATAACCCAAGTGTATGTCAATAAACTGTAAGCATACCAGTTCTATAATGACTATCTAAGCAGCAGCATCTAATTGTATTTTAATGACTTGCCAAGCAGCTGGCAAATGCCATAGGCATATACTTATTTGAAGTACTGTAGGTAAAACCAATTACATTTACAATTACATTATGCAAATGCATTTCCATTTCCATTTAAAATAAATTATAATTTCAAGTGAACTTGAAGCAAAGTGTAACAAAACGATTTACATTCGACATTCGGCAGTCGACATTCAACATCTTCACATTCAGGGTCAATATCAAGAGCGGATTTGACTTAAGCAATGGTAATATTTGTACATCTGCTGGACAATGAGGAAGCATTCCCTCCTCGAATTTAGCCGCATCATGTCGATCATATTTCACTTTGTTTTGACTCTTTTACTTCGCATTGTCTACAATGATCCATCAAAAATATTCGACAGGCCTGTTGAAGAAGATCTAAGACTATCTTAAAGATACATAGTAGATAACAGCATTGGCTGAAAAGTGAATGGATAAACTCATTAAATCGTTTTGAATGATTTCTTGAACTTCTGACAAATTTAAATGCTTCTCAGTTTTGTAAACGCATTGATTCCGCATTGTGTAATTTGTAATTATTATTATAATCAAAACTAAGTTCTATAATTTTGAAAAAACTTTTGGACATTTAATCATTCAAATATTTCGTTGTTTTAAATTTGATGCCAATAAATTAGCAGCACGTTTTAGGTTCCTAAAACCATAAATCTTCAATGATATCATTTGCCCGCAGTCAATTACTCTGGGAACTGGTTTCGCTTTGGCCAATTTTAGAATAAGAAACCCACTTCAGACTCATCTCACAAATATTTTTATGGCCAAGCAGGATGAGCAAAAGGATCTTTACCCAAAATACTCGTACTTCAAATTTCGTGTATGACATCAATCAGCAAGTAAACTAAAATTAAATTTAAGTCTTTTGCGGATTTTCTCACACATTCAGTGCCGGCATTTTGGCTTGAGTTCGGCATGTTCCCCGCCAAGTGGCTGTCATTATGGCCATCTGACGTTAATTGAGTGCGTAATACGAGTACAAGCTGAGAATGTGGCTCACTTCAAATTATGCTGATCGCATTGTGTCTCATCTGTGCCTCATTCCCAATTTGACGAATTATCGATTCTATATCCGCATTGCTTTTCTTCAATTACTCAATACACTTTGTGGGTGTTCATATTGAATGGATTGTGCGCATTCAGTACTTAATAATGATATTATTTCTGAATTAGCTCTAAGATAGGGCAGCTCTAATTGTTTCTATTGCAACTGTAAACAATTTAATTGTTTACTTGCTCATTTATATAATATGCCGTAAATTTAAGATTAAACATTTAGAGAAAATAATAATAATAATGCAATAAGTCAACATAACTTCATAACTTTAAAAATTGTGAAGTATAATTTTCCTGTTTTTTTAAGCATTCCGTTTCTCGAATTTTCTAAAACAACTTTCAATATTTTTACTAATTTTTCATATTCTATTCAATTCTTTTTAAATTTTCATTAAATTTTTATTAAAGTATTTTAGGATATATATAAAGGGAAAAGATAATGCTAAATTGTAATATCTTAAAGAATAAAAATACGTTTCCTAAATATTTCATTTACTGCCACAAATATTTGTAAAACATGTCAACTTATGTGCTTTTATTTTAATTATTCAATTATATATTACTTTACTGCTTCAACTTTTGTTTTTATTTCAGAAAACTTTAATAATTTAAAAAAATAATTTAAGCGGCATTTTAGTCGTATTCTTTAGCACAAAAATTAAGTATTTTGATTAATTTTTTCCAATTCACATGATTTATATTATTTATTCAAATTTAACTTGCATGCACAATTTAAAAATTTACCTTTTGTTTAGTTTAGCTTTAAGTTTATAAATAATGATTTTTATCGTAGTTTAGTATTTTGGTTTTTCGTTTCTCAGACACTTTTAGTAAACAACTTCACAGTAACCGAAGCAGCACAAAAGCATTATCCTGTCAGATGAATATACTCTTAAGTCCTTGTTAATGCTTATCCTGCGGCAAATGCGTTTTGAATGCAGGGTCAACTCGACGCGTCAACTCGAAACTTAACCGCTCGAGACGCGAACTTGAACTGAACTGATCTCAACACCGAAAGATATCCAAATATTTGGCCAAAATGTGACGAGCCAACGGCGGCAGCAGCAGCATCAACAGCAGCAGCATCGATTCGGTCTTATAATATGAGTCCATTAAAGAAGAAGATACAAAAAACAAGAAACAGATAAAACAGAAACAGAAACACAATCGATTGCGTATGAAGTGAGATGTTGTTGTTGTTGCTGCTTTTGTTGATGTGGCTGATGTTGCTGTTGTTGCTCCGGTTGGGAACCGGTGACAACCTGCTGCTGCTGCTGCAACATATCTGAAATGCATTTTGGCCCTTTTTGGCCTGGTGGGAAATGGCGACAGGGAACTTTCATTTTCACTTTGACCAGTATCTTTCTCACGATTTGGCTAAGGAAAAGAAGAATGAGACCGAGGGACACTTTGCCCTGCATAAAAAGTATTTTATTTAATTTAATAAAATTTTGTTTGTACATTAATAATTTATCAAGCATTGCATCAATTTCAAGGCTTGCCAGAGGAAAGGGAAAGGTGTGTAGGGGAGAAGGGGGGCAGAGCTGTCAAAGCAGCAACAATTTGACAATTTCCGCATCTTAAATATGATGCTAAGCCATCTTTGAGTATCGTGTGACCCAAATCTAAAATTTTATAACTACTTTTATCTTTTTTCATCTTTTTTGTTTTTAATTAAACTTAAACAAAAACTCGTGCGATCAATTAAATTACCTTAAGAGGTAATTTAACGGCTGTTTGGCGAACTGCACTTGAGGTATTTCTTGTTTGTGTTTATTTTGTTATTTTTTTAATGTTTTTTTGGCCAAAATGATTAATGGAGTAGGTGGCGTTGGCGTTGTCATGAGCGCAGCATCCACGCACATCAAATGCAAATTACTTGATCAGATTTGTGGCTGGTTCTTCATCGAATCTCAGGAAAAGAAATAATAAAAGAGCATAAAGACAAGCGTTTAATTTGTGCTTAAACATTTGCCCATGATCCGCTTTTGCCGCGTGTGTTTAACAAGATAAACTGTTTGTTTATTCGCTATTTACCTGACCACAACACGATGCAACAGCCAACAACTGTGCCAACACGCAATTTGTGTCAGCAATTTGCCTATAAAACTGACAACAACCCGAGCAAAATAGTTGAAATATTTAAGAATTAATTATGGCAATGATGAGTCGCTGGCTGCTTGTGGCAGTTGCAACTATGCTGCTGCTGTTGCAACTTACAGTTGCTGAAGATATCTCTAAGCAGTATGAGGACAAACCCATCATTAACTATAGTGCCCTCTTCACGGCCTATATCCGACTGGGTGATGCTCTCTTTGGCACCTGGGCACCGGTGGACTTTCAGGACAAACTGCAGCGCATTCGGGATGAGGAGGATTAGAGATGGATGCAAAGACAACGACAACGACAACAACAGCAACACTTAAAGTATAGCTTATATTTTGTTTTGGTTTCGGGCTTAATAAATAAACAGTAATATTATTATTATTTCTATTATTGGATGGCATTCTTTTGGCGTCATTAATTAAACAGTGGGAACAATTTAATTATGCACGCTTCAGTTCTCATTGCCAGCATTATTATTGCCATTTAGCTATTGTTTATGTCTTTCATTTCATTGTTGCTAAAGCTGTTTAAACCTTTTGTCCGCCTTATCTATGAACATGACACTTCATATGTTTTCTTTCACTGGCAAATTTATCTTGATTCTTCCTCTGCAAAATTGACAAATCCAAATAAATATTATAAAAGAGCTTTGAAGTATTAAGTAATCGACGCAGAAGTTACCCTATATACATAATTTCGAATTAAATTTTCTAATTTAAAGTTGAAAATATTTTTAAAAATGTTTATCCATTTTCTACATTATATCTTTCATCTTCTATATTTTGTGTTTTATTTTCTCTCTCATATCTACCATTTATTTATATTAATGTTTTTACAGGGTATTTACTGCTACAATATTCAAGTGTTGTTTTCATTTTTATTTTGCTTGGCATCCATCAGTTGGACACATAATCATTTTAATAGACAGTCGATTTTATGCAAAATATCTCTAATTTTTTTGCTGAGATTTTTATAAAAATAATCATTATGCAAGCACTTGTGCCATTTTTTCCCCTCCCCCTGCCGCTCAATCAATTGGCATGAGACCAATATAAATTAATGATATTGCTGATTTGAAAAGATTCGTACTCAGTCTAACCCATCATTATGCTTCCTTTTGTACTTCTTTCAAGTGCCATTCTGCACTTCAACTTGAAGTAATCCAATTGTTGGCACTTCACTTTAACTACAAGTTCTTTAGGCATAATTTGTTATACGTTTTCTTTTTTTTTTTTTGCATAATTTTCACCTGCGGCTAATTGTTGATTAGTTGAAATAAATGTGGGCGCTTCTTTTCTTGTTTTTGTTTGTATATTTAATTTACTTCCTGCACGCGCCTTATAATTATGTCTACATTGTATATTTAAGCGCACTAATTATTGGTTTTCGCTATAGAATAATTATAAAGTTTTGAAAATTTTCTGACTTAGGTAAAGAATACTCTTAAAATCTATTCAATATATTTGACAGAAATATTTGCCGAGAATTTATTTAATTCTTTCTTTTTTGTATCTTTTACACTTAAAATAGTTTAAATAATTTCCTTCCAACTGTTATATATTTTTACAACTGCTTTATTATTTATGGTAGCCTTTCGATCCAATTTAATTGGTGTAATAAATCAAGTGAAAATTAAAACGACGCCAAAAGTTATTAACTTAATCGTTAACCACACGAAAGGCAACAGAGTTACCCAAAATAAATGCAAATGAACGGACATTAAAAGCAATGCTACTGGCCAAACGAAAGCAATATCTAAAGGGCATTATTTAAACATATATTGTGCATATTCTGGTTTCGCACACGCAGAAGAAAAATGTTAAAATATGATAGAAAATTAGATAATTTTAGATGATTAAAAGAAATTTAACCGCATGCAGGTTTTCACTTTGGATACGGCGCTGGATGCCTCCAAAAGTCAATATAATCGAATGTTAAATGCAGCACGCAACGGAATGGAAAATAAAAAATTAAATATGCTCAGCATTTCATTTATTTTGTTATAACTGGCAAGATTCCCACAGCCCGACACAGACTGATGGGCGTTTGCTTCTAAATGCTTGTCAAATACCAAATTACCAGAAAGCTCAAAAAACATTTAGGACTGGCAAGTAGATAAATCAAAATCAAAATCAGCCGAACTCGAATCGAAGAAACTACAACAACAAGCTGTTAACAAAAGTTTCAAAGTATTCAAGTTTCACTTTCGTTCGCCTCGTTTGCCTGAGCAACGATTCCCAAACATTTTTATTTATATTAGTTTTGTTTAAAATTGTAATGAAATATTTTTTGGTAAATTAATATAGGGCCTTATATAAAGCCATAACAATCAAAAAATGCTTAAATTAATACTTAGTTTTGTTTAATTACTCGTTTTCCGAGCTGAACTTCCATTTCCGCAGTGAATTCCAAAAAAAAAGAGAAACAAAAATAAATAAATAACAATAAAAAAATTCCAAAAATCCAAAAACCCAATTCCCTAGATAATAATAAAAGTCAAATGCTTATTACATCATATACCAGACACCAACACACACACACAAATGCTCACACATACAGAGAAAGGCAGACATGGCTACATATGTAACTGGATATGTGATTACTAATGTCGTTGCCGGCGCTGACAAACACATGTTAATTTCATCTGCTCCCGTCGCACCTTCTCTGCACTCTTCACTCCGCTCTTTCATTTTACAAATGTTGTCTTGTGTCTTCTGTCTTCTTTCACTCCTCCGCCGTATTATTGATTTCTTTTGGCAACGCCAAAAACCACAAAAATACAAATTTCATAATCACACGATGCCGGTGCCGGATTATTATCAGCGCCATAAATTAATCACTCACACATACACACACACACACACACCCGAGCACAAATTGTGCCGGCTGCGCATTTCCAGCTTCAGGTGTTGCAGGGCCAAGGGCAGGGGGGCGGGGGATAGTGGATAGAGCGTCACCTAAAGAAATGCATATGCAAATGGGCGCAACGCTTTGATTTTGCCGGGTCCGAGTTGAAGCTGAGACGGAAACGGGAGCCAAAAGATAGTTAGAGCGAGAGAGAGAGGGAGAGAAAGAGTGAGTAGAGAGAGGGGGAGGGAGTTGAAGCATGTGCAAGGCAAAGGCATTTATTTAATTTTATGTTTTTATTATGCATTTGCCACTAAAAGTTGTATTTTAATCGCTAGCCAAATGCCAGCGGAGAAAGCGACGCGCCTACCTACAAACATACTATATGCATATAGGTGAATCGTGAGGTAAACATCCAATGTACTACTTACATACATATTAACCTGCAGTTGCAATTCCCAACACAAATACCACAAAAAAGAAATAAAACATGTTTTCTGACCCTCAGCAGGACAGCTAAATTATTGTTGACGCTGCTGTGGCAATAAAGATGAAAAAAACAGCAACAACCAATGATCAAAAAGGGGCAGACTTATTGTAAAGGAGTTTAAGATATTCAATGCAAATTTACGTTTTTTTACAACATCTGTAGAAACTATCATTAAGCTATCTTCTATCTCAAATATCTTTTCAGCTCCTACGCATAGCAACAGCAAACCGTTAGACAAATTCAGCTTCTTCTCTAAAAGGTGTTTATGAATTTTGAGATACATATCTTTTGGCCAAATAGTATTATGCATATCTGAGTCACCATAGACTGTTTTATAAACAATAATCAATAAACTATATACAATAAGCATATTAGGTATTTAATGCGTTTACGGTTTTGTCTTGGACTTGCGAAATGGTTTTTGTCAAATTAACAAGCGTTAATTTGTGTCTCTCTCACCTGTCACCTATTTTGTCGTCCTCTTCGATTCGAATTTAGAAAATAATTTTCACTAATTTTTATGACATTTTACATAAGGCATTTAATTGGGTTAACAGGTGTCGAGCATTCCGTTGGCCATAAATTAATACTACTCGTTTATGATGTACCCAAAATGTCATAAATCAAGAGTCAGATCG
Organism: Drosophila limbata; assembly: GCA_963924055.1. Classification (NCBI taxonomy): domain Eukaryota; kingdom Metazoa; phylum Arthropoda; class Insecta; order Diptera; family Drosophilidae; genus Drosophila; species Drosophila limbata. Next base: position 21,831,714 of record OZ001355.1, on the reverse strand, counting down.
TAATCCGGTAATCGGAGAATTGTAAATATATATAAGAAATATCATGATATAATCATTCTTCTCCCTTTCACTCTCAACTCAATCAAAGACTTTATGTTCAACTTTATTTTGAATGTTTATTACAATTATTACAGTTTACATATCATATAGTTGTTACCTTCTTCCTTTTCCTTTATTAACTTTTGTAGTACGCACGAAAGACAAGACTTTTTGTTTAAAGACTAACATTTGCTTTTGTTCCATTTGTTGTATTATTCTTATAATGTTTATGGGCAGGCTTAAAATCTAATAAATGTGTGTGTGTGTGTGTTTAATCGCTGTATTCACAACTTAGATGCCTTTGTTTTTTTTTTTTATTTGTCTTAATGAAGTGATTAGTTTGTTTCCTTCTTTATAAACATAATTATGACATATAATATATTTCTTCTTATTAATTTTGTGAAGATTTTGCAAAGTTTAGACAGTTAATTTTTAGATTTGTTCCTTTTGTTATTGCAAAATCTTCTAACAAAATGAACAGTTTCTCTCAATGGGCGTAGAGGGGAAGGGGGGCCTTCAGCGCATGCAAACAATGTGCAAGATTTAAGGTAATGTATATTTATTTATATATATTTAAGGTATTTGCTTTATGTGTAGATGTATTTGTGAGTGATTTTTTTAATACTGGAAGTGTTGTTAAAGTGCTCGTAATGGGAGTTATGTTTAGTTTTTGTTCGATTTTGCAATCAATCCAAATCAATCAATTGTATCATGCACATTGTTGCAACGAGAATCGTTTCGACAAAATACAATTTGACATAATGCAACTTAACGCTTAATCTGTGCTGTTTACTGGTTCATTAAAAGCTATTGTACAATCAATTTAAACAAAACTGTAAGTATGTGTGTGTGCGAGTGTGATAAAAAACAACTAAACAATCAAAAAAATAGACTGAGTGGGGACATTTAAACAACACGCTATTCATAAAGATGCTCGGTTTTTAGTTGGGTTTCGCCAAAAACTGAGCATTTACAAAATGGTTTTTAAACATTTAATTATAATTATTAACGATTATGTAAATTGTATTTCCTTCTTGATATATACCACAAGCAACTAACATCCCAACGCCAACTGCCACAATTTAGAGCAATCAAAGTTGCCGCAAATTGCTGCAAGTTCTGCAAAGTTTCGTTGGGCCACAACAAATTCCGATTTGCCAACAACAATCGAAATTTGTTTAGCTGCGAGTTATAATTGTTAGTGCTTATTTCAGTATAATAATTATAGTGTTATATATATACATATATTGATACACATACATATGTATATATATATATTGATTCATTATTCGACGAGTTCCATCTTAAAATTGGCCACAAGCAGATAGCAGTTTTTATGCTCCTTTTAGTATTGGCTTTTGGCTTAAAAAAATAAATTTAAAATTTCACAAGCGTGTGCACAGCTTGTTTTTGAATTTCGATTTCGATTTTTTCCTTTTTTTGTGACAACAAAATTTTAGTATTTATTTTTTTAAAGCGTTGCATAAGCATTTAAGCAGCCGCATGCAGCTAATAAATAGTATTATTATCATTATTATTTTGTATAGTGTTTAAATATGTTCATCAATTCAATTCAAGTGCCTAACGATCTTTCATTCTTAACTTTAAATATTAATATAATGTGTGCAACACTCTGCAACAACATTTCTTGGCTCTCTCACGCTCTCTTTCTTCTCTGACTCTCTTTTTCGATAAGGCTATTCAGTTACTGATATTCTCTCATTGTTTTTAAATAGTATTTTAACATGGTTGATGTTTCGATGCGCTTGACTTGGCTCAGAATGTGTTTAACCGCTTCTCAATTTTCAACAACAAATAAATAAAATTAATAACAGCAGTAAGCGCAATCTTGACATTGCGCGCACTTGCACATAAATAAATAAATAGGTATATTAACTAATAATTTGCTATTTCAAAAAGTACTGTTTCTTGCATTGTTTTCATTTCGTTTCAATTTGCACACAGCTTTTTTTCTATATTTTTTTCAATTACTTTAACTTTCTCATTTCTTTCGTTTAGTTTTTTTTTTTAATGTTTGATTTGTGGACGGGTATTTTTTAGTTTTTTGTTTTGTTTTGCTTATTCATTGGCAACAAAAAATTGCAGTTAGTTCATTTAGTTAGTTTTGGCTTATTTCTTGGCATTGTTTAGGCCCAGTTCACTTAGAATCTTCAGAGCATTACGCGCCGCTGCATTCTGTGATTCCTCGCAGCTTTTGCCAACGCCATGACAGATCTGTGGCGGATTTGTGGATAGCGTTACGATCGTTAGAAACTCATTGTGGTTACCCTTGGGATAGTCCGAGAAGTTTACCTATAAAATAAAAAATAATTTATATGTTGTTTGAGTGTTTTGAAGTGACTAAAACTTACCTCGAAGTCCAACAATTTACTGAGATATATTAGCTGTTCCTTCATATGCACACCACCACCACCACCTCCTCCACCACCGCCATCAGCACCACCTGCGCCACCTCCTGCATTGCTGTTGCTGCTTGTGGTTGCATTGCTGCTGTTGCTGCTGACGCCGCTGCTGTTGCTGCCCGTGGAAGTGTTCAATGTGCTCTCACTGCCGTTGGAAGCTTCATTTGCATTTGAATCGTGGCTGCTGCTGCTGCTGCTATTACTACTACTATTGTTATTGTTGTTGCTGCTAGTGGTTTCCTCTGTTGCTGATGCTGTCGCTGTTAGTATAGCTTCTGTCCTGGCTTCCTTCTCCTTGACCGGCTCCGCACTGGCCTTGACAACGACAGCCGCATCTTTTTTCTTAGCTGCTGCAATAAGAATTGTTAATAAGAAGTTCTTTTTTAGACCAAACGTTGCCTTACGTTTCTTGTTTTGGCGCAGTATCAGTATGCCGGGCACAGGACCTGCCGGCGTGGACACCATGGGCACATCAAGTACAGCCTGCACTTCAGTTGCAGCTGCTGCGACATTGTTGTCCAAGGCGTGTTCCAAGTCGCCGCTGTTTGGTTCTGTTGATTCCAGCAACTCCAGCAGAGCTGCAATAAAATAATTTAATTAATAAAAGTTCAAAAAGGTGATAGACTAAATGTTACCCTGCGCTGCATTGCGTTTGGCCAGCTTTTTGCTGTTGCCTGTGCCGCGGGCTGTGCTGCCGCTGGCGGACACCTCCATGACGAATTCCCGCCGCCTGGAAGTTTCGTTGCCGTTCTTGGCTATCAGTTCGAAGATGGGCTCCTTTTCCTTGCGCGTTTGCTGCAATTGTATGAGCTTTGTGATGGGATTCTCTGCGTCATCCAGCTCCACAATTGGCTTCTCCTTCAACGCCGCACTCAGGCGCTTGCGTCGCTCCGGTTTGCCCAGCGGAGTGACTGCAGCAGCTGCTGCCATGCCAGCAACAGCTGAAGCTGCCGCTGCGTTCACAGCGCCTCCCTTGCCGGGTGTCTTGACCTTGATCCGCTTCATGGGCGTCTGTTTGGTGGGCGTGAGTGGTGGCAGTTTCTGTAGTTCGCTTAGCATCTTTTCGGCAGCACGCTTCTTCGACAGCTTCTTGCCATTGCCCTCGCCCTCGGTGACAATGGAGCCGACAATGCACGCCGTGATGAAGTTCTTCATGTGCGCTGGCCCCTCCTCGCGGAGCACCTTGAAATGCACTGTCATGCTGCGCTTGATGCCAATCTCATGTACCTGAGAAATGGGCGATTTCTTATCGCCCTCATCCATGGAATCATCCAGTGCCTCGTCCGTCGTGCTGTTGGACTGAGTCTTCAGCACCTGCAGCGCACGCGCCGCCGCATCGTGCTTGGCCTGCTGCAGGGTGCGTCCGACGCCCACGAACTTTTGCTTGCCCACGAACAGGGTTATCTTGCTGGGAGTCACCGGCAGTGGCGGCGCATAAGGTCCATGTGGACCAGCCATCATATGCGCCCCCAGCGACGGCGTCAGCGCATAACGGGATTGATACTTGGGCGCATACGGACGCTGATGGCCATAGATGCCACGCTGTGCCGGCAGCGCCACATGCGGATGATGTGGATGCATGGGCGGTGCAGCGAGGACATAGCCACCAGCTGTGTTGGCATTGCGTCGCAAGGCATATGGCGGCGGCGGAGGTGGTGCTGGCAATCCCGGCGCTGGCGTAGGCAACAACGGTGTGGCATACTCAGGTGGCAGCATTGCATCCGCCGGGGGCATTTGCGTCGGATCCAACAGATAGTAGGTGCGTTGTCCCAGCTTCATGGCCAGTGCATTCAGCTCAACGGTGGGCGTGATATGCGTACGCGTTGAGCTGCCCTCGTCGTTGCGGCGTATCTTGGGCGGCGGATGCTTGTACTTGGTCTCCTCAATGGCCTTTGAGGCGGCCAAGTGCTGCGCCTTCTTGATCTTGAATCCATCCGCTGAATACTCCTCCTCGCCCAGCTTCAGGGTCACCGTAAATGTCTTGCAATGCGCTGGTCCACGTTCACTGGTCAAGCGATATTGATGTGTGATCTGAGGAGATTTAATTGTGTTTATGAGTACGATTATGAATTGGTTAAAAGCAGAATCAGTGTCTGAGCACTTTTGGACATGGAACAAGAACTATAATTTAAACCTCTGGCTTTTGAGAGCTTACCTTGTTGTACCTGGCCAGCTCGTTGACCAAGCACATGGGCGTCTTGTCCTTGGCACTGCGAGCTGCGCTGCTGTCCTCATTGGGCAGCGTGCCCGTTGCATCGATGTGCTCCGTGCTGCTGCTGCAATCGTCGACGTGCGTCGGCAATACCTCACAGTTGTCCGACGTCTCTGCGGACGGCAACTCACAAATTTCCTCGCTGGCAATGACAATGTTCTCGCCATTGCTGTTCCTGCAGCTGCTCACAATTCTCAATGTGGTGGGCAGCGCGTGCTCAGCGGCTGCGACAACTGTTGCTGATGTCGCTGCAACTGTTGCTGCCTCTGTGGTTGCAGTTGCTGCTTGTCCATTGCTCTTGGCATTGCGATATGTATTTTGCAAAATTGATTTCGGAGCATGTGTGTAATTGTTGCTGTTACTGTTGTTGTTGCTGCTGTTGTTGTTGTATTTGACAGGTTTTGCCGTGCTGAGATAATAATGTGGCTGTTTGCCACTTAACACTGTTGGAGGCGGCGCTTGTGCCGCATAGCTGCCCAAATGTGCCATATGAGGCGGCAATTGACTGTAGGTAATTGCTGCCGGGTTCGCAGCCAGATGATTGTATGCCTGGGGAGGAGCTGGCGGCGGCTGGTTACATTTTGTCAAATGTCCATTGCTTGTGTTAAGATGCTGATGTTGTTGTCGTATCTTTTGCATTTGATTGTTGTTGCTGTTGTTGTTGCTGTTGTTATTGTTGTGATACGCGGCATTCGATGGCGGCGGCGGCGGCTGCTGTTGCTGCTGCTGCTGTGCGTGAAGATGCTGATGATGATGATGAGGATTCAGTCTGCAAATGAAGAGGATAATTAATAAGGTTGATCTAATATTGTAAAAAAAAAAACTTTTATTCAAAATTCTTAATAAACTTCCAGGTTGAAAAAAAACTGTTGAATTCATCAAGTATTTAGTTGGTTACATATTTTCAAAATAAACTCCTTTTGTATTTAAAATATCTATGGTAAAAATTGAATATAAGAGTTATTTTTTATTATTTATAAATTAAAATTACAATTTAGTACAATTACATTTATCCAGATTTTTTACTATCTTGTTTACTTTCACTGACAAGGACAATTCAATTGTTAAATTAACAATTTGGAGTTTCTAGACTATTGTACACTAAGTAAATCTAAATTTTTTTGGAATGCAAAACATTAAATGTTCAAGCACACACAAAATGTACCAGAGTTAAGTCCATAAACTGGCATATTGAGTGGCCATCGAAAACAAAAACAACAAAACAAAACATGATTAAAGCAACAACAAGACTCGCCCTTTAAGCTCTGGCCTCTTGGAAGAAGCAAAAAAAAACGTGTGGTTGTTGTTGCAGCTACAGACAACAGCGGTAAAGGTTGAACAATGGAATGAAATCCTTAACAAAGCACAAAAGCCGCATTCTTTTTACGCATCGTGTCATTTTTCGCCAACTGTCAGTTTCAATTGAGACGCACCTAACGCGGCAGCCCCTTTGCCTTCCCCTTTGCCTTTACCTTTACTCATGCCGAGGGAAAGGTGAGAGGTAAGAGGCAAACACTTGGGAATCCTTGCAATGACCGCGTGTTGGCCAATAAACGTATGAGTTACAATCAAACAACGTTGATTTTTAATCGCTAAATCTATTTAAATTAGCTGCAAAATGTTAAATTTGCAGAAGAAAAAGTGTTGAGTTGGATTGCAAGTGAGAATAAGATCTTTAAATTGATTAAAGAAATACAATTTTATGATTTCACTTCATTGTGAAATTAAGTAAGTTTCAAATGCACAATGTTTTAAGCATTTAATAAATTAAGACTCGAGGTCTTTTTATTATAGTTCATATAAACAATATCGACAAACGACAACACACAACACTTGCCATAAAGCCATTGATATAATATTAAAAATATCAAAGTTATTTCACACATCACTTGCAATTTTGTACAGTTGCTTTGCTCACTTTTTAATGCAGTTAACTGGCATTAATTAATTAATTAAATGCACTTTCATCGTCAGCTTTGACAAGTTTTTTACATGCTCGACAAATATGCGAAAATTATAGAAAAGCTGCAGTTTCGAGGCTGCGTTGCGAGTGCGAATGTTAAGGCGACTGAAGAGCAACTGAGGGCGAGATGTTTGCTTGGAGCTGGAGTCGGAGTAGGAATGGCAGAGGGGAACGGGGAAAGGGAGAGGGCAGTGGAAGAAACATCTGATTGCAGACAAAAGACGACAAAACTGAGTCGTCGTAAGAGAACGGCAATCCTTCCGAATGAACGTCAAGGATAATTGCAGCCGCTGTTGCTATCATATGTTGTTGCTGCTGTTGCTCTTGTTGTTATTGTTGCTGCTGAAGTAAACCCGTTATCGAGCGGAAGTCATGCTGTGCGCTAAAGAACAAAGAGCCACTGAAATTATAATTTATGAGTTGAGAAAATGGGATGATGAGTCTCACAGGCGATTGTCAGTGACAGGAATTAACATAATTGCCGCAACGTATAAAAGCCTAGACATGACGGCGTCACCAAAAGGGGTAACACCCAAAGCCAACAACAACAACAACGACAACGAACGAACGAGAAACAACCAAGTTTATAGCTCCTTACCGTCCATGATGAGCATCACGTTGTTGCGTCGCCTGTTGCTGTTGCTGCTGTGTTGCAACTGGCGCTGCTGCTGTGAGTGTGCTCATATGTTGCTCCATACCGGCATGGGGATGTGGTGGCATTGCCATGTGGCTGTGATGATGTGGAGCGCGGAGATGTGGCGCTGCTCTCGTTGCATGCACATGATGTTGCATCTTCCTGAACTCTCCTTCTCTCCTGGTGCAGCTGCAATTGGGGAGGGAGGGGAGGGGGTTATAACGAGTTAACAAAGCAAATATTATTATTGGACACACAAAGCATAGAAATGGTGTCTCTTTGTCTTGCAATTGTTCACTGCATTGATAAAATGGGTAAACTGCATTTAAATGCAGCCAAGAGAGAGGACGGACGTGCCTAAATCAAATTGTGACAGGCCAAGAGACTTGGGATACGGACGACAGGGGCGCAAGCAACCACCACTAGGCAAGGTAACTAGGGATATGTGCATCTATCTATCTCTCTGACCCTTTTCTCTAACTACCTAACTGCACACATATGTACGTCTTGTTGCACTTTTCTAGTTTTTTTTGATTCGCTTCTGAAATTCGATAAAATGCAGCTGCATTCTGTTTTCATATAATCAGGTTCTGAACACAAATATCAAAACTCAAATCAACATCGTTTGGTGCATTGAACTGTGTGTGATCCCCGTTGGACTACGCCACTGTGCATATGGCATAACAGTCTCAATTTGCATTTGTATTGATGCCGCGCACTCACCTTCTTCCTCTTCTTCTTTCTACCTCGCACTGCAAATGTATTTTTGTATTTTAGTTCGTATGCAGAAGGGCAAACGCAGCAATGAGAACGCACATTAATCGAACAACAAGCACATGCAATTCCAAATTATATCTAGTACCACAATTCACTGATGTGACAACGACAACGAGACAACGAAAACGACGACGGCGACTTTTTTTAGTTGGTTGGTTGGTTGCTACGCCTCTTTTTGGCGACTTAAAAGACACTTTAGAACTACTTTAACACTTAAATTAAGTTGATGAACGTGTAGAGATAGGTTTTAACTTTAGTTTAGCATTGTTATTGTTATGTATTATAATTTATTAACGTGCGGCCGTAATTTGCACTGTGGCATGGATGAAACTCGGAAAATAATAATTGTATTTGGGCAAAGCGGGAAGCGGGGTGCGCATTCAAGTGTTGTAAAGCGTTTAAAGCTGCTCCACATTAACAGTGCTCAATACTAACCAGTGCTGCTAACTTATTATTAAAAAAAAAGCTGTTTTTAACTGGAGCGCGTTAGTAAACTTTTTCCACAGACTTATTAAAGACGGTATTCTTTTGGAACCAAATTTTTTTCTTGAGAGTGCTGCTAGAAAATTTCATTAAATTGGTGGCAACATTAAAAAAAGCGGGAAAAAAACAAAAAGCATTTTTCAAAAGCCAGATTTTCCGCTTCCCTCAATTCCTAAATTTTTCCTGCCATTAGTATTCAAAAACAGCCAGATTTGACGGGGAAAAGGCTAAATTGGCAGCACTGATACAAACTTCTCATGGCAGATTTGGCGCGCAACTTTAAAATTTAACTTACTTTTTACATTTAATTTTTAATAGATTTTATGATCATCTTAAAAAATCTGAAGACTGAATAAAATATTATAAATTAATTATTTATTACTTAATATTTCTTCTTCTGAATTTATAAAAAGTAAATTATAAATTAGTACATACTAAAGTCTAAAAAATCAACATTTTATGACACGTTTTTAGCTATAAATACAGTATTAAGTTGATGTTAAGTTTACATTGGTTGTTTTTTATGAGTCAGACGATTTATCATTTCATAGACCCATTTGGGCTGATCGTAAGGAGCCATATGACCCGCATTTCGGACCAATATGTCAACTAGATTACCGGCTCGCTTCACGTAACCGGCCAACTCGCCATCAACTCGCCAGATCTTCCGAGGTGCGACTTTATATAGATCGGAGCCCGGAAAGTTCAGACGTTTCAGGTAGTTTCGGGTCAGGGGATAGGCGACAATGACATCCAGCTGTCCGCTGTACATGCAGACCGTGTAGAATCTCAATAGTTCCTCGATCCAAGGCGCCACACTGTCCATATAGTCTTGTCTTAAATAATGCTTAACCTTATTCTCCTTGTCCATGTCATGGAAGTGTTTATTTCCCACATGGATGGCACGTCGAGTAACTCCCGATTGCAGAAACTTGCCCAGCTTGATGAAGCAATCGTCTTCATGAGCCTGCAGGTAATTGTAATACCAATCGAATCCCGTAAGGTTTTTGAAAATGGAACCCTTGGGCAAATTGCCCAGGATCAGGGAATCGAATATTTCAAAGGCGCAGTCCATGTCGCCATTCCGAATGCAATCTTCTCCAGCTGCCTCCGCTTCATGGAAGGCCTTCCGTCCATTGTCATCAATCAGGCCCAGTTGATAAAGGTAATCGCCGTATTTGAGCTGATTCACGGGATCGGAGAGTCCATTGCCAATGGCCATGCCCTTGAGTGGTATGTGATGACCATGAAAGTCAAATGCAGTCTGCGCCTTATGGATGTGATAAGCCAAGGCGGGCACATATTTGCCCGCATAGGACTCGCCAGTGATCCAGAAATCGGAGCTGTTGCTCCAATCAAACAGTTTGTAGAGCTGCAGCACTGCCTCATGTAAGTTTCGTCCCACGTCGCATTCGTCGCGAGCGTAACCCGTCTCCCGATCCGTAAAGCTGAATCCAGAGCCCACCGGACTATCAATGAAGACCAAATTGTGAGTCCTGCTCCAGGTGTATTCCCTTTTCTGGAGCTTGTCCTCATTAATTAATTTAAGGGGACCATTCTCCAGAAATAAACCAATCATTGAGGAAGCTCCGGGTCCGCCTTGCAGCCAGAGCACGACGGGCGCTGTCTCGGGATGCTCCTCGGCGGGAAAATACCAGAAGAACAGATTCGAATTGTGGACTTGGTCAATGGTCAAATAACCCGCATAGCTCTCAACGTCGAGGAACTGTGAGCCCGTGACACGGGCCATTCCTTGCACTTCCCGCTTGGACAGCGAGTCGTTGTTCATCAGTGGAGTGAGGAACAGGGGCTCTCCGGGATCGGTGCCATCGTCATAGTAGCCGAACGGGGGATACGGGTTCAATAGGCTACTCCGATAAGTTCGTCTACTTGCATCATCATCATCAGCAGCAGCTGCGCAAGCAACAACAGCTGCTGCAATTAAAAATATTGAATGATTTACACCTTTCATTGTGCTACGATGATGGCTTCAGTCTGAAGTAGTTTCAAGTTGTGCGGTGACTGACGTGACTGACTGTCCGTTGTAATAGAATCTGAGTCTGACGACGGTCGGTGGGTGTCTTAGTCACTAATTAGTAAACAAGTCACTAATTAGTAAACAAGTCACTTTAATAATGATTGTTGTACTATAATTTTGCTTTGTTGTGCATATGCTACTTGATTCACACGAAATTACAGACTAATATATCAACACCTTTGATCGGTTCTTATATATACACAAACTACGGCATAACGATTGATTTTGAAATTTAAATTGCGTAAAGTTGCCCACACACGACAAGCTTGTTCGATTTTCATTTTTTATTGTTTTGAATATTTAAAAAACACAAGGGGCACACCCTTTGCATCATAATAATTTAAGCGATATTCATTAAAATTATCTTCTTTATTTAATCTAATTTATCATTTATTGCGCTTAACGAAATTGAACTTCATGCTAAATTATTGCTAAATGAATATATTCACGTTTACATTGAGCGCTGGCCGGCGGTCATGATTAAATCGGGGACGTTCGACTTTCATCGATTGTTAATCAGGGCGACCATACCTTTGTTATAGTTTTGGCATTACAGCTGCTACAGGTCTGGTCACTTTAACAGCTGTCTAAGCATTCAACCAGTTAAAATGGCTGCTGCAGCATCGTAATTGTTTATTTGTTATAATTCTATAAGTGTTCTGTAAACAGCTGGTAAATTGAAGCTGTAAACGCAGTCATAAAACGTAACATTCCAGTTACACGTAATTTGGTGTAAAGATCCCTAAGCGAACATGGGCAACAACAGCAACAACTGCACTCATAGTTGCTTCCTTTTTCTGGCAATTTGCATCCTTTGGAGCAGTTGTCCTAATTTAATAGCGTCCATTGCGGTCACCGAGGTAAATTCATAGCAAAAAGTGATTAATATCTATAACAGATATCAAGGCAACATATGTTTTCTGCCTTAAATGGAGCACAGATGTTTTGCATATTGATTTTGTATTGTGACGTCACACCCACACGTATGCATCTATGCGTATGCGTATATGTGTGTGTGTTCACTTGCTCCCGTGGCAAATTTAAATCTATTTTGCTTATTTATACATGCTGATTATTGCAATCGTATCACAGAATCAAAGTACGCAACGTTATCTGCCGAATGTCGCATTGGGCGATGAGCAGCTAAAGCAAATGATCAAGGGCGGCGGAGCAGCCCCAATTAACTGGCAACAACAACAACGCGCCAAGCAGGAAGTCATCGATGTTAAGACTGAGCTTGCCAAACTAAACTCAAGTAAGTGTCGATCCACTTCCAAATTTCCCACTAATAGATGTACATATTAACACGCCTCTCATTGCAGCATATGTTTACCAGAACGCCTGGCCAGCAAATAACGTGAAACTGGGCGCAGTGACGGCCGTTAGTTTCGACCAGGCTGGAAACGTCGTCATATTTCACAGAGTGGATCGCATCTGGAATCAGAGAACTTTCGACAACTCGAACGTGTATCAAGAGCGAAACAAAGGGCCCATTAAAGAGAACACTGTGCTGGGCCTAGAATCCGACTCTGGCAGTGTAGTTTATGCCTGGGGTAAAAATTTGTATGTATCTCAAAGTGCATCTTATGTGTCTTATTTCAACTTTATTATACCTACAGCTTTTACATGCCCCACGGCTTAAGCATTGATCACGAGGACAATGTTTGGGTTACCGATGTTGCCATGCATCAGGTTTTCAAATTCTCGCCGCGTGGAGGAAATGGCACGCCTCTTTTATCACTGGGCACCGCCTTTCATCCTGGCAATGGCAAGAAATTCTGCAAACCCACCGCTGTAGCAGTGCTCACCAATGGTGACTTTTTTGTAGCCGATGGCTATTGTAATGCGCGTATTGTCAAGTATTCGAAGCAGGGCGAGCAGATACTTGTCTGGGGTCAGAACTCCTTCTCCGGTTACTCTTATGATGTGGCACCGGTCAATTTCTTTGCCGTTCCGCATGCTCTGACACTCGTGCCAGAGTTGGAGCTGCTGTGCGCCGCCGATCGAGAGAATGGGCGTGTTCAGTGCTTCTACTCGAACAATGGAAGCTTTCACTCGCAATATCACAATCCTCTTATTGGCGATCGTCTGTTCAGCATGGCCTATACTCCAGCAGCTGGTGAGTGCAATTGATTAATTAATTAAAAATCTTTTTCAAATGTGAAAGTTTGACAGGCGGACAGCTGGTGATTGTTAATGGACCCACCGCGGAATTGGGAATATCCCCACAACACTACAACGAAGTGCATGGCTTTGTCATGAACATGCGCACACGACAACTGGTCTCCAAGTTTGGCCCAAACAATCTGGAGTTCCAAAATCCCCACGACGTGGCCGTCACTGCGGACGGCAATGAGATTTATGTGGCCGAATTGAATCCCATGCGAATACACAAATTTATGGCCAAGCCCATGTCGCTTTCTGTTGTAAAAGCCAGCAGCAGTGTCAATGATTCGTCGACAGCTACGACGACGCCTGCACGTCATCGTCCGAGTGGCAAGGCTATATTGGTGGCATCGCTGATGCTGCTGTTTGCTGGCTCCACATTTGCATTGGCGCTGTTATGGGCGCGTCGTCGCAAACGAGGTAATCAAGCGAGCAACGCAATGCCACCTAGCGATCTGGTCTATCGCGAGCTGGCCTCGTCCAATCAAAGTCTGTGCTAACACCGATCCAATCAAGATCAATTGAATCCATCCATTATATACATAGTTGTGTGTACCGCTTACAAATTTAATTTTAAGTTTAATTTCCGTGATTCCTTAACATTCCTTATATGTGACAGTATTTTGTTCTTGCATGTATGTAATCTCATTTTCTGTGTTTCAAATTATATATATACATATATAGGTATATTTTTATACAAAATACACATACACAAAAATTTATACAAATTTAAAAGCGTACTTTTAAGCAAGGCTTAGTCTATTGTATTATATTAATTTGAAGACTTGCAGCCTTGCCTTAAAGTATGTTTATTGTTCTTTTTTATCATTTTGAATTGCAGCGAAAGAATGAGCGTATTTAATCCAAGCATGTACATATTCTGTGTAATATTTGTGTTAAACCGTAAATTCCAATTAATCTGTCATTTGCTGTTGAAACAGGTTGCCTGCCATTTGGCACACACAATCGCCGGCATGCCTGGGAGAAGACCGAGGGCTTTAAGCTGGGCGGCCTTTTGGATCGCAACGGCTTTGAGAAGCTCGAGCAAAATGCCAGCGATGAGGAGCAGGAACAGGAGACGTCAACGCTCTCACAGTATGCCTAGAGCAGCAGCTGAGCATGCAGCAGGACCAAGAGACTTATCTATTTTGTAAAGCTAACTAAGCATTCCTAGCTCTAATTCTAAAATACCTCAGTGAATTTTTAGCTATTATTTTATTTTTTATACTTTTACGATGTATTATACTTTCCGACCATTCCAAAAAACAAAAGGCCAACATAATGTTACCAATACTTTTACTAATTGCCAATTTAAGTACACAATATATATATACATATTTATGTGCAATTATTTAAAAGAAAATCGCTCATTAATTCGGGTTTGTTGTCGTTGTATTTTTTCGTTGTCACGTCTTTCACAACGTGCTCGTTATTGATAAAACTTAACTACATATCGGCTTCGGTGTATAAATATATATATAAATATATTGCAACTTATCGTCTAATAAGGCCCCTGTGCGGCATATATCTTGCAACAGATTCATGTACTTCTTCGGTTTAGACAACCTGCGATAGGAATCCCTCGTTTTCCTCCGTTACGATGGCATCAATATTGTAGAATACTGCATGCATGAAGATGACAAAGCAGGAGGCACCCAGTGTCCAAAAGAGCACGGCACCAGCCCCTACCAGGAACAGCAGGGGCGCCGCACACAGATTAAGTCCTACAATTTGCTGCTTCGGCGATATCGGGTGTCCCATCAAAGTGAAATCTGAATTCATTGAACGTATCTTGTGGCAGCCATACGCGACGCCTGCCACCACCAGCAAAGTAAGTGGCGATGTAATCCTATAAATACAAACAATACACAAATGTTTAAACAACTGTTACAGTTAAAAAAGGGAAAAGGTGCCACTTACAGACAATAGATCATCAGCACAATGAAGACGAATATGTAGTTGCTCTGGAAATATGATAGATTGCGCATAACACGATTATTCAGACGTGGCATGCTGACCGCGGTCTTAAAATTGTTAATGTTGAAGAACACAGTCCACGGTCGCAACGACTGACGTATTTTCTGTATCAATTCCAAGGGTGAGGGCAAATTTTGAAGCGTGGGCAGACTGAAATCATAAGAGAAGCAGGATTAGAATCAAAGAATATTGAATGCAATGATAGAAGACTGTGATAAATTGTACACCACAAATAGGCGAATGGTAGAAATGGTTTCTGTACAGACTCAATTAGATCTTGATGTCTAATATAAATGTTGTCGATACGTACTTTTGCATGTCCCATTTATTCTGGCCTCCGGCTGGACGCTTCGGAACCTCCATCTCCCCGCTGACATCGATGCTTGTTTCCGACATTGTAATATGTATTTATGCCTTTGCCGTCGAAATTGATGACGCGTCGTTAACTTTATGGTTTATTTAATGCCAGTCTTTTTTGTGCCTTTAGTTTTTGTTGTTTCTAGATAGTATTCTGCTCCGGTTCCGATTGATTAATGTTTTTATCGGCAACGGATGCTGCACATTGATCTGACGTGTTCAACTGTTGACGAATTTATGTTCGAATTACATTGGCTTCTACATATGGGGCCAAATGAGCGAAAAAGTTGTTATTTTCAATTTAACACATACTTTTGATTTTTAATACAAAATTTATTACCCTAATCTGATGTTATTGTTTTACACAAAACAAACAAAAAGCAACAACTTATTCTGATGTGGCAATTCCAAAAGCTCGACAACTCTACATTAGACAAGTCAAGCAATGGGCACTCTATTCAAAGCAGTGCTGCCAACTTTTGTTTGAAAAAAGCTGTTTTTGACGGGAGGAAAGCTGAAAGCTGAATCTGGCACCACTGATTTGAAGCATATGTGCTCCGCCGGCCATGTTCAACACTGTTATCGATGAGAGCGCCAAATTCCGAATTCTTCTCATATTAAATTCGAACTTTTCAATCCGTTACGAACCAAAAGAAAAAGTACACTTGGATTTTTTTTTCGAGGTCTTTGTTTACATTTTTAAATACATAGAATGTGACACCATTTGAAGTGGCTGTCCTTATATATTTGTAGTATTTTAAAACGCAGTGCACACACCTCGCTTATATATTTTATATTTATAACTGTATATATATATATCATATAAGATTTTCTTTAAATTCATTTTCAAACTGTAGCATATACATACATTAATATATGTAAATACATTTATAATAATATTTTGATTCATTACAATACATATTTAATTTCACGTTTCCATTTTTATATATTATGTATATTATATAATCACATCTATAGATTTTTTAAGAGAATATTTGTCTTAGTTATTTTCATTTATTGTTTTTACACTGAAACACCTTTAAGTATATGTTTTTTTTTCGTAGACTTGATCATGCACAAATATAAATGTGATGAATATATTTTTTGGTATTGTTTAATGACATCAATAAATAACGTTTGAAAAGTCGTATCGAAAAAAGAAGATATTTAACAACCAAAGCCGCAAATCTCGTTGTTATGTGTGTAAAGCAAATTGCTAAAATATTATTGGAATTCAAATTTGTCAGACAACAATTAGTTGTTTTTATGCTTTATGTATTGCCAGATTTTCTTCTATATGTTTCTCATTTAATGGGGCTCGCTGCGGCTTTATTTTAATTAAAAAAACTCTTTATTAATGGACAATATTCGAATCTGTTTTTAGTACATTTATAGTTTCTTTTTGAATACTTTTAATTTGATTTTCCTTCTACAATTGATTAAACTATAATGTATTTAAAAATTTGATTTTTGTTGTTGCCTGTCTAGTCTCTTAAGCATTCTATGGGCCATAATTAAAAGCTGCCTGTTTGTTTGGGTTTCGTTTCTTGGAACGCTTACACATATTTAATAATGTTAATACATTTACGAATATGACATTTAATATATTTGTCGATTACACTTGTATATATTTGATTATTAAATGTGTGTTCCAAAAATGAACATATAGACGAGGACTAGAACTATATCTGGTGCCTACTGCTTGGCCAAAAACACAATATAACTATGGAGTATATATGGAATTTACATATACAAATACAAATGTGGTATGGATATGGTGTATGTTATGGAGTTATCTTCTGCTCGTCTCTTCTCTTCCCTTTAATCTCTTCAAATTCCGTTTCGGTTTAGGTCTCTCTGATAAACTCTAGTTAAACTGTAGCCTCTGTCTATGCAACAGTAAAATGTATCCAAATATTTTATTATTATTGTTTAATCATTTTCATATATATATTTTGAATCAAATATTTGATTTGCTAGTTCAGCAAAGTTTCTTTGTTTTTACGATTACGATTTCTTAGTAGATTTGTTGTTGAGTTTGTTTCAAACGCACACAAAAAGGACGTTGCGAAAGGGATTTTCTCATTCAGCTCAGCTCACTTAGAGCCCGATCTCGCGCATGGCTCGGTACAAGCACGGATTCTTCAAGCACTCACGTGGACCCAGCTGTCTGCCCGGTGTGCCGCGCAGGATCATGAGCACGGATCGCGCCGCTGCCTGGCAGTCGTTGCTGCTGCCACAAGTGGTGTCCGCCTCGGCCAGATACTGATAGTCGCAGGCCACTTGGGAGGTGCCCTGTTGAACAGAAAGAAGCTCAGTCAACAGTCAAAACCCATTTAAACAAAAAATAAAATTTGTGGACGGTGCTTCAGTCGAGCATACTCGACTGTCGGTGACCCCGTACTTACTATGGAAAAGCAAACACTGCTTAAAATAAAATATAAATCGCTATTGGTTCAGACATCTTAAGCAACAAATAAGTTTTTCGACTGATCGTTCCTATGGCAACTAAATTTGGTCAGGATGTATTAGAACATCCCATATGCATATTCTGTTAGTTTAGTTCAGAAATTTCAAACAACAAAAAAGTTTTTCATACTAAGACTTGATTTTCGACTGATCGTTCCTAAGGCAGCTATATGATATAGTGGTCCGATCCAAAATCTAAAACAAACTTGATCTGCTTGCAATATAGACGAACCTACATACCAAATTTGGAGTCTCTAGCTCTTTTAGTCTCAGATCTAGGCGCTCTTACAGACGGACAGACGGACATGGCTATATAGACTCGGCTGTTGATGCTGATCAAGAATATATGTACTTTATGGGGTCAGCCACGCCTCCTTCTGCCTGTTACGCACATTTTTTTTATGTCAAAGCTAATACGGTTAAAGTTAAAGTTAATACGATCAAAGTTAAGTACGGGGTCTAAAAAAAAATTTTCAAAAGTGAAATTCTTTTAACATTTCTAATTTGATTTCCGCAAATTTGAGCGGATTGAATGCCTTTCAATTTTTACAAATAAAAAAAGAATAAAAACCAAAGATTCTTTTAAAAATAAGCATTTTTTTTCAATAAGTAACTATTTTTTGGCTTAAATTTCAAAAGAATCTAAAAAAAACAGAGGAATTTAAAAATGGTGTTGTATTAAATATCGATTGAAGTTCTGATTTCAAGCAACTTATAAAACCTTTTCTAGGCAGGATTACTTACGCAGAGATAGCAAATCTGATGGACGCCACAGAGGGGCAGGAGTTCCTGGTTGAGATCACCGGAGATTAGATCGACGCTGCGACAACGGTCCGCCATGGACTCAATAATCGGACATTGATTGGAGCCAATGATGTAGTTCTTGTTGCCCAGATAGGCGTCGTTGAGCGGCTCGTAGGGCGATCCCGTCAAGCTCAGTGCCTCCTCCATGTTGTTGGGCGGCTCCGGATAACGCATATACCCGCTGCGCTTCTTCTTCGACTGCGGCGAGTCCCTATAGAGAATATACACATGAAAGTATTCAATGTGAAGATTACTCGGATGCACTTACTCTGCCTGCTCCTCGGCCTGTTCCTTCCGGACGCTGTAGCGTTTCTTCGATGACCAGCGATCGTCCAAGGAATTCTCCTCTGAATCGGATTCGATGACATTGCGCAACAGATGATTCTCGACATCCACCGACTGACGCAGCTTGTCCAGCGCACGCCGCATCTTCTCCAGACTGTAGGCGGTGGCCAGGCGGGACAGGACATGCTCCTTTAGCTTGCGTATCTCATCCTGACTGTTGATTCCCTCATGGGCGCCCGTATACTTGACGGTCTCATCGATGATGAAGTCCTCAATGGACTGCAGCTTCTTGTCCATGCTCTCCAGTTTTTCCTGATCAATGTCGCGCTTCTTCTTCTCCTCTTCCACATCTTCATGGTTGTTGTTGTCCTTCTTCGATGCGGAGGAGCTGAAAGTAAGCAGAGAAGTTGAAGAAACTGTCCCATCTACCACTAATGATGCACTTACTCCGACAGCTGCTCGGACTTCTTTTTGCGATCGAGTCCAAAGTATTGGGACCAATCGATGGATTTCTTAGCGCGGAGCATCAGGTGGCCAACACCTGGACCATGCATATGCTTCGCACTCGCCGCTCGTTTCTTCTTCCGGCGACGATCTCCGGCATCGCCTTCGCCCTCGCCCTCTCCCTCGGTCTCGTCATCCTCGTCGAACTCGTCGTGATCGTCCTCGTCGGAACTCTCCTCGCCTTCACCATCGTGCTCGTCATGCTCCCCGTACTCCTCATCCGAGTGATGCTCGCTCCTCTTGCGATGGTGTCCAGCGTGTCCTCCGTGCATCACCATCTCCCCAGTGCCGGCTGCCGGCTTGGCGGGTGGCGTTGCTGGCGTCTCCTTGGGAGCTGCATTGGTGACATTCACCCGCTGGAAGTTGATCTCCAGACGCATGTCACCCAGTGCCGTGGCTGTGGCTGCCGTGGCTGCCGTCTCCGGCTGATGAGTTGTGGTTGCGGATTTCAGCTGCTCCTCCGTTGAACGTTTCTTCTTCTCCTCGGGCTGTTGCTCATTTACCGGCTTTCCAAAGAGCTCACTCAGCTCCTGGGCAACACGCTCGTCCGTCTTGGCCAGGGGAGACTCGGCCACCGCTCGCTTGGCGACTGGGAAACGCTTCTTCTTGTCGGCATTGTAGGGCAGCCAGGGGAGCACGGGATACGAGCGCTTCTTCTGCATGAGCAGATAGTATGGCGGCATCCGCATGCGTTTCTTCTGCTCAAAGAGCTCCTGTTCCTGCTCCTGCTGCTCATCCCCATTGGAGATCAGCTCGTTCTCCTGCTGCTGATACTTCTCCCACAGCTGCCTCAACGCGGCCTTGTAACGGTCCTGGCGCTCGTGCTCACTGGCCTCCTCAATCTCGCGCAGAAACTGCTCGGTCAGCTCACTGTGACTTTGTCCGTCTCCAGCAGCATGATCTCCATTGCCCAGATTCTCACGCTCACGGAAAACGGAGGCACCGCCAACGGGAGTGGAAGCTGGAGTGTCTGCAACAATAGCAAATGTGACTTTGTGACTTCGGTTGTCTTTGACCTTCAGCTAAATCAGTTAACACTGAACAGTGAACAGTTAACAGGCGACGGTTAACAGGCGACAGTTTACAGGCGACAGTTAACAGGTTGGGTTAACAGACCGTCTTGACTTGACTATAAATCCAAGTTGTATTATAGTGTATATGTGATTAATTGTGTGCGCATGTGTGTGTCTGAATATGTGATTTTTTCAGCCCTGTACTTAAGAAGTGCAGAGGGTTTATTTAGTTTTTCGAAAGTATCTGACAGACAAAAGCGTCTTCATGCATTATTGATCTGCATATCCAGTCGACTCGATAGAGTTATGCAAATTCGCCTAGATCTAAGAGATTAAAAGAGCTAGAGACACCAAATTTGGCATATAGTTTCCTGTAATTCTTAGTCGAATCAGTTTTATGTTAGAAAACGAATAGTAAGTTCAATTTAAAAGCTGCAGACTGTGTGCTTAAAATGGCATTGCAATTTTGAAAATTTTAGCAAACTTTTTTTTATTTTTACAGAATAAATTCAGAAATCATCATCATCTATAGCCTAACCCTAATCCTAATTCTTCTAATCTTGATTTATATGCTGTGTGTGATTTATATTTTTTTTAATATTCAATGCATATATTGTAATTTCTAATTCCTTGCTTTTTAATTTATCTTTTTATTTCAGAGTATAAGTACTGGGTCTGTCACAGTCGTGTTTGCTTGACTATTTTCTGTGCTCGCATAAATTTGTTGGCTTTCTTTGAAACTCGGCCTCAGAGCCATTAAATCAAATGGCAGGAAGGCAGCCAGGATATGTGGCTTTTCTTTAGCTTCCAGCTCGTTGCATTCATCATTGGCTAAAAGTAAAGAGCCTAAACACACACACACACTTACACAACTCTCCCACACACACACACGCGCGTTGGCAGTTAATCTAAGCTAAGTGGTTTTAGTTCTCAGAAGTGGAGAGCATTGTTATCCCAATTCATTCAAAGCACTCAACTGGACTCCCATCTAATCTGACTCCCCTTATGCTATAGATATGTATCTGTATCTGTATGTGTGTATTTATCTACGTATGTATTGGCTACTTACCGTACTGCTCTTCACGTTCCCTAAAGGGCGACGACGAACGCTTGCGTTTCTCATCCACATAGAGATTGGAATTGGCATTGGAATTTAGATTCGCTTGCTGGTCGCGTTCATCATCGAAATCATAACCCGAAAACGGTGACAACCCGTAGTTCTTATCGTTATCGCGCTCTAAGTACTTGGCAATTGCCTTATTTATTCTATGGCGATTTCGATTCTTATTGAACTTGTTGCCAGTGCCAAATAAATCGCTTTCTGTCAAATGTGCAGCGTAGGAAAAGCGGTGTGGAGAATTTGCAAAAATTGGGGGAAAAAAAACAGAAATAAAAATGTGTTTAAACATGTGAGAATATAGGTACATGGTGCAGGGGGCAGTTGTTATACTAGGTGAAAGGGGTAGTTCGGTGGGTCACGTGCTCCTGTTACATGCGGGCTCAGCTGTTGCTGTCACTCTCCCTCTCTCCCTTTCTCTGTCCCTTGGCATAAGTTACGGATTTGATTTCCCGTTCCTCTTTTCGGTCTCAGCTCTCCTGCAGCTGACAGCTTCCCATCCTGAACTGACCTGACCTGACATGCCATCTCAGATTAGCTGCTGATTACGTGATTTGCTCGAACTAAGCCACGTCAGCTGGCTGTACATGTGCTTGAAACTTGATCGTATCCAAGTTGGCAAATAAATCTAATTGTTATTGGTATCTTATTGGTATATATCAATGGTATATTTTTTAATCTCTACTGTTATATGATTACACCCACCTTAACTTCTTTGTGAAATCGAATCTGAAGAGTCGTAAAATACAGTTCCCATAATAACAAATTGTTTAAAAATTCATGCTCCAACAAGAAAATAATATTTTGTAATTTAGCTATCTCTATTAAACTAAGGAACTTAGGTTTTTATTTAATTGTCATTATTATTGATATGATATTACTTTATCAAATATTACTTTTTTATTCTGTAATAAATTTGACGAATCTCTCCTAGTACCACTTATAATAAATTCAACACTATTTAATCAAGTTTCTGCAGATATATTGATAAAATTGAAAACTAATTCCTAATATAATCTAATCTACAATAATGAGACGAGGGAAATTCCATTTTTATTCTCTTGTAGGGAGTTCTTTTATTTTAAAAACATTAAAATTTTTCTGCAATTATTAAAATTAATGAATTGTGTAAAAGTTAACTTTTTTAAATTTGGATCTAGTCAAAATACTACTTAAGAAAATTATAAACGACTTAAAAATTTCAGACAGGTGCAGCTAAAATGTTGATTCTTACACAATTGTGAATATATTGCCATTATTTATAGCACTCATTCAGGGGTGTTGTAAACTATTCTATAAGCTGTGCTAAGGGATTAATTAATTAATAACAATTATGTAAATGGTGGCTACTCAAGTGCAGGCCCTGCTCGACAATTCCCAGCTCCCAGCTAGCTTTATTCCGCACCTTACCTGAACCATTTATATGTTTAATTTAAAGAGAACAAAATCTGGAACTCACCGTCATCCCAGTCGTCCAGTGTATCCGCACCGAAGTGGGTCGAGGGAGGCGGGGCATTCAGCGGATACTTGGCAGCTTCACGGCGATGCAGTTCATCGACGGCCGCTTGGAGCGAGAATGCGGCACGTTGCGGCGTTGCATGGACTGAGACTGAGGCGGAGGCAAGTAGCCCCAGGCAGGCAACGGCAGCAACAAATTGAACGAGCATCTTTAATGCGACTGCTGGGGCCATAAAAAAGTAAAAGGATAAAGCAGAAAGGATCAAGAATAAACACATAAATAACATTTTATGCATGGCACGTTTCAGGTGCGTAAAATCATAAATTTATGTGTATGTATGTCCAACCCTGGGCGAAACTTTTAATTACATTTACACTTTAAAGCGCTTGCAGCCGTCTCAGTTATCAGGTGTCATTGTCACCTGCCTGTAAGTAGTTCATTTTGTGGCCTCTGGCATTCCAATTATGCGAATTTCATGGTGACATAACTATGTAAAATTGGAGTGAGCATCGGCTGGTATTTCAATTATTTTCGCATCTCTGGACTACTAATGAACTGCTGACGCAGCAACCGCAGATAAATCAATAAAATTCCAATGTGTGTGCATATTTCAAGCACAAGTTTTGCCCAGCATTCCTCAGCGTTGACAATGCTCGCTCTCACTTATTTTTATGCTGCTTCAAAGTTCGCACACGTAAGTATGCTATGCTTTTTATCAAAGTATAAAATGCTCTACGCTGCGTATACGTAATATGCATAATGTATACGCCACAGTGTCCGCTTATGCCTGTTGCTCGGCTGTCGCTCTATCATATGGCTAAAAGAAAAGGTATACACACCCATTTTAGCGCTCAGTTGGCCATAGTTTACTGTAGACACAATTTGTGGCTCATACTCGCCACTCATTGCCATGGAATTTATGTTGGACTTCGCCTTTAAGCGCCGTTAAATGTCAAGGCAATCTTGACTTGCTTCCTTTCCCCCTTTTTTGCTTGCTTGTTGATTTTATTACTTAGTTTGTGCTTTTGTTATTGCATTTATAATACTATTATTGCTGCTTGACTGCCTCTTGTCTTGTCAAAGCTAAACGAATCTGTACTGCGCCTCAGTCTGGATTAAAGTTCAAGTGTCGCACATACAAATTATTGTGTCTGGAAATCATAGCATTATCTTGATCAGGATATTTAAGTCTTGGACTCAACTGAGCATGTATCAGATGCTTCGATTCAGAAGTTTTTGAACAGCGCAACAGGTCGGTATATTTTCTTTAAATTATGTTAGTCGAATTGAGATTGATATTATATAAACTTTGATATTACCGATTTCTTTTGAATTTATCTATTCCATGTTTATATTTACTTTGCTGTTAGAGAAGTTTTAACACTTCTTGATGCATTAACATTTCTCAGATTTGGTATATTCTTAATTTGACTATCGTATCGCATTGGATAAAGAAAATTAACAGCAAGATATCTTCTTTCTTAGTTGATATTTAGATAAAAAGTTGATGTAACAACTTACTCAGCGCATAGTTATAAATTTTAAAATAAAAAAAATTATTATTCACCATGGTTCCATCCGGGATCGAACCGGAGACCTTCTGCGTGTAAAGCAGACGTGATAACCGCTACACTATGGAACCACCTTTGAAACTTTTTGCCTAAATTCAGTTTTATTACAAATTTGAAAAGGAAAACTTTTCTAGCCTACTTTCTTCCATTTCCACAGACATGTGATCTCTGTATTACTATTAAACTAAATTATACTATAATTTTTCTGCTTTTATTAAACTAAATTATACTATAATTTTTCTGCTTAATATTTAATTGCCACAAGGCGCATGAGTAATACTTGATTACTGCATTAACTGAAGATATTATGGATGCATGAGTGTTTGCTATTAAATAAATATATTGCTTAGATCTCTTACATAATGAGTGTTACATTTAAATACTGTATATACTTTAAGTCTCTGCGAATGTGTGTGTAAAAAATCTTTGAAGAGATAAAAAACTGTTGCCTACTTTTGTGCTGACCAAGTTAGCAGAGGGAAAAGCAGAAGCTGCCGCTAAGTGAAAGTCATATTATACATACAGGAAGCGACAGTAGCAACAGTGCGAGTATGTGTGAAGACAGAGCAGGAACGGGAGCCGGAGCAGGTCATGCAAATTGGCCTCAGCAGCGGGAAGCATAATTACATTTTGTCAGCACGCTCCACGAAGACGGTTGTCCCGCGAGCTGCAAGCTGCGAGTGTTGATTTCGGGAAATGGCAATCAAATTGAGACAAATTCAATTGGGAGAGCGAACAGATTGAGCAGAATGTACCCTGTAACTGAGTATAACTAATTAATTGCCTTGGCATGAGGACATCAAAAGCGGTTCTTCATTTAATCAAATTGCTAGCAAAACCTTTTTGAACCTTTTTTCATGGTTGAAGATTTTTGCTGCTTTGCTTGTTATCCAACAGTTTGTTGAGCTGCTCGCACTGTTTTATGAGGAGGACATTATTTATTCAGTAGACGGCTGTAACAGTTGCCAGTCAACTGACAAAAGCGGCTCTTTTGGTCTTAATAAAGCCTATTATGGGACTACATTGAGGGATTGAGGGAAGTTCACATTGACTTATTGACACAACGCCCACGCTTACCAGCAAACAAATCAATGGACGCCCACAAGCTTCACTTGCTGAATTTTCGATGTGAAAATTTTGCACTTTTCCTGTAGTTATTTTTTTTTATTTTAAGTTTGCACGCTCACAAATGTGTAACAATTGTTTGCTCAGTATTTACTTTGTTTTTCTTTTGCGTATCTGTTTTTCTTTGTTATTTGCGTGTAAATACAAATGGTAGACACTTTTCACAACATGGCGTCACTCCTACGCCTTCTTCTGCTGCTCCAAGGACTCGCCACAAGGACTACTCTGCACCAGCCACAGTCAAGACGGAACCAAGAGTGACATCAAAATCGCAAAGTTCCTCAGCATTTATACTGCCGCAACGAGCCCGAACGGACACGCATTCAAGCCGAAGCACACACGAAGTTAGCAACGGGAGTGAGAGGAGAATCAAGAAAAAGAGAGAGGAAATCTAAGTCGGAGCGTGCTTTGCGTGGGCGAAGCTTGTTGCTTGCGAAAAGCTTTCATTTCATTATTTCGTTACTTTCGTTTTATTCGCAAAAATTTAATCCACTGCAGCAGTGTGATTGCATCTGAATGTATTCATTAAGTATTCATATCGGACTAAGTGAATGCCATTTACTTAGCGCTTTTCTTGTTAATAGATGGGAGAGAAAACTTACGAGTACTTTCCTATCTCGTATAGTAAAGAATTTAAGTTTCCTAAACAAACTAAATTTAAATGCAGAATCTATTTATAGGTCAAACAATATTCAAAAAGACATAGTTTTTCGGGTAAGAATTGACTTGGAAATTTTTAAAAATAAAATATATAAAGGCAAAAACTTTCAAGTTTGGGAAAACATTTAAAATTTAAACTTCCTAAACAAACTTTTAATGTAGAATCTATTTAGAGATCAAACAAAGATCAAAAAGACATAGCTCTTCAAAATCAGCTATTAATTGTTAAACCAGAAGACTTGAAAGTTTTTAAAAATATATAAAGTGGTAGGTATGAAAAATATAGAAAATTTTGGAAAAAAATAAATTTTATCAATTTACAACCTTTAAATACAGAATCAATTTAAAGCTCAAGCAATGATAAAATATTATTATGAAACTTGAAGGTTTTGAAAAATACGTTATGGGGTAGGAATGAAAAATTTAGAAAATATTGGAACAAATTTAAACTCCCTAAATAAACAAAATTTAAATGTAAAATTAGTTTGATCAACAATTAAAAAGTAAAAAGAGTTTAAACTCCTCAACTTAAAAATTATATGCAAAATTAATTGCCAGATTATACCATGACCAAAAAGATCAAGTTTTAACTTGAATGTCTAGGATCGATCTGAAAATATGTTAATAATACTTAATTCTTAAGAGTCTTACCATAGTTGCAGTATTAGTTCACTTGGAAAATATTTACACAAAGATGCACTGTGCCAGCGGGAAAACACAACTGAGGGCAACTATTAGCTGCGGGAAATGGGAAAAGCTTGCAAGCGCAGCTTTGAATGCACTGAGATTTTAATTGGGAAACATTGCGCATGGTCAGAAAGGCAGGTAACGTATGTACACATGTATATGTGTGTACATTTATGGGGTAGAACTGGCAATGGAACAGTCTGTTTGCGTTCCTTGTTTGTGTCTTCAGCCATGGGCGCTGTCGTAACCCACCCCCCGCCCACCCAGATAATACCGAACTGTTGCTTCTGCTTCTGCACCACCAGCACCATCGGCACCACCTGTTACTCCACTCGTACATGCGAATTGGCAATTCATTATATGTACGAATGTCTGCTTAAAGCTACATTTACTTCAATTGCATCTATTTTGAGCATCGAGCTCCGTGCCCAGGGTCCAATGGATTAAGCTGGATGTGGAATACCTGCCCCGCGAGTATTGAATGCATTTGCCAAGTTTTCATCCTGAGTGCAACTTGATTATTCCATCCTTTGTGGTTGCTCAAAGATTTAATTGGAAACTGGACCAGGTTTGGACCGGTTTAGATATTGTTTTGTAAATGCTAACGTAATAAGGAACTGTGCAAAAACTATCAATTTAATATTAGACAGTTTTCTAGGTTAGAGGACCTAGGTCTAGGAACTAATAATAATTCATTAAGACAAATGATGTGCAATGGATTTTACAGCTTCCCATTTTGAATAGCCTTTGACAAGTAAGTTTATCTGATGCTAAGCATTGAGCAACGCCATAGCAGCGAGAGTTTGTCACGCAATCGGGAACAGTTGTGCCAGCAGTGTTGAGAACAGTATTGCCAATTATTGTGATAGGCGGTGTGGGGACTTTTAACCTCTGGAAATCCGCTGTTATTTGAATATCTTACATAAATTGAACTCTCAGATAAATTGAACTCTCTCAGCATCACTCATTAGTTCCTTGAAAAATGAAAACTGTACGCATAAAATTGACTTGTATTTATTTATGGCCTTTTCTGTCTAGAAGTATTTATCGAATATTTACAAAATAAATATGATAGTTTATGCGTGCATAAAGTTAGGATTAAGTGTATGATTTAGTTTAAGTTTATGTTTATATTCTGTATTAAAACTATGTCTACTACTAGAAATCTACTTTTGCTGTATTCGTATTCGTATTCGTATTCACGAGTAGTCGGTGACTACTAAAGCTTAAACTCTTCTCCGTCCCAAGGACAGACTCCTCTCTCTCTCTCCCTCCCTCTCTCTCTCTAGATCTTGATGATGCCAAAGTAGCTGCGATTGTTGGAGTCCCTGAGGACGACATTGCGATCTTTGTGAATGTCGCGCAGATGAATTGATTCGTTGTCCCGCAGGTGGATGAGTCCGCTGGTATGGCAGGTGTGCACCTTGAGAGGCATGTTCGTTGGCACCGTATTGAGGCACTGCAAGAATGCGTTTTCATTGTGGTAGATGATGAAACCATTCTGATCGTGGGAGTCGTTGTAGCAGATCTGGGCATACACATAGTAGAGACCCGCCCGATGCACCGTCAGATTGCCATTGTGGACACTGAAGTGCTGCTCCCACTGGTTGCCCATGCTGGCGGTGGGATGCCCCACATACAATCTCGCATCACCTTGATGAGCTGAAGAGAAATACGCATTAGTTAAGAAAACGGATCGAAATCTCTTGAATGAATTACTCACGATGTGGAGCCATGCGATTCAGATGAAAGTGTGCAGCCGGCGTGCCAGAGTTGCCAACGCTTCGCTTATTGCCCGGAATTGAATCTGCGGATTTCGCTGAAACAGGAGATTCGCCTGTAAATTAACAAATGCAAAGGACACCAAAATACATAATTTTTTGTGGAATATTTACAGCCGATTTTAAAGATTACTAAATATTCAAAAGAGACAAACCTCTTCGCACCAAAAGACGTTGACGACCCTGGCGAGAGCGTGAATGCGACTTGCGGGAATGATGGTGACTCTCAGTGGAGGATCCACTAAAAAATACACAGTATAGGTGTTAGTTAGAGAATAGATTAAAGTTGATATGTTTTTAATTACCTCTCCTTCGGATGCTCCTCTATTTTGGCCTGGTTCTGGTTCTGATTCTGATTCTGGGCCACGTCGTTGCTCTGCAGCTCATTGCGCATATCGGCAATGGATCGAGACTTACTGCAAATGGATCAAAATTAATTATCTGAGAGATACAAATTTAGAAGGGAGAGCTTACCGTTCCCTTTTCTTTTTAGCGTCACTGTAGCTGGTGAAATCCTCAAAGACATTATCTTCATTGGATGTCGATGTCGATGAGGTGGAAGCCGTTGAGTCTGTTTCATTCGTCAGATTGTCATTCTTTTCCTCATTGATCATATCTATATAGTCGTCCCATTTAGTTTCTTCAGATTCGTGAGTTGCAGTCGATTCACTATAATCATCCTCTTCCCCTTTACTGTAATCATAATCATCATCGTCGTCATCATCAACATCTTGGTCATCATCTTCTTCAGTGCCGCCTTCCAGTTCATCCACCTTGTTGGGATCCTCAATGAGCATATTTGTGTACTGCAATTCAAAGTGGATGTCGCATTAAGTATTGGGTCAAACAGGAACGTGACTCTGCGGCACTTGAACCCTAGCAAAGGGATGGAGAGGAGGTCAGAGATGGGAGATGGGAGCGGGGAGAGTGCTGGCCCACATCTAATAAAGCGCATTTCTCAAATACATTTCTGATTTCATATTTAAAAATACGCGCACTCATTTTAAGATACTTTTTCATCTGTGTATATTTTGGCATTTGCCTTAATTGCTGGCGTCTTCCCCTAACTCTCTAGAGAATCACACACACAAACACATATATATATATATATATTCATATATTGGCACATTTATAGTTTTGGTTTCTTGAATAGATCCACGCCATTGATGAGATCAGATCTGTCGTCACTTTTCGAAACCATAATAAATTTCTTATTTTAATACATTTTGTATTGAATTCAATGTATGTGTATTTGTATCTGTATCTATAAGTTAAGTGAGATGGATTTCTCAATGACAAGCTTAAGTAAATATCTCAAGTGTTACAGATGCTTTAACTTATGTATCTCATAAATTACCTTCCATTTTCAACTTTAAGATATCAATTGAGTGCTCTATCCTAAAAGACGTCGTTTTTGGTTTATACAAAAGTGATTTGTTAGAGATTCCCATTAATTATTCATGTAAAAATACTTGTGAAACTTGTCAGAAAGAAAAACCAAAAGAATTCGTAAGATATTTAAATATCAACGCACAATTTCTATAAATACAATTGTCCCATTTACAATAGATACTTTTGCTCTCGTACTGTGATGAGTGAAAATAGCTAATATTAATAATAATAATATTTATGTAATGATAAGTCTCACCTCCTTCTGGAACTCGGCCATTTCGTCCAGATAGTTAATGCCCAATCTCTGCTGCAGACTTTCCATATTCCGCTTGAGTCGGTTCAGATCCGACTCCAATGTCTGGACCCGCATCGTCTGCCATATCTGTAAAATGGATAAACATATAGCTTAAGTTCTTAAGTACTTAAGGAACTGACTGCGTCATAAATAATATATGAGATCACTTGAGCAGGCTCCAGATATACATTATGATCATGTGTTTATTCTCCATGCCGCCCAAAAAGGGAAACCATTGAGAAACATAATGTAAACATCAGTCGAAAAACAGAAAAAGCTAACAGTTTGGCAGTCGAAATTATTCTTTGAACTCATTTATCATTTCGAAGGCATTATCGTGAAATTTCAACAATTATTGTAATGAGCTTTAATTATGGCGATAGGCGGTGCCAGAAACAACACATCGGCTAATCCCGACGAGCGAACTTTGACACCCCCGAAAACGATAGATGAAAACCAAAGAGAGAGAGAGAGAAAGATTTTAATAGGCACCCAAGATGAGCAAATAACAAGCGTAAGAGTGGCACATGCTCGACTAGGCAATACCCTGTAGTTAATTAATAAAAGTTGCTGTGATTTTTAGCTTGATGTATTTATTGCTGTAATTATAATTTGTTTGATCAAAGTTACAAATATATATTTTTAACTAAATATTACCACAGTAAGGTAAACTAAATTCTTAATTTCCAATCACTATCCCTAATAATTAAGAGGTATAAGCAGAACACAGTCAAGAGCTACCACTACCATCGAGGCGTATAATCTGCTTAATGGATCATTAACGTTCACTGCGAGCAGCCGCAACTTTCAACGCGTTGCTCAATTTCGGCAGCGCCTTTTCTTAACAGATATAGACTTAAATATATATATTTTCTACATACACATTTATATAGTATATCTGTACATTTGTATTTCTTTCTTTCTTCAGTTGGTTTCTTGTCCAGAATACGACACCCAAAACTCAGCACTCGCAGGTTATGAGAGGCCAACGATCAACTTGAGTCGTAAATGACAAGTTTTGGGTACTCGAGACATGTGTGTACTGGATTCTTGTGGATGGTGTGAATACGTTATGAGTGTGGAACTTGTTTATTGTATTATTCAATTAAGCTTAAGACAGTACAAGAAAAACATGTGGCAGAGATGGAAGCGCAGCTTAACGCACAAGGCCATTGTTATTGGACATTCAGTGCTGCACTGAGAGAAATAACGAGTTGCTAACAATATTTATACTTCAAGATATTACATATATATTTAAATATTTAATTATTAATATATATTTTGTATATTTGTCTCAGTGATTTTTATTGATTTTTATAACCTCTAACTTCTGTTGAAAATTTAAAAGTTCATATTACGTCGTAAACAAGTTTCCCATTAGGGCCCATCCCCAAACCCAATAAATCCCAGTGGCCGACGCAATGTAATCTCGTTCCGCCAGCAGAAAAACTTTGTTTCCACTTTCACCAAACCACCATGATGAGGGTCACTCTCTGGTCAGTTTCAATTCCATAGAAATTCCTCTTTTGTGCCAAACTCAAACCAGAGAATTGAATTAAAATCTTAACAGAGATTTATGTGGCTTTACTTGCGACACACGTCACAGGGAGGGAACTGAAGCCAATCCAATCCAAGTCATTGACAAGTCAATTAACCATCGACAATTGAACGATTTCCGTTTCGAGTCGAAACGCACTCAGTCTGGATGAGAATTGAATCCGAAGTGCATGCGTACTTGGGGAACATGATGATATTCCTATGGAGTGTGCTATCTGAGTCCGTCTGGCATCGAGTTCTTTCCACATATTTGCATTTCTTGGCAGAAAGCAATGCAAATTATATGTTATACTATTCACTGAGAGTGTTAAATCAGCAATCGGAATCTAGAGCAAACTCTCAACTTCCTACCAAGATAAGTTCTGAATGCGTCATCCGCGCTCTTAGGTTGCCGGCTTTTATCAACTGTAATTGTAAGCTGGATTGTAAAGAGAAAGAGTCAGCAATTGAATATATACCCAACTGCATATTAGAACATATTATACAAATTTAAATACAGAGAATTTTTAAGGCAACTTCAACTTCTAGCAAGCAACTTTAGTTTGTTATACCCCTTTTCTCAGACGTGCCTTGTTTACAGCGTATGTTGAGAAACTTTGCAACTCTGTTTCGCTCGTTAAAAACAAATCGAAAAATAAACAAAACTGTAAATAAGTAAACACGTGCGCTACTCCAGAACTTTAAACAGTTCATCCGTTAACACCAATTTAAGCAGTTCCGATGTTTATGGCAACAAGATTTATATATTTTTGTCTCCGATTTGTCTGTTTTCAGCTACCTAACATTTACCCTCTCTTTCTTTCGCTATCTTCCTCTAATTCCATCTCTTTGGTTTTTGTTAATCAGCAGCTCGTTGAGTTTTATGGGCATCATCATTAGGAAACGATTTGGCCAAAGACACGCTTCAATTTCAAGCCGACAACGACTCGAGACGGGTTTTTATGGCTGAGATACAATGGATCTGCTTAGATATTGTATTTTCTGACAAATTATAGTTAAATGGCTGACGGTCACGCATCATTAAAATCGCTTTGTCGATTTCAATTTGAATCTTTATTAATTACAATTTTAAACGTGAACTCACAATTCACAATTTCTACTGAATTGACCTGGAATTCAACTTAAGATTAAAGTTAAATAAAATACTTACGGTTAAGCTTAAGATGCCAATCACTAGGGCTGCGGCTATGATACTCAACACAATCGGTATGAGATTTTTACTAATCTTCAGCTTCGAGTGCGCTGTGTCCGAGTGCTTGGCCGGAAAATTGTTAACGGCACTCGTCGGCGTTATAAACGGTTTAAGTGTCTCCGCTGTCATAATTGATCAGTGGCAATTGCTGTAGCCTCAAGAGTGTAGACTACCAACTAGATCCGTCTATATATATAGTATATGACGCTGACTGTCAACTAACAAGTGCAGCTTAAGCACACACCGCACACAATTCCAATAAATAATAAAAAAATATTTATTAAGCACTCGCGCACTTGTTCAACAGCCCTTCAAAAAGTTTTTCCTGCACTTGATTTTTCCTCTCTTTTTCTTGTTATTTATTTATACTTTTTAATTGGCTTGCAATTTGCTGAAATGTTTTTAGTTAAAACGAGTTTTTTGCACTACAAGATACGAGATACACGAGAATTCTTGGCGTTGAGATACTTTTTTTTAGCGTTCTTTATCAGTTGCTGTTATTAGGTTTCGATAAAATAGCTTGTCGTCAGCTTTTTTATTTTTTTGTTTTTCTACAGCGCGTGTGCCACTCTTTATAGAATCTTGGTAAAAACTTTAAGATACTGCGCTGATTTTCTGCTGCCACGCACGCGCTCTAGAAACGTCCGCTTGCGTCTGCGATTCACATTGAACTGCGCGCATCAACTTGTCTGACGCAGTGCCTTGAGCAACGCCGTAGCGCTGAGAGATTGTCATGCGACGCTCACTGTGAGAGCGAAAGAGCAGCAAAACGGCAGTGGGAACGGTTTTGAGTGCAGTTGTGAGAGCAGTTGCGAGAGCAGTTGTGAGAACAGTATTGGCAATTATTATGGCAGGCGCCATGGGGAGCCGGCCGCTCGCTAAGTCCTAAGGCGATCCACCGTTGCCTCTGCCTTTGCTGCTGCTGCGGTTGTTGGGAAAAGACACGAATAATTATTTTGTGTATTTCTTTTAATTTTGTGTATTGACTTGGGAATGTTTTTTTTGCGTATTTTTTTGGGTTTTGTTTAGCTTACCCTCCCTGTATTCGCTTTAATCGGATATTTGCTGTACAACTGGCTATATTTGTTTTATAGGGGTTGGCAAATCAAAGTCCATTGATTGCGATTTGCAGCGAAATTTGCAGCGCGCAGCAGTTTCAGCGATCACAAACACCCCCAGAATATACATATGTATGTGTAATAATAATACCCATATGACTTTTGTGATAACAATGCACATTAAATAGCATTTTTATTTAGGCGTAATAAGATGTTTGTATAATTACTTCTTTTTTCATTTTTTCTTTTGTGGCGATAAGCTGGGTCGTTTTGAACTTTGTGTGTTTCATTAAAATGATATTTATTATTACTTAGCTAATGGCGATTTGTATAACGCCGGCTTATCAGCCATTGCAGCCAAGCCGACGACAGCCTGGCATAAATATAATTTTAGAGAGTTCACATTCTAATAATACACACACACACATATACACATACACATACATGTATGCCATGCCATAAAACTAATGTGATCTGCTACTGTCTCGACAGACTGTCTGTCTCTTCTGCCTGACTGTCCGACTGCCCGACTGCCTGCCTGCCAGATTGTCCCATTATAAATGTGTAAATATGTAGTCTAAGGAGGATTTGATATTTGCACTGCAGTCTGCGGCAGCTAATTAGCTTTGGATTGATGGCGACGACAGGTATCTCAGGTAGAAACTGGGCATTAAATCCTCAGCTGACGGGCCGCCAACTTCCGGACATTAGTATATTTTATTCTTAAATTTGTTTATCGCACTGCACTTAACTGCGAGTATCTGAAAAAGAGATCGGAATGAGACGAGCCAAGGGCGAATGCAGTGAATACAATTCAAAGTCAATGCCAGTAA
Organism: Drosophila limbata; assembly: GCA_963924055.1. Classification (NCBI taxonomy): domain Eukaryota; kingdom Metazoa; phylum Arthropoda; class Insecta; order Diptera; family Drosophilidae; genus Drosophila; species Drosophila limbata. The sequence goes on along the minus strand of OZ001355.1, from coordinate 21,796,843 downwards.
TTGATGTTGCATACGAGTCGCGTCGAGTCGAGTCAAGTTGAGTGCTTGAGCCGTTTATTCAATTGCTCGGTTATAGCTTACAGTTATTGGTCTTTGTTATGGGATATCAGCAGACTCAATACAGTACATAATTTGTTTGCTTTTTATTTGCCACCATTTATCGCGCGAGCATCGGTCAAAATTTATAGGCAAGAGGGCAAATCCACAGCGCAACGATGCCTGAAATGAATTTCTTTTGAAAGACTCGCTTTATCTGTATCTGCGTTGATTGCTGCCAGATCGAGTATTCTTCGCAAGCACTCGCACTTGTATCTGTATCGTAGTGTTCAGTGTAATTAAAATTCGTTGCGATAATTAATATCTTGATTCTGCAGCAATCAAGTGATTTCAATGCCAGTACATTATGGGAAACTATCTCAATATCACCCACACATGCTTGACAATATGTATACTGAGATATATGTATGCGACTAACAATTAATAAAGCAATCATTTGTATAATTGTTTCAAATATTTTTCTCTTATGTTGAAGCTGAGAAGACTTGACATTAATTAGAATTTATTTATACAAATTCACTTCACGAAGTGTGACAAACTCGCAACACTATTTAACAACATATAATTTTTATTTAAATTACGCGCCGATACCGAGTTTAGATTCGAAATGTCGATAGATTGTGGCGGCTCGGCGATAGAATGGAACCCATCCCTCGTCGCTATTGCGATATTTCTGATAGCTGTTATGCTTATGTTATTAACAGTTTGATGTTAATTTGCAGCTGTTAAATTCGAATTAGACTACATTTAAATAATTTTAACCCAGGAATTGTCTTAACAGCCTTTTTATTAATAAAACTGCTATTTACAAAACTGTACCCAAAATAACATCATCAAATAAGATAAAATTATAAAGCGGAAAACGAGAAACAGCAGCTTTTAACAGCGGCATTTATGCGGGCCCACTGTTAATAACATTTCAGCAGAATGTTAAATTGGTTACCTGTGTGTTAGAGCTGGAAAACTATCGATATTGGCGCCATTCGATATTTTCGATATTTTTAGAGGTTAACATCGATACTATCGAGAGTATCGCTGAAAAATATTTTCTACCTTATTAAAACTTTCTCATATAAAAAAAAATATTTTATGCAAAGTAAATATTTATTATTTTGAACTTAATTTGTTAAAACAATAACGTAAAAATTTATAAATTTTTAAATTTTAGCAGCCCTTCACCAAAAATTTTTCTTCCAAGTGGTGTGCAAGTGAAGTAAATTTTTCTTAATTACTATCGATATATCGATAGTGGAAAAAACAAGTCGGCTATCGATATATCGATAGTATCGTCGATAGTTTTCCAGCCCTACTGTGTGTGTGTGTGTGAAAAACAGCTGCCGCTTAAAGTCGAAAAAAAAAAAAATGAGGTCGACGAGGCAGTTTTCCGGCTTTATATTAATATTAATTTTAATTAATATAATTGGCCAGCTAAACGCACAGGCCAATGAAGTTATAGGCTGTGGTGGTTTCATTAAAAGCCATGCCGAAATTGACTTTTCCAAAGTCGAAATAAAACTGTAAGTAATTAAATGTTTAACCATTTATTCAAGAAAGAAAAACCAATAAAAATGGATTTGGTTTCAGTTTGACGAAACAGGGCTCCCTAAAGGACAAAACTGACTGCTCACCATCGAATGGCTATTATTTTCTGCCCATCTACGACAAGGGTGAATACTTATTGAGCATTTCGCCGCCGCCCGGTTGGAGCTTTGAACCCGAACACGTTGAGCTCAATTTCGACGGCAAGAATGACGTGTGCAGTCAGGGCAAAGACGTTAATTTCGTATTCAAGGGCTTCGGCATCACTGGCAAAGTGACTTTGGCCACTGGCAGCGGTGCACGTGACGTCGATGTTGAATTGAAGTCGGAAGAGGGCGAGATAAGACGCACCAAGACCGACATCAATGGCGTTTTCTTCTTTACACCGATAATACCCGGCAAGTACGTGGTGCACGCCTCCCACCCCAAATGGCATTTCTCCAAGGCGGAACACAATGTGGTCGTTGTCAGCGGCAACACGGAGCTGCCGGCGAACTCATTGGTCGTCTCCGGCTTCGATATCAATGGCAGCTTTGATAAAAGCTCCCAGCTTCCAGGCAACATTGCTGTCGTGCTCTATCGCAAGAAGGGCGTAAGTATCTAATCTAATAAATATATAATTAAGGAAGCAACATGTTAAGATAATACAATACATGTTCAGATTATTATTTATTACCATCATTAACCAACGAGAACGCAATGTTGACTTCTTACCACAGCAAACGCTTCAGCCCAAGTGCAACAAATCCCCCACTGCGCCTACAAATAAACTGAATAATGATTACGAGAGCGCTGCCTCCTGTTATGTCCTGGCGGAGAAAGGAGAATACAGCTTCAAGGATGTGCCAACGGGCAAATATCTGCTGCAGGCCGTCAACGATAATCAGAATTTGAAACTGCATCTAACGCCCAAGTTTGTGGAAGTGGAAGTGGGCAAGGACACTCTGCAGCTGAAGGAGGAGTTCAAGATTAGTGGCTTTACAGTGTCCGGTCAAGTTTTGCGCTCCGCTGGCGGTTCGCCTCTGAAATCCGCCATTGTCAAGCTTAACAATGAGAAGGTGGCCGAAACCGATGACACAGGCAGTTACACCTTGGAGAACATTAAGGCCGGCAGCTATAATATTGAAATTGAATCACCCAAGCTTCAGTTTGAACCGCTGCAAGTGAAGACGCAGATTTCCACACCCACGTTGCCCGTCATTGTACCTTCTGCTTATGAAGTATGCGGCAAAGTTGTCTCTCCCAAGTCATATGTTGTGGGCATTACGAAAACCGGATCCACTTTCCATACGACGACCACAACGAAGCCAGAGAGCGGCAACTGGTGTGCATATCTGCCCGCTGGCAAATACAACTTTGAAGTCCTCACCACGGATGCGGACAAGAGCAGCGGCGTCCAGTTCTTCCCCGTGCAGCAGCAGTCGGATGTCGGAGATGCTCCTGTTAGTGGCATTACCTTCTCGCAGTTGCGTGCCAAGATTCGTGGAGAGCTGCAGTGTCTGCCAGATGCCACCGCCACCTGTACATCGGCTGAGATTACGCTACAAGGTCTGGATGCCACTGGACAGCCAACGGACAACAAATGGAAGGCCAAGGCTCATCGTAGGCATTTCGAAGATCTTCCAACTGCATTCAGTTTATAAATTTCCATTACTTACAGGCGGAAAGTATTCCTTTAAGGATGTGCTGCCAGGTCCCTATGAGATTACCATACCACAGGGTAATCTCTGCTACGAATCCACACGAGTCTTCCTGAATGTTGCCGTCGCCGAGGAGAATGCGCCTCCATTCATACAGAAGGGCTACGAAGTCTCCATCATTTCCAGCCATCGTGCTCTGGTAATTTGAGATTTATTGAAAATATTCTTAAAAGTACAAATTGATTTTCCTCTTCAGATGAGATATACACACGTGACTGGACCTTCTCAGCCAAAGGCAGCGACTGAAACTCTGAAGATTCTATCCGGCGTCAACACATTCTGTGTGTCCAAATATGGCAGCTATGACTTTAAGCTTGAGGGATGTCACATCTACGACGACACGTTGCCCAGTCAATTCATCACACCCGAACCGGAGCAGCTGCAGACATTGATTGTCAATGCCATCGCCCACAAGACGGGTGTGCGTGTCTTGTCCACAGAATCAAATGCCGATTCCCTCAGATTGGCCGTGGAAACGGAGACAAATGGCAAGCAAATAATCACACCAGTTGCTGAATCCCATAAGGTGGATGGCAAATACGCGTATCGCTATGAAACCTATCTGAAGCCCGACGAAATCCTGCACGTAACTCCACTGAGCGATGTCCTGCTGTTTGCACCACAGCATCAACAGGTTGTGGGTGGCAGCGATTGTGTGGATATTGCCTTCAACTTTGTTGCCACTCGTGGTTTGATTCTGCGTGGCAAGGTGGTGCCAGCGATTAAGGAGGCAACGGTAACGCTCAGTTTCCCCGATCATCCAGAGCGTGTGGCCATTGATACCCTCACCTCGGTGACAGGAGAGTTCAAGTTTGGTCCCATCGACGAGAGTCTGAAGTTTGAGCTCAAGGCTGAGAAGGAATCTTATGTATTCAGCGAATACAATCGCCAGTCGAATTCGTTCAGTGCCCACAAACTGTGCGAGATTGAGGTCACTGTCCAGGACGATGCTGGTCAACCGCTCAGTGGTGTCCTACTCTCCCTTAGCGGCGGTGAGAGCTATCGCAAGAACTTGGTTACCGGCGACAATGGCGCCATCAACTTCCATTCGCTGTCGCCATCGCAGTACTTCCTGCGTCCCATGATGAAGGAGTACAAGTTCGAGCCCAATTCCAAGATGATCGACATCAAGGATGGTGAAACCATTCAGGTGACCCTAACGTAAGTATCAGTAATCTTTCCTTCCTTTCATTTGTTATAATCTCCTTTCCATTTTAATATTATTTCACAGCGGCAAGCGCTTTGCTTACTCGATCTTTGGAGCCATAACCTCTCTGAATGGCGATCCCTTTGCGGAGGTCAATGTGCAGGCCATTGCCACGGAGAGCTGCCAGCATCAGCAGGAGGAGGCCACCAGCGAGCTGAGTGGACAATATCGCATCCGTGGACTGCAACCTGGCTGCACTTACCTGGTGCGTGTGGTGACTGACGATGAGAAGGTGCATCGCTCCATTCCCGGCAATCACACGGTCACTGTCGGAAATGAAGATGTGCGTAATATCAATCTGATTGCCATCAATCCAATAAAGATTGTGGACATTACGGCACGCATCGTGGCTTCCCACAACGATTTCTACAAGACACTTCGCATAGTGATGTACAAACGTGGCGCCTCCGATTCACCCGTGTTCTCCCAGAAAGTCGCCTCTCCGCTGAATCCCAAGGCTAGCTTTAATCCGGGCATTATGGTTTATTTCCCGCGCATTCCTCTGGATGGCAAGAGCTATGTGGTGGAATTGCAGTCGACTCTGTCGGACAAGACGTACTCCTATAAGCTGCCATCATTCAGCTTCGTGGCCGACAAGTGCTCCGTATATATGAAGCTGGAGTTCAATCCGGAAGTGCGCGCAACCGAGGCTGATCTCAATCAGAATTCGATTGGCGCCTTGGTGCTCATTGCACTGGTGGCCATTGCCTTCTTCAAGCAGGATCTGGCCGTCACCTTCCTGAGCTTCGTCTGGGACAAGCTGAACGAGGTCGTTGCGGACATTGCCCAGCGGCAAAAGGGCAAGACAAGTGACAAGAGGAAGAACGAGCCCATAAATCAGCGGGAAATCGAACAAATGGCCGATCAGATAAATGCCATCAAAAAGCGAAAAGTCAAAAAGATTTAGTCCGATTTAGTAAAGTAGCCATCAATTTAGTCATCGTCGGTATTCGGTATACAGTTTTGTTTAAAGTTCAAGCATTTGTTTTTTATGGCATTTCCTCCCGCAATGAAATTATAAATAATTGTATGATAATTTTGTTTAATAGCTGAGGCAAGTTTACTTTCTGTGTAGATTCTTCATTTATCACTCTTATAGCTAAAATAAATAATTAAATAAATACAATCCCAGTTGTGTCTCTACTGTGTCAGAATGTGCTCGGCAATGGAGCTCAGTTTGCGATCCCCACGACGTTCTTTCAACTTGGCATGACGACGCTCCGCCTGCAGGTTGATTTCGTTTTGTGCCTCGGACGTGTTTTCTGTCTCCTCCGGTATGCTCTCGACATGCTCAGTGTCTGTCGTTGCCTCACTGGTCTCCTGCTCAATCTCTGGTTCGCCGTTCTCCACGAACACACACTCGGGATTGGCGGCGGCACACTCCAGGAAATTGGTCGCTCTGGACTGAGGATTGCGGGCATTCGTATACTTCTCGAAGAAGCCACGACCCACAATACGGAAGGCCATGCTCGTCAATGGATTCAGCTTGGAACGGAACTCCATTTCGCAGACAAAGCGGCGACGACAGGCCTTCGAATCCAGACCCAAAAAGGCAAACATAAAGTCGGCAATTCTGGAAAATTTATACAAAATTAATTACAAATTAGGTATATTAATGGATTATGCTGGCTTACTGCTCCTCGGCGGGCTGTTGACGTGCCACACTCTCGGAGATTTCCTCGTCGACGATCTCCACATGCTCCTCCTGCTGCACTTCCTCATCAGCAGTGTCAACAGTTTCGTATTCCACGCTGCGCTTGCCACGTCGTCGTGTACTAGAAGGTCCTGTGGGTCCCGTGGGTCCTGTTGGACCAGTTGGCCCAGCAGAGGGATCACTTTGATAGTCGGACACAATATCCGAGCTGGAGGAGTAGCCGGCGTAGGCGGAGTAGGGCTCGAAGGAGGGACTGGAGTCGTAAGAGGGCGAATCGTAGTGTTCATGCTCATGCTCATGATGGTCCAAGGAGTAGGGAATGTGATCGTGGCTGAAAGATGGTGGTCTTAAGGCAAATTGTTAATTTAAAATAAAAATTACAACTTATGGAAGCTAATCTTACGGATGATCCAGAATGATTTCATGATTGCACTTGGCATGTGGCCAAAGGTAACGGAAGCCCAAGTAAATGGCGCTGCCCACAAAGAAGGAGACGATGACCACTTTCACCTTGATCCAATAGGCGATCGCCAGAGGCCAAAGATGACGTACTAAAAGGCATTTTATAATGATATACATATATTTTTAATTTTTTCAATTTAAATTAAACATTTTCTTGAAATCTTTTTGAACAGTTAATTTTCCAATTTAAAATAATTAAATAATCAATAAAAATTCGATTTTATACATCATTTCATAATCTTTTCAATTAAAAAATTTAAAATTTATTAAAGTGGTTTATTTTTTAATTTAAAATAATTAAATAATCCTAACAGATTTCGATTAGATAACTGACAACTGATCATCACTTTCACTGGACACGAATAGAATTCTATAAGCTGAGATTCATGGACGTGATCTACGACAATTCACAATTGTTGATCAAATATAATGGAATTGAAAGTGAAAAGTGTTAATTAATTGTTATTGAACGGTACATGCAAATCGTGATGTTCCAATTGTGAAAAGATAAAGATACATTTTTCGGGGAGGAGCTCAACATCTGTGGGGAAAACTTTCGAAAGAAAGTCTCAAAGTGCTAATCATAGCACTTGGACAATCGTACATCTTCAAAAGTTGACCATAACAGAGTTCAGAATGGGAGTGAGGCTTATTAAATCAATTCAAAATTGACGGGGAAATGTGTTAATTGTTACGGCTGGATTACCCTTATTACATAGTAGAATATATAATTGAAATTTGAGATTGAAGAGAAAGAAAAATTATGTTATACCCTTGTGAGATTAATTTAAATAACTCATAACTTACACCAGAAATGATGACGATGGCGACGTGTGCGTCCTTCGAACTCCAACAGATCGCGGCCAGTGTTGAGTAAAGTTTCCGTATTAGCGGAGAGTAGTTGAGTTTCACTTTGCGCCTGAGTTTCCTCACAGAACACCAATGTGAAGTAAACCAGAAGCAAAATAGCCGCATACCAAATTGTTGATTTATTCATTATGATAAAGTTGTATTTGTTTGGTGACTTGTGAGGAGAAGTGTGTGTATATTCCTTTAGGTTGTTAAATTATTGTACCACTTGCACAGCTGCTGCAGAACTGACTGATAATGCACTCGAAGCTGTTGCCAACTTTTATACCAGCTTCGAAATGTTTTGTTGTTGTCTGCCTCAAGTTCAGGGTGATAATTGATAGTAAAGTCTTTTTGTGTCTTTTATGCAAAGATTTTAACACATGCGTAGACATGGCAGATGACAGTCGAGATCACTGCGTTCGTCGATGATATATATTAATGCTTGGAGCATGCATTTAAAATGAAATGCTAACGAAATTTCTTTAAACTAGCGCAATTTCACTTTCATAAATCGTGCTTTATTTTCTAAACACTTTTGTTTTTTGTGCTCTCATTGTATTTTCTATGAATTAGTTGCTATTATGAAACACATACGCAGATTTTTACATAATTAATATGTATTTCCGTATTTCGATAGAATTTCAAATCATTTTCATTGAGCGCGCTCTTTATTGATAACTTTTATGCAGCCCTGCGAGTTCTACATTGTATCCAAAGTATCGATTCTTGAAATGTTTTGTGTGCATTGTTTTCAAGTGTAATTATTAAATATATTAAAAAAAAGCATGTCCAGCAGCACAAAGTCTAATGATTTGGATACGAACCCAGCGCCAGACCCGCAGGCGCCCATAACGCGAAAGGGATTCCTGATATCTCTCAAGAACTGCGGCACTCCCATGCCCATACCGGAACAAGATGTGGTATAAATAAATAATGCCGAAATCATTGGCATTGATAAGACTTATGCTACAAATATTTAAATCTGTATCTCTTATTTCTATTCAGTACGGGCGCTGTCGACCCGTGTCAGAGTTTGAGAAGCTTAATCGCGTGGGCGAAGGCAGCTATGGCATCGTCTGTAAGTGCGAATCTCATCAAAGTAAACGATAGACTAATTGGACATCTAATTTTAGATCGAGCGCGTGACACTCGCAGTGGCGAAATCGTAGCCCTTAAAAAGGTGCGCATGGATCAGGAAAAGGACGGCTTGCCGGTCAGTGGACTGCGTGAAATAATGATTCTGAAGCGTTGCCAGCACGAAAACATTGTGCGTCTGCGAGAAGTTGTAGTGGGCAAAAGCCTGGATAGGTGAGTGTACACCAACAGCATTATGCTGAGCTTACGCTGCGGCAATTGACAGTTAAGAATTACCTTTGCATTTCACAGCATATTCCTGGTGATGGATTTTTGTGAACAGGACTTGGCATCGGTTCTGGACAACATGTCGCAGCCATTTACCGAATCTGAGGTCAAGTGCATAACACTCCAGGTGCTGCGTGCCTTGAAATACATGCATTCCCGCTTTATTATACACCGTGATCTGAAAGTTTCCAATCTGCTGATGACGGACAAGGGCAGCATTAAAGTGGGCAAGTGCAAAAATACAAGTTTACCCCTATAATCAATAATCATACTAATAAATCATTTATTCAATAGCTGATTTTGGTCTGGCACGTTTGTCCGGTCAACCACCGAAGCCCATGACGCCACAAATGGTTACGCTGTGGTATCGTGCTCCGGAGTTGTTGCTCGGCGCCAGAACGCACACCACGGCTGTGGATATGTGGGCTTTTGGCTGCATTCTTGGCGAGCTATTGCTGGGGAAACCGTTGCTGCCGGGCAACTCAGAGATTGCTCAGCTGAATATGATAATTGATTTGCTAGGCGCACCTTCGGAATCAATTTGGCCAGGTTTCAAAGATTTGCCCGCTGTACAGAACTTTTCGCTTAATCAGCAGCCTTACAACAATTTGAAAACCAAATTTCATATGCTCGGACAAGCGGGAAGAACCCTTCTGGGCATATTATTCTACTACAATCCCAGTCGAAGAGCCACTGCCGAAGAATGCCTGAGCAGTAAATATTTCACAGAGCCGCCATTACGTAAGTGGAAACTATAGATGCAATACCATGTGTGACAATTTTTGTATTTTCAGCATGTGATCCACGGATGATGCCCACATTTCCACAACACCGCAACAATGTTGCGGCACCGCAAGCTCCAAATTTAGCTGATATTCCTATTTCCCATTTACTAGATGTTTTCATAAAAAGAAAACGCTTAGAATAAATATTAAGTTTTTTTTCAATTTATTTTTGAAACTAACGACAATTCTTTGCTATTTCTAAGCTCTCAATTACAAAATGGCTGAATCTAGCTATAAGCTGCACATCACTAATGGCGTCCTAAATTAGTGTTGGGTAAGGAATGCTGAGCTGGGCACCTGTTCGCGCGCCAAAAAGAGCAAAAAAAGCACAGTTAGGAAAGAACATGTTCACTTGCTCAGTTAGGTGAACCACCTTTTGTTCATAAGTTCATAAAAAGTGATGACAGCTTTTTATCAAACAAAAGCTGTTTTTAAACTGGAGTCTTAATTTATGTGTTTTATTTATAAGATTATCAGCAGGTCGTGGCAACATTAAAAAAAGCGGAAAAGATCCAAATGCATTTCTAAAAAAGCCAGAATTCCCGCTTCTAACAATTTCCAAATTTTTCCCGCCATTGGTCTTCAATAACAGCCAGATTTGACGAAGAAAGCTAAATTGGCAGCACTGTTCATAAGTGAGTCGTTCGATCGAACTTATTTCACACGGATTCGACACAACTTTGCCAGAGACGACAGACGACACCAGAGACAACCAAGATGACCAAAGAAGATGCAACCAACAGCTCTGAAAGAGAAAATGTTGCGGCAGCATCTAGTAATGATAACAATACATTGATACAAACGGAAAAGAAAACCAATGACGCTACCAATACCAATACGAATGCTGAGACAAATGGCGCTCAAAGCAGTGCCAATAAATCCGAGTCGAATTCACCCCAACCCCATGGAGTTCAAAACAATGAAGACGCTGCAGATGCTGATGAACAAGAATTAATTACGCGCATGCGTGCTGATGCCGTGGATAACACAATGTATAGCAAGAAATTCATACTGCAGACACTGATGACACTCAGCCAACAGCCGGAGCAGACAGCTCTGGAAGTGGAGCTGGAGGATGATCTATGCAAATTATGGGATATTTCTGTGACGCCGGAAGTGGTCTCGTTTTTGCTGGAAAACGACGTCATCGAGCTAATCACGTCTGCTATTGCCATTAGTGAGGATGTTCGACTGTACGAGATACTCATTGGTCTCCTGGGCAACATGTGTGCCCAGGTGGAGTGCGTGGAGCAGCTAACGGCAAATGCCGAGTGGATTGAGATGCTGCTCAAGCTGACCACCTGCATGGACACCTGTATGCTGCTCCAGCTGATGCGCCTCTATCAGTATGTAATGGCGCACGTGGTTAGCGGCAAGGAGCAGCTGGCCATCGATTGGTATAACTGTTTTGCGGCCTGCGACAGCTCTGCCAAGAATCTCGGCTTCATCCTGCAGCAGTCTGTGAGTGACGAGTTGCTTATTGCTGCTCTTAAGGCCACAAATGCGGTTCTGGCCAGCTGCGCCCTCGTGGAGGAGGAGAACGCCCAATCGGACCTCAACTTGAGGCCATTTGCTGAGGTCTTTCTAAAGCAGGAACTATGTGATGGTGTTAACAATGCCTTTGTACGTCTTATGCGCGATGATCTCGCCAAGCAAGCAGATGAGATCGACGGGGAAGCGGGACAGGATCAGGTGACAGCCGAAGAAGATGGAGAGGAATCGAATGATGAATCGAACTCTCCAAAAATCAATTGCGATATAGAAGTAATTCAAACCTACCTGAATATTTGCACCATTCTTGTGCAGCTGCCAGAGGCGCAGGCATCCATGGATCTATATGCATCCAACATCATGTACTGTCTGACGCGCATCCTAATATTCCTGCAGCAGCCCATGCAGCTACTGCCTCTAGGCGAACGGCAGGAGGAATATCTCGAGGACTTGGCGCACATTTGCAGCGTAAGTTTATTTTAATAATCCAACTCAGTTTGATTCCTTACTGAATAAACTTTCCATTGCAGTGTCTCAAATATTATTATGACAAGGGTACCTTTGTCCACATCCTCAACGTCTGGCTGATGCTGAGACAACACATTGAGAATTATGCCGAATACGATGAAAATGATTTTGATGCCTACGAGGATGAGCCTCGTTCACAGTATGAAGAAAATGCATTCAAATTGCTGCGTCTACTGGGTCACATGGTGATCCAGGTGGACGCCTCTGTGATTATGACGGATATTGAAGAGATTGATGTTATCAAAGTGGAATTGTTTCGTAATGCCTTGCAAGCGGATCAGGATGAGGATGCGTTGCTACAGAGAGCACATCAGCGCCTAAGCGCCGTTTTAAACAGTGCAGCTGGCCAAGCCAAATAATACTCACAACAGGACTGAATGTTGTTGCTTAAAAGCACAATATATAAATTTACATACTTATATACTTATACATACACCATAGAACACATAAATTGAACAAGGTCTCTTTAATGCTTTAGATATTTAATTGAAGGATTTAAGATTTTTCATTGAAGTTCATTGTTTGTCGCATTATATCCATCCAGGACTGCTTGCCCAGACGCACACCATTCTTGCCCGTGCTGCAGATGACCAGATTATGCTCATTATCATTATTCAGCTTTAAGACGCTCTTGTCATCGCTTAGCGCATGGGAGACGTGCTCCAAGTTACTGTCCAGATTGACCTGAGAGGCCTGTACCTCAATATTGATGGTGGTTTCAATGGCCTCGGAGATGTTGATGACTGCCTCGTTGTCCAGATTGTGGGCAACAATTTGGCTTTTACCAGTCAGCTCAGAGAGTTGCAGGCTCATGTTGCCGCCTTTGGAATTCACGCTGAGATTTCCGTGGACGCCAGCTAAAGGATAAGCAATGAAAACCCAATACGACTTTATGCTGCTGCCATTAACTCACTCATTTTCAAATCTCCCGCTTCATGTACATACACTTCGCTTGTCTTGTGCACATTTTTGAGTTCCATTTGTCCTGTTGTGGTTTCAAACTTGGAGTTCTCCACATAACAACAGTCCGTTGTAATGCTGCCCGCCTTTGTTGAGCATCTCAAGCTATCGCCCTGCAGCTTGTCCAGAACAATGTTCTGTCAGAGGAAACATCATTAATTGAGATTGACTATGACAGGTCCAGAGCAGTCTTACACCATTGTGAGTTTCGATTTCGGTGCACTTGCCCAGAAGTGTGCCCTCACAGACGATGTCGCCATTTACGCTAAAAAGTGAAATATTTGTGGCGCGCACATTCTTTGTTGTAATGCCCTCGGCTGCCCTGACCTGCAGGGCCTCGCCTTGTATGGACTGTACAAGCACTTTGGCTCCACCATCGATGTGCAGTTCAGCGCGCACGGGAATCTTTAGATAGCATCTAGAACGTCCAGCTTGAGCTGCTAACTTTGTGACCAGCACATTGACGACCTTATCGTCATCGCTAACATTCACATCCAGTTTGGCGTTGCAGTTCTGCGTCGCTTCGCCAAGCAGCTGTGCTATGAAAACATCGCCACTGGTGTGCACATGGACATCAACGGGCTCCACTTTCAGGAATATGTCAGACTTAATATTAATGCGTGCATAGGGGTTTACATAATGCAGCAATTCCTGTTGCACCATGCGTCTGTTGCTTGTCATGGTGGCGGGTTTCGGTTTTTTGGCGTAATAACGAATACAGTTGTTTATGGAAATTGGCGGGAACCAACGCAAACGCTGCAAAATTTGCATTATTCAGAAATTGTTCGATGGCGCTTTTGATTTGTTTACTCCGATTTACAAACAGCTGTTAAATGCACCGTTTATCAACAATCAAAATGAAAATCGTTATGCAGCACTAAAGTCATAGAAGAGTGAATTTGTCAACACTGCATTTATCCAGTCCAGTTGGAGTTTTTCAGTGTTCTTCGACGGGTGTGAAAAATTTGTGTTGCGCATTAGAAAATTCGTGTGATTAGCCTGAAAAATAACCGAAAATGTCTGGCAAAGAGAGATTACCGATTTTCCCATCGCGTGGTGCCCAGATGTTGATGAAGGCACGCCTCGCGGGCGCTCAAAAAGGTCATGGCCTACTCAAGAAAAAAGCTGATGCTTTGCAAATGCGTTTCCGCATGATCTTGGGTAAAATCATTGAGACGAAAACTGTGATGGGCGAAGTTATGAAAGAAGCAGCCTTTTCACTGGCCGAGGCAAAGTTTACGTCCGGTGATATCAATCAGGTGGTTCTACAAAACGTGACCAAGGCACAAATCAAAATTCGCACCAAGAAGGACAACGTTGCTGGCGTTACGCTGCCCGTTTTTGAGTCTTATCAGGATGGTGGCGATACCTACGAACTGGCTGGCTTGGCCCGTGGTGGTCAGCAGTTGGCGAAACTAAAGAAGAACTACCAGAGCGCCGTCAAGCTTCTCGTTGAGCTGGCTTCGCTGCAAACCTCATTCGTCACCCTCGACGAGGTCATCAAAATCACCAATCGTCGTGTGAATGCTATCGAGCATGTCATCATACCGCGCATTGATCGCACACTGGCCTACATCATCTCGGAACTGGACGAGCTGGAGCGTGAGGAGTTCTACCGCTTGAAAAAGATTCAGGACAAGAAGCGCGAAGCACGTCAGAAGGCAGATGCCAAAAAGGCACAGCTTCTCAAGGAGGGCATCGATGTGCGCGAGCAGGCAAATATACTCGATGAGGGCGATGATGATGTGCTCTTCTAAGTATTACGGTTACTGTCTGTATTCCAGCAATATATTATTGTTACAAATCTTTGTTCTGTTTCCATTTTAATCCGCAAACTTACAAAAAAACTGAAAAACAAAAACCAATTGTATGTAAAATGTAGCTACTGGCAAACTTTGTAAGCTTAAAAGTATCTAGTTTAATATCAATAAGAAAAATGTATGTATTCCATTTTGTAGTTATGTAGCGCTCAAATCATGCATTAAAGTCTTTTGTTGTTCCATAGAACATAATGATTGTTGTAATTTTTGCTGAAAAGAGTGCATAAAATCAAGGGAATCTTTGTGAAAAAGAGTCAGATGACTTGTTATATACAATTGCAAAAACAATGCAAGTGCAGTCATGTGACAGAAACATATGTCCCACTTAGTCGTGTGTTGGCTAACGCTGGCAGCTGAGCAATCAGCTGTCTAATGAGCTGTGCTGTGTGTTGGCTAACGTCGGCAGTTTAGCAATCAGCTGTGTGCGTATTCGTTGTCCACGCGTCTTAGCGATTTAAATTGATATTAAATATTGTAATATGACTAGTTGCGAATTTCAAGCTGTGGTTTTAGCTGCTGGGCGTGGCACTCGCCTACCCGAAGTGCTGGGCGATGCTCCCAAGTGTCTGCTGCCCGTGGGGCCTTATCCGCTTTTGTGGTATCCCCTCAATATGTTGAGCAGACACAATTTCACAGGTAAACAGAGTAATTACAACAGTTAAACCCGACTAAAGCCATGGTTTGTCGTCCTTAGAGGTGATTGTTGTTGTGCTGGAGCAGGATAAGCTGGAGGTGCAACAGGCACTGGAACGCACTCCCCTTAAAGTCAAAATCGACTACGCCACAATTCCCAACGATAGCGATTTTGGTACTGCGGACAGTCTGCGCTATATATACGACAAGTGAGTCTCCAAGAGCAACAACATCTGTGCAAGCTTTGTCTTATCAACTGCTCTTTTTAGAATCAAATCCGACTTCTTGGTTGTGAGCTGTGACATAGTCAGTAATGTCAGCTTGTATCCGCTGATCAATAAGTTCCGTGCCGATGATGCTTCGCTGGCGCTGCTGCTGTTCAAAAGTGGCTTTGAGTCGGATGTTGTAATGCCGGGACCGAAGACCAAGCATAAGCCAGAGCGTGACTTGATTGGCATTCATCCGGCCACACAGCGTTTGGCATTTGTCTTTGCTGCCAGTGATTGTGAGGATACGTTAAATCTGCAGCGTTATCTGCTCAAGAACAGGGGACAGCTCGATGTCTATGGCCGGCTCATGGATGCCCATATCTATGTGCTGAAAAAGTGGGTGATTGACTATCTTCACAGGGTATGACAAGCATGCAAATATCTCAAGAATTCCCAAGTAAAATCAATTCTTTGCAGAAAGAAACAATCTCAACATTTAAGGGAGAGTTCCTACCGCATCTCATCAAGAAGCAGCATTATCGGCGCACGCCCAAAGCGATGCCGGATACGACATCCGATTTGAATGTCACTACAAAACATGAGGATAACATTTTGCATGTGAGTGGAGAATACTATAAAAGTTATACAGTTGTAATAGCTGATTTATTTCCTCCTCAGTACGTGACACACACTGTGATGGAACAGAAGCTGACTCAGGCTTCCCTATTCAATCAATCGCTCTCGCATGTTCCCTATCATGGCGACGTTGTGCGTTGCTTTGCGGTGCAGGCGCCATCAGATGTCATCGGCGTGCGTGTGAATAGTACGCTAAGCTTTCTGGCCATCAATAGAAAGCTGGCCGGGATTTGGAGCGATCTGTGTGGCGAGGCACATCCACTGATTGCGCCTGGAGCCGTGGTCAAGTCTACGCAGACCAAGGACATTATTGTCGCCGACAATGCAAAGTTGTCGGAGAAAACCTCGCTGAGCTTCAGCGTCTTTGGCTCGAACAGCATTGTGAATCCGAAGAATATTGTGGCCAACTCGATCATCATGTCCAATGCGATTGTGGAAGAGGGCTGCAACATAAACAACTGCATCATTGGACACCGGGCGCATGTGAAGAGCGGCTCAGTGCTCAACAATTGTCTCATTGGACCCAACTACGTTGTGGAGGAGGACACAAAGAGTCAATCGTTGCATTTATCCAATGATGATCAGTACATGGAGATTGATATACAGTAATGAGTAAAGAGTGGAGGAGAGGGATTGATTTAAACTTAATGTTGCTTCTTTATTAACGAAATGAGTTAGAAGGCGGATTCTTCTAGCAGGACATTAAATATTACAAATAAGGTACATAAAACTCGCGCTAAATTTTGGGACTATATAGTGTGTTATAGCATTTACAAGTGTCGTGACAGATGGGCACAGCTTAAAGCTAAGTTAACTCCGAACCCGGAGCTGCATGTACAAGGCGTGGAACGACAAGACTGTTTACTGTATGTATGTATATCAATGCCACATCGTGGCTCACTTCCTTCGCTCATACAGATACTCATCCTCGTAGTAACGTGGCGTTGAGGTGGCAATGAACACCTGCGGCCGACGCTGCTGCAACGATATGTTGATCTCTTCGGGCGTGCGATAGACCTGCTGCTGCTGATGCAAGTGCTGGAGCTGCGGTGGCGCGGCTGTGAAGAAGCGATATGGCGCTGGAGTCACAGTGGGCGCCAGAGTCTGCGGTCTTTGCTGCGCCTGATGATGCAGCTGATGCAATTGCAACTGTGGCTGGATTTGCGGTTGAATCGTTGTCGTCGGCAATGGCTTGCGATAGGCAATTGTCGTCGGCTGAGGTTGCTGGTGTCGTATCTGTGTGACGACCTGTGGCTGCTGCTGCTGTTGGTATTGCACACGCACCTGCTGCACCTGCGGCTGGTGTTGGTATTGATGATGATGCTGTACCTGTGCCTGTGGCTGTGGCTGTGGCTGATAGGCAACCGTCTGACGATGCTGCTGCTGCTGTGGCTGCTGCTGATGCTGAATGCGTGGTCTGGGCGCTGGCAGCTCCTCCTCCTCCTCCTGCTCATCATCGTAACGCTCATGCTCATAGTAGTTCTCCGGGAAGTAACGCTCCGAGTAGCGCAGCGTCACATTGGGCTTGCTTTGATGCTCCTGCAGATTGATGGGCTTGTACAGATAATCGTTGACAATGTGATACTTGGAGGACTGCTTGCAGATGTTGTCGTGCGACGGTGGCATGCAAATCAAATGGATTTGATGGAACGTAAAGCCCTCGGGGCAGATCCACGAATGCTTCTGGCTCTCCTGGCAGTAGTGGAACACCTCACAGCTCAGCGATTCATCGGCATAGTAACTGAGGGAAGATAAACAGTTGATTATAACAAGGACTATAACTTCTTTATTTCGCAAGTGTGCTTACCCAGAGTTGCGATCCGTGCAGCTGAAGGAGGATTTGCTGAGTAGCGTGGACAGACGATCGGGCTCCTCCACTTCCTCCTCCTCTTCCTCGCTCTCCTCGCTGGTTGGCTTCTTCTTCAGATAGTTGCTCTGCTGCTTCACATTCCGATTGAGATACACCTGGCGTGGCGCCTCCTCCTGATCCTCCTCGCTGTACTCGTACTGCGCACGCTGTTGCTGCAACTGTTGCTGCTGCTGATGCTGCTGTTGTCGGTAGGCCAAATGCGTTTGAGCCTGTGTCTCGAAGTCGTCGTCCAAGTCACCGGCCTCGCTCACGTCCAGGGATCGTGCTGAGAATCCCTTGGGCTTCTCCGTGGTGGCCGTCGGCGAGGGTGCTCCAGTGGCGGCAGCATGTGCGCAGGCGCACAGACCGATGGCCAGGAGGACTAGTGGCAGGGCTAGGCTTCGATTGCGTCTGCAAAGCGAAACAAAACGAAGCGAATATAGAAATTGAAATTGGCAATAGCAATCAGATTAGCCAAGTCATGCCATCAATAAGTTAAGACTTTATGATATGGGAAACTTTTCGTTTCGTTCGCTGTGGCAACTTCTTCAATGCGCAAAACGCGGGAACCTTTTCTGCCAACCACAACAACAACAGCCAACCACAACAACAACAACTGAAGATGCCGCCAAATTGCATCCAAAGAAGGCAACAACAAGCACAGCAACAACAACAACCACAGCAACGTCAGCCCAGCGACATCAGAGTTATGCAAGACCAAGACCAGACGAAGCCAGAAACTTGTTATAAGGTAACCAAACGACAAGACGCCTGAGACACAGCTGGGAGCTGAGAGATCTGCGAGCTGGAAGCTGCCAGTTGCCAGTTGCATGCTTCGGCCGAGAAGTGCAGTTAGTCGACCGCAGTGCAAAATATGTTGGTAACAAAACAAACCAAGTCTCAGATACACTATTATTGGCTTTAATTTGTACACAACTCGCTGATTAAGATTCCAACTGGGTGTGATTTGGGCTTTAAAAAACAATATTTTATATTCTCTTTTTTAAATAAAAAATACTTTATTGTGAAAACTTGAGATTAGAATTGCATTATGAACCAGACAAATTATATAAACACAATTAATATAATGTGATGAGTAAATTTAGAAGGCAAACCATGATAAAATCATACCTGTTAAATAGTGATTAGTAATCATAGTCATTAGTAATTAGATTATTTTTGTTTAAAAGTCGATCTAATGATTAAATTACCATTATTTTCGGTTTTGCCCAATTATTAAATGATTACGATTACAAAAAATCAAAAATAATTTAAAATTATTACAATTATTCAAAAAATAATCAGAAATAATAAAAAATTATCAAAAATAATCTTTTTGAGTATTCGGATTATTTCTGATTTTTTTTTTTGATTATTTTTGAAAATTTCTGATTTTGACTATTTGGAATAAAACAAATTATTTTTAATATTCACAATCAAAGTAGCCAAAGCTAAAAAAGCCTCTATAATCAAACGCTTTGGCTACTTTGATTGTGAAAATTAAAAATAATTTGATTTTTGGCCAAATAGTCATAAATAATCAGAATAATCAGAAGAAAAAAAATAATCCGAATAGTCAAAAAGATTGTTTTTGATTATTTCTGATTATTTCTGAATAATTGTAATAATTTTAGATTATTTCTGATTTGATGTAGTCGTAATCATTAAACTAATCACGAATTTTTCAGCAGTGAATTATATAGTCACTACGATTATTTCCAAAAATAATCTAATTGATTAATAATTCTTATCGAAATTTAACAGGTTAAAAAAAACATTCCGCTTGGAAATAGGATTAGTTTTGATAATGTTATGAAAGTTGGAAGTTTGATTAGACTTTTGACAAGTACACAGAGCACAATTTTAGATGCTAACTAAACAAGTTACTAAAATGAGATATGGCCACTTGAGGCAGCGTATAAAATGAAGATGTGCAACTAGCAGCGGGTTCAATTTGAGCGCCATTTAGTTAAAGCCACACTTGGCCAGTTTACTTGAATGTCAACCGTGGCACATACGCATTTACATCCACATCTATATCTACCTATCCATGGAATGCGGCTAAGCGATGGGGGAATGTAATTGAGTGTACGGTCAGCTTGGCCAATGTTACGTGCCACAATTGCATTTAATTGCGGCCTTTACGTGGAAAGCAAAACTGTTACCAATAATGCGAGTACTCGTAATAATGGCAGCTGGAGCAATAGCAAATTCCGCATCAAACTTTTACTTTCGTTGTCAGACTCAAGTGGGTCTAGACAGGCGGTTAGGGGAGGGGAACGCACACACACGCACACACACAGGCACACACTTGTTAATGGTGATTCAAAAGCTTTAAGCCAGCGCTAATTAAGGCATGTTAATAAACCAAATGCTTATGTAATGCCAATGCCCACACATCCAAAACAGCCATAAATATTTATGTGATTTGTTTAAGCCATTCCTTCTGGCAATTTGTCAGCCTGTCGTCTGTCGTCCGTCGTCTGGCCTTTGGCCAAACTTGTTGGCCACCTTTGAACTTTAAAGTGCGCCAAGTACTTGCTGGCCACAACATGACTCTTGTTGCATTGTCAATGGCTTTGGCTACCGTTTTGATTGCGATTATCCATAATCCGGAGGCCATCTTTCAAGTGACACCACCTGGCAACTGGTAACTGGCACCTGGTGAAGTCATTAGCTCAAGTCGTCAATTTGTTGGAATTGGGTTAGCAGCCGAATTTCGCGAAAAACGTTTCCTAGTGCTCTACATTCGAGCAGAGTCGTAATCATGCGTTGCATGCCACCTCAAAAGTGGCCACACTCTGTCTGCCATAAATGGAGCATTCAATGCACCACTCACCCCCTCTCTCTATCTGCTACTAGTGGCCAAAACCAGCTGTAACCATGTGTTCATCTGGCTCCACATTACATCACTTGATGCGTTGATGTTGATTTTGTTTTGGACGTAGATATGGCTGTTGCCTGTCTCCCTGTCTCCTTGTCTCTTGTCTCCAGCTGCAACTGGTGCACTTAAACACAGCTGAAGGAAAAGTGGTTTCATTACACACTCATAGCGTTTTCATTTCTTGACAGAGTTTCTTACATTTGGTTTTTGTTTTTAATCTTTTTTTTTTGCTTTGACTTCCTTAAATGTTGGGTGTTTCTGTGTGTGAGGCGGGCGTGACATAAGACTAGTTTTTAGCTTATGAAACACAAGCTAGCTACCTATTTAGGTTAGTAAAAAGAGGGAGTATTTCCAGTGAAATTTTTCAAACTAGAGCAAAATAATAAATAAACTAATATGTTGCCATTATCTAAGTTAGACTTCCATTTATATAAAAATCTACACTTAGATTTACAATCGAACTTCCCTAACTCGAATCACTCGAATGGTGATTCGAGTTATGGAGATATTCGACTTATAGAGTTCTTTTTCTTAAGTTTATTAATTTTACTGTCACTCAATTAGCTCGAAATAGAGAGAAATTCGAGTTATGAAAGTTCAACTGTATTTTTCAAAGTAATTTACAAATTAAGTTTACTCTCAATATTTTTTGTTGTCAACTAAAAATACGCTGTTTATTTAAAATTTGAAATCAGGGCAACGATTTAAATTGAACCCTCAGTTTGTTGCCTAAGTCTTTTGATTTGTCAGTTGATATCATCAAGCGATTTATCAGTTATGCTTTCGCATAACACAATCTTATCATAAAATCTATTTAATCACTAAATCAATCAACCAGTAGAAACATTTAAAGTATTGCCATCAACTGTCCTTTAACACCCAAGTTTGTTGCCTAAGTCTTTTGTTTTCAGTTCATATCTTCAAGCGATTTGTCAGTTAATCTATATGCTATATTAACGCCCAGTTGGCTTGGTATCTGCAGCTAAGCGAATCATTTGCAGCACTGCCATTAGCTGCCATTTAACACACTTGCGAGTTTGTTGCCCAAGTCTTTTGTTTTCACCTCAACTATTACAGGCACGAGTGCGACGCGCACTTTAAATCTCTTTCTCCGTCTTATTGGTTAATTATAAGCACGCTCCTTAGCAACGCCAACTCGAAAAAAAAAAACAAAAAAAACCTAAATAGAAAACATGAAAATAAATTACATTGCAATGTTACAATTACAACCAATTAAACAACGTTAATGGGCGTGCATTTAGCGAGGCTTCACTGTGGCGTTTAATGTTTAATGTGCTTGGAACCATGTGAATTGTGTGATGGTTGCTTGATAATTGCATGGCAATGAATTTTATGTGCAACATTTTCTTTCACGAGATCAAAAAAATAAACCAAAAATAAAAAAAGAAGGCAAGAAAATAATGTGTTACAATTTGAATGACCTTCGGCTGAGATTTGACTGTGGGAGTGGGAATTGAAATGGGGCGTCGATTTATAAATTGCACTAAACACACACACCCCAAAAAAACGGCAACAACAACGATAACAACTATTTATTTAATTGTCATAACAATTGACGGCGATTTGGCATGTTTCTTGATCGAGACTGAGAAATAGAGATAGAGAGGGAGATAGAGAGAGGGCGGCCTCGCCTTGTCTTGGGGCGCATTGCTGTGCGTAGCTAGCTGCCTAACTGTAATTTCAAACGCGTCGTGTTGAAATATTGCGTATACGCCACCTTTTTATGTGTGTGCGTTTCTTGTGCGATACAATTTCATTGCAGTCACCAGCGAATTGAATTGGCTTATATAAGACGCGTAATTGATACGCCTTTACTTTTAGAAAGGATTGTCATAACTTGGCCAAAAACTGTTGCAATTTGTGATGTGACAGATTGCGTTGTGTTGGCCAACATTTAAGCCAAATACTCTGCTCTATCGCCCATTGCACTGGCCATGGCCTGGCAATGAGTCAGCTGGACAGTTTTGAGCTTTTTGGAAGCTATTGATTGACACAAAGGCTGCAAAGCACAAATTATTGTTAGTAATTTTAAGCAGCATTGAGCGCATTTTCCAAGCCAAGTATTTACTTGGTTTTTTACTCACTTTTTTTTGGCTTTTCTTATTTTAGTTTTTTTTTTTTTGCGCACATTCAGACAATGCGATTAGGTAATAAGCCAAGGCGACCAAAAGCGGTTCAAAAGATTCAGCTCGAAGCGCCACAGGCAGCAGCGGCAACAGACAAACAAACAAAGCAAAACTCCCACGCCAACACACACACACACACACAGACCGATAGCCACACACACACACACACACACACACACACACACACACACACACACACACACACAGACACAGACATACATGGCTTGTAGACACGCCAACTAAAAGTCTCGACAGTGACAGTTAGTTACGTACGGTCGGCGACGTTTTGAAATGTTTGAAAAGAATCTTTTGTGGTTGCCAAGCGACACAAATCTTAAGCCCAGCGGCATTGCCCCTCCTCCCATAGTACTCCCCATTCCCCGCTCCCTTTCTTTGTAGTCAAAAAAAAAAAAAAAAAACAATACAAAACGTTAATTATTAACTGGCGGCTGCACGAATTGTTATTGTTACTGCAACTGGATGAATCATTGTACAACTTTGACTTACTGCATTTTGTGTTTAACTGCCGCTTCAGATCGGCTGCGGCTATATAGTATATATAAATATATATATAGTTATGTATATCCAATTGAATTGTTTTAGTTTAGAACACACACACAATCTCTTCTTTTTTTGACACTCTGCACAACAAGAAGTCTTGTCTTGATTTGTATTCACTTGTCTGGAGATACCCTGTAGATATGTCTCTAAAATGTTGCACCGCTTAAATGCCACTAATGCTACAACTCTGGGCTGGGAGACTAACGGTTCGCGCCAGCTCAAACAACTTAATGAATGACTTTCTTCAGCGTGTTTATGTTTTATACCAAAGCCGAAGACAAAAAGAGTCGCGTCGTCTGTCGAGTGGCGAGTGGCAAGTGGCAAGTTGACTTTGGCTTTGGGCTTGGTTTCGGTTTCGGCTTCGGTTTCGTATTCGGTTTCTGCTTCGTTCGTTTGTTTTCGTTTCTCTTTAGCCATGTTTCTCTTAGACATTCAACATTCAGTTAACTGGCGTCTGGCTCAAAACTCTTTGGCCATTGAGTGCTTTTAATTTTGCTGTCATCTTTAATGGTTTATTGTAAATTCAATATTATTTTTTAATGTTAAATGCTGTGCGAAATGATGTCACATTAAACTCTAAAGATGTTTATATATTTTTTTTTAAACCATAAATTTGTGTAAATAAAGTAAATATTAAAAGTATTCAAGTTGTATTCTGGCTGTCAGTCTTTATATGTAATTCTGTTCCTCTTCCGCCTATTAGTTAAAGTTATTATTTCCTGTGAAGCTATACTCTTTGTTCTTTCTATTACTTTTGTTCTTTGGAAGCTAGAAATTCTCTATTTATTAACTTATCAAAAAAAAAAAAATTATGTAGCGTAGGTTTATTTATTTCACTTCATATCTAAGATACATTTAACTAAAAATGTTGTTAAGTTAAAAGATTATCTTAATAATCTAACTTGAATGTTACGCATACGCCATGCAGGCCAAGAGCAAAACGATTTTTGGCAAAGTTATACGAATATTTGCAACGGCATTTGCACTAAGCACAGATTTGCATCCATCAGATACTTTATCTATAGTATGAAGTACGAGTAAAGGCAATCGACTTGGCTAGTTGGAAAAAGATATTCTCGTAATTAACATTTGAGCTGTTGATTTTCTCAGCCTTCATATGAGATGCGACTTTTATATGTAAAATATACATATATATATATATGTAATGTATATACTAGTTGCATTTGCATATTGTTGTTGTTGCAGTTGGTGATTTGGTTGCTGTTGTTGTTGTAATTGTTATTTTTATTTCAGCTTGAATGTAATTTTTGCGCCGGTTTTCAACGATGCTCCCACAGACCGCGAAACCTGCACAACAACTCGACGCCAATGAAATGCTAAAAGCTAAAAGATGCACACACACACACACACACAAAGACACTGGGCATGGGTGTAGATACTACACACACACATAGAGATGCATCGCATTTGTTTTGCTAATATGAATTAATTTAAAATGCCTGACGAGGGGAGAGGGAAGGGGGAAGAGAGGGGAAACAGCTCGTCTGTTGAACTTTTGGCGTTGCACTTGCCTCAAAAAATTGCATGGACAACATGAAAATGTTTCGGCAGCAGCATTGAAGCATTTCATTTGCGTTCAATGTCTAGACATGGACACTGACCGCAGCTGATACAGATACAGATACAAATACAGATGCAGTTGCAGATACAGATACAGATACAAATACAGATGCAACTATAAACGATTTGGAAATGCACGAGGCTATGCAAAGAAGCGTAACGCAAAGAAAGTGAACTTGTTGTTGTTGTTGTTGTTGCAGCTTTTTGAAAAGTGTTTGAAGCCACGTTAGCTTAAGTTTTGGCTTGTCTGCGCTTGTTGGCCAGGTGATATAACAAGTTCACATAATTTGCTAGCTTTTCTTTTCATTGCATATCTTTTATATATTTTACTATACACATGCATACTTGTATCTCTCTTTATATTTATATATCTATTTGTATATGTATATCCGATTAAAAATAAAAGTAGCTTGATCCGCATGCACAATGAGTCGATTTCGCAGGGCGGCAACCGCATCGAAATTCCCAACTTGATTCAGCAAATTGTAAAATTGTAATTGCTGCCCAACACAGGCCAATCAAAATAGTTCCCAGCTGGTGTTTTATTTTATTTTTTTATTCGCCTCAATTATCATACATAATTAATAAATAGTATGCAAGCCAAAAGTCATTTGAATGCATTGACAAAACTCAAACTGCAAACTGCAAACTGTAAACTGAACTCTCGATTCATGCTTTATTCCATTCGCAATTCAGTTGCTTCAGGCAAAATGCTGTAATGACAGAGTCATAAAAACAATAACAAAATACAATAAAAATAAAACAAAGAGTTATCCATTATACGATATCCACAGTACAATGCATTATGGCAACAACTGGCTGCAGTCCAAAAGACTTGGCCTAAACGTCGCTGCGGCTTGTTTTGTTTTGAGGAAGTTGTTGTTGATTGTCACACAGTGACTGCGCTTGCCTCATAACGGTCTTCAGCTGATTCAGACGGTCAGGTTCAAATTGAAATTATGGCCATAATAACACAAACAGTACAAAGAAAATTCACTGCAAACAAAACGAAGCTGAAATGCTCTTTAAAAGTTTACAAACATTTTGGATTTACAGCTGCTTTATTAGTTCTATGTTAACTACATGCAATTTATGTTAATGCGCTGTTAACTAGATAACAGAAGCACTGTTAAACAGACGGATTGAACAGACATAACAATTAAATAAATTCAATTTGTTTGCTCTTTCTGAGCAATTTAATTAACAAAGAAAATATATTGAAATTAAAATTTTAATAGATAAATTGTTGTAAGCATTGTTAAAACTTTACTACAAATTGCTAGATAAAATAAAATTAAAGTATAATTTTACAATTGAACATTTTCAAAAATTTAATTAGAAGTTACATTTTATTATGGTTTATTTATAAAATTAAAAAGTAACAGAAAGCTAGTTTAATGCTGCAAACTTCCATTAGAAATAGCTAAAGAATGATTGTATTAATTTATAACATTTTATTATAACAGATTAGCTAAATCTTTTAATACTACTTGTGTTCACATTCCCAAGAGATGCCATAAAATGAAAGAGATAGAGAAAGACAGAAAGAAAGAGAGAGAGAGTCAGTTTTTGAACAGTGTTTTGTTTATAAACTAATTAGCCTTAATGCTCCAGTTGGCTCACAAACACAAAGACAATGCGTAAACAAACGTTATGTCATTCGACTGCGCCTTTCCTTTCCTTTTGATGGTCCGGGCTTAGTACATGGATTTGAGAGTATTTCACAAGAATTACGATTATGATTTAATTGCTTGTTTTTTGAATTTTTGGTATTTTCCCAGCCATAATATTATGGCATCAAAAGCGAAAGTCACAGCGGCCAGTTAACTGAATTGGGATCTGTGAACGTTCTAATTAGATCTGGGCAAGTTCAAGGTTTCACTCGATGAGTGGCGAATCGAAATTGATTATGTTAAGTCGAAAACTTGCAGGTTCTGGGCGCTGTCAGCTCATTAAATTAGCCGCGGCACATACGTGGCCATAGTTAGCATTAGATTAAGTAATTTCTGTTTCAATTTGTGCGCATTTCAGTTGAGTAAGCTGGCGTCTATTTGTCGGGTTTGATTCGAAGTTGATAATTAAATACGTTCGTACTTCTAACTGACAGCACACCCACTAAGTTTTGTGGCGATTTTCATTTCACATTGTCTAACAATGGGCAAGCTAAAGACCATAAAAACAACAGCCGGAACTTGTGAGCCGCATGATTTGTAAGTTTTTATTATACCCTCTAGCCGTGGCATGTGCTTAAAAGGGTATGATAAAACTGTCCAAAGTAAATAGACAGAATTTGTTAGAATTATGATAATCGCAGTTAAATTAAAATATCTTGTTGGCTTACTATAAACCTTGTCTACAGGGAATCTCCTAGTCGTGCAATTTTCTGCATTTACTCTTTTTCTTAGAGTCATTTAAGAGCTATCAAGATTTTACTTATGACTATGAAAATTAGTGCAATATTTGGACTTACGGAAATGTGTTGAACTTGACATTGAACGGAACTGGACATCGGTGGGGTGGGGGAGGGGTTGGGAGCGGGGAAATGTTAACATGGAAGGTGATGGGGTGTACGAAGAAATGCAAATTTATTTTTACCATGAGTTGCTCTCACATAATTATCAGCTGGAGCGGAAGGAAGTAGAGTTGAGTTTTAAGCAGAGCTGTGAACACGACATTGATAACTTTATCTAATTGATCTATCTATGATCTAGCTATTATTTATGTAGCTGCAATTTGGCCGTGATATCGCTGTGATTTAGCTATGATCTAGCTGTAATTTAGGTGCAATCTAGCTTTCATTCAGTTTCGATGTTTCTTTCGATCATTTTATCTATTCTTCTATTTCTGATCTTCTGATCTTGTGTGATCCACCTGCGATCTACTATCGATCTGCAACTAAGTAGCTAAAATCGCTATAAGTTCAATCTGATTTAGCTTTGATCTACCTCTGTTATCTGACTAATCTGATCTGTCGCTCTCTTCTTCTTCCGACTATCAGCATTTCATCTAGCTATGATCTTTCACTGATGCTCCACTGATCTACCTGGAAACTATGTTTGCTTCACTTCTGTATGATCTTTAGATGATCTACCTCAACATTTATCAGATATATGTATCTATGATAATCTTAATAGCTATGATCTTTAGCTCTGATCTTCTTCCTATAGCTGCGATCTTCTGCTTATGATTTACCTCTGATTTACCTACAATCTACTTCCGATTTACCTCCGATCTACCTTAAACTGATCCGATCTACCGCAGATCTATCTCTCGACCTTATTGAGTGCTAGCCATTAAAACCTGAGTGTGATACATACGATCATTGAGTTATTGAGTTATTGTTGTGCAATTTGAAATCAATTGCAACGCCGAAAGAGCTGTACATTGTTTAACGGGCTGTTGAGTTGTTGGCTGTGCGTGAAGCGTGCCTCTTGTCCCCGTGTCTCTTGATATCACCTCCAGATTGGGCATGGCTCGCTGCTTAAAGGCAGATTGTGAGGCGTTGCCAATTATTTATGGTGCGGCCAACAAAAGAAATGCTGACTTATACATATGTCTATGCGCTCTAATTAATTCCAGCTCAGTTCAAGGCGCCTCTGTCTGTCTCTTTGTCCCTCTATAAATCTGTGCGTTCCATTGACGATTTGTAAACAAATGCAAGAAATTCGCATTTCGTTACAAATTCCATTGTTTTTTTTTCTTTTCGTTGGTTGGTTGGGGGCGTAGTTCGCAGTTGGTTGCTGCTACCCTCTAATTGAAGCCTCTCCCAAAATCTCCCAGAGTTGTTATTCATCGTGCTTGTGTTACCATTTCAGCAAGTTCAGATTTTGTAGCTGCCCCATAATTATTTATGCAGCTCACTGTAATTGCTTTTGCCTTTTTAAATAGGTCAGTTTTATTTTTGTGTTTTTTCTTGTTGTTGAACTTGAAGTTAAGTTTGTTGGCAACAAAACTGTGACCTTTGCAACGATTATTTCAATTGTACAACCGAGTTGCGTTTAATTATAAACTCCCTTCGATAATTAGGGCTGTCAGTGATGGGGATTTCGTTATAAGTAATTTAACCGATAAGACACTCAATTGTACGATTAAAAAAAAATTGACAAAGATATAATACACTGTGTGCCTTTGTATGCTTATCACAATTACATTTTGGTTTTTTTGTTTCCGCACAAAATAAAATTGTCTCTATTTTTATTTCAAGTCGTTCAGTTTGATTCCCAATTGCCGCTGGAAAGGATCGGCCCCAAGGTGGGCAAACATGGCAATTGGTCTATACATTTGCATATCCCTACTGATCCTGGCATTCTGCGTCTTCGTTAAGGTAATACTATATACGGATATAAGCCAAATATTTATGTTTTAATAATAAATTCAATTTATTTTTAAAGATTGTAATGTTGGCCTATGTAAGCGTCAGTCGTCGTAGGATTAATGGTAAGTCCTTTGATACTAACTCCTTAAATATTTTAAATTATAATTGATCGATCTGAATTTGGAAACAATTTTAATTTTTTCACAATTTAATTAGCTATTTTTAAATATTTTTTTTATAAATAACATTGTCAAAATGATTGAGCCTTAAGTGAGATTAATTATTTTGATTAGAGCTTTCAAATGCTTTCAAAGCTTTTTATAAATTGATTTAGTTGTGTGTAAATAAATTCCGTTCTATTTCACAATGCTTTAATCTTTAAACTTTAATCGGTGTTGATGATTTTATTTCCGCCAAAAACAGAAATTTTTGTGAGAGTATTTAAAGTTCTCAGACTAAAATGATTTCACTTAAAAAAAATAGCAATTAAATTGATAAGATTATACTTACGTATTTCGCGATTAAAGACTATTATCAGAGTTTTGCCAAAATGTACAGAATTTCGGTTCAGTTGGTTTTGCCAGTGGAAACATCGAACATGGAAGAAGATTCAGACCATGTCGTTTTATTATTATTCGGTTCATTGATTCTTGTCTTTGTAGTTGCTTTTATCAGCTGTGTAAGTTTGATATTCCCAGTTTGAGTATTTTCTTTAATATCCTGCTTTTGATTCCAAAGGCTGTAGCTCAGGCCAACAAAAGATACAATCCACCTCGTCCTTCTCCTCCTCCTCCGCCTCGGGTGAATGGTAAGTTGAGTCAAATCGAGTTGGGTTAAATATTTAAATAAGTCACAAATAAAAAACGATAAGATAAGATCTCTGGCAGCTTCAGTAGTGTTCATCTGAGAAAGATAATACTTAACTTACGTTAGTCCACTTACGGTTGTCCGAGCAATTTGTCGTTGTTTTGCTTTGAATCTCTTTCAAGAATGAATTTTTTTGTTAGTTTGGAAATTTTCATCATCTCTGCGCTAATCAGTTTGGCTTCGTTTGTCATAATCATTTGGGTAAGCATGGGGATAATTCATTTAAAAGTTAAAGTATTTAATTGAACAATTTTAAATAAGTGCTTTGTCCAAGCTTACGAAAAGGGAATGCGACATTTGGATGAAATTCTTCCTCAAACCTCCCGCAGAAACGTGACGGCAAATTGCAATGGTAAGCTCAACAGATAAGCAGATGATTCACGAATTATCTGCGAAATGTCTGAGATTAGATTTTAGCTTATCTTATACTCTTAACAGACAAATCTAGTTTTTAACCAATTCTAATGACTTTTCAATCATCCTCATGTGGTAATGCATCGGAAATTGATTGACCACCTAAATATGTATGAGAACGTTGATTAGATAACAAAGCTTGCTAGGCGTAAAAAAAATAAAATAACAAAAACTAAATATAAACCAACGAACGATAGATCCTATAGCCCCAATCAGACAGTCTTAATAAAGTTGTCAACGGAGTTCGTTCGTTGATTTGCGGATTTAATTGGATTTCGTATTGAAATGGCCGAAGAAGTTTGGAACACTTTCTACGTTAGCTTCGTAATTCTAATATTTCTCATATGGGTGAGCCAACAATTGTCTAAAACTCTTAAAGATTTTCTCATTCGGAAACTCTTCGTTTCCAAAGATTGCTGTTAGAATTTTATCTAGGATGAAGAGCCGCCAAAATTCCAACACCTCACAACGGACTAATACCAATCGAAATACCAATACAGATACTAACACATCGCGAAGTGCTAATGGTAAGCTTTTCAGATAAGCAGATAACTCATAAATTATCTATAAAATGTGGCAGATAAGCTATCAGTTAATCTAAATTTAATAGAGCACCAAAAAAGGGTTTAGTTTTGGTCCATTACCGATGACTTTTCATTCATAGTTCAATTGCCTTTCTCATGCGTTAGTTCATCGAAAATGGATTGACCACATATAGGAAAATTGATAAGATAACAAAGCTTGCTAGAGTGAAAAAAGAACGTTGATAAAAACAATCGGTAAATCCTAAAAAATCATTTAAACAGTCTACATTAAGCTGTCAACGCAGTTTGTCGTTGATTACGGGTTTGATTGGAATTTCATAATAAAATGGCCAATGAGTTTTTTAACGCGTTCTACGTTTTCTTATTACTTATAATATTTGTTATATGGGTGAGTTACAAATGCAGCTAATTTAATAGATTTTCCAATTGAGATACTTTACAATTTCAAAGATTGCTGCTAAATCGTATTCTAAGGCGCAGGCTAGAACAAGTTCAAGAACCACCCAGAGGACTAATACAAATACTAATACAGCTACTAACACAAGGGCAACTGCGAATGGTAAGCTTTTGAGTTAAGCTGTGAATAAGCTTTCGATCACAGAATATGTTTTGTTTGACTTCCCTCAACTTTGACCGATTGTTTTCTTCTCGCAATCGCTTGATAAGATAAGGAAGCTTTTGGTTCCGACGAGTCATCAGCTTATAAAAAGAATTGTGCATAGTCTAGTTAAATGAAACTATACAGCCTATAATAATAACATTTATCTGGCAGTCGCAATGAGATTGTCAATGTTACATGTCGATATTTGTTTACATCGGATAATTCTGCAATGATTGGCAAGTGATAACAATTCTTATCTTCTGGGCGAGCTATAATTATGCTCTATTACCAGTAATTTCATTCAAGCAACTTTGTTGATTGCACTAGTTTACAGCCATTTTGCTTTTCATGTCTGAGTGCACTTTTCTTATGGATTTTGGCCCACTAAACACGAAAATCGCATTTAAAAATTTTTTTATGGAAGCGTTTTCAAAATATTCATGTTTTTCCAAATTTTCGAAGTTGCTCTCACATTTTATAGTATACCACTAGATCTAATTTACCGATGTGGTCAAAAGGGCACTCAAATTAAAGGTACCTAATCTCTTTACAACTTTCTCTCATATGGCTTTGAGATCGGCTTAGTAGTTCAGAAGCTATCGACTTTTAAAAGTTACAAAATCCTGTTTTTTTGTGATTTTTTGAGCTCGAGAGCTCACAAATTGCCCTTGAAAAAATAGATATCGCCAAAGTAAAATTAATTTTAAGAGTTTAACGTATAGCCAACACTGTTACGAAGAAAATAGGCTATTGCCTTTGAGAATCCATGGATAAATCGCGGAGATATACGCTTTTCAGTGAAAGAATATAAATCATGTTTTTAATGACTTTCTAGTTTGTGTTTGTATGGCAGCTATATGATACAGTGGTCCGATTTCAACCAAACTTGGTCAGGATGTATGGGACCATAACATATGCTGATTGAGTCAGATTTGTCAAGATATTTCAAGCAACCAAAAAGTTTTTCATACTAAGACTTGGTTTTCGACTGATCGTTCCTATGGCAGCTTTATGATACAGTGGTCCGATTTAGTCCAAAGTTGGTAAGGATATAAGGGACCATTCCAGATGCTGATTCTGAAAGTTTGGTTGAAATATCTCCAAAAACAACAAATATTTTTGCACTAAATCTTTATTTTCGATCAATATTTCCAATGAAAGCTGTTTTTTGCGAAAAACTTCTTTGTTGTTTGAGAAATCTTAACAAATCTGACTCAATCAGCATATGATATGGTCCCATACATCCTGACCAAGTTTGGTTGAAATCGGACCACTGTATCATATAGCTGCCATACAAACACAAACTAGAAAGTCATTAAAAACATGATTTATATTCTTTCACTGAAAAGCGTATATCTCCGCGATTTATCCATGGATTCTCAAAGGCAATAGCCTATTTTCTTCGTAACAGTGTTGGCTATACGTTAAACTCTTAAAATTAATTTTACTTTGGCGATATCTATTTTTTCAAGGGCAATTTGTGAGCTCTCGAGCTCAAAAAATCACAAAAAAACAGGATTTTGTAACTTTTAAAAGTCGATAGCTTCTGAACTACTAAGCCGATCTCAAAGCCATATGAGAGAAAGTTGTAAAGAGATTAGTTACCTTTAATTTGAGTGCCTTTTTGACCACATCGGTAAATTAGATCTAGTGGTATACTCTAAAATGTGAGAGCAACTTTGAAAATTTGGAAAAACATGAATATTTTGAAAACGCTTCCATAAAAAAATTTTTAAATGCGATTTTCGTGTTTAGTGGGCCAAAATCCATAAGAAAAGTGCACTCAGACATGAAAAGCAAAAATTTTTTTTGATTTTGTAAACTAGTGTTGTTAGAGCTTGTGTCGAGTCACAAGTTCATTCTCAGTTGCAAGATTTAAATTGTAAGCTTTATACATTGTCTCTCGTAGATAAAGTGATATCGTTTAAAAATAGTCCCCTTAAATAAACTGCAGTAAAAGTCTAATCATTGCGCTTATCTATGTATATGGTTGTTACCTCAGATTTTAGCTTCAGTTCCGACTTGTCATTTCCATTCACCTGTTGTCTGTTCAACTGTCAGCGCGTTGTCTTTCTCTTCTTTTTCTGAAAATTATTAATAATGGAACTTATGGAAATGTATTATTTCATATCATTTATAATAATATTTGGTATACTTTTGCGGGTAAGTTGCCTAGAAATGGTCATTTCCAGCTGTAACCCTTTGTTTCCTGATTTTTTAAGACATATCTGGGACCTTTTCGATTTTGCAGTTTTTGTGGCAAAAATCAAGCTGGAAATGGTAAGTTCCCAACTCGAACTACAGCTAAGGAGCATAAGCTTAACAAGTCATACAAGTCATACTTTATTTATAGTTAGATAAACTGTCAAAATTAGCAACTGATATACATAATTCTCAAATGTACACGGAATTTTGGATCTGTGGCATTCTAATTGGGATCGCCGCAGCGCTAATTTTTCGGGTAAGCTTAGGAGTTGTTTTGTTAACGAGTAAAAGGGTCTTCAATTAATTCATCACTCTGTCAAGGAGTGCTATTTGCTTGTCAAAATGAAATTGGAGTTATGGAACAGGCGGGTCTTGATGCGACGCGAAATGATGTTGCGATTGGCACTCGAGGGTAAGATTAAGATTCCATTCGCAATCCTAAGCACATCCCACTTAAGTAGCGAGTGAAGCTTCTAATACAACACGGTGCTGTTAAAAAGCTTAAGAGATAAGATAAACCACTATGGTGATTGCACTAATAATACACCAATATAATTATACAGTTTGTCAACACACCAAGGCAATAGAGAAAATTGTGTTATTCCTCAAGAGTTTTTAGCAATTTCTAGTGTCAGTTGTCAGTACTTATACTGCCATCGGTTCGCACGCACTGAAAGTCTGCGCATTGTTATGTATTTCACAGATCTATTCTATATATTTCTATTGATTCTAATCTTGACGGTCGTAAGTTGATCAACCTCTGGCATTTATCTGTTCATATCTGATTGAGTTATTCCCCTTTTCTATGAATAGCTGTGCTACAAGAGTATTCGCAATCACAACTCCGAGGATTACAACAATATTTCGCTGGATCACATGGGGCGGGTCTCCTCCTCCCCGATGGGTGCGTATGTTCCTGACAAGGGTTTAGAGTTCAATTTCAGTGCTTTACAATTCTAATTAAAAACTGTCTCGATAATAATGTGTCTCTGACATGACAAATACAAATATATAACGTATTACTAATCAGACACCGTTTAGATAAGACTAAATATGTTTTTATCGCCAAGCGAACATTTTCATTTGTTTTTGCCATTTGTTAAAAGTATCTTGTGTGTGTCGAACTTCAAGTTGAACCCATAAAAATATTTCCATTTTAAAATTAACTTAAACTATCGAAATGGCCGTCGACGTCACTCTTTATATTGTTTATTTTATATTGGTTGTGATCATTTGTATCTTGGTTCGTGTAAGTTTCGTTTTTCCGAAGATTTTCGCGCTTCCTTCCCTAACTTCCGATCCTTGCAGTTGTTTTGTGTCTGCGCCATGCACAAATCTGTTGTCGATCAACCAGTTCCTTTGTCCCAGTTGCAACGTGGTCGCGATCAGCGTCGGATCCTACAACAAATTCGCATCGATCCACCAGGTATGGCTGCGGATTCAGCCGCAGGTGAGCTGAGTGCGACTCAAAATTCGGTTCACCTATTCAGTAAACCTTATCACAATGATTCTCCGATATGATAACAAAAAACCCCGTTCATAACGAACTCAAAGTGAAAACAATACAATATATTACTACACATTGTTGAAGTTAAGTGCTTTATTACCGCAAAATTTTAGACAACAAACGGAAAAGAAAACTTAAAAAAAGGTAGAGAATTATTTTTGTTTTGGAAAACGATTTGCGCGGGTTTGTAATAAAATCGAGACTTGGAACATTAAAAGTTGGATAAGTGAGAAAAGTCAAATTATTGAAATTATGTTCAACAATTCATTGTGTATGCATTCCTTAAAGGATACAAGTGACTTAAAATGTGTTTCCTAATATCACAATGAAATTAAAACGGTTTAGATGTGTCCCTGAATTTTGTGAATCTGGTTTAAAATAATTGAAACACTTCAGAATTGAAATTTGAATATATTTTTAAAAGACTTGGCTCAGAATGACCCAATTTAAATGGAATTGAAACACTTTTCATTTGAAATCCGCTGTAAATCCAACTTTAGGAAGCGTTGGCTTTGGCATTGAAATTTGTGAAACCGAGGAAAACAAGTCCACAGTTTTGTAAACATGTGAAAAATGGCTTTTGTGGTGTAATTGTTTCGTGGGGCGCTTAAGTAGCTCGTTTAGGCCAAATTAGTAGTAGATTTCGTTGTGTAACTAATTAACGAGCTCGTGTCTCACATTATACAAAAATACGAGTATTAATTCACACACACTGAATTAATTTAATTTGCAATTGTTTTGAGTGCTTCCGCACTTGACTAGGCTTCTTTCAGGTTAATGCGTTTCTTCATACCATTTTTTATGAGCTCGTTTTTCGTACTCGTTTTTATTTATGAATGTCTATATTTGTATGATACCCCCCTCCCCATCCCCCGCACGACGTCATTTCAACATACGCCCAACAAATGATGCGAATCTTATCTTATCAGTCACAGTCAGGGCTCACTGTGTGTGTGGCGAGTGTGTGCGAACTGGCACAAAAGAGGAGGAGAAGGGGGAGGAGGCATCCACCTGGCCAGAGGGAAATCAAGTCAAGAGTTTTGGCTAAGCTGATAAGTCACCAGAAATTCGAATTGGTATTGAGTTATTCTTCTCTTTCTTTTTGATTGTGAGAATGATTTTATATGCGGCAATATTTTGCGGAGTTTCTGCTATAACCATTGCCTTCGGTTTCTGCTGTTTTTTTGCTGCGTTGCATTTCCATTCTGTGCCAAGCTAGGTGGATAAGCTCCCAAAAGGATAATATTTGAATTTAAGGCGCACTCAGTTCTTTGATTGCCTAATCTAATCGTCGTCGTCGTGGTCGTTTGATAAGCGGGTGCTCAGATTAAAATTTGCCCAATTTCGTTGGTTAATTGCAACAATTGGACAGTTGATAAGGTTCCTTCTGATTGACAATTTAAACGTTTTAAACGTAGTAGTGTTTGCTCTTTCAAGCCAAGCGCTTCACTTTATTCAAGATGCCCTTTTTTGCATCATATTTTGTGTTGTTCGTCTTGGCGTTAATTATAATTCCAATTCTCTATATGTCAGCACAGGTATTTGTTACATTTCTTTGTTATCTTTAACCTTTGATCAACCCGATATCTTTCTAATTATTTAATAGTATGTGTTATGGATTATACTGTTCAAGTGTTGTGGCAAACCACCAGAGACTCGGAATTCGAATCGTGGTATGTACGACTTCCTGTTCATTGGCTTGGATCAACTGCCAATAGGGTAATAGTTCAATGTAGTGCACACTCTATTCCTTGATGATCTAATCTAATCATCATCGTCGTCGTCTGATAAGCAGGTGACCGATTGAAACATTTTATAAGATTCCTTCCGATTGAAATTTTTTAACGTTTTAGCCGTAGTTCTGTTTGACAATTCAAGCCAAACACTTCACTTTTCTGAAAATGAAACCATTCTTTGTGTTCTTCTTCTTTTCGATAGTTATATTGCCAGCTTTGTATTTGTCAGTACAGGTAATTGTTCAATTGGTTTGATATTTTCCATCTTTCATCAATCCGATATCTTTCTCAATTTATAGTTTTTGTGTTGGATTATAGTGTTCAAGGGCTGTCGCAAGCCGCCAGAGACTGAGACTCAAAATTCGAATCAAAATCGGAACATTCGAGTGCAACGATCTCGTGGTATGTACATAGATATGTATGTCTATATCTTGACAATTGGCTAGATTTCTACACATACCCGACTACCTACTTACTTGGGTATCATACGGCTTGAAGTGCGTCTGATAAGGCACTCGTCTGGCTAATTAAGCTTTTTGATAAGCTTACTTGAGTTAGTCTTCTTTCGAACTTGTAGCAATATGGAAGTGGGTCCCGTTTTCTACTTTGTTTTACTCCTGATCATTGGCTTCACAGCATATATTGTGCTGCAGGTAAACATCGCATGGAGTTTCCACTGTGATCATCGTATAATACCGTTTTATTTTTATAGTGCTTGATTATTTTGATTATCCGATGTTGTTGTCCTGCACCACAAGCGGCGGACCGTTCGAGACGTCAGTGTAAGTTTTGAATGTACGAGTATTAGTGAACTTCAGGCTCACAAAATCCCTCTCTCTCTCTCTCACGCTTAACTCTATGCTGCGATTAAAGCTTTCAAAGCTGTGTCGTTTGCCCATAAACCCAAATGTCAAGTGTATATATTAATGTGTTCATGTCTGTGAATTTAGTTTAACAACTTCGTTTATCATATTGCGTGGGCCTCTAAACACATAATCTTATCGCCGAAAACCGAAACAAGTGCCTACAAATACAGTTCCACATGAGACGCACACACTTGGGTATAAATATGTGGTCCTCCATTCCAAGTGTTGTATATACAGGCTCTTCGATTAGTTTCAAACGGTCGCTTGCAAGTTTCGGGCGTTCTAAAAGTATGCGCCATTTTCCACGTCAATTCC
Organism: Drosophila limbata; assembly: GCA_963924055.1. NCBI lineage: Eukaryota > Metazoa > Arthropoda > Insecta > Diptera > Drosophilidae > Drosophila > Drosophila limbata. Next base: position 21,758,555 of record OZ001355.1, on the reverse strand, counting down.
AACTGCACTACTCTACAACGATTCCGATTTCCATTTCGATTCGGATCTCGAGATGAGTTTCGGCACTGAGTTTGGTCTTCATGTGGCCATCTACTTGGCGCTGATTTTTTTCTTCTTCTGTTTTCTGCCGATCATTTGTTTCAATGTGCGCATCGAGAATCGCACGTTAGCAAAGATATGCCCGCAGCGTTGCCAACAACAACAACAACGAAGGCGTAATAATCGCAATCGATATCAGAATTGTAATCGAAATCGAGATTTAAATGGTATGGTAACGTGTGCCAAAAAATAAACGTACAAATAATATGATGGGGCCGGGCGGGTTTATCTAATCGCTGAATTGTGAACAGTTTGGTTTTATTATTCGATGAGAAAACAGTTCTTCAGCAAAGTCAATCGAACTTCAGTCTGAATCGCAATATGACTTTGACAACCAATTTAATTTTGGCGCTAGGCTTCCTTTTCGCCATCATTGTTATAAGCCAGCTGATATACGTAATTATATAGTGATAACTGGGAGATTAGCATAATGATTTATTTCGTTTCAATAGCTGGCCAGGCGCATGCATCAGTCCATGTTGTTGAATCGCCAAAGACAACTTCAACGCCTTCGGCTCGGTATTCAAATTATTTACATCTCAATATAAATTATTTCATTAACGAATCAATTATGCTAATTGAGATTTATTCTTGGTTTATTTTCCAGATCGTCAAAATAACAATTTAGAGCTGGGACGACAGCAAAGCCGATATGGGGATATATTCTTTATTGAGCCAAACAGCGTGGAGGCAGCTCGGATACGGGAGCAGCTGGAGAAGGATGAAAAGGATCTGCCCAGCTATGATGAAGTGATGCGTATGTGCAATCTAACCACGCCCACGGCAGCTGCAGCACTGCCCACGACGCCGCCGCCCTTTGAAGCCACTTCAATTGGCATTGCCGCACTGCCCGCACCTCCATACACCGAGATCGATCTGCATACAAATGCACCAGATGCCACCAATGCAGTGAATGAAGTCACTCCGAGCCCCTTGGAGTCGGCGCCGTCGACATCGCGAGCAGCGCAAATCCAAATAGCGTAGCATGATGAGCATAAAGTGATCCCAATGCACAAATCAGTGTGATTCTGTTGCTGCAGCATTCCTGTGCCACTCTGTGGGCCACACAAATTTGGACATTTGTGTGCGCCACATATTGAGATATGAAAAATGTGTGATTTTAAAAAGTATAGCTAGGAATTAACCTTAGTAAGCGACTAGTTTTTCATAATTGTAAATATTTATAAATTTAAGCTGCAATGGTTGAAATAATCAAAAATAAAAGTGTATTAATCTCAGAATATTTTCAAAACTCCATGAAGAATGGAACAATTTTAATATTAATGGTTTTGAATGAAAATCTAGTTTACCTACAAATTTGGTTATTTTCTTCAACTCTTTTTTTTTTTGTTTTTTTTTATTTGTAAAATATTTGTATTATTTATTATTACTTTTTTGATTATTTTTGCAAATTCATTTTCGTTCAATTTGAACTTCGATAACAATATCGATATGCTGTGAAAACTAACCGACAACTTTCAAAGCATCAATACCACTTATCGATATATCATACAAGTTCAGCCATCGACCATTATTTGTTATTATATTAAATATTTTTTGTTAGCATTGCGATGAGCGCGATTAAGGTAACAAGAGTTGCGTTTATAAATGTACATAAACTAACTGCAATATAAAGATTGAGTTTGCAGTTAAAATAAGGAAAGATGACACGAAATGCGTGGACAGTCTGCGAAACGCTCTGAAGGGCATGGGTCATATTGAAATAGATCCAGCCGAGGGTCGTGTGGTCATACAGACAACAGCGCCGTGGTCGGAGGTGCAGGACAAAATCGAGAGCACAGGTCGCCAGGCAGTTCTATCCGGATTTGGAGGTCAATCGGCGGTTGCGCTTATCAATACAACTGGCTGTGTGGTGGACAAGACTCCGGTGCAGGGCGCAGTGCGTTTCACGACAATTGCGGCACAACAGGCGGGCGTGGTTGTGGATGGCGTAGTGGATGGATTGCAGCCAGGTTTACATGGTTTTCACATACACGAAAGCGGAGATGTATCTGAGGGCTGTGCTTCGGTTGGCGCACACTACAATCCACGCAAGTCGCCCCACGGAAGTCCAGAAGCCAACGCCTCGGAGCGGCATGCCGGAGATTTGGGTAATATACGTGCCGATGAAGCGGGACGTGCAACATTCCGCTTTGTAGATCCCGTTCTGGAAATTTGGGACATCATTGGAAGGTCAGTGGTCATTACAGCCAATGCCGACGACATGGGACGTGGGGGAAACGCACAGAGTCTTATCGATGGCAACTCGGGCGATAGGTAAGTGGATTCAGGGAGAGTACATGAAGTCCTTTATTGCTTATTAAATATGTATTATATTTTAGAATTGCTTGTGGCATCATTGCGCGTTCAGCGGGAATACTACAGAATTTTAAGAGAATCTGCGCCTGTGATGGAGTTACACTTTGGGATGAACGAAACAAACCGCTTGCGGGCAAGGAACGCTCGCAAAAACTTTAAATAACTCTTAAGCAGTAGATAAACTTACATTTTGGTTGGTTGAAGTTGTGTAAATATATTTGTTAACTGTATTTATCTATTATTTAGCTCGTTTGCTGGCAGCTTTCAATCGGGACAAATGAGCTTTGCATTTGGTTTTGTAGGCCTGCACAAGTTTGCCACCTGGAGAAATGGCAATAGCTGCATGAATCTATCCAAGAAGTGATAAAAATTAGAAAATGTCAGTAAGTATAAAGATGCCTTACCTCAAGATAATCAATTTCCTGTTCGTAATGTACGGAATCATCCAAAATATTGAGCACAATTTGAAATTGCTCGTTGCCCAGTGCATAGGACATTTCGCCAATATTCTGCTTGTACCACTGGGCATAGTTATCCAGATTCTGTTGTATATTCATGGTGGTTGCCGCAGCAGCACGAGCAGTGAGTAACAGATGCAACAAGGAGAACTGGCAGCCCAAACTGGCCACATGCTGCACACGACTCTTGAGGTATTCTATTAAGAAATATACAAATTAAACTTTAATTTCAAAATGAACTACGATTAATCATACTTTTAATGAATGAGATAGTTTCTGCATTGCTAGAGCTGGCGATGGACTGCATCAAAATAAGATAATACTTCCAATGCTTAAAGTTAGTCTTTGTTGAGACTTTAAACAGATAGTTTAGCGCCTCCTGTTGATGTTTACTAAGAAGCTACAAAACAAGGAGATATTATTGTAAGTTGTAATGAATATTCTGTGGATATTAAAAGCATACTTTTTCTGTGATGCATTTGACAAATGTTAGTTCATCGACGCCCTCGTTAATCCATGTGCTAAAGTGCTGAAATGCCAGACTAACATCTGCAACCTCATTTAATTCCAGCAAAATGCTCAAATGCATTTCCAGGCAAACACTGATTAAGACATCGGCTGTAAAATATGTCATCTTTAGTATCTGCAAATAATTTAGTTTAACTCAAAAGACCTGGCAAAGATTTGCTTAAAGCTTCCACATAGTTCAAATTGCTGATCTTGGGATTTTCAGAGAGGGCGCTAAATAAATTCCGCAATGCATTTTCCAGCATATTAACCAGACGAACAGTATTAAGTGAGTCTAAAAAATAAATGAAAATGAAGACTTTGCAAATAATAATCGACTTACAAAAAGTACTCACCATAGTGCGCGGAAATAAATAGATTGGACAATAAATCATGTTCATTTTGCAGAAACTCAATTAATATCAATTGCAGCTGCTCGTCATCCTGTATGCTAACATTATGTAATTACTTATAATAAATTTTAAATGCATTTTTATATGCTTATTAAATTTACCTGCAAATGTATTCGGTGGCTGTGAGAATTCTTTGATGTTGCAACTGGCGCAGCGCACGAAAGCTGCCAACATTTAAGGGTAATTGGCAAAAGTACTTGGCCAACAAAAGCTAGAATTTAAAAGTTATTGCAGATTAAAACAAGAAAAACTTGAAGAAACACAAAATTAATTACCTTTTCCTTTGCGTTCAAGCATTTAAGTAGATCCACGAAACTGCTGGCAGCCGATTGACTAACCTGTGGGCTATCACATTGTTTGCTTAATACCTTTAAAAATACAATTATTAACAAAGATTATCGCAAAGTTTACATATTTGTACTTTACTTTGCAAATAAATCCAAAACTGTTGCTGATTTCAAGACTCATTTCATATTGTTTCCCGCTAAATGTCACCTCAGTGTGTACACACTAATGCGTTTCCAAAATGTACTAAATAAGCCACAAATCGACTCTTGTATCGATACATTAAATCGTACTTGGCGCGCTATTTAAATAAAATAATAGATTTATAATATAATAACTACACAATTGTAGGAAATTTGAGTGAATTCATTTGTATTATTATTCGGAATCTTCTTACATATATTTTGGCTTAGTCAGTGATATCATTATTACAAGTGTCTAAACTACAAAACGAATATTTATGTAATGAAGAGTGATCACAGTAATTAATTTCACAATATTTTGTATGATTAACACAAATATAAAGCTTGTTAGTTTTTGTCATGGTTAATTATCGAGTTATTTACACGCTTTGGGCGGTTCGTGTTTTAGGCCCTGTACTTTAAAAGCACAAAGGGTCTTTTATGATTATCACAAGCTTGAGTGCTTACAGTAGAAGTACAGAGTCTATCGCAGTCGATATCTCCCCGCTGTATTAAGCTTATCATCTAATTTTAACTTAATTAATGAATGGCACATAATTATAAAGATATAAATCAATTCAACGGTAGCATATAAATAGCAGGGTTGTCCTTGAGTGCCTCAATAGTGATCAGAAAAATCCAATATGAAGAACTTTTGTGCAATTTGTATATATTGCTTGACGTTGAAAAATCTCTTTGTTATGGTAAGTTCCCTTAAAAATCAAGCTGGCTCCTTTTTGTATAACAAATTCTATGGAAACAGAGTTTTAAGCAACCCTATACCGTAACTCTAATTGATGTGATAAGTAGTCCTGGAAATTTGGTGACTTCTTCACTGAGGTTGGTTGGACGCGATCAAGCTCTGAATGGAACCGTGACATTCCTGGGAGCTTTATATGATGATGCTCTACTGCAATTGGATCTGTTCTCTGACACTCTGAGAAATGGAGAATTCAGGCCAATGGCCATAAAACTACCAACAATGGGAATATGCTCCAGTCTAAAAACCTATTATGAGGCATTCATAAAAGCTTCTGTTATAACAAACATACATACAAACTTCGATTTCAAAGATGGAGTAGTGTGTCCAATTCCCAAAGGAGAATATTGGTTCAAAAATATTCTACTGGACCCAAAAGATTGGATTAATATACTGCCAACAGGATTTATTAAATTGCAGCTCAGTTTGATAGAGAATACTAAATTTGCTGGAGGAATTGCAATTATTGTTAATATACAACAAGCACTGTTTTCCATTTAATTTAAATTCTTAAATTAAATTAAAAAAAAAAATTGTTCTTTAAAAAATTTGTTGTACAAAAAATGGAATTAAATTAATTTGAATATATATTTTTTTTAAATTGGAGTCAATCTCAATCTTCAAAAGGCTTTTACAAATTAGAAAAGCTTTTATTTAATTTCATTCATGCGAATTTGCCAGTCAAAGCAAAGTGCCAAAGGATTTTGGGTGCAAAGCATGAAACGAAGAAAAACAATAGCTGAGAAATGCCGGAAACTTAAAAGACGCATGCGTCGAGCTTTTTGCAAAGCTCATCAAAAATGAAAGCTCTTCGACTGCGTGAGACGGGATAATAAAAAGCTTCTGTTGAAGCGAAACTTTGCACAGTCTGTGGCAGATTTCAAGTGAGTAAGCGCAGAAAAAACGATAAAAAAAATATGTAAAACGCCATTTAATTAAGGAAAAGAGAAACTAATAAAGAAAAACAACAGTACTTAAAATAAAGTCAATCAAATGTGTGCAAAATTGTTTAAAAAACATTGGTAAACTTAGTTAACAGCTAGACAGATTTAAGGATAAATAGCGAGGTAAGCTTAAGAATTTACAGGACAATTGCATTCGCGTCAAGGTTGTGTCATGTGTGTGCTTTTCGATTTTCCACACCGCTCGCCAAAATGCCAGACAATGGCAACTGTAACCGAATCCACAGGACATTAGAGAATCGAGTGTGTGAATGTGAATATGCTGAATGTCGAATGGTGAATGGTGAATGACACAATGACTAAATTGATAGCCACACACTGGCTAATTCATGGTCATTCACATGATGTTTACTCAATTAGATATCAGTTTTCTAGGAAACAGGAGCCATCAATGCTGTCGCTGTGTCTCCCCCAACTCTCATCAAATTACTTGTTTGCTTGTCCTCGTGGCTTTGTCCTATGTACATTGCGGTTTCTCTTTACTTTTCTTTCTGCGTCGTGTTAATTTCACATCAATATGTGCTGCACCCCAACCACAGCGACACCCTACACTGTCATTACTTCGTCCCACCTAATAACTTGCTATCCTCTGCTATCCTGTTGATGACGCCATGCCAGACTAAACTTGACCGTTCCATCATCATTCGGGGCACAGGACACTTGTTCGTCTATTTATTTAATAGAACGGAATGGAATGATATCAGAGGCAAACAAATGAATTTATCTTTTGTATAATTATTCCACCTGGGCAGGTCTTTATTTACTTTGGCCGGTGGCTAGCACCAAATCGATTTCCATTTCCATTTCAAATAACCAAACACTTGAATTTTATTGCATGCAACAGTTGACTCCGTTTTTTTATGACCAATATCATTTTGATTTTATGACATTTATTTATGTGCAACTCACAACTTTAAAGTCATTCCACAAAGTACATGTACTTATCAAAATTGCTATTTATTTTGGGCCACAAAATTCCTCAGCTTATTACCAAAATTGTGGCTTGATGTTCATCTCTCTTAGTGAGCATTCATAAATAAATCTTTAGTTATCATTTCTTTAAGAAGAAACTCTTCTTATTAATTAAGAAACTACAGAGAACACAACAGAAATATTCAGTTAAAATTTTATTATATTAGTTTCTACCTTGAAATTGCAGCTTTAACTCGATCTGAATATGATAATAAACTGTTTTCCTATTCAGTCTATGAATGATATATATCTCTTCTGTGACCCACTTCATGTGTTTTATTAATAAATGAAGTCTCAGAGGAGGAGCGGGAGGAATAGTTAAAAGAGTGACAGTCCAAGGCAAGGTTGCGAAAGTCAATTTTGCTGACAGACTAAATTTAGAGACTTTCACTAAAGTAGTTTCTAATTAACCTCATGGTCAGGTCGCAGATATAAAGACGGGAGTGGAACAAAGTGTTGCAACTTGTGAGTGCAAACTGAAATGAATGTTGACCATTTGTTGTGGCAGTTGCAACATCCAATCAGCGGCGCATCAAATGCTTGAGGCTCAAGGCGAAATCCTATCTGCAATTCAGATGACAATTAGTGGGCTTATCAATGCGTATCCCGGGCGCGGATTGAATGTTGCTCGGGCTTTCTATGCGGTACGACAAGCTCAGGAATTGATTGGGTCTCAATAGATGAGTGCGGTTTATGCAAATACAAATACATAAGCAAACAAACAAGTACGAATTTGAAATCATTTCTGTATGCATTCAATCAATCCAAGTAGGTGTGTGTTAAACACACACTCTTGCAATCCAGTTGTTAAGTCAATACCAATTAGAATTTATTGTCTGCAAATATGGCAACAATTTGAAAAATACACAAGTGTGAATATGCATTTAAATATGAATGGGAAAATTTAAATAATAATAAATATGAATATTTATTTGTTATATGATTTGCCTATTGAGTTTAAAATTTGTTGAATACTAAAATATAAATTTTAAAGATTTGCAATAATTTATTTGAATAATCCAGAGTTAAATTTAAAGCCAATCAAATATTAACTGTAAAACGAAAAAGCCAATGAACAGATTGAGTTCTTAGGGCTTCCCAACTACCACAGGTAATCAGCTGCCTCTCTTTCTATCTTTCACTCCTGCCCGCTCGCACACTCTTCAGGTTAAGGCAGAGGGCAATGTGCATAATAATAACCGGGTCCATGTAGAGCACAGCAGCTTTGAAATAAGCCCTAAGCGTTAAGTGGCTTTTGTGTTATCTGCATGGCAATAAGGAGAACACGCCTAGAAAGTGTGTTTGTAGATAAAGTAGGGGGTGTAGGGGTTGTGTTGCGGGTTGACTACTTTAGAAAGTAGAAAGCGCAAGTGCGCGCCAAATAAAAAACTATAAATATTACAGCTGTGTGTGTGTGAGCAAGGACATGTGTGTAGTCAAAACGCAGGCAATTAATAAACATAAACTTATGTGCAGTTGTACAGGGCGTATGAGCAATGTGGCTGCCTCAGTTGCTGGCACGTGCCGTTTATAATGACCAACGGGAGGCAAAACTAAAGCACGCGTGCTTAGTCAAAGTGTGCGTGTGTGTGTGTGTGTGTGTGTGTGTGTGTGTGAATTGCCTGTCAATTTGCGCACTTATAACTGAGATTCACATTAATCATTCGAGGTCCACGCGTATGCAACACGAACTGCGTCGATGAACGTTGATTTAATTCGTCAATTTTAATTGCATAATTATTCAACTTAAAGCCAAAATTCTTAAGTTTTTTTTATATAAATAGTTCTTTTTTATTAAATTGCAGCTTGTTCTTGTGTCTGGCCTTTTGTGCTTTCAACAGGTAAATTGAAAAGAATATAATTACTAACTAATATTTACTTTTATAACAAATTTTATTTTTATAAATTTGCATGCTAGAGAAATAAAACTAAATTTTCAAAGTAAATACCCAAAGTACTCGTACTAAATATAAATTAATCAAAAATAATGTGTAGCAAGTGCAAATTTGTCAGCTATTTAAACAGTATTTATTATTATTTTATGTGTTATCTACAGATAAAAATCTATCTATCTATCTTAATTTTGGCTAACTTTATCCATCCCTCTGTCTCTTTCTCTCTATATATGTACATGTATCTTTTTCTCTTTCTGTATTTTAACAACTGTCTCCTTGCATCAATGTTGTCCAGCTTGATATAGAAATTCCACAAATTAAAAACCCAACGGCGACCAATGCTCATCTAGCAACCTCTTCAGAAGCTATCCCTAGTGCTACAACCATTTTGGAGTATAGAACCGAAAGGGGAAGATACCAATACCGTTATGGCTCCATTTAAACTAAAGTTTCGCATGGGCAGCTCGCGTAGCACGAGCACATCCCAAGAACATGATCCGGATCCGACTGTGAATGAGGCACTTTTGGGCACACAACAGCAGCAGCAACAGGAACAGGAGCAACAGCACCAGCAACAACAACAGCAGCAGCAGCAACAACAACAACAGGCAGTTGGTGCCAGCAGCTCGACAATTGATTCAGTTGATTGCAACAGTCTCGGTTCCATGAGTGAACGGAAGTTGTTGCTTCCACCGAATCCAAATAAATCGGGCAACAACACCAACAACACTTTGCGTATGGGTAAGGATAGGCTATAACCATTAACATCCTTCATAGAGTCCACACACACTCAGACTGCCTTCGTTAATTGGTGTCTCTTAACTGCATGACTGCATCTCCATCTCTATCTCGGAGTCTCATTATATTGCTTGTCGGAATTGTGTTCCAACGATATGGAAATCTGCTTTTGTCTTGAGACGCACAATGCATGACCCAAAAAAACAAATCGCACTCACTCCCCGCTGCCTTTGACTCTTGGCTCTGCCTACACTGGGAGAATTATTATGCCTGAAAATAATGTTAGTTTTATTTGCACTGTTATTTCATATTTTATTATTATATATCATTTATGTGTTTCCTTGTTCCATGTTTTTTTTTTATTTTTTATTTCATTAAATTTCCAGTTTGTTTTATGTCATAAAAAACCCAATTTCTTGTTCAAATATTACTAAAATTTTTAATTTTACATAGGCACTATTTCATATTTCAATTCCCCATAACCACTGCTTTGTTTCATTTCCCTGTTTCACTTCTACAATCTATAATTTTCCACTTTCCATTCCATTCGTTTCCAAATTCCCTTGGTTGACAATTTATTGTTCCAACTTCCACTGTTTCAACTTGCCTTTAAGAACCTACTAGAAATTAATTAAATGCACTTTGCTTGTGCTCCATCTAATTCTCACCCAATTTCCAGGCAATAGAATATATGATGAGTGAGTGCAAGGAATTAAATTTGCATGCCGTCCACCCTAGGGCACCCCCTCCCTTACTGCCTCTCCTACTCCTGGCTACAACGCTGGGAACTAGACAAAATTTAAATTTAAATTGCATGTTCGATATTCTAAATATGTAAATATGTGTAAATGTGAAATTGCAGGGTATGGTAACTCGAGTCGCACTCCGTGCATCAACGAGGCTCCTTCCGCGGACAGCAACAACGTGCCGACAACCCCGCCGCCCACCTATGAGTACGTGCTAGAAGAGGTACGAATTCCATGTTGTCAAAGGTCAATCGCAAGGCGAATGCTAATCAGAACTCTCTCTCTCTCTCTCTCTCTTCCGCACAGAATACACGATTCTCGCAGCATCAGAGGCAGCTGTCGGCGGAGAACAGTGCCACGCCCAATCAGAACAGTCGACGCAGCTCGGCGAATAGCTCGCGGCAGAGCGCTGCTCATCTGAGCGCCGCTTTGGAGCAGATGACACTAAATGACAGGAGGAACAGCAACAGTAACAGCGACAGCGACATTGACATCGACATTGATATCGATATCGATATCGATAGCAACGATATTTGCAACGATCCCGATTGCCAGCAGAATTACAACAACAGCAACTGTGGCAACCAACGACGGCGCAACAACAACAGCAGCAGCAACAACAACAACAACAACCAAAATAGCAACAACAACAATCACGACAACAACGAGGACGCGGGCGAGCAAGTGGAGGAGCAGGCGGAACATTCGCACAGAAGCCATAACATCGAGGGCAGCCATATCACATCCGAGCTGGAGCCGCACAGCGATAACGAGGAGAGCACGCTGAGCGTCAACGAGTTTCTCCTGGAAACCGAAATGGCCTCCGCCCGCGGCAAGGATTACGCCTCCTGCGGCGATGGCAACGAGGGCCAACAATCGTGCACCGATGATCAGTGCACCCAGTGCAACGAGCAGGCGTCCAACATCGGCAACGAGTCCGAGGAGGATGGCGAGGAACCCTCCACCAGCAATGCGGCACGCCACAATTTCTATGATCCTCTCCTGAATCGATATGGCAATGAATGTAAGTGCACAATCTATTTGATTCTAAATCAAATTTAGTTTTTGGAAAATTTAATTTTCTTTCACTTGACACTTTTTCAAAAAATTTCCAACTCTCCGCCGATTTCCCTGCGGATTGTGAATTTTATCATTGCTTGACATCTAATCTGATTCGATCGATATTATTTGCCGATTAATCGACAAGTCGATTCTTTCACCATTTCTGTCAAGTGCTAACACACATATTTATTCCTTAGCTGGCTGCTCCAATGGCTCGGGAACAGACTGCAACGAGGCTTGTTGTGCGTCTGGCTCGTTATCTGGTTCGGTTGCCTCGCGATCCCGTCGTGGACGCCGACAACAGTTGCAGCAACAACAGCAACAGCAGCAGGAGCAGAACTGCCTTTTGACACACGAGATGATGAGCAACAAGACATCCAAGGAGATCTACAAGGATCTGGCCAAACAATGGGGCATCACATGCAAAATGTCTGAGAGTTGCCGCTGCATGGACTGCCAGAGTCACTATTTCCACTGCGATTACGATGACGTAAGTTCCCTTAAGGTCCCAAGTCCCACTGAATTCGAAATTCTTTCATATATCTTGCAGAACGAGCATCAGAAAACGGATGGCGGATTAGGAGCTGGCACGCCCATGTTTATCAGCGAGGTAATGCACGGATCTGGCTGTCAGATATTGTAAAGGCTAACGGAACTGCTGTTGAAGTCTATTTTTTTGTCTTGGAGTATGAAAGATTGCTGAACAATTGTTATATGTAAATGCAAATGTTTTCTAGAAAAGCCAAATGAAATGCTAATCAGGAGTAAGTGAATCCAAATGATTGGCATTCGATTAAAATAGTCGTAATTCGACGTTATTTGCACAAATTGCTTGCACTAAAAAACGAAGTAGGAAAAATGTTTGCACTGCGTATTATAAGTCGGAATATTGGATGACACTGTGGAAGCATTTCAAACGAATTAGATTAATAACAAATTGCATTAAATAGCCGCTAAAATGGGCTTTAAAAACGGCAAGAAACGAGTGGAATGGAACGAAAAATTGCAAGGAAACTTTTGGAGCGCAACGCTAACTAGAAATCACGCTATCGTATATCGTGTAAACGTATGAGTAACATTTTTAAGCATTTTTGCATCGGATCCCGAACCAATTGCATTTTTCAAGAAAATTTTTGCGAAACTCATTAGAAAAAAACATGAAAAGATTGAGATTTTATAAATAAACCCACCTTGCAGATGAAATTTTTGAATATCCTCAAATGTGTTCCATTTTTAGGGCTGAAACTCATACAAAACTCGAATTGATTTGATTTGTAGTTGATCTTACGAAGCTATCATCAATTTCCCTTAACTCTAACTAATTGTAAGCCCCATTTAAAATGCGAGCTAGTCTTAAAAAACTTGCATAAAATTCAACAAATTGTCAAATTAATATGAAATATCGAATATGAAATTTGTATGTATTTTTCTATAAGAAGAAGAAAAGAAGGAAGTATAGTATAGATCTGGCAAAGTCGAGGAATGAAGTGAATGAAAAAGGAACACGTACTATCTAGAGAACTTCAACCGTAGATTAAGCAATTTGACAATGAGGACAGTGAGCACTTTTGTGCTGGAACAAATTGGAAATGGAACAAAATATTAGAATTTTAAAGAAAAGTCTTGGCCTCCAATTATGGCGACACAAAGTTAACTTTTATTATGAATATTGCTGATATTTTTAGGAAATAAACGAAACTGAAGCGAAAATACTCGTATTTAGTCTGATTTTCGTTTTTTTTTTTTTGTAAGAAATGTTAAATGATATTACAGATATTTCGCATTTCGACTATGATTTCAATATTTTAGAACCTAATCCTAAGCACGACCTTTACAACATGAATGTTCCATACTGTCTAAGAAAGCGGGTTTCATTCGCATCACAGAACTAGAACTAGAACTGGACTAGTAATCGCGCAGTTATCGAATATGTATTTGTTTATATAGTAATCGTAAATGTAAAAATAAAAATAAAACCGACTAAGTCTGTTAGCCGTTAGTTGATATTGATATTGATTAGTAAATATGTATTTTGCTTATGTATCAATCGAACTAGACGAAATTATAAATTCAAACATTATACATACATACATTATAATAAAAGATATATGCATCAAAGATAAACGACATGGATTTTTATTAGTTTTGTGGAAAGGAAATGAAACTAAATAAATGCAACACACAAGTTAGAAATGTACAATACATATAAATATTAAAACTTTAAAATGCGACCTTGGAGTTTGCTCTCGGTATCGCCATGATTCTGAAGAAATCATGGAATTATAATACCTTAGGCTATTTAAACGATATTTAGGTTTACCTCAGGAAATATTTCTCCAGAATTTTTGCAAAGATTCGTGTATTCGCTGCTTTGGGAAGTCTTCCAAGTATTACACTTGCTGGCCGAGTCTCCTGTTCGGTAGACATACGAATTGGCCATGTTGGTAAAATCATAATGGCAGGTCAGAAAATGGCAGTAACTACATATTTAATAAAAGCATATTTGAATTTGGGCTTGGAATATATTTTTGTATTTTTCAGGGATCGTAACTCTTATAAGTTTTATGAAAAAAGTCATGCAATAAGAGTTATATCCCAATTTTTATAAAAAAAAAAGGTAAAAAAGTACTCTCTTATTAATTTTTATGATAAAAATTGAAAAATAACTTTTAAATAAAAATTGAAAAATAACTTTTATTTCAATTTTTTATTATAAACATTGATAAAAAGAGTTAAAAATAATTTTGAAAATAAAAATTAGAAATAAAAGTTTATCCTGCTCTTGGATAGTTCTTCCGAAAATAATTTAGTGGTTGATTTAAATCCTAATCATAACTCTTATTTGCAATCCCTGGTATTTTTACAACTCACCCCTCTGTGGACTCCTTTTCGCAATCAGTAGCTGCAACCAGAGCGCAACCCACGCGAGAGACACGATCACTAACAATGACCGTAAAGTGGCCCAAATCAGTGTGCCTGTGAAAAGCAGACTATATACAAATGCATGGCATAAAGCTAGGTACTCTTACTTGGTGGCATCAAAGCCGTTGATGACCTCATCGGGATCTTCAGCGTCCAGATATTCTTCAAACATGGTCTGCAACGTGAGGTCCAATATATCGGAAATGCGACGACGTCCTCTACTGGCAAATACCAAACCCAAGCATTCCCCGGCATAGGGAAATCGTAGGACAGATCGGCACACCGAATGCTTGAACGAGACAGTTGCAGCGTGTAAACGTGCCGTGTAAGCGAGTTCCTCATCCCAGATAAGTTGGCGCATGCGAGAAGCCGACTTGAAGGTCTTGTTGTTATTCGTGATCAACGATCCGCCGGCCAATTTATTTCGATATAAATTGTGATAGTCTAAAAAGATGTTTCGTAATTTGATGGTATCTGGAACATGACCCACAAACTTGGCCTTGTCATACAACGGATGCTGCAGGGAGAAGAGGTAAAAATAGCCAATGAATACTATAAATCCTTGACTCACCAGCTCTTCTTCCAGTTGGCACACAAAATGCTTGAATCCATTCACATTGCAATAATGTGTGTCATTTTTGCAATAATTGTAGGCGCTAATTAGCGGCAACTGAGAAAGTAGCAGCAGCAGAGGAAGCAAACGCAACAACCTCATTACACCTTTTACAGAGGATTTTGAAAGTATAAAAAAACAGATTAAATAACAATTCGTATAAAAACTATCTAAAATTTATAGTTGTTGGCAAATCCATAGTAAAAGCATTTTTATTTTAATATTTGAAATGATTTTCAAATCGATTGACATTTTAATCAAGGTTTAAGAATTAAATTGATTTTACACTAACATATTTACGAAGTTTCTTACAAAATTGAGCATAAAAATTCATCAAAAAAGACGTCATAAATTTCACTATCGTGTTTCAACTTAGGTCCTAAAAAAGAAAAGGATAGTTAGATAAGATCTGCAAGGGTATAAAAACAATATCATAGGACATACAAGGAACGGGAAATATTTCGCCGGTGTTGTGGCAAAGGTTCTTGTAGGATCTGCTGGGAAAGGTGTTGAAATCAGAGCAGTTGCTGGCTGGTTCTCCCCTCAAATAAGTATACGAATTGCCCATATTGATAAAATCGTAATGGCAGGTCATCATATAGCAAAAACTGTTAAAGAAACTGTTCAGGAAAAACGGAAAAGAGACAAAGGAGTAAGAATACCCCAGGCCATCCTTGAAACTACAATTCGTTGCTACAACAAAGCCACAGCCAACACGGGAGATTCGATCGCTCACAATCATTGTGAATTGGCCCATATGCATGTCACTAAAAATACAAAAATTAGATCATGCATTTTACTTGCTTATTTTAATAACTTACTCGGGTATACGAAAATTGGTTATCAGCGAATCGGGATTGTCAACCTCCATATATCTTTCAAACATAAGCCCAATCGTATTGTCCAGTATATCGGAAAGGGCACGACGATGTTTATTGTAGGATTTCACAATGCCGATGCATTCTCCGGCATAGGGAAATCGCGCGACAGATCGACATGCCGAATGCTTGAACGAGACAGTTGCAGCGTGTAAACGTGCCGTGTACGCGAGTTCCTCATCCCAGATAAGTTCGCGCATGCGAGATGCTGGCGGAAATGTTGTGTTGTGCAGCGTAGTCAAGGTTCCGCTGGCGACTTCATTGCGATGTTTATTGAAATAGGAAAGGACAACTTCACGCAGTTTCAGAGTATCCGGTATAGTGGACAAGTACTTGGATTTGTTCAGATATGGTTCCTATTGGGAATTCTCTAAGCATCTTTAATCAACCCAACGATCAAACGGAATACTTACGTGATCCTCGCATATAAAGTGCTTCAGACCTTTCAAATTGCAGGCATGATTCGAATCGTGGCAATAGTTGTAGGCGTGGCACAGTTTCTTGCCCAGATGCAACAACAGCAGGAGCAATATCAACAACAGCAGCAATCCCAAGTGCCTCATTAATGAACCTTTTACTTCAAATTTATTAAAAGATAAATATTAAAATAGAAACTCTGATCAAATTCTGAAACCGAATTCAAAGACATTTGTTTTATTTCTTCTTTTGTTTTAATTGTTGTATATGTATTTCTTTTCAGTTTTATTTTATGAAATTTCAAAGTTCTTTTATTTTATCATATATTATTATTATTATTATTTATTGCTGGGATTCGTAGGAAGAGTTTTTGCCTATAAATTCATTAAGTTATGCTTTGTCGTTTTTTTTATTATAGTATGCAATATATAATTTGTATGCAAATTGCTTTAAAATTTTGTTTATTAGTTAGTATTAGTATTAGTATATTAGCAAAGTTGAAAATCGAATTTTTAACTGTTGATTGTATTCGTTTTGTTTTCTGTTTCAACTGATACAATTTGAACTACACATCGTATTGTTTATGCAATAGGATCAATAAATTAACAACAAATTAAGCAACGTTTAAATCAAAGGTACATTCATTCATCATTGTTCATTTCATCTTGATTAAGTTTATATAAAAAAATATTCAGCTTCTTCATTTTATTCAGGGTTTCATTTAACATTTCATCATTTCAGTTGCAACAACAATAACTAACAAATTAAGGTTTTATTTTCAGCTTTCTTAGCGTTGGGCGTTGGGGGTGTGTGTGGCTTGGTGGGCGGGGCAAAAAACAAAAATGAAAAATAAATATTAATAATTGCTGTGGCATTACAAGTACTTATATACATTTCAGAAAGTGTGTGCATCTACAATGACTGCATTTAGTTAGTAGCTGTCTCTCACTCTTATTGCATAATAAATATGTTTAATATATTTATGTTTGTATGTATTAAGGAGCTGCTAATAAAATATAAGTTTAAAAAGTTTCTCAGTACTACGTTTAATTTGTTTATGTTTATTTTATACGCTTTGTTTTTCCATTGGTTTAGCTCGATCTTGGCGTTCAAGATGAATTGAATTTGTTTTATGTTTATGTTGTAGTAAAGGTGTTTATGAAAAGTTATTAACTATTTATGTTGTATGTATATATGCGTAATAAATATATACTTTTGCCTTTCCATTATATGTATATATAATGTATAATATATATATATTCATGTATATAAGTATTATAAATTCAACCACAAAATTTACTAAGTATTTTCATGCATTCCCTCACACAATCCATACATAATAATTACGTCTATTATTAAATTTGTCATTTATTAACTAAGTAGTAACACATACATACATACGTCTTATACCAGATACCAGGTGTAGGCACATCATTTGCAACAAAAGCGACGCCCACAACAAATGGAAACAAATCTACAATCTAATTAAAGCATTTTGTGTACACGAGTCTAACTGAAACTTTTGACTTAAACTAAATTTAATACTATTACTAACATATGTAACTATAGTATATCAATTTAGGTAGTATGTATGTATGTATGTACAAATGCAGGTCTTAGAAGGGGGCGGGGGACTCGAAATCGTAGAGACTATAAGACTAGAGAATCTTCTTTATAAACATGCACACAGTTTTTAATGACAATTTTCGTATAAAAAATAGATATCTATATACATATAATAGATATATGCTATAAATATATATGTATATATATATATATATAGATGTACAGGTATATCCAACTCTATACTGTGTCCATATCACGTAGAGTACAGTTTTATCAATTAATACAATACAATTTTGAGTTCTAGACGCAGGTGGATGAGGCTTGTTGCGACACATTCGCCGCTGCCTCCAGATTGAAATCCTTGCTGCGGCAACACATCTCGCAGATGCGTTTTGTATCCGGATTGAGAAACGTGCAGAAACGACAACTCCATTCATTTGGACTTGTAACAATCAGTTGCGTGGACACGGGCGGCGGTTGTTTGGCCACAGCGCCAGTTCCACTGCTCCGAGTGCGCGCATTTCCGGCTCTGGCATTGGAGCCACTTGCTCGATTATCAATTGTGGCTGTCTTCAATGCGGACTTCACTTTCTTAACACCAGCATGACTGCTGTTTGGAGCCGACGTCGGTGGCGGCGCTTGCACCACACGCGCCTCACGTTTCTTCTCCAGCGTTCGGGACTTTTCCACATTTGCCTGTGGTTGATTGTGCGTCTCGGGGCGTCGCTTGTCGGCGACGACTGCAGCTCCACCATTGGCCAATGTCAATGAGTCCAGATCCAAGCTCTGCACGAGCAAGTCCTCACGATCGCCCAGATCCTTTGAGTAGCCCGAACGTTCGAGATTTTTAAACACGTAGTTCCAGGACTCGAAACTGCCGACACCTTCCTGCACTTTGGGTATAAGCGGCGGCGAAGCGCTGTTCAGCATTGAAAACTCATCCAAACTGGGCGATTCATAACTCGTCGTATCGGAGATGTTCATATCACGCATATCTCGCACATGATGACGTCCATCTGCCGGACCAGCTGTCAGACTAATACGCTCCCTCAATTCCTTGTGCGTCGCTTTGCGATTATTGTCCTTGGGATCCTTAAAAAAAACAGCAGAAAAGGTTAACAAAGGTATGAAAACGGGTTTCATTAGAGGAACTGGGTAACAAAGTTATTTAAAAATAATATAAATACCATCAATTGGTTTCGATGGCTCGTTGAAATCTCCCCCGTTTCCAGCTGCGGGCGAATGCGGCTGCTTTTGGGCACGGGTCGAGCATAGACGTACATATCCTGCGGATTAGGTTGCGGCAGAGTTGTGGGCAAATCATAGCCAGCATAGGTCAATGGAACAGCATCACGTGGTGGAGCATAGATGTTGCCGCTGTTCATGCTGTGCTTGGCTGCGCTTCCCTGGCTGCGTGACATGTTGGACTGACCACGTCGCGGTTCGTAGAGACGTGGATCATTGTAGTCGTGCTGCATCAGCTGAGCCCGCTCATCAAAGTCAATCAGATGATGATCCGGCGGATAGGTGCTCTGTCTGTGCTGCATGGCGGCAATGGCTTCCACATTGGATGCCTGTCGGGAGGGAGGCGCTGCCGCCTGGTTGCCACCACCATGATAGCCACAACTATGCGGCACCGTTGCCGTTGCCGGTTTGCCAATGCTGGCATACACATTAGCACTATTATGCTCGGCATTGGCATAGCCATCAAGGGGCGTGGCATATTGTGCGTTCAGTTGACTGGAGATATTATAGGGTAGAGGATAACGATTGCCAGGAGCATTGTAGGCACCGGCAACAGCTGCATACGAAGCGGAGCTGCCCATGCTGAGGCCATCGAGGCAATCGTAGGGTGCTTCATACACGTGACCATGTGGTGGATGCGGTGCAGCACAATCCTTGGGATGCTGATCAAACGAGTGACGATGCGGCAGCGACACATGCGGTTCCTGATAATGTTCCAGGCTGCGTGAATGCGTCATCAAAGCTGCCGTCGACTGCGGATGCGGAAGTGGATGTGGTTGATGCGGATGCGGATACATGCAATTGAGATTCGTGGGCGGGGCGGGCGGTTGATTGGCAGAGTGATGCAATGCACAGCTATTGGGATTGTTATTACTATGTCCATGTAGTGCACAGGCCGCAGACATGGCAGACTTTTCCGTCACGCAATTGTCACAGCGATTGGGCGTTAGATTGCTATATGTATTCTCCGGAGGGTGGAGCAGCTGCTGTTGCTGTTGCTGCAGCTGCTCCTTGCGCAATCGCTTCTCGTGCAGTCTATAGGCAATGTCCTTGATGGCCTGCGTTACGCCGCCCACGTGTCGTTCCCGATAGTGGAAAATGTCCTGCCAACTGCAGCTAAAGCCCTCGGCACTCAGTCCGGCATAAATGTACTTCATTATCTGGCACTCCACGTAGGCGGTCATGGCATCTCGAGAGACATTTGTCACCTGATCCGGACAAATGGGTCCCTCCAACACAAACGTATCCTCGGCAATGCGATGATAGCCCATGGCCAGAAACAGTCTATCGGCATCTATCAAATTTGATTCAACTTCATGCTGATAAGACCCCGAATATGTCTATAGAAATTGATAGGGATTATCAATTAACTGTTCATGTTTCATCTGTGACTATTACTCACTTTTAGCACGCGAAATTCCTTGCGCCAGGGTTTAGTGAACAGATTGTTGGCATACTGACTGATGGCCTCGAAGCCAACGATTGCATTCTGGGCCGTAAACTCATCCAACTCGCAGACGGTATTCCGGAGCACTTGCCCCGTTTCCGGCAAAAAGAATTTGCGATCGTGCGACACCATGCAAAGGAACTTCTTCAGGCAGCCTGGAAAGCATTTAAAAACATTTAATAAAGTCACAAAAAAATACAACATAATTTTTTCGGATTTGATTTTAGCGATGTTTTGTTACCTTCTAGCTTCTTCCGTTCCTCGAGCTTCTTGATGCTCTCCTCCGTCTCGAGGAATGTCCAGTGGCGCTGGAGTATCTCCTCAAAGAGATCTTGCTGTCTATCGCAGGGCACAAAGTCCGACATGTTGGCGTGGCGTGACATGCAGCAACGCCAAGGACTCTCATTCAATGTAACTGCGGCTCCTGTGAGATACATATGTACATACGTACATACAAGGAAAGAAAGAGGCAATAAATGTAGTATTCAAGGCTGCATCTTTGAATCATACTATCGATTTTTAAAACAATGTTCCAAATAGATGACAATTACGAGTATACGAGTACATTTTGCTGTGCAAGAGCTAGAGAATGGAGGGAAGGAGGAGGAAAGAAGAAAGGGGCTCAAGCAATTTGCTTGTTCAAGAGCATTCCAAGTGCACAGAGAAAGAAAGAGAGAGGGAATGGGAAATAGAGAATCTGCCGAAATAGCAAGCGACTTGGCATATGAATCAGCTTTAGAGAGCAGCCCAACCAACCGGCGGCATGACGCACATTTAGCTATCAGGCCCCACTGCAAATACACACACACTCATGCATGTGTATGCCCAAGTGGTATGCACACACATACATACAAATATACTCGTGTATTTAACGACAACAACAACAATGTCCACGAACTGATAGAGTAAACAAAGGCAACATGTTTGCTAGTTGTTGCTGCCTTCAGCCATCGACAGTCGCATCGATGATAATGATTGTTAGTTAGTAGTTATCAAAGCCATTGCTTCCACACACCACACCACACATCCCAACACACCATGCCCTGGGTGTATCAGCTGAGGACCGGCAATCTCTGATTATAGCCGGGTAAATCAATAAACAATATGTATGCTTAATTGTTAATATGAATCACAATTTGTGCATAAAGAAAACATTGACAAGTTTAACGGCTTAGCCAAAGTATTCATTATTATTATTAATACATATTTGAATTGCCAACAAGCTGATTCATTCACATGTTTTCTTACGATTTTTGTACTTTGCCTTAAATACTCTATAATTTGTTTAATGCATTTTCTTTGTTTAATGTAAACAGTATTTCTTTCTTGCATTTTATTTATTTCTTTAATAATCTTGTACTTCCCCTTTTAAGTTTCTTTTGTATTTTCTGAAAAAGCAAAATACATTTTTAGATACTTGCCGAATGTTTTGCTATAGGTGCGTTTCTTAAATAAATCTGTACTTCCCCCAGAATACCCTACAATTTTCTAATGAAAAGTAGGTAAGCTTAAGTTATTGTCAGTTAATTTTATTTTATTTTATATTTTATTTAATTATTTATTCATTTGTTACTTCCCCAAAAAAACGCAATACTTCTTTAGTGGTTTTCCTAGGCGCATTTAATAGCGATATATTTATATCTATATATTCTTAATTTTCAGGATATTTGCTGTAAATATCTATGCTTTTCTAAGGAATTACATATTTTATACTTTCTTGATTAACAGTTCATTGTGCATTTTATTATACATATTTCTTTACTAAGTCTTTACTAATTCAATATTTTTAAAGGGTATTTGCAAGTGATGTAATTTATTGAAGCTGCTAACTGTTATAAAAGTTTATTAGTCACTCGCTGACTGCACAGAACGATCTGCATATACATTCATTTTACTCGCATATCAGCCAACTGGCGTCTTGGCCATTCTGCCATTTGGTTAGCTCGTAAAACTGGAGCAGCACTTTGTCGTTGTGACAAATTCAATTTAAAGACTCTGCTTTGCTCAGTGGGAAGGGACGGGGGTGGGGGAAGGTGGGCTTTTGGCGCCAGAATACTATGGGATTATGAACCTTGGTGGAAATCTTATTAGCACTGGCAGCTGTCCTGCTGCAAGGGATTCTCATGATAAAAGCGTAAAAAATGAAGCTGATTTTTAAAGGTAATGAGAGCGACAAAATGACAAGAGGCGGGAGCGGGGACAGGATGAAGCTTCTGTTCTTTATGTACAGTGAAATTTTAATTAAATGAAGCCATAAAGTTGAAAAAGCATTGTCAGTGCATCTGAAAGTTTACTGTACATTTAATAAGCTGCAGACGAGAAAAACAATTGAAACTTTTAATTTACATATTTTATGAGGCCAAAGCAAAGTGCATGTGAAACGTGAGATGGATAAAAAGTAAACAACAAACTGAAAGCTATAGAAAGTGACCGGTTTAACACGGTGATAGTGAGCCACTAAGAGCTGTGAGAGGAAGCGAGACGGAAAGGGGAGTCAGTGGAAAAGGTGTAAAAGCAACGCAGCAACAACAACAGCAAAATGCAGAGCAGAGTAAAAGGCATAAGTAGAAAACAAAAGCCTTTGAAGTTTACGCTGTAAGCACAGTGAAGCCACTGCTGAACAACAATAACAAAGAGAAAAAAGAAAAAGAACAGAAACAACGACAGCAGCCGTTGAAAAAAAAAAATCAATAACAACTAAATGAAGTGCAAAACGAGCACAAAACAACAAAACACAGCTTGATCGGTGAGAGAGCTTGTAAGTCACGTACTTTGGCTCGCTTACACTCTATCTCTCTTTCTCTCTCTCACTGTTCCTCTCTCAGAGAGTCTTGGCGTGAGCTTTTTTTAAATGTAGAATATCAAAGTTATGCAGTTGCGTAAACAACTAAAACAACGCGTCGTATACTTATTGTGGGCGGAGGGGGAACAAAAACAACGCAAGCTTTAACTGCGCCGTTAACCGTAGGTAGAGTTGTTGTTGGTGTTATTTTCACATGCTAGCGTAAACGAATGTTAATTAAAGCGCCTTCATTGACATTGACGTCGTTTACACATTAAAAAAGATGCCTATTAGTTACATTTCACAGAAATCACATTAATAACAAATTGCAGTTGCCAACGTTCAGAATATTGGTCAATTATTGATTTTGGCAATATGGCCTTAACTTGTTTTTAAAGTGCTTTATGTTTCAATCTAGTTCAGAGGCAATTGGCGCAACAGTTTAAAGCACTTTTCTTGGCAAGGTGACAAAAATTGTGTCTCCCCGTTCGCATACATGTATGTATCTATGAGTGTGTGTGTACCGTTAGTTCACAGCCGGCAAAGTTTACGGCAGGGTGCTCTAATTCTTATTTTCAGCCTATCGCTTGCATTACTAAATTTAGCAAGACTCAAATACACATACACAAACAGTAGGCCAAAGCAGCATCACAAAAAAGAGCTTATCGACAAACACAATTAACCGGAAATAAACTTACAGAAATTCCTCATCATCGTTGCTGTTATTGTTGTTGCTGATGTTATTATTATTGTTGCTGGTGCAGAGTTTGGTAATGCTCTGCATCGCTATTTAAAGTCAACACACTGTCAAGTAAAGTTGCCGAATTGAATGCGTTTTTGGCGTGGGTGGTTAAACGACTATTTTTAGCACAGTTGCCGACCTTTTTGTTCGTTTTCGACGTACGAACGAGCTGAAAACAGCGAACGGAATGCTTCCGCTTGTTGTTATTGTTTTAATAATAGCAGCTGCAGATTTATCGATAGCGATAGCCTGCCCACAGTTACAGGCAGCAGCATAGGTTTCAATTGCATTAACAACAATTACAAAAAGCCTTAAAACACGTAAATTATTTAATATTTGTTTGCATTCGTAGTTACACACACCTTTTTTTTTTATTTATTTATTATGCGCTGCTTGTAGAGGTGGAGAAACATCGATGTCATCGATGCTTGCAAAACATCGGAGCCATCGGTGTTAGGTAGGACACTATCGAATGTTTTTATATACAACATAAAAAAACAATCCTGATAATAACGACCCTTAAAAAATACTGAAAAGAAAGAATTTGAAAATAATATGATAAATACGTTTAATACACTCTCTTTCACAGATGATATTTTTAGATTGAAAAACCGTTTCCAAAAAATTGTAATTGTGGCAGTTTGTCGACCTCTAATAAGTGACAAGTGCAACTGTGTGGCAACCTTGGCTAAGCTTGGCAAAAAAAAAAGTGTCAGCCAACAGGTCATTCAGTAACTTAATTTCAGATTTTTAAACTAGTTTTAAAAAATTTAGTTTAATTTGGAGTTTACAATATTTTGAAGCTAGAACTTTGACACTTTCACAGGAATTTTTGTTATATTTTGGTCGATTTCTCCAATTCTTTTTAAGAATTTCTTGCCTAATTTTTTAATTTCTTTACCACGTGCACCAAACTCTTCTTTAAAATAGACTTCATTATTTTTAAAAATTTAAAATTTTATTAAATAAAATAATTTTTTTATAATAAAATTATTTAAAAATTTTAACAAATATTAAAAAAAAAAAAAAAAACGCACAAAAAATTGCAACGCTTGTTAACACTGAGTTCATAGTGCTTATAGCACTTTGACTGCCAATTAGAATTATCGTTTGATAATCGATTATTATCAACGAGGGCCACGCCTGCAACTTAAAAAAAATCAGATTGAGCCAAAAAAAAGACCCAAATTCACTAAAAAATTGCCAAAACTTTTTTTTCAGTTTATGGTTTTTTACATATAATAAAATAAAAAATGTTTTTTACACATATACAGCTATAACGCATCATATTTCTAAAGAATTTCACATTTTCATCTTAATCTAATGATTAGGTATTTATATAAAAAAATATGTTCTTTAACCTAAAATTATACAAAATAAATGATTCTGAACTGATGAAAATAAGAGACAATTCAAAAAAAAAAGTGTCATTGCGCCAACAGGAAAAAAGAGCCAGTTTGGGCGCAAAAACGCCAATTGCGACAGCCGCGACGAGGGCTACACCGTTTGGGACTAAATGGGTAGGGCGACCTATTTAAATAAAAAACACGATATTAAAACAATGTTTGTTTCATATAAAATATAAATTAGATAATATAAATTAGATAAAGTTTTAATTTTTTAGAATGCTGCGTTCGTCACTTCTCTGGAGCTGAGTTTGTATTAATTTATTCTTATCAAAATGATCCCTTTTTTGAGAACCAAGACTGCCACTTGTGTCAACTGTGACGCCACCTTTTGTATGTTTTGCGAAACATATGTAAGAACACTATCTAAAATAGCTAATACGGCAATACTGGTTAGCACATGCAACAATTTAATACAAACTATAAAATGGATGTTGTTGATCTAGGATTTGCTGAGGAGCCCACCAATGTTGCATGGCTCAGCAATCGCTACTTCCCTAGCAAATTAGGAGGCAGACCAGCCTGGCTGGAGCTGGAAGCACTGCCGACCACAACTCAGTTGCAGTGTAAGACGTGTAAAGCACAAAAGGCGTTCCTCTGTCAATTGTACGCAGCCTACGAGGATGAGTTCAATTTCCATCGCAGCATTTACGTGTTTGTGTGTCGCAATGCCGACTGTCAGCAGGCCAACGAATCAGAGTATGTTCTAAATAGTTTATATGGAGTATTTGCTTACAGTTTGTTATTATTTCACAGGAACTTTACAGTCTTGCGCTCACAGCTGCCGTTGAAAAACGACTTCTACTCGGAGCAGGAGCCTGCGGAGGACGGAGATCCCTTGGTGTGTAACAGAACTAATTTTATAATTTACATGGAAATATTAATTTGACCTTGTCATTAAACACGCAGCCACCTATACCGAGTCTGAAGAAACTGTGTGCCGCCTGTGGCTGTCTTGCTCCGCACACCTGCAGCCGCTGCAAGGAGATCAACTACTGCTCCGCAGGTCACCAGCGTGCACACTGGAAGCAGCACAAGTCCAACTGTGGAGCCTTAAAGACAACTCCTATATCCGAAATGCTGCCAGAACTTGTATTTCCTGAATATGAAATAGTTATGGAACGGGATTCTGCAAGTGAAGCGGCTGACAAAGCTGATAAGGATGAAGCGGCGTGTCTGGCCGAGTATGAGGAGCTCTCAGCCAGCGGCAGGACTGGCGAACTCGCCAAAATCTCTGAAAATGAACTGGACAAGTACTTTGGCAACGCGGAAGAGAAAGAGGACAAAGCCTTCGAGCAGTTCAAGAAGCAAACGGCAGCTGAACCCGAGCAGATTGTGCGATACAAGCGTGGAGGAGAACCCTTGTGGATAGCCAACACCGCGGATACCATTGACAGTCAACTAAAGACACTGCCAAGCTGCAGTCACTGTCAAGGTCCACTTCAGTTTGAGTTCCAAATAATGCCACAAATGCTGGTGCTGCTCAAGGACGACAGTTTGGATTGGGGTGTTGTGGCCGTGTACACCTGTTCCCGCAGTTGCCAGATCAGTGGCTATGTGGAGGAGCATGTAATCAAACAGGACATTATTGCAACAGCAGCAGAGGAACTGAGCTGATGTGTGCATACAAATCAATTTTATTTGTAAGTGACGAAACAAATTAAAGAAAACACTAAGACAGCTGATGGTTACAGGGATTAGGAGCGATATGAACACGAATTGATTTCATATGTGCATTATTGCTATTTCAGTTTCATAATTGGAAAATAACTATGCTTGGAGAAATCAAATTCCGGCTGGCGTTTCACTTCCTTTTGATGTCCACGAGCGAGCACATTCATGACCACAAAGTTGGTGCGCGCGATTTGCAGCAGATCCAATATCTAGAAGGGAGTTTCGTTTTAGTTATGAAGTGAATATAGGGAATACTTGATTACTCACCTCCTGATCTGGATTCTGTATACTCTCGAGGACATTGCGCGCCTGATCAAAATGCTTGGCTGCAACGCTGTACAACTCCTCGACGCTGTTGAGCATCATGTGATCGCGAATGTTCTTGAACTCGGCATAGGAAACGGGCGGTGGACTGGTCAGTGGCACAAATGGGGAAAAGCGTCGATTGTAGCGTATCTCCTCGTTGTCAAACTTGGACATGGGCAGACGCACGCGTCCGTCTTTGGTTAATGCGCCCATGGCTTTGTACATTCCGCCACAGAGACTCAACAGGGCGTGATAATAAATAATCTCCTGCCGATAGGGACGTTGTTGCTTCTTGTTCTTTTTGGGCTTGGCAGCCTTGCGACTCTTGCCACCAGCTCCTCCTCCACTGCCATTAGCCTGAATTCTGCTCTGGTGCTCTGCGTATTCCTCCTGGGCCAACAAAATGTTCTCAGTTCGTGTAAGAGCCGATACCAGAAATCCCACTAGAAACTCATAGGGATACCAGTAGATGTAGAGGAACTCGTGGACAGCATACAGCTCCAGCTCGAAGCCGGACATCAGGTAGATGAGCATTGCACGGAAGCAATTGTACAGCACCCAGGTGGAGAAGTGTGTGCTGTGTTTCAGTGCCGTTGCATGCAGCTCGTTGCCTTCCATGGCACGCTCATTGGCCAGCTGATTCATCAGCGAATCCAGACGCACTGCATCCACCTGCAGCGGATCAAAGTTCTCAATCAGATGCGCCAGCTTATCACGTTGCCTCGCCCGATTAAAGCCGCACAGTCGTATAAACTGATTAAAGGTATTCATGTTGATGCAATAGCGAAAGAATGTTTCCAGATGCTGCTGCACCTTGGGATCACTGGCCACCGGATGCTTCAAATTCAACACTGGCGGCGAATTGAAAGCCTGCACCGAATGCCGCAAAAACTGTTTCATCGACTGTTTGCCATGTGCCAGACGAATGCTGGCGCTGAATAGGTTTTGGAGCACGCTGCGCGAGAGTATACAATGTCCAGACTTGCGGCTATACTCGATGAAGAAGTTCTGCAAGTGGGGAATCGATTAGGAAGGAAAGAGTAGGATATGGAGGCTGCTTACCAGTGCGGAGTAGTAATCCTTATATCGTATTACTTTGCAGGCGTACTTGAAGCGTGCCACCATCTCCTCCAGAAATTGATAACTGGCGGGTCTCTCGCGTATCTTAATGCTGCGCGGAAATGTCGGTGGTTGACTGCGGTCGTGAATGCGCGGTGAGAAGCCCATGGGATTAGGTGCCTCTGCTGCAATAAAATAACTACATTTAATATGCTATTGTCTCTTTTTATTATTAGCATACTTACAGCCCTCAACAGGCTGTGTGCCGCGTTCGATGGTGCGTTTGATCAAAGGCAACAGCTCAGAGGCCACATTGAGATTCTTGTAAATCTCATTAACCGCCTCCTCGGCGTTCTCGGCACTCGCCATGAGCTCCACCTGGTAAATGGCCTGAAATAGATGCCGCATAAATCGTAATCTATGCACCACAGCCATCAGATTTTGTTCCTCGTTTTGTGGCAACTGTTTGCACTTGCGCACCAGCACATCCTCCACATCCTTCAATAGCCCGGCAATGGTTGAGGGCTGTGCCTTCTCCGCTGCCAGCAGCGCCGAATTACCGTATAATTGAAAGTCCTCCTCCTCATTAACTGCCGCTAGGATAATGATATTCTTGATAACCACTATGAGATTTCGCACAGCGATGCAAAAGACGCGCAACGCCTTGTCCTGAATCTGCGATGGCGCATGTAGATAGAGGCAGGTGAATAGCACTTGATCCATGGAATTGCCCTCCAGCCAGGAAACCAAGCAGGCAAACAGAGCATCAAAGACGCCAATCAATTCCGCCGGCTCCAGTCCATCCAGCTTTATGGCGCCCATCTAAAAGCAAGCACAGAAGCTATCGAATCTCAGCAATGGAACCAACAATAACAACTTACTGCAACAGCTGCCTCGAATGAGGGTGGTGGCAAATCGAACTTATCAAAGCCCATGCCCACATCCATTTTGGGATCCATTATCTCAATGGCAGACATTGCCTCGAACAGGCCAAAGAGCACATCCTGCGCCAGCTCACCGGGCAGCAGTTCCTCGCAGGCCGCGTGGAACTCCGTGGTCACATCCACCCAACCGTGAATTGGGTATTGTGTAATGTCTTCGGCGGCACTGCCGCCTCGTATTGCACGCTGTACATCGTTGTCAGCAAATCCACATTCACTCATGCTCCACTCGTCCTGTTCATTGCTGGTGCTCTCCCTCTCCCGTTCTCGTTCGAAATCCCTCTGCTCAGCTGTCGTTCTCATTGCAACAACAGAAGCTGTAGCAGCAGCAGCGGCTGCGGCGGCGGCTGCTGCTGCTGCGGCGGTTGCTGCCTGAAAATCCGTTGGCTGCTCACTTGTGTAAGTTCCTTGCATTATCCCGTATCGACCAACTACGTGATAATTATTTGCTTTTGTCAATTATAATATTTTAGTCAATTTTTTGTACGATTTTGTCGTGCATCTAAGATTTTTAGCAGTGTTGAACAATACTTTGAAAATTGCACAGCACTTAATTAGCTTAGTAGTACAACACTGCGCAAGTTTGGCGCCAAACACGTAACAATATTTAATTGTCAGACAAATCAAAAAAATACATAAATAAAAAGCAATCTAGTTAAATAAAGAAAATATTCAAGTTTTTGAGATATCTTGCTTTCCCTTTCTGTGTCAGTCCGTTTGAAAAATATGATTGACGTAAGTTTAAGCAAATATTTGTACGATTAGCGATATGAATCTCATTTGTACTAGTGCTGAACATCGTAAATAGCACAACACTTAAGCAGTGAGTTTGGCGCCAAAACGTAAGAAATTGAAATATTTTGCAAATGATTAAAAGCAAGCTACATAAATTAAGGAAATTTGACTGGGTCAATCAGCTTATCAGATTTTGTTTTTATAAAATGAAATCAAAATATGACACCTTTTATTAAATAACAGCAGTTCATTGTACCTTGCGGCGTTTTCATTAATTAAAGAAATTGTATTCCATTTCTTTTTTTTTTGACTATGCAGCAGTTTTAGCCTCATTCATTTTTATGCTGACTATTGAAAGTCTCGCTATGTTTAGCTGTTCAACTGCTGGTTAAACGATAAGAAATAAACATTGCTCATATTTGCACACTACTTGTTATCGCAGTTGGTCTTATATTTACATAAGAACAAATGTTAGAGAGAAATGTACTCACAACGAGGTTGTCTTATCAACTGCCCTCAACTGTTATCGGTCGTGCTCCATTTTGAGTCGAAACAAAAAGCTCGCTCAGCTCAGTGTCAACTGAGTTTTTGCTCTCCGCTGAGCCGGAGCGCTTTCTACTTACGGGGCTGCCTCCATCTGATGTCTCCATCATACACATTTTGGGGTTGTCCGTGTCGCCGCGTTGAGTGTGTTTCAAATGCCCAAATAACGGCAATTGAGTGGAAAAGCG
Source organism: Drosophila limbata (assembly GCA_963924055.1). Lineage (NCBI taxonomy): Eukaryota > Metazoa > Arthropoda > Insecta > Diptera > Drosophilidae > Drosophila > Drosophila limbata. Next base: position 21,727,693 of record OZ001355.1, on the reverse strand, counting down.
TCAGTTTCACCAATGCGAGGGGTTGAATTGGTTTGTTTACAACAATTCGGTTTCAGTATCAAATGCGTTGCCCTCGTGGTTAATACGTGCTAACGGTCAACCGCTAAAATAAGTACGACATTTAAAATCAGGGCGGACTATTCAAAGAACAGCCAAGAATACATCTGACGAAGAAATAAATACGAAAAACTAGACCAAGAACAATTTCAACGGAAGGAGACGACCATTAATTAAAATTTATTAGCCAAGTAAGTTCCCTTTTTTTTTTTTAGTCCCATTTCATTTTTTAATTTATGTATTTAGTCCATAAGGGTAAAGTTTTGATTTGTGTGTTTCTATTACTAGACGGTTTTTGTTGCCACTTCTTTGACAGTTTGTTAAACAGTTTGCTGGGTCTGCCGCCAAGTTCTATTATAAAAATACAAGACATATAAAAACAAAACAAATGTATACAGACACATAAATATATATATACATATATTTCGCGTCTAGTGTGTTTCACAAACGACTACAACTTGATTAAATGTGGCTAAAATTTAAATATACACAACACACAATGGCAAAATGAAGGAACTTTTTGGCAAGCGACCAAATCAAATTATAAAAAATTGTCTGACCCAATAAATACAACAACGTCTGGGAATATATGTATTTATTTTATGTGCCACAAATTATTTATTTTAATCATTTTTACAAAGCCAAAACGCGGAAGAAAAAATATTACTGGCAAATTTCAAAACATTTTTATATGTTCGTTATCAAAAAAAGCCTCAATTCTAAGCTTCAAAAATTCTTTGAGTGCAAAAATATAACTTTTTAAATTTCTATGTAGTCTTTTCTTGATAAAGAAGTACATTGTTGTTAATTTGATAAAGAAGTATAATTATTGTATGACTATGTAGAGTGTTATCTCTAAAAATGATGAAGGAGGGGCATTTATTGTTTCAATTTTAACCTCAAATTTGACTCAAGAACTTTTTTGATTTTATTTCAAATTAAAAAAAAAAAACAACTTGAAGTTAAAATAAAATAATATTCAACTATCCATGTTCTTGTGATAAGAAAATTTTATTATCGGATGATTGTAAAGCTTATATGGTTTTCAAGAGTTATTGCATGATAGTTTATTATCAGCAGGATTGATAAAGAACCAAGAAATAAAAATCCACTCGAAGTGTAAATAATAACCTTGGACATGACTTGAAAACATTTTCGAGAATATACCAAATGAAACAAATCTAAAAAAAAATAAAAAATAAAATAAAATAAAAACAAGTTAAACTGACTGTTAAATATTATTTTAATATGATACTTTGTATGTAGCTCTTTTGATAAGGTATTATAATTAGATGTTTGTGCAGCTCTTATGCTTTCCAAGAGCAATTCGGCTGGCAACTAAAGAGTGTTATCAGTAGGAATGGAAACAACTGACTTAAATGATAAACAATTTGACAGAATTTAATTTCAATTTGACGTGACAATTGGCAAAATTATATAGAGCAGGCAAGGAGGGGAAACATGCGAGCCCACAGGACACCACAAAAGACTCGGTATCCTGTCCATAGAATGTGTGATTACAAAATGTTGCAACAAAACCAACAAATGTTCGAAACCACACAAAGGAAAATCCTCACGTACGCGGTAAAAGCAATGAAAATCACAGTCTGCAAAAACTTACAAAGCACACATATCCCCTACCCCCTCTGTCTCTCCCTTTCTCGCTGCCTCCTCGCTGCCTCCTCGCTGACACCCCGGGGCCAAAACACGCATGGCATTTATTTCAATTGATTTGAAAAGCCAGCACAAGCACATAAAGAAGAAATTCCAGATGCCAAGTCCAAGTTCAGTTAGCCAGACTTGAGTTGAATTAACGTTACGTTCCGTTACGTATACGCCCCCCATTACCCAACACATTTTCTTTCGCTTGCCTCTCGCTGAATTCTTTCCTTTTTATGTTGTACTTCTGTATCGATTTGATTGGATTTGATGTTACGAGTTTGTTGTGTTTTACATGCTTCAATAAAGTTTGGCCTGAGCAATGCCTGATGCCTGAGCTTAATCGGAATCCTGTTTTGTCCATTGCCTTACATTCCTTTCATGCTCCTTCTCCTTGGCCACTTGTGCCCTTTTCCCCGAAGCAAGTTAATTGAATTCAAGGAAATGACTGACCGAGAGGGCAACTTTGCTGGAGGTGTGTGCGTGTGGGCCACAAATAAATTGCAGTCATCACAATTGGTAGTTTAACTTTAGTAAGTGGTCTTTAAGCAAACTAAGCCATAATTAGCCCCAATTATGGAAAGGCAAATTAGGAAGTTACTGAAACAATTTTTTTAGTTTTTTATTTACATTTGTTTTAGCTGGAAACTTAACAAGACATTAAAAAAAATGTACTTAGAGAAATAGAACAAATAAACTATTTTATGAACAAAACTAATTAAATTTAAATGCAGAATAAATTTAGAGGTCAAATCATGACCAAAATGATATTTGGATGGAAAATAGGATTACTTTTGACCAGGGAACGCAAATAAGAGTTATAAGAAACTGGATAAACTTTTATTTTCAATTTTTATTAAAAAATTTTAGAATAAAAGTTATTTTACAATTTTTATTATAAAAATTAAAAATAAAATTTAATTTTAAATTTTTATAAAAAAAAAAATATTTAATTTTTATTTTGGCTATTGAAAATAAAAGTTATTTTTCAATTTTTATTATAAAGGTGTATTTCATTCAGAAGGGGATGGTGAGGGGTGCGAGGGTAAAGTCGCTCCGACTCTCCTTGGCTATGTGTTTCTATATATATGTAACTTTCCGAAGTACGCCTTTCAATTCAAAAGACATTTAAATAAATTTTTATTTTTCAACTTTAATAATAAAAATTTAAGAATAATTTTTACTTTCAATTTTTATGATAAAAATTGAAAAATAACTTTTATTTTCAATTGCTGAAATAAAAATTTAAAATAAAAGTTAAATTAAAATTTTTAAATAAAAATTATTTTATAATTTTTGTATTTAGATCGAAAAATAAGAGTTTTCTTTTTTTTTTTTTTTTTGATAAAAACAACAAATAACATTTACTTATTAATTTATATTTTAAAAATTATAATCGTTACTATGAAGTTTGTACTCAAGTAACCAAAAAAAGGGTTTAAATATACATACGTATTCCCCTTAAAGCAGTTAACTGAATGTTAAAGCACCTAAAAGGTTCATTTTTCATGCAATTAAATAAATGAGTCTGCACTTAAACACATGTGTATATTTTATTTGGTCTAGTTTCTGTTTTCCTTTATGTAAATGCCTTTTGGGGATTTATTGCCGGTGCTTTGTTTGTTTATGTAATGAGCAAGGATTTAAGCCTGGCTAAGGACAATTAATGAGCACTGAGTTGGTAATCGGATTGTTAAGCGCATTTGGCTGAAAACCAATTAAGTTAAAATGTTTGCCAATTCACTGGCACTTCAATGCCCTCTTAAAGGGAGCACAAAGCCAGGGTATTCCCAGGAGCAGCTTCAGCTGCTCCTTTGGCTCAAGATGGCAACATAACAATGACAATGACAATGAAAACACATCAAAATCAATCTGTCAACAAAAGACAGCTCGCTCTTGTTGCCTGCCAAGTGCTGTCTTCGTTCCTGACTCACTGAATTTTCAAGTATTTAAATGCTAAACAAAATATATATACCAAGCATATTGCTTAAAAGGGGGAGTTGACTGACTGTCTATACAGATGCCATTATCATTAGCACACCGTCATCATTATTATTATTATCATTATTATCATTATGCTCTCGAGCGTCAAAAGGAAACAGCATGCCGGATCTCATTTTATTACAAGAGGAAAAGCAAACAGCAAAATGGCGCCAACATTGTGTTAGCCAGCAACAGCAAATGGCAACACAAGCAGGCAGCTGAAAGACTATATCGCACTCGCACTCGCACTCCTACCATAAGCCTGAAACCGTGCCCAGAGGCAGCTTGTTGCTACTGCAATTCAACGAAGCGGCAAAAGCAGAAACATCATCATCATTGTCATCATCAGCATGTTGCCTGGCTGGCTTCCTGCCAACAATTTAGCTGCTGTTTGTTTGCTTTTGGCCATGCCCAGAGGTGCAAAGAGAGAGCTCGGCGCACGCGGCGTATGCGTATTGTTCTCGTTGTCAGCGGCTGTTGCAGCAGCAACAACAACAGCAGAAACAGCAACAGCATCAGTGCGAGGCTTAAGAGTTCCCATTTCCCCCCAGGGGATTGGACTCGTGGCAGTATGCTGCCAGATTAGCTGCAGTCTGTTTTAAACAACAACAAGCTAGAAAGCCATGGACGAGTAACCGACTATAAGATACCCGTTAATCCATTTAAATACTTTTCAATTGTATCTATGGTTTTTAAACAAATTACTGCTTGTCTCGGAATCAAGTTTAAAGTGTTGTTTCATACTTTAAAGTTGATTTTAAATTAAAACTTGAGATTTAAGCTTGCTAATTTTTGAAAAACATCTCTTTATCACTGTTATGCAATATACCCTTAACCTTTAAGAGTTTAGGGTATAACAACAACAAGGAGTATAACAACTAAAACAACAACGACATTGGCAACGCCAACAGATTTCAGTGCAAGCACTGTCATGTGGCATATGTAAAGAATTATCTTGCATTTTGCAGCATTTCATTTTAATTGAGCTTTAAGCTTTTTACTTTTTACTTTCGACTTTCATTTCCATTTCCCAGTTACCATGGCATGCAGTTTTTCACTCTTGCTGCTGTTGTTGTTGTTGCTGCCAATTTTCATTTGCATTTTAAGCTGACAGTTCTCGTTATGTGTCCTCCTCCTGCTTCCTTCCTTTTCCTTTGCCTGCTGTTGCCACTAAATGCAAATGCGACAATGAATATAACATTGCCTAGAAAGGGAGAGCGAGAGTGTAGGGGAAAGAGCGAGGCAGAGGGAAAGGGAGAGGGAGAGACATGAGCATATTCGCAATTTAAGCATTACGGGTAATAATATTAATCAAGTTTCTAAATTGGTTTTCTACAATTTAAGCAAAAGTTACACAAATTTAATCAATGTCAGGGACATAAGTGAAGAGACATGTGGATTTCAGCTGTGAATGGATGTGGATTATTCATAAATTTACAAAGCTAAGTGAGTTTAATAGAAAAATTGTAGTTTCTACAGTTATTGCTTAAGTGAAGAATAAAAACGACAAATTTTAAGGCTGTTTTTCAGAAAGGAATAATAAAAAGAATTATTTGATTTAAACGATATCAAGAAATCTAAAAAAAAGTTTCCAAACTCAAATTGAACAAAATATTTGACAAATAAATTCAGGTTGGATTCAGAAACACTTTCCAAATAAAATAAATACTCGTCTCTTCTCGTATGCACCATAACAATGATATAATCATGCTTATTGAGAGATGACACACTTTCCGGTCACCCTCACCAAATTGTTTTGTTTATGGAAATGCAGATCCGTTCTACGTTCTACATTCTATACGCTTATTGCAGAGAGAGACTCGCTTATATATTACATTGGATAGTTTTACGGTCCGTGTGAATGGAAACTCGGGGTGCAATTTATTAAACAAACAACTAATAAATTTGTATTGCCTTCGGTTCTCAGTTGCTTGTCGCTGTATTCGGCATAAGTATTTAAATCTAATTCGAAATTTTATTCGCAATTTGCTTAAATTCAATTGATCCGGTAATGGTTTGGTAATGGACCAGCTAAAGTTAATGGTATCGTTCACCTCAAGTCATTGTGGAAAAACGTGCATTGTTCTGGCTGCGATGTAAGATAAAAGATAAAAGCATTTTAATGTCTTTAGAATGTAACATTAATTTTCGTTTTCGACTTTAGCACCAAGTCAAATGCAAATAAAATAAAGTACGACAAACTAAAAGACAGCTAAATCAACGCTCAGATGTTTGTTGCCAACTGAATATCGTGCCGGGCTTTTAATTATGGCCAACAATAGTTGCAACACCCACAAGCTGGCCGTGGGCAAAGTGTGATAAGGCGGGCAACTTGCAACCTGCAACCTGCAACTTGCAACTTGATTAAAAACTTAAAAAAAAAATCAAAAAAAAAAAATATTTATAAAAAATTAAATAAAATATCAGGCATGTTGCACAGACGACATTGGCTTTCAATTTCAAGTCACGCTCAACATTTTAAATGTTGACTTAAAGCCACACGACAACGACGGCGACGGCGACAACGTCAACGACAACGTTGGTCAGGTCCAGCTTCAGAGTGAGCTTCGGCTTCAGCCGAGCGTGGGCCATTTGTCCAGTTCCCACCTGCCCCCTTAGCACACTCCCCTCTCCCTTCTTTGTCTGGGGTCAAATCAATTCCGCTTTGTCAAGCATACACGCGCACACACACACTCTCACGTACACACCTGTCGGAAAAGCCAGTGACTTTCAATCATATACCCAGCAAACATTTTTAATCGCCAGAGAGGTTTAAGGCGACTCGCATAGAAGTTTCAGGCGACATCGCCTTCTCATCGCTTTTTGATCTCCTTTTGTTAGAGGGTGAGCCACTTCCGCGAAACTTTGGAAAGACTCTTTTGCGAGTCTTCCAAAAGACTCTTCCGCGACTCTCCTAAAAGAAAATAAAAAAAAATGGTGCAGAGACCCTTCGTGTATTTGTTTTTTTATTATTAAGACACTCTGCGAGACAGCGAAAGAGCTTTCTGTGTTTGTCCAGCAACTTGTCAAAGCAGATTATGAATCAACAGTTTTAGCACAACAGGGGAATCGAGCATCAAAATTTAAAAGTTCAAAGTGTGGCAGGTCGGCAACCCTAACTAGTGAGCTACGGGACCAACACTTTGGAGTGCTAGAAAAAATCTGAAATAATTGCTCTAGACGTGGAGCTTATTTTTGTGTTTTGGTCTCGCTAGCAATCGCCGCACAGTGTAAGATTTTGCCAATCTAGGGGGACTTAATTCAATAGCAGTCGTAATTTTAAAGCTATCAACTTGAAATTTGGAGTGAATGTTCGAATATTCCCAAAGAAATTTTTGGACTAAAATTTAAAGTGGGCGTGGCACTTTAAAGGGCGTAAAATACGGAAAAACCAAAAATTTTTCATTTTTTCAACACACAAATCACTATAAAAAAAAAATAAAAAAATGTATCAAAAAAGTGTCAGGTTAGTATTTTTTGTTTTTACTGAAGCCAACTAAAAAAAAATTTTTTTAAAATTAATAATGAAAAAAAAAATTTTTTTTATTTTAAAATTGACTACTTTCGTTATATGTTCATGATTTTGCTTGTAACTTAAAAACTATTGGCCGAAAAAATTAAAAAATGGTTTTGCTTTAAAGATAATTAATTTATTGATAGAAAAAAGTGATTTTCATATTTTTCACTATTTTTTTAAATTAAATAAAATCAACTTAAAGCTGATAAAGTTGATAAGACGAAATAACTTTTTGCAAATTTAGTCAGAATCTGAATTTGAATCACAACTTTCATCATTAGATTGATCATGAGATAATAATTGGACGGTTTGAGGTTGAATACGGAACATCAATCTTATAATCAACGTCTTTTATTGTGCCCTGAAGCCAACTTGCATTATTGGTCATAAATCTGGATTTACCTCTCCTAGATTCACTCCACATCAACTCAAACTCATGACACTTGTTTGTTAAGTGCAACTTTAACTTTATATAATCAATAAAATTGCCAAAAATCATCGCTGCACGCTCTGGAAGTGAGTTAAGCTTAACGGTTCTTATGGTGCTTGACCAAACCTCGTAAAACTATGCGCATGTTATTGCACTCATTGCTAAATTGAAGTCCTTTGGGCAAAATATGGGCAAAATTTTATTTCTGATCCTGATTCAAAATGATTTTTTACAAACGATGTATGTTTTGGTTGATTTGAATGTGATTGAATGTTGTTAGTTTTTTTCCATCAAAAATGGAATACTGTAAAAAATTTACTTACTTTTTGGCGCTTATTTGCCATAAATAATAAAAATTTGCAAAGCCACTTATGAAGAACCTTTATATTGTCAAAAATCAATTATGTTCCAAAAAATATAGAAAAAATTCAAATTGACTGCTCACAGTGACCAAACGATCTAATTGAAAAGACTAAACTTTTTCAACTGCTGAACGTTGTCCGACGCCATTTTGCACGCATTTCAAATGCACCGGTTTAAGAACCGGTAGTTTCTGAACAAAAATTTTTTTGTCTGTTTAATGCTTGTTTTCGTTACATTTAAACATTTCTAAATTGACTCCTAAAAGCTTATTGACCTTAAAAATAATTTTTTTTTGCAATTAAGTCCCCCTAGATTGGCAAAATCTTACACTGTGCGCCGGGAAGATTCATCTTCCGAAAGACTCGTGCGCGACTCGCAGAAGACTCTTTCCGGCGATGGGCGATTGTACAATCGCCCAAATGTTTGCTGGGTATGAACACATATGTACTTCCATTTTCTATAGATATACAGTCATGTCTGGATATGGTGAACAAGTACATATTTGCAAGGGCTGCTGGCAGTATTACAGGTTCTGATTTGGTTATAAATCACATTTAAATGTAGGTATTTTATCAGAGTTAATTGGCATAATGGAAAAATAAGTTTTCAAAATTTTGTTTATGAATTTCTATATAAGGAAAGAATTAGAATTCGAACTTTATCATGCTGTTAGGCCGTTGCACTGTTAATGTCAATAATTCTGTCAATAGCCGCACGTGCTGCAAAACAGACTTACAATTAGTTACATGTAAATATATGTACACATAAATGTTAAATAAATCATTACAAGTTTGTAAAGCGAAATTATAAAGTTTCTTCAATATTAAGACTTGACCGTTCAAGTTCTTACACTATTCGGACACGACTGTATCCATGCATACAGGTCGCTTTAAAACCTTATAATGATTTATTGAACATTTATATGTTTATACACAAATGTGTATTTACGTGTTACTAATTGTAAGTCTGTTTTGTAGCGCGTGCGGCAAGATTTCGTCGAAATAATATAATGTATTCTACGTTTCAAACTATTTTCCGACAAGTTTGCTAAATTATTGACAGTAACATTGCAATGTTAACAGTTCACTTTGAAAGCTCTGTTAATGGTATTAAGCCATGTATGAAAAAATAAATATTGTTTAAATGTTAAATAACATTTTAGGCAACAGATGTTAAACGACATTTTGGTTAGCTGCTGAAAAGCAAAATTTTAATAAAGCTCTTAAATCAAATATTTAATGACAGCTTTAATCAAGTTTTAATAATATTCTAATATTCAATTGTGTTTCATCTCCTTGCTGTAAGGGGATTTCGAGCTTCGATCGCTGTCTCTCAAGTCATAAATCATATAAACTTGAAGTTGTAACAGATAAATACAATTTTAAATATTAAAATTTTAGAGCGCTCGTGACATAACACAAACGAAATATAGCTAGCCAATTATAACAATGGATTTGCATATAAGAATGCAAATGCTGTCGAGCCGATTTATATTTCTTATTAATTATATATTGTTAAACATTCATCATTTAATCTAGTCAGGCAGCTCAGGTGGGCTACATTTAATAATAGATTAATTTAAATAAAAACCAAACTTGACCTTGAATCGTTTAAGCGTTTTATAAATTAAAGCTATTATATTGCGCTATGCATGTAATTATTGTAAAAGACATTGTATCTGACTTGAACAGACCTTTCAAACTGAGAATATACTAGGTAAAGTTATTATCTAATATGCTGAAAGTTTAAATGCAATAAAGAGGCCACTTAAGATGCGAATAAAAGTTCATTTGTTTTTCATTAAAAATAACACATGAATTCATAATCTATTACGAACACTTTTCGGACTATCTGTGCGATCAAATGTCTTAATCATTTAGCTGCAATTTCATTTGCATGCGATACTTAAACAAATGCTCACTTTGCGCACTTAAACGGCGTTAATGTCTTTATAATTATCGATATGCAAACAAAATTGCAGTCGCAACGCGATGACGGATCATTAAAAGTCATTAAACGTAGCACAATATTATCATTCATGCAGGCAAACTACAAAAGGAAATATTAATAATAAATTTAAAAAATAAACAAGATGAATTTGGAATACTCTTGCATTGGATAAACCATTTCTAAAAAATCTCAAAATCTCTTCAGGAATAACACAAATTCCATACAAAAAGTTGCTTTAATAAAAATGTATATATCTTGTGTAAAAATAAATATTTGCAAACAATAACTCAAATATGTTGGGAAATTTTAGGTTTCACAGACTATAAATTCACTTTTAAATAAATTTTTTCAATAATATGATCAAAATAATTCTAATAATATGCAATGAGTTTGGGAAAATCTCCCTCTTGTCATAGAGTATTAAAAAGAAGGAATGGGAAATACAACTAAATAGGAATACGTGTTGCGAGTTAATTTATGAACAATTAACATAACTGAATATTGTGAAACGTTAGTGCGCCACACATAGAATAAACATGTGTAAAGTGTCAGTTAGACTGTTTATAATGACAGACCGCACCAAATTGCCTTTCAACACGGCCCGTCAGTTTTTGGCTAACCGAAAACAAAAACAAATCACAACATTTTGATTGCCGCCTCGTTGAAGTTGTAGCTGTAAAGTGGATGCCTCATGCCTCATTAGTCACATGACGTTGCAAAAATCAAATCAAATGGAAATGGAAATTTGAAATGAAAATCAGAATGAAAATTTACATGCCAATTTTCAAAGACAATGCAATTTCTGGTGTCATAAAAACCAAATTAGAATTGCATTCGCAGGGTTTGAAAATTGAGTTGCTAATTCGGAATATGATTAGAAATTGTGCGCATCAAATTGAACAAATTTTCTAATTATAATTGTGACTTTTTTTTAGCTTAATTTGTAAATATGTTAAACCTTTAAGCAGCGTATACGCAATTTATGCATTAAGCATACGCCATGTAAGCCACCTTTTGAGCTCAATGAACACCAAAAATGATTTATTTATACTTTTTATGGTTGGCAGTAGCATGACATGCCAAAAAAAAAGACGGTAATCACATTACCTTAATTAGGGACACAGAAGCACAATCACAATCATGTGATGAATGTTAAAATAATCGTTTAACACCTGACAATTGACCACATCAAAGAGTTGTGTTTGATCAAACATGGCTGGTAAGACAAAGAAGCAAAGGCTTGGCTTGACTTGACGTGATTAAATGGAATTTAGCGGAATTGATTGTCAGAATGTGTCTGAATGTGGGATCAATTTAGAGCTTGACTAAAACTAAAAACTGGTTCTGAAATTAACCGCAAATTAGCACAGAGTTGTGTAAGTATTGTGCGTATTTTCCATGGTGACTAAGCTAATATTATTACCGACATTTGCATATAAATTGAAAAACTTGAAAAACTTTCCACTTATTTTTTGACACGTGCCCATAACAATGACAATAAAAGAATAAGTAATAATTTGTAATAATAATAATAATAATAATAATGCGCGCGTTTACGGTCAAACAGATCCATAAACAAAATAATAAAATTCTTGTCAACAAATGCGAAATGAAAATCAAGTCAACAACCGAAACTGAACTGAAATAACTTAATGATCATAATAGTATATAAATATTTTAAACCTATTCACAAGATCCGGGGTGCGGGGAGTGTCTGGGACTGTCTAGTAATTGACGAGAGCGCACGCCCGCCAAAGTAAACAAAATCTCAAAACGAAAACAAAACAAAAAACATATAAGCAAAAAATAATAAAAGAGATACACCAAGTGTAGTGCGGGCGTTGTCAATGCAAACAAACCCAACAACAACAAAACTGACCTCCACCTCCACCTTCATCTCGAGAATTGCGAGTGCTGTCTGAGTGTGCCTCGGCCATTGTCGCATATTCCATTTCCATTTTCATCTCGATTGATATTGATATTAATGCGCTATCTTCCGTTCCATTCTATTTGCCAGCGAGAGTGTGAGTGTTTGTATGGCAAACAAAACTATCTAGATTTCATCTCGCTCCATCAAAATGTTAAGAGAAAAAAAGGTGACAACTATTGGGGTCTATTTTGCATAAATGCACTAAAAGGGCACGTAGCAATGCAGCTGTCTGGCGTGCCTGACATCCATGGTCACATTAATCAACCGCTAGCTACGCTTCTATAGTCACTTTAATCGTTTTCAAAAAATATCAAAATAAGCATGCATATCATTTCAATTTCAGTTACAAATTGCTACAATACGTTCCACAGCCAACTACGTGGAAGAAAACTCCTGTCAAAGTTGCCAGATCATTTGACAAATATATGTACTTATGTTCCACATTGCACTAAAGACTCAAGCGCAACCAACTTAACGCAAGCGGAAAGTCCTGCTGATGTCTGTCAATGTTAATAAATCAAATAAAACCTTGCTCAATTAATATTTTTGTCAACTCACTGCGGAAGTTGGTGAAAAGTTGACCACTCACTGCCAACTCCAAGCAGCCGGAAAGCAGCGGTTTTAGCTGACCGACAAGAACCATTCACAAACTTGTCACGACGCCAAGCTCAGGTGCGGTCTCTCTCCCACTCCAGCACTCTCAGCAATCAGCTGCTGATGAGCAGCAGATCTCTGAGCGAGCTTTCTTTTTATTATACTTACTCTCACACGAACAGTTGTTTGCCTAATCCACTCGTGTGGAACCAAATGCAAATCTTACTCTTCTTGTCTCTGCTTCCACCTTCATCTTCAGCACACAATCACACACACCGTCGGACACACATGTACTGTATACAGCGCCTCATGCTCAATCAAACGAAGCATTGATGCCGCTGTTAGCGTCGCTGTCGACGCCTGCTGCGATGTCCATAGAGCTTTAGCTTTTGTTGTGTCCGGCAATTCGTATGCTCGTGCCTCGTGCTCAGTTGCGATCGGCAGCAGGCAATAACGGAACCAGATCCAGCCAATACAGTGAGATTGCAATTTCGCCTCACTCGCTCGCTCTCACTGGCTGTGTGTGTGTGTTTGTGTTTGTGTTTGCGTGTCACTCTACCCAATAACTATATAAAGTGCAAACAGCTGCGATGTTTGGCATTCATTGTTTGCACAAGGGAACCTAAAGCTCGTTGAGCCCAATTTAACTCCCACAAGGACCTTAATCAACATAATTTGCATTTGCAATTCGTTTATGTGTGTGTGCCTGTGTGTGTTTGGTGTATGTGTTTGAACCCTGCCAAAATTGCATAATAAATTAACATTATTTATAACTGTCAAAGTTGTTAAGTGTTTTTAGCCATTGAACTGTGCTTGTGCGCAAAAAGAAACATACAAATAAATCAAATAACGCTAAACAAAGCAAAAACAAAAATAATAAATATAAATCTGCTGGAAAATAAACAAACGTCGCAAAACAATAAAAGAAAAATATTTAAAAAAAAAAAACCAAAGAGAAGCGCGCGCCAAAAAGCAAAACGAACTTTTGTGTTTTTTCCCCTCTCTTTCTCTCTCCGTGTGTTATTTTATTTATACGTTAGGGATTTTCCTAACGCTTTGAACATTTTACCAACGATCTGTTCAATCAATTTATAAGAAATGGAGGTGCAAAATATGCGCGAGCAGCCGCTACTGCAGAGCAAATGCCGCATCCTTGACTCCAGATGTGCGGTAAGTGTGGCAAGAAGAATTTATATGTATAATCTAAAAAATTCTATATAGTTGATCGAACCCGACCCCGACCCGAGCCCCAACCCCCTAATCAAACATAAACAATGTCCGTTTGCGTGGGTTCTATTTCCATTTCCACTGCCAAAGTCGTGCACTTGGCAATTGTTTTGGGCTGCATTGCGTGGGGAGGGGGGGAGGTTCCTCTATAAATATAGAGCCAATAATAGATTAAGATAATGTAAACATTCACTACATTGTATGGATGGATGTAAATAAATCTGTTTGAGGGAGGCGTGGCCTCTAAAATACGCAACTAAAATGCAATTAATTTAGATTTTTAGCAAAATATTCGAATTATTCGAAAAATATCAGAGCAACGATCTTGTGATTCCATCTTCACACTGGGCAACAAATTGGGATAACTGTTATGAACGGGTTGTTTTTACCTTTTTAATATTTGGCTTATTTAAAATCAAAATTATGTTTTAAATGTCAATTAAATAAATTAAGAAGCTGTTTTTAAGTGCCTGTTCCAGTTTTTTGCCTACTATTAGGATTTGTATAATAAATTTCAGATTTCATTTTTAAATTAACTTGTTTATTGTTAATTTTCGAGTTCCTGTCTTATATTCATAACAATGTATTTAATGTGTTTACCAGTTCTAAGAGGTTTGTTAATTTTCGAAAATATTTCAACAATTTTTAAGTAGTTCTGATATATGCAAATCATTTGTTAACCCATAATTTATGATGCCTGTCAAAATGGTACATGAAAAGCAAATTTATATGCTGCTAATGCCTGGTCGCTGGCACTGAAAAATGGAAATTGGAAAATGGGCTGGGAAAAATGCAAGTACGAAAGTGGTTCCACATGTGCTTCAAATTAAAATGTTTGCCTTTCATCTAAGAGCAATAAATAACCATAACAAAACGACAACCAAATTCACACAGTAGCGGACATAGAAAACGGACAGCACAAAAAAGCGGCTTTTGAGATATTCTAAAGTTGTTATTTATTCGAAAATAGAAACGCTTATGAAACATAGCAACTAATAATGTTTAAGATATTAAAAGTAAATTTGTTGAAAGCATAGGTCCTTATCTTCCAAAGAATCCTTAACTAAAAAATTTAAATAATTAATCATATACAAACAAATGTATTAAAGGGTTTTTTGAGATATATCTCAATGTTATGTTGTATTGTTCTTAATGATTCTATATACGAATGTCGAAGAATATTACTCAGAATACGAAAATTCGGAAAAAAATTAGGAATCCAAAATTAGGAATCGAATAATTAGGAATCCAAAATTACGAATCCGAAATTTGGAATATAGTTATTAGGAATCCTAAATTGGGAAAACAAAAATTGGGAAGACAAAATTTGGGAAAACAAAAATTGGGAAAACAAAAATTAGGAAAACAAAAATTACGAAAGAGCCGAAATCAAAAATATGTTTCATAGTTAAAATTCCTAATTTATGATTCCTAATTTTTTCTTTTCAATTTTGGATTCCTAAAACTTTATTCTTGGTTTTTTTTCTTCTTTTTTAAAATTCCTTTAAAAAGTTTCGGAATTCGTATGAAGTACCGTTTTTAATAACCTCTGCTTTAAATAAATAATTTAATGCGCAAAAGTCATGGAATCCATTAGATTTCTTATTGTTACAGTGGTTATATGTGAAGGTATAATTCACTTATTAAAAATTGTATCCAATTCAGATAATGTTATGGGTCTGTTCTTTGTAACGAAAGCCTTGTGGATATGTCAAAGATTTTCGAACGGAAGATTAGGACTATTTCCAGGCCAGTCCAATATGTTTACTACGACACTAATGCTCGAGTTTTTCAAGTGCCGTCCTATCAATTTCAATTATTTTTGACATTTCTCATATATTAATTTTTTTTCTGTTTCTTTTTTCTATCACGTTACGATAGGAAAACGCGTCGTTAATTTAAAGCAAACGAACCAATCTATAAGCTAAAAATGTTTTGCAAAAACTTCTTTAAGTTAGCTAATAAGAGTGTCCGGATGTCTATGTCCGCCACTGTATGTATAAATTTATATATAGTCTCGTACAAACACATGTGTCTGGGTCTTAACGATTTGTTTTGTCTACTTGCACTTTTCACAGCTGAACGATTTATATCCGATCGCCCGTTTGACACATAAATTGGAGGTGCTAAACATGTCGTCGTCGTCGTCCACTGTGGATAGGGATGCCGCCTATACCATTGAACAGGTCAAGGCTGAGGACTTTGAGGAGGTTCTCTGCATGCTCAAGACATTCTTCTTTAAGGTATGTTATATTTACACTAATTATGTATATTAATTTAGTAAAATTAATTGTAGTTCTTATTTCACTCATAACAAAGTCAACAATGTAAACAAATAAGCATAATGAATATTGATTAAAAATCACGTGACAACTTTGGCGAAAGATCAGCTTCATTAAATTCACCTTAAGTCGTTTTTGCATTTTTAAGCTGCATAAATTAATAATACCAGCTGAAAATGTATCACAAGTGGGTATTATAAGTCTTTGTAAATTTAGGTAACAGTTAAGAGAAGAAATCTAGTTCGCAGTATTCTATTAATTTATCTGTGTGTCTGAGAAATTTAAATTTACCTTATAAATAGCCTTGCCATTTAAATATTCTGAAAATTTTATAATGATCGATTGATAAGTATGAAAATTATGTAAGAATATAGTTAAATTCAAATCTCATATGAAACCCACCGGGTATCTTGCAGTCGAGTACACTCAGCTAACGCACTATAACTTGTTATGGTTGGAAACTTTTGAGATTTGTTTACATTTTCGGAATACCCTCATAGCAAAGTGAATGGAATTTTATCCTTGCCAAGCATAACGTTGAGTCATTCGGGAAGTCCCTCTTTGCAACGTCACATTTAGTTCTTTTTTCCCAATCTTTAATCTTTGGAATACGAAACCCGTTTAATCAGTTCAGTTCAGTTCAGGTCATGTGAATTTCAATGCGAATATGTGTTGCTGACTTTGAAGATCATCGACTGTTTAACTAGTTCTCGCAAATGAATCGTGAATTCGATACGCCGAACTGTCCAAGCAAATCTTGTAACATGCACTTCCACTCCAGTTAACTTTACTCAACTTATCTCAACAAAATTTTTATTTTATTCTATTATTTTTCAAGTTTATGCAAATTATGCATAGCACGCCTCAACTTACAATAATACAATGTATAGCTCCGGTTCCGTTCCGCCGCGCTATAAATTAAATTATGAATAATGTCGATTGGAGAGATAATAAATTTGCATTGCATGCTTGTATAAATCATTTAAATATAGATGATTCGAGATTTGAGGAATGAAATGAGATTTGTAATCGTGTCACGTAATTACATAAACAATTTGTTCAAAGCTTCTCAATCCATCTATCATTCTAATAATGCTGTCTGTATCGTTTGAAACCTAGCTAAAATTGGACAGACATTTATAAATTGATGCATATCTCATAACTGATCAATAACCTGTTTCCTGGCGCGTGGCCAGAAAAATTTCGGTTCACAAATATAAAGCTTGTTTTTGATGATGCACAATTGTTTCTTTTGCAGGATGAACCACTGAACACATTTCTCAACCTTGGCGAGTGCAAGGAACTGGAGAAATACTCGATGAAGTCACTTAAGGATAATTGCTCATACAAGGCGGTCAATAAAAATGGCGAAATCATTGGTGTCTTCATCAATGGACTTTTACGACGAAGTGTAAGCTTACAGCACCTTTTGTAAAGTACATTATTTTATTGATCATCCTTAAATATTTCAGGCTTCAACCGATCCACCAGCAGAGAAGGCAGCCGATGGTTGTGAACATAAAAAATTTCAGAAGATTCTTGGTTTAATGGATCACGTAGAAGAAAAGTTTAATATCTTTGACCTATATCCCAACGAGAATGTGATACTTGATGGCAAAATAATCTCCGTTAACAGCAATTATCGCGGCATGGGCATTGCGGGCAAGCTCACGGAACGCGCCTACGAGTTTATGCGGGCGAACCAAATCTCTGTTTACCATGTCATGTGCACCAGCCACTTTTCGGCGGTTGTTATGGAGAAGTTGGGTTTCCATGAGGTCTTTAACCTAAAATATGCCGACTACAAAAAGGATAATGAGGTCGTATTTAAGCCAGCATCACCACATGTCGCAGTACGCATTCTGTGCAAAGAACTCGACAAGGATACGCCGAAATCGTTATTGTAATTCAATTAAAATAGTATATATACTATGTATTTATAGAAAATATGTGATTTTTTAGTTTGTAGTTCGGTGGCGGGTTCCAAAAAAAAAAAACATTTCCGATCGAGAATAGTTCATTTCATTCACTCTGTACTTTCAATTAGTAGAAAACAAAATGATGAAAAACAAGTACAATTTATATAAATATTTATGTAATTTACTCACCCGTCGCAACGTTATCTTAGTGTTTTGAAAATGTGCTCAAAGTATGCTATTTAAATTGCAATAAACTAATAATAAAACAAGTAATTACAATTAATTTAATTCCCTTGTGTTTTCCGATAGTAATCAACACTTATTAAAACGCTATAAATAAATTAACTTCCATAAGGGAATTACCTCATTTATTAAATAATATAGCAGTAATTTCCCTGCATATGGCCGCCATTAAATAAAATCTACAAAAAGAATTCCCATAATGTTGCGGCCGTTAACTATATTTTAAATATTAACTGCTATGTCCCACAGTTTGAGAAATGTCCCTCAGCAAATACCTTAGGATTTAAAATAAATTTGCCACTCTTTAGTTATATTGTATGAATAATTACAATTAAAACGGTCAATTTTAGCAAAAATAAATATCTATTTTGAATCTAAATATATACAAAATTTGTCAAGATGATTTAAAGGTGGAAAAAAATAGTTACTTGGCCGCAGCTCTGCCCAATGGATCTCTGGCCAGGCGTTCCACCATGCGACGCACTTGCTCCTCGTTGCCATATTTTTGTGCATCGGCAACAACAGTCGCATGATGGGAATTTGCTTCCGCTGAGATTTCGTCCCTTATTTGTTGACTTAATTGAAACGAGTGCCTGCAATGTGTTGCGACAACTTTAGGAAGTGTAGTTCAAAAGGCAAAATCTAAATTTGATACTGACTTGACTGAGCTAAAGCCAAAGATGGCACCTATAATGCCCAGCGACAATAAAAACAAAGCCACCTTCCAGTTGGAGACGCGATTCAGGCCTCTAATGCCATAGTAAGGGCCAGGACTGGGATTATAATTGGGTTTCACCTCCCATGGCTGATGTGTGGAGTCTCGAAGGCCGCCGCCTCCTGGATTCCATAACAAACTGTCGTCGTAATCCTGCCGCGACGACGGCTTCACCAGCGTCTGATATGCCTCGGTTATTTTGACAAATCGCGCTGCTTCAGCAGTTTTTGCAGCATCCGGATGGTACTGAAAAATTTTGGAATATAATTAATGAAGTGTCCATCTGAGTTTTTAATTATTTATTGCACCTGTTTGGAGAGCCTCAGAAAAGCATTGCGTATGTCCCGTTTGCTACAATCATGACTTAGATTAAGCACATCATAGTGGGTTTCAACCTTTTTGGCATTTAACTTAGCACTCTGGGCAAAACTGCGCATCAAATAAAATTTAGCATTATTTTATATAACAAAAAACAATGCAACCGCATTCGTTACCTACTTACGTTTGCTGGTCGCTTCCACGGCGAGCATGAAACTCAATGGTAGCCTTATCATATTGAACGAATCCCTCCTTTAATTTCCAGTGCAGCTCAAAAATAAACAAATAAACAAAAAAATACAAATAATTTTACTCCATTTGTGTGCGTTTGTTCGTCCAAAATAAAAACATTAGTGTTGAAAAGTTGACATATTGTGGCGGTCGTTCGATAGTATCGATATATTTGGACAATCGCTGTCATCGTTTGATATCGATGACATGACAACCAAAAAAATAGCGCTCCAATCAATAAGAAAATAACAATAAATAAATTAAAATGAGTGGCGAAAAGAAAGCAATTGAATTGCAAATGCAAGTGCGACAGAACGCACGCGAATATCAGAATTCGGTTAAAGATCTGTATTCATGGGAAAAGGAAATCAAAAGCAAGGAAGAAGCATTGAAACATGCGCCCGCTCCCAAAATCCAACCTAAAGTGAGTTGCACATGCCGCAAAAGCGTAAACTATAGTACATAATATTTGTTATTCTCGAATGTTATATAGAGCGCACCAGTGCGCAGTCATGTGGCACAGGCAAACGAGACAACAAAGAAGCCAACAACGACGGATAAGAAAGTACAAGAATGTGCCACAGGTAGCCCCGGATGCTCAGCAGCTAGCACGCCTACTGAGAAGCAGGACTTGCCCCACGATGCGTTGGCTCAGCAGCACAAAAAGGCCAATGACATTAAGGATCGTGGAAACAGTTATGTAAAGCAAGCGGACTATGAAAGAGCCATCGAAGCATACACCGAGGCTGTAGACATTTATCCATACGATCCCATATACTTTATTAACCGTGCATTGTGTCACATCAAGTTGGAACGGTAAGGAGAATGTTCTATTCCCACTTAGTAATACTCACTTTTCATGTTCTCAACAGTTATGTTAACTGCGTTGATGATTGTGAGGCAGCAATCGCGCTGGACAAGCTGTGTGTTAAGGCCTATTATCGTCGCATGCAGGCAAATGAATCGCTGGGCAATAATATGGAAGCTCTCAAGGATTGCACCACTGTGTTAACGTTGGATCCCAAGAACTTTGAAGCCAAACGCAGCTTGGAGCGTATAAATGAACGCTTGCGAAAAATTTGTAATTTCTTGAAATGTCTTATAACTTAACAAGATACTTATTGAGATTCATTGCAGCTAATAACCACGGTCCAAACTTCAACGCAGCACGCGATGATTTGATTGATATTTTGCCATTTGATAAACCGGCCTACAGGCGCTCGAAGAAACCCATGCGTCGTGTGCCGGTTGTTGACATTATATCGCCAAGACCCAGCTTGGATGAGTCCAAGAAATTACGCATATCGGATGACGATATTGACAAAATCTTTAACAGCAATTGCGGCCCATTTGAAGAAGTGAAAAGGGAAAATGTGCCGAAACCTGCAACTCAGCCAATTTCCATGGAAACAAACAAAAAGTTGGATGTAAAAAATCAGGAATCAAAGCAAGCGTCTGCTCAGTCGAAAGTCAACGATATTAGAACAAACTCAACAGAAAAACTTGCCAAAACTACTTCAAAAGAGGACTTAAAATCAAAAGATTCCAACAAGAATATAAATTGTGTCGGAAAAACAGTTCTGCAAGTTCCACAAGAGGAAGTGAAAGTACAAGATTCTAATAAGATTAAAAAGGAACCTGAAAAGACTGTGGAAACTGTTAAATCCAGCTATGAACCCGAACCGCAAGTAAAAGAGACTTCAGTTACCTTAATGGAGGTATGAAATTTTTTATTGATATAAATATATATATTAAAATATACAATTTTTCAGCATGTACCAGTATCGCCGGCCGGCACAGCTCAGTTCTATATCACCTGGAAAGAATTAACTCCAGTTCAGAAGTATTACTATTTAAAATCGATAGAAATACCAAATCTTTGTAAAATACTTGGCGCTGGATTCGATTCGGATACATTTACGGATCTGCTGCGCACTCTGCAGGACTTCTATGTGCCCAACAAGGAGCCTACAACGGCAGCTGTGCTACTGGAAATATCCAAAAACGATGAGTTCACCATTTTGGCAATGCTTATGTCCCAGGAGGAAAAGAAAAGTAAGAATGTTTTCTCTCTATTTCCATAAGGTAATATATTTTAATTATAAATTTATCTATTTAGTGGTTGCTGTTGTAATGGATGCCATTAAGGAGTTTCCGAAGAGCAATAAAGAATTATTGGATAAACTGGGCAAAGCCTATAATCTGGCATAAAACTTAAGTTTAAAGAATCCAATAAACTTACATTATTTGCTTCAGATTGTTAGCTCAAACATTAAGAAGTTTTTAAAATGTTAATAAAAATAGAGAAAGTCATGTAAAAATTAAAAAAGTATATGCAATACGCTTTAAAAGCTCAAAGCACAACTTAAATAGAAACAGATGTGGACATAAAACTTTATTTGTTAGGCTCAACTCGAGTTAATGCTAATATTTCATTAAACATCAACAAAAGAAAACCATTTGCAATAACAGAGTAAATAATGAATATCAAGTTTTTGCCAGAAGTAACTGAATACCATGTGCATTAAGGAACGAGAACACGAACAACGCGTCGGCCAGACGAGCAATGAATATTAAATAGCAAATTGAGTAATATGAATTAGTGTAATTTACATAAATCAACGTATTAATTCAATCAGAGAAAGCTTCTACCTAAAATGTAAGTATGTATATATCTGCATATCTACAGTATGTCAAATAATTGTTTTGACAAAATAACAAATTTATAAAAATATATAAACTCAATAAAATGAAAGAGAAAACCACAGTAAAAGAAATCTTAAAGTTGAATTATCTTGTCAAAAGAATTACTTGACTAACTGTATATCTCTATCTCTCAACCATATAATAGGTATGTATTTCTTGTAAACAAACGGCTCCATTAAGTGATTTAAAGTTGAAACTGAGTGTTGATGGGTTAACTGCAGGGCAATATCATTACAACCCAATCTAATCCACAGAGGGGGCGGTTGTACACACTCGAGAGAATTCTCGTCAAAGCCGAAGCCGGATTTGTGTCAGCATTCGGGTCCCCAGTCCATTAATTGCGTGAGAGCCGACGGCCGACTCGGTCTGTATTAAGTAAACGTACTGTGATTTAGCTTATGTCCATTGTTGCCGCTTGCTAGTTATAATTTAATTTACATTTTTCTCGATCTTATCGTTCGTACGAGTCTGTGGCTCGCTTGCCTATGCCTGTGTGTGTGAGAGCGACTTTACGTAGTTGCCAGATGAGCGCAAAAGTGAGCAAGCGCACTGGCAACTCCGCAGCCGAAGCTAAGCTTCATTAAGCAGAGCAGAGAGAAGATGGAGAGTCAGCGAACGGAGCGCATGATCGGCCAGTTGCTGTCCACACTCTAACAGATTTAGATATCGCGCGCTCTGACTGAATGACAAATATTAAATAAAATTAAATAAAATAAGAAAAATACACGAGTTACATACATACATAAATAAATACATGTGCATCGCGTATACGAAGCGTGAAACACAAAACGATCAAATAAACGTAAACAATTACTGTTAAGCACTATCGTCAAACTAACGGAAATTTTGTGTAAGTGTGTGCGTGCGTGTGTGTGTTTGTGTGGCAAATTTAAATACAAAATAATTTATAAAATCAGATTGCAACAAAAAGAGAAAGCAACAACAACAATAATTGTACTAAACAAATCATGTGTATAGTGCTTGATATATTTTGTTGTTGTTTGTTGTATTGTTACACACACATAAAAACAAAACTAATTTAAGCAATGAGAAAAGCGGCTCGGTGAAAACCCAGAAACAAAAATTTTTTTGCAAATTAAGAAAAGCCGTAAAATGTGTGCAAGTGGGCATAGCAAACACAAATGCCTATGTGTGTGTGTGTGTGTAACAGTATATAAAGTACGTATGTACGTACTAAGTTTGAACATATAGCTAAAAAATGTGCAAATAATCAACTGGCAAAACAATGAAACTCCCACCAAAATCATAAAACACGCGCAGCATCAGCAAAATAAAAAAAGAATCACAATACAAACAAAGCTCAGCTCAGCTCACAAAGCGGGAGAGTGATAGAGTGAGGGAGAAGTATAGCGAGAGACAGAGATAGAGAGAGAGAGAGTGAGCGAGAGCGAGAGAGGGAGAAATAGATGAATACTAATACTAATGTACAGCCACGTACATAGTTTACCTTTTATTTATTTATTTAAATAACAAAAAAGTTAAAAAATCAATCAATTCACTGAAAAGTATTTAAAAATATTTAGCAACAATTTTATCGAATTCTTTTAAAGAATGCAAATTAATTTGTTTGTTGTTGCTGTTGTTGGTGTCTTAACTTTGTCTGGCACAGCATCTTCAAAGTCAGAGATCTCAGCGCAAAGTGCCCGCCCACCTGCCTCACGAAGTGTCTAATTTATGCTGGGTAACCCCCCGTTTTTATCTCAACCCCTCGCCAAACCAAAGACGTTAACCAAGTTCAAATCCAAGCAGACGATCTCGGCCAGTTTGCTTTTTTTTTTACTCATTTTGCGTGAGCCTCTTGTGCGCTTTAACGTAGTTCTTGTTATTGTTGCTCTTAGTGTTGCTGTTGTTTTTGTTGTTGTTGCTGTCGGTTTCTTCTTATTTGCGCTTAACGCTTCATCGCTCGTCTCAACCTGTGCCATGTGTAAAACAAAAAGTAAAACATCTACCATCCCAATAGTCCAAAATAAGACAACAATAACAACTACAACAGCAGCTATAATAATAACAGCATGAGCGTCACAGACAACAAAAACAATGAATATCAGCAAAAGACATAAAATTTAACCGGTTGGTCGAGTTTCAAAGCCGCCGTCGTCGCAACAACAAGACTAACAGCACCAACAACAACAACGGCAACAACAGCAAAAACAGCAGCAGCAATAATTTGTAAAAGCAGCAACAACAAAAATATATATATGTATATAAGATAAATAAATAAATAAAAGCAGCTTCAGGAGCTAAAACAAAAAAGTGTGCCGGAAATCTTCGCATAGTTTCTTTTCTATAGATCCGCTTGGCTTCTATTTCTTTTTATACTTAGATCAAACCAATTGGAATTTGATTTTGATAACAGTATTCAAGTGGAATATTCCATGAATTTTTGCAAAATACATGCTAATTGTTTATAATTTCATCACGATAATTATATTAAAATGTCGAGGACAAATTTGTTTAAGGTATTTTTATTGAGGATTCTTTTTATTCAAAAGTTAGTTTGGTTTTTGACGCTTCCTAGCTTTTATTTATTTAACAAAAATGTGTTAATTAAAAGACTGCAGTTCAAAACACATTCTTGAAATGAAACGTTTATGAATCATATAATTTATATATTATATTAAGCAGCTATTCTTAAGATAAAATGCACTTGAGTACATGATGACGCATTTGGAACAAGTCCTAAAAGAAACCTTATGTCGATGGTCTTTATATACATATGTTTTGTGGTGTCGTAAGTGAGACTAGAGACAACGTGTTTGATTAAATCTTTAGTGTTCAAATGCTAATTAGATTGATTAGTATTAATATTGACGTTGTCTGGGCACACTTCCATATACATATGAACATATATTGAAATTTTCGCCAATCTGTGCCTATTTGCAGTTGTACAAATTGAAATCATGGGTTGGGCAATGTATGAAAGTCTGGTTATCATCACCGTTCTGGCCAACATTGAAGCTAATCCGACTGTAATTGAAATGTTGTCGAAAAAAATCACATGCCGTCGGCAATTAGCACAGCAGCAATGGCAAAAGCAAACGGCAAATACGAGTGTTGGCATTTTATTATTTTTGTGATTTATTTTGAATTTATGTCATATTTATAACTCAATTTTGTGGCCAACTCGTGTAGTTTGTGGCCGGCACGCTATTTCAATGCAAAACAAAAAAAGACAGACTGTTATTATAAATTGTTGTTACCGCTGCTGTTAGGGGTTTTTTTCTTCTTTTTTTATTAATATGCTAATAAAATGTTAAACATTTTGGAGGTGTGAGCAAAAAGTCAAAGATTTGACCGAAAAGCGACGAAGGCAACAAAAATTGTTTGCGTTAGTTGTTGCTGTGTCTCAAGGATGAGCGGGCCAAAATGAGCGCCCTGCCAGCAATTGGCCAACAGCAATCGAATCACCTCTGACTTTAACTTCCGGTTGGAGCTACTGTCAATAACAACAACAACAGCACGTGAAAAGTATCTATAGATCTTTGTTTTGCTATGTTGCGTAGCTTCTTCAACTCTGTCAATGATTCTCCCAATTTATTTTTATCTTTATTTTTTTTGTTGAGAATCTATTTTATTTATATTTCTATATAAATTGCTAAAGTTTGTTCTGTTGTTGTTGTTGTTTCTAGCTGTTGCGTCAAACTAAATCAAATCACTTGAGTTATTTAAATATAAAAGCATTATTGTTGCTCCGCTGGGATAAGCAAAGTTTTTTTGTGCAAAATGTATCCATATCTCAGCACGTCGCTGAGTCGCCAAAGCCGAAGCGTTAATTTAATCAAAATCATTGCGACAACACGACGTCAATGAATGCGACAACAACAACAACAACACCAGCAGCAACTAAAGACGATAGTATGAGGCAAAAGTCTGTGCTGATTGAGTACATTACTACTATATTGATGTCTCTTACAATGTAAAATTAAATAAAAATTATTTAAAGAAGAACTACATATAGAGATAACGATAGATATATCTGCAACATTTTTGTTGCGCATTTAAATAAACGAACAAGATAAAACCCTATAGCCAGACATCATTATTTAAAACGCAATTAAAAAGCCAGACAAATACATACATATAACGATAAAAAGCATCAGTCAATCATTTGACAATGATATATGTATTATTATCACATTTGTGCAAATCTAAACAGATCTTAACTTTAAACACTTTACTTTTTTGTTGCATACTTATCTGCGTTTTCCCAGAAAACAATCTTTTTGAAAATCTTTGAATTGTTCTGACGAAATAAGAAATGAAATAATTAATTTAAATCTATAGAGTGTCTCTCAGTTAGATTCATAATATATTTTCTCATTGTAATTTTCGACGAGCACGTGCTCATTTCTAAGGGAATTACGTATTCCAGCTTACAGTTTAACTACATATAAAATTAAATGCATTATAAGTAAGAAAACTGAGGCTCGTAAGTTGGCAAAGCGTTTTGTTTATCACGGTTTCAGTATTTTTTATTTTTTTTTTGCTGCTATCCCAATGAAACTTGTGGTCCAGAGGGTAAACGAGATATCAAGTCAAGTATATGTCGAAATTACGACGTCATGTTGCTATCATGCAAAAGACAGAGCGAGAAGAGGGAGGGAGAGACTGTACTTAAGTATTTGAAATATGCAAAAGCACAGATCATGTTGTAAGCCAACATTATTATTGTAGCACAAACACTTAATTCTTTACAAAACTGGCTCGATGAGACTTGTTGTTGAATAGCAAATTCCTAGAATTATGGAAAACCAGAAAAAGCCAACGACGGCTTCATAATAATAATAAAAAACAACAATGGCTGGAAACTTTGTAAGTTGTATTATTATTATTTAATGCTAGTCAAATTGCAGTTTTTCTAGCAAAAAACAAAGAACGAAATTCGATCAATGGAACTTATAAATAGAAAGCAAGAATCATTTAATTATTGTAAATTATTAAAAACAATTCAATGTTTATTTGTAGCACAACGATCGAAGTCATGCTGTAGTCTGTAGATAGATCGAAAGGATGCCACTGGAGTGTAAAGGTTTATTGGACAACTACTTTTGGACATGAATATGGAATTTGAATTTCCGGACTTTTGTAAGTATAATGAGTAATCTATAGAAATATAGCAAAATTAATGATGAAATCCATTTTAATTTAAGCAAAACTTAATTAAAAATCGGCGTCAAATTTTTTGACATTGGCTTTTTTCTTTTTTGCTGAATCTAGGCATATTTTAATATCAATTTGAAACAAAGATTTGAAGACATTGCCTTGGTAATCAAATGCAAATTAATGTGTTCTGAACAGAGCTCGCAAAATATGATCAACCCATTTTTTTTAGGCTGTCAGCTCACCAAAAAGACAGAGAAAATTGGATCAGACTCGCTCACTCTCTTAAAAAACACATATTTTTGTTTCATTTGAGCTTTGTGTTTTACACTAAACAGTGAGAAAAAATATGAAAAGCTCTCTAACGAAACAGTTTGAATGTGAAACTGACGTTCAACGATCAAAAACTTAGCAAAACAAACGAAGTGGAAGCAAAAAGTGTCTTATTTTAAATAAATTAACACAAATATAAATAAAGCTTTTTTTAATTAGGTATTTAGTTTAACAATTAAAATTGGGTTTATGTTCTCAGCAGTTAAGGATGTGCGCTTTTCGTTTAAAATATAATTAAGGGCAGAGAACGATCGCTCTACCGACACCTGAGTTGCGGGTGTGGCTAACACCACCTTAGCTAGCTCACTCAGATGTGGTGCCTTAAACTTCACTCCGTGGTAAAATTAGGGATATCTGCCATACTGTCTAAAAAATCTGATAAAAGTGAATTCTCCTCTGAAATGCTTGCTGAGGGAGGTACTTCATTTGAATTTGACGGTTTTTCAGAGATCGATTTATCACTTGGCTTGTAATATGGTGTCCTGATAATTTTGAGGCACACACATTGCATTGAGACTGTTTTAAATTTTTGTCAATTTTAAAAAAAGAATGAACTTTATTTGCTTCACGACCCATCGTTTTTTTTTTACGCACTTTACTGTAATGCACGAAAAATTAGGAAAAAAAACACTTTTTAAAAATATTATTTGTCGAAGTGTCCCAGTTGAACGAAAACATGAAGTGAGCTACAAAATATTTTCGTGTTTTTAACACTGATCGAATTGAGCACAAACGAAATTTAAGTGTTACTTCGATTCCCTTTGCCTGAGTGTCAGCTAGCACCAGCTTTTTTTATGACCGCCTACAAAAAGGGACCACTTTTTGCGAGCTCTGGTTCTGAAATATTGAACAAATTTCACTTGTAAACTGCCAAATAAAATAGATATATCATGATCAAATTATAATAGTCTAAGGCAAGGTTAGCAGATGCAGTATAAATTGTCCTTCGGCTGGTCGCTAGCAACAACAACAACAACTACAACAACGACTATGATAACAATAAAACGATGGCTACCCAAAATAGAAGTCAAATAAAATAAATTGATGTAGCAGTCGGCGTGGATATGCTTAACAAATTTTGGCTTAGAGCTGCCAAATAGACAAACACAGATACACTAAAAAAAATACCTATAGATAGAGCAGAGTATATAAAACTACATACTATATACATATATTTCTAAATAATGTCGCCTGGAAGCCACTCTCCTCCCATCAGAAAAAAGAGCAAAAGCTTGTTTGATCAATAACTTGGCCAAAACTGAATTGAAGTAAAACTCTGATTGAATTTCTCTGCTCGCCAGTGCACAATTTGACGTTTGCGCGCGAGTTGATATATATATTTATAAAACTAATCCAAATAATATATAAATAATAGTAGAAAAAAAGAAATAATTACCAGCTAAAACAGAGTATTTAAAACAGCTGAGTTTTGATTTATTGCTATCGTTTTTTTAATGAAACAAAACCACTTGTAAAAACAAAATAAGTTTTCATTTCATTTCGGGTTTGTTTTTATGGCTTGCTTGAATTTGGTTTGATTTTTATGCACATTTTGACTGTGGCTTCTGCTTCTCAAGTTTATATATAGTTTTCTTCTTTTTGTTTTAAACGTTTACTTTTTTTTTGTATAAATAAAAACATTTGGAAAAGCGCATTTTCACTGCTCAGCGAGTTGTGAAAAGTGCATCAACCGCATGTGCGCTCACATGTGCGTTAGATAATTGTGTATCTTTATCTTTTTATTAAATCGAAACTGTTAAATTCGAAACATACAATTTACACTTGATGCTGCCACAAATCTTAGTTAGCCAGCCAACTGCTAACTTGGCTGTTAGTGCATTCCAAAACGCGTACAAATTGTGTCAGTTTAAAACCAATAATTTAATTTAAGACACAAAATCAATTATGGATTATCCCAAGACACTAAATGGTAATTTGTTTATATGCTTAAGTGTGCGTGTGTGTGTTTTGCATAAATTACTTAAACATTTTGTTGCCACATAAATTTCAGCTTAACTGAGTCTAGTTTTTATCGATCAAACAGCTGAAATACCGTCAGTTTGTGGTTGCTTATCAGTCAATGGGGATTTTTTAGGCACGTGAACTTATCAGAGAATTGTTCTACATATTTAAATATTAGTAATCCAGTAAACGCCCCTTAAATTATTTACGACAATCTGTGCAACAGTGCTTAAATGTGTGCTTAAATAAGTATAGGCGGATATCCACAATCCGGTCAAAGTTTGTTGAAAAAACCGACAGCAAACTTTGCTGATAATTTCATATGATTCTCAATGTCTTCATTTTTTACGTATTTTTACGGAAATTCCACGTTAAAACGTTAGTCACACTTTCATATCTTAACTTAAAAATAGCTGGTTTTGTTGAGCAGCATTAAGATTGCATTAAAGAATGGCTATATATTTTATGTTGAGTTGTTATCTAAATTCTAGAAATCATGGGAATTTCACTTTTGACGTTATGTTAAATTAAGTGATGCTTAAAGGGCGCTTACTCCCTAATACTTACTGTTACTAAAATTATGTGGACTTATGAGGCTTATGTTAATCTCAACTCTATCTTATGTTAATAAGCAGTTAATAAACTTAACTTCACTGTTCGAAACAGTGTTCTGTTAAGTTTAACAGCTGTTACAGTCGTTTTTACATTTTCTGAGCTGTTATTAATGCCTAGCACTTAAATTTCACTTGCAGCTCGCCCAGATTTTATGGATGGCATTGACAATGATGCTTTGGATTTGTTTATGCAGGCAGCCGGTGTTGGTGGACTCGACGATACGGCACAGCACGGCAGCCATGATGGGCTGGCCGCAGACTCCGTTGTCTCCGGAGTTTCCAAATTGGAATCGCCACACACACCGCCAATGAATGTGCTTGATGCCCAGCTGACGGGTCGTGGGAATGGCATGACAATGCCACTGCCACATTTGCCAGAGAGTCCGCCCGATTCGGGGTCAGAGCCAGCCTACAGTCCACTAGGGGAATCTCATGGCGTGGCGCTAACTGGACGTGAACTCATCTATCCAGGTCTGGCCAACATGCAACAACAGCATCATCATCATCAACAACTACAGCAAGAACAACAACAGACGGGCATGTTGCATACCGAGTTGCAGTTTACAACGCCATCGCAGCCGCAAGGACATCACTTTGTGTCGCCTGCGCAGGATGTGAGAGTAAAGCACGAAACGAGTCTGGTGATGAATTCCAACAGTTTGCTTTGCCAGCAACAACAGCAGCAGCAACAGCTGAACGAGCAACAGTTGCTGCCGCTGCATCATCAACAGCAACAACATCACGACCTGCCGCAGGATCAACTGCTTTATCAGCACTATGACAACGGTCACGGCCTGTATTCATCTGGCAGCTATCAGAATCTGTCCAGCATTTCCACCTGCATGCTGACCTCACCCCTGGGATTAGGGGACCGCGTTCAAGTAATTGGCACCAGCCAGTTATCCCTGAATCGCAGTTCCACGCCCTCGACTCCGGTGCATTCGTTGTCGCGCAAACGAAAGATGTCCACGCAATTGGATTGTCCGGATTTTGCGCCTAAGCATGATACGGGTTTACTGATGAGCCCGCTTCGGAATTCACATCATTCGATGTCAATAGCGCCGCGTGACATTGCCAATGGAACAGCTCTTGCCTCCGTCTCCGCCACAGTAACAGCCAGCCACAGCGATATTGATCTGAGCAAGACACCCGCCCATTCACATTGCTCCGCCTCCGTATCGCCGGCGTTGTCCGGCATTAATTCTCAGGCGGATAATAGCCTCGATGGGCAGGGGAGCAATGCGGCAGGTGGTTCCGGCTCTGGCAGTGAGGCTGGTGATCCGGCGCTAACGCAGTGCATCCGCTTCAGTCCATTCCAGCCGGAGAACTGGCACAAGCTATGCGATCAAAGCTTACAGGAACTATCCGTCATATACTATCGTGTCGATGCGGATAAGGGTTTCAACTTCAGCGTCTCGGATGACGCGTACGTGTGCCAGAAGAAGAATCACTTTCAGGTCACTTGCCATGCACGCCTTCAGGGAGATGCCAAATTTGTAAAGACACCGTCCGGCCTAGAGAAAATCAAATCCTTCCACTTGCATTTCTACGGTGTCAAATTTGAGGCGCCCAATCAAACAATACGCGTGGAGCAAAGCCAATCCGATCGCTCAAAGAAGCCATTCTATCCCGTACCGTAAGCATGATTACCATTTTTAACACTTGTTTTTACTGAGTTCCTACTGAACGTACTGAAGGGTACCTTAAAGACTTATTTGCGCACTATTGGAATTTTCACCAAATTTGGCAATTCTAGCTCTCTTTCTTTCTTCTTCCTCTTGACAGTATCGATCTCCAGAGCCATATTGTCAGCAAAATCACGGTGGGGCGTCTACACTTCTCGGAGACAACCAACAACAACATGCGCAAGAAGGGACGCCCAAATCCAGAGCAACGTTTCTTTCAACTCGTCGTCGGCCTCCATGTGCACACCACATCCGGACACTTTCCAGTGGTCAGCCATGGCAGCGAACGCATCATTGTGCGTGCCTCGAATCCAGGACAGTTTGAATCTGATGTGGATCTGTGCTGGCAACGGGGCATCACACCAGAGTCCATCTTCCATACCGGCCGTGTGGGCATTAACACTGAGCGTCCGGATGAGAGTCTCGTTGTGCACGGCAATCTCAAGGTATCGGGACACATTGTCCAACCCAGTGACAGTCGCGCCAAAGAGGAAATTGCCGAGCTGGATACCTCAGTTCAATTACGCAATATGCAAAAGATACGCATCGTGAGATATCGCTATGAACCGGAATACGCATTGCATTCCGGACTGAGGCGGGAGAGCGACACTCGTGAAATTGTTGACACGGGAGTTATAGCACAGGAGGTGCGTGAAGTCATTCCGGACGCAGTCCAAGAGGCTGGCAGCGTCACACTGCCCAATGGAAATGTTATTGAAAACTTTTTGCTGGTTAATAAGGTAGGAACATTTTTAGCTTTGAAAAATTTCCGTAACGTTAAATAGTGAATTTATAATGATATGTACACACTAATGTCGATATTATGTTGTTAATGGACACACTCTTTCAGCGCTGCCATACTTGAAATATTTCTGTTGTTGCGTTGTAACCACTGTTGCCAACCAAAGTATTTCAAATCTGACTATTGTAACGGACAAAGTTGGCAACAGTGGCTATAATTCAGAATACATTAGTTTTTGACACAAGTTTGTGTTGTTTTATCAATAATGCTCACATAATAAATGAAACACACAAATGAAAACCAGCTACTCAGAAATACACTATATTTAATTCATACTTCAAGGATCGTATACTAATGGAGAACATTGGGGCTGTTAAAGAGCTATGCAAGGTCACCGGCTCGCTGGAGTCGCGCATTGAGCATCTGGAGCGAGCCAACAATAATCATCATAACCACCAGCTGCGTGCCAAGGATTTGCTGGAGCCACGCTGCCTGCTCCCTCCGCGTGTGTATAAATCAAACAATCGCAACGATGGATACGAGATCTGTTCCAGCCGTGTGATGCAAATAATTATATTTTTGCTGATCATTGTCATGGCAGCCTGGTAAGCAATCAAGCACACAGTTGCTCAGGTAATTTTTCGGACATGAAAAAATGCACACAAACTATTGATCCGAAAAGAGTGTATTGTTTTTGCAATATAAAATATGTATATTTTTAGCTATGTCAGAAAAGTTACTTGACTAACTGTAACTATAAATCCAACAATACTTCCATGTCATTTTTTAGCTTGGCCGCCGTGTCCACGCTGTACTTTGTGGAGCACAACAAGCAGCAGCAGCCACAGCAGTTGGATGGTTATCAATTGTTCGGCGACAGTCGCATCTTTCGTCCCGATAATCCAACGCGACTGAGCGACGAGGATCGTCTCAATTTTCAGCACAACTTGCAATCACTGTTCAAGAACAAGACACATGTGCCTTGGCCCAGTTTAATGTATGCGGCCAGCACCACAAGACCCACTGGCGGCACGTCAATACGTCTGGGCGACGGCGATGAGATCCAGGAGAAGGAGGAATTAACTGCTGTGATGAGTAATCCACAGGTAAACCCGCCGTTGCCCGCTCCAATTGCACGCATTACAACCACAGCGCCGAGGAACAAAACTATTGCCAGCAAGAACAAGTCCAAATGGCCTGTAGCCCCAGAGGTACTGCGTCCAAGCGGTAATCAGGGTGGCTCCCAAAAGCTGCTGCACGGTTCTCGTGCCGCCGTAGTGGGTAAAACTCTGGCCACATCTAATAATGGTACAATTACATCCTCGGAGAAGCCGCAGCCCATTCCGTTGTCGCAGGACTTTGAGAACAACTCCATAGATGTGGATGCCCAGCAGCAGCAACAGCAACAGCTGCAGCAACAATTGAAGCAGCCGTTGAAGCTGGACGAGCACATTGTGGTGGTGGGCACCATAGCCAGCACAGACGTTGACAATGCTGCATCGGATGCCGGTCAAGCGATACGTAAATTAAATGCTGGAGATGTTGCCATTTACAATGTATACAAGACAGTTTCGCCGCCGACGGCCAATCTGGCTCTGACCACAAACAAGGTCAGCACGGAGCAGACGCAGCTACAGACCACTCTAGCCCTGGCACTGGATGTGCCTCCTCCAGCTGCAGTGCGCAACACGAGCGGAGGAAGCAAAGACTCTGGAGATGCTTTGGATTTACAGAATCTGAGCACTACAAATGAATCCGAGTCGGCGGATAATCCCATCCATCCGATCACAGCGTTATTCGGTTTCGAGTTCCAGGGAGGTCTACGGGACTCCAGTGTGGGCAGAAGATCGGCCAATCAACGCAGTTTGGAATGGATTCGAAATAAGAGCCTGAAAACGCCACTCTTCGGACATCCACCGGAGTGCAACAAGGATAAAGATGAGACCGACAATTGCCAGGTGAGTTTGCCAAATCCCAATTAGAATATTAACTTAAATCTGAGGTTACCATTTATCTTTCAGTCCAGCTGCTTTGATCGGCAGCCGGCTGCAGTTGCAGCAGATAAATTGGACGCAAATGTGAAGCATCAGCATGTTGAAGATGTTTTGCAGTCTGCCGAGTCGGAGGAGGAAGAAGACATACTGATAATACAGCCAGTTTCAGGCAATGATACCAACAACGTGGCTGCCTCCCGTGTCTATCATGGCAAGAGCTCTCACAACACAGCTGCTTTAGCGAAACAATTCTCCACCGAAACGGATGCCTCGGCCAGCGAGGATGCAATGTACACTGTTCTAAATGATGCTCCTGTCATCGCTGCGGATCATGCGCCCGATCACGTGGAGCTGCTGCCTAAAGAAGATGCACCAGTGGTTCCCGCTTCGACCCCTACATTGCTGCCTCCTCAATTGGATTGCTGGAGCATTACCAGCTGTGTGCTGGCCGGACTAAATAACTACACCATTGATGTGGAGCACTTCTGTCCCAGCTCTGGCAGCTCCTTGAACGTTAGCTACGTTGTGCCAGTTTCGCGTTATCTGCAGGCCATCAGCCTGGAGCTGCATTTCAGGTAGACTTAAAATTAATTATATATTTTATTGGATTTAAATAATGCCATCGACAGCTCCAATAAGCCGCTGCAATGGTCCATTTGCAGCAATGAGGATCAGAGCAAGTCGAATGCGGGCACCGCACTGTTGAATGAGGACGATGATGCACCGCCAAGCAGCTGGGTGAAGGTGCTCAAGCAGCTGGGCAACAACAAACTGATCCTGGCATTGGACATGCCCAGTCGTGGCAACTTTGTACGCGACTTTATGCTACGTGCCAGCACAGACCTGGAACAAGTAAGTTCCAACTTATTTTATGCTGGGAACAATCATAATTTCTATTTTTGTGCTTGCAGCAAAAACTATGCGATGACAACGCCCATGTGGCGAACCCTATACTCCAGTACAACTTTAGCATCGTAAGAGATTGTGATTAGTTAACAATTTAATTTATGGCACGAATCGAAATGGAATCGGAACCAAAATGTTGTGGCAGTTGTTGTTACCACATTCAAAACATCACAACATTTCAATGATTGCAAAGGAAATTTAAACAATTAAACATTTATCGACATTTTAAATAAAATATTTAGTAAAATGACATTTTGACTGGGTCACATGTGTGTACTTATTGGCATACTTAAGGGCAACTATAAACAACTATTGCTATGACTACACGGCAAAAGGCTGATCCTTGCCATCTTCATGATATTTGATGTACGTCTCGCCATGCGTAAAGTCCTTGGTGCCTTCCAGGCGTCCGCGTGGCGGCGCCTTGTCGTAGTCAAAGGCTTTCTCCGATTTGCCAAACAATTGATTGGCCATCTCAATGTCCTCACGGTATTTGCCCACCACGACCTTTTTGCCGGTAATGGGATCTGTTATGTCACCCAGTGGATAGACAACTTTTTCGATGGCGTGCGTGATCAGGCGAGTCATGCGCTCAGGCAGCTCACGTATAAGCACTATATCGCCCGTTTTGCACAGCTTTTGTGGATCGTGAGCAAAGAAAAACGTATCCTTTTTAAAGTACTGCAAGGAAAATTACAAAAATTCAACAAATTCCATTCCGATCCGAACAACAACAAACGAACCATGTTAAGGTTTTTATCCAGCTCCATGCGGCGTATGCGTATTTTTGATGCATTCTGCTTAATGCAGGGCATGCATTGGCCCATAAGTAATAAGCCACGAGCTGCCATTTTATTCAATATTTTAAGAAAAACACCAAAATTAAATGAATTCACAAATTGAATAAAGAATAGTGTTGGGTTGCTCATGAGTGAGTGAACAAAAAAGAGTTGCTCCCTAAATTGAGCAAGTGAACATGTTCCTTCCAAATTGCTCTTTTTTGCTCACTTGCTCTTTATTGCTCAGTTGCTCAGTCTTGTTCAGTTGTTCTGTTTTACTCATTATTGCTCTGTTGTTCCTCCTAGAGTATTGTGTGTAGATTCTTTCTTTAAAAATACACAAATCTTGGATTATCGTCAAGGCACAATACACATTTTAAAAATTCAGAATGTCGCTAATCAGAAAGTGTAGCGAATTGTTGATTACAGGGCAACCATCAGATTTAAATTGAAATGTAACATTATATTTTTGATTAGTTGGGTGAGGGGCTTAGTGAATAGTTCAGTGAATAACTGAGCTACTGAGCAACTAAACAACTGAACAACTGAGCAAGTGAGCAACTTAACAAGTAAGCAACTGAGCAAGTGAGCAACTAAGCAACTGAGAAACTGAGCACGTGAGCAATCGGAGTGAGTTGACTCTTCTAAATAAAAAGAACAAGTGAACATGTTCACCTAAATGAGCAATGTTTACCCAACACTAGTGGGAGCTATAAAATTAGTGTGACCGTTGCTTTTGAAGAATACTCAACATAAAAATACCAATATTTCAGCAGGTGTGTAGTCACTGGAGAAGAATGATAATCAGCTGTTATGCAGCTGTTGTGTACACACCTTGTGTCCGATAAGAAACAGTTTTGTGTTGTTAAAAATTAGATAATTAATTCAACTTGCTTTTATTATTAATATCGCCAAAGTTGTTAACCAACTGTATGTAAAGGAACCGCAGACGTGCACAAATAACGCACGCTTACGTAACCATGGTAAATAAACAAAGAAGCCGTATAAAATGGAGATGAGTCACAATATGGCAATCTGACAATAACAAGTACAAATTAAAGCGAGTAATTGACAAATTATCATATCAACATGATTGTTAACAATTTGAACATTAGTACAATTGTTGCAGCCTAAATCCTGGCACAAATTGTTTCCATTTGATGTTCGCCTCATTCTCCTACTTTACACGACAGCTATAGTTGTTTTATTGCGCCTTGACGCGAGAAGTGATTAAGCGAAGTTTAAATCGTTGATAAGAAATCATTGTTTCCGCAACTCTCCAGATCACGATTTTTTAATTTTTTTCAACAGAACTACGAAGATGAAGACTATCATGTGGATTCATTCCCAAAGGACTTCGGCTACGGAGCCTTTGATCAGGATGGCTTGGAGCTGGAACCGAATGCGTCGAGCAACAGTGAGACAAAACCACGCATCCTATTGATGGGTCTACGCAGATCGGGCAAGAGTTCGATACAGAAAGTTGTATTCCATAAAATGTCACCGAATGAGACACTTTTCCTGGAATCGACCAGCAAAATTGTTAAAGACGACATCAACAATTCCAGCTTTGTACAGTTTCAAATTTGGGACTTTCCCGGACAAATAGATTTTATAGAGCCAACATTCGATTCAGAAATGATCTTTGGCGGCTGTGGAGCGCTCGTGTTTGTAATTGATGCAAAGGATGATTATAATGAGGCTTTGACCAAGTTCAAGAACACCGTTATCAAGGCATACAAAGTAAATCCTCGCATTAAATTTGAGGTGTTCATACACAAGGTAAGCTTATATTATTTATTGTTATCGTGTTGTTGCAGCTGTTAAAACTTCCGACTGTTCCCTCCCCATAGGTGGACGGCATTAGCGATGATTCCAAAATGGAATCACAACGTGATATACATCAACGTTCATCGGATGACCTCAGCGAAGCGGGACTCGATCAAATTCATCTCAGCTTTCACTTGACTTCGATCTATGATCATTCAATATTCGAAGCGTTCTCGAAAGTTGTGCAGAAGCTCATACCACAGCTACCAACGCTAGAGAATCTGTTGAACATATTCATACCGGTAAGTTATTAACTATAATTGAATAGAACTTTTATTTTAATCTAATTTAAATCTTTCAGAATTCCGGCATTGAGAAAGCTTTTCTCTTTGATGTTGTATCTAAAATTTATATAGCTACGGACTCATCACCAGTTGATATGCAAGCTTACGAGCTGTGCTGTGATATGATTGATGTTGTCATTGATCTCTCTAGCATATATAGGTAAATTATTGAAGCAACTCTCATTAACTTCTACTAAAACAAGTCTGTTATGTCCACAGCTCGGAGGAAACTGCATTTGACAGTGGCAGCTCTAGTCTCATTAAACTGAATAATAATACAATACTGTATCTCCGCGAGGTTAACAAGTTTTTGGCGCTGGTCTGCTTGCTGCGTGAGGAGAACTTCAATCGGCAGGGTGTCATTGACTACAATTTCATTTGCTTCCGTGATGCCATAAGCGAAGTGTTTGAGTTGCGTCTGAAGCGTCAGAAGATGCTCGAGAGCCAGGATGCCGACCAGGACGATGATGAGCCGGTTGATGATCATGGTATAACAATTGGCTGCTCCAACCATGAGAATGATGCAGCTGTGTTGTCTAGAGCAACTAAGATTGCATGAGCACAATTCCAGTGACCTTTACGTGTGCTTAACTATCGTATAATTCTTCCATATATTCACACGTGCACACGAATCTATTTCTATTAAGCATTGGATTATCTTTTATAAGTTTTGTCATACATTTTTTTATTCATATTTTATGTTTCTATCTATAAATGTCTTTGTTCTTTATTGTTAATTCATTTGTTAAGGCGCTTCGCTGCTCTTCACAGAGAGAAACAAATTGCCCAGCGATTACATAAACTACAATTAATAATACGTATATTTTTAAATAAAAATTATATTAAATTAACATCCAGTTTAAAAGTTTGGCGGCTAACTTTTTAAAAAAATTATTGAGACTTATCGACTGCACTTAAGCACGGCTCATTTAGGTGAACATGTTCACTTGCTCATTTCTTTTAGGGGAGTCACCCTTCGCGTGGTGAAAAAATTAAGTACGAAGTTCTAGAAATTAATTTTTAGAAAAACCGACAAAAATAAAACAAATATTTTCGAAATTCTGGCTTCAAAATTAAGCAAGTTCCAAATTTAACTCAATTGAGCTGAGCTAAGTCTGGAATTGAGTTATCCGTGGGGCCTGATGGCTGCCACCTTTTCTTTTGCCAAGCTTAGCCAAGGTTGCCACATGATATTTTTTTCAAGTCAGGCAACTTCCTTAGGCAAAAGCAAAGCAAAGCGAGCGAGCGAGAAGTGAAGTGAAATGAAGAGTATAGCTACATTTACAACGACAGTTTGCACTCAGTCACACAGTAGTGAAAAATGAGCTGCTCAGAGCAGTAGAATTAATAATTGATGCGTCTGTAGCCAAATTTGCAAATTTTTCTACACATAAATCGTGTCAATTTTATAAGAGTTGTTGGTATGTACTTTACATACGATCGACGGGAGAAGCAATTAGAAAAAGAAAAACGAGTTTAATAGCTGTCGGGTGAAAGAAAGAAATTGTGTGCATATGTGTGTGTGTAAGTGTATGTGCGCGGTGGAAAAACAACAACAAGAGCGATAGCAACAGCAGCAGCAACAACAAAAACCTGGTCTCGTATGTCCGCTTTCCTTGCTCATTACGGTGCTTTTCTGTGCCCAAAGTGCAGGCAAGTGCAGCCTGGAATAGTCAGCACCAACGACAGGTGCGTACTACAGATTTTCTACTTTCGATGCGTAGAATTGTCATCATTGCTCTGTCTCTCTGTTGCTTTATTGATTGTTCAAATGCCGCGAGACACAGCATCCCATGACAATAGATATGTATTCATTCGTGTCCGCTTACATACATATACATAAATAAAGTGAAAGGTGGTGGCACATCTTCAGCCTTTTGTCTGCCTGCACACAAAAGCACACATGTAATTGTTAGATACTAACATTTGTTATTAATAAAATGCAAAAAATTGATTAAGCTAAAGTTGTTATTAACACTGGTGTAGGCAGAACCATCGATTAAACATGCGTCTGAAAGAGATAGATAGACAAAAGGGCGACTTTCTTGACAACCGTACATAGCAATCTCAGTAATCAATAAATATTATTGCACTTTTCTCTTTTCTCTCTCTCTAACTCAC
The DNA here is from genome assembly GCA_963924055.1 of Drosophila limbata. Classification (NCBI taxonomy): domain Eukaryota; kingdom Metazoa; phylum Arthropoda; class Insecta; order Diptera; family Drosophilidae; genus Drosophila; species Drosophila limbata. The sequence continues at coordinate 21,687,198 of OZ001355.1, read as the reverse complement.
CAATACAAGCCAAGGATTAACAGCAAATTGTTGTAGACAGTCTCCCCCGCCCCCAAGTGGCGCTTATGTCATGAACCGGAAGTTAATTCATAGAATATGTGTATGAATTTGGATTTTATCAACCCCCAAAAAAAATTATGTATACCCATGACATCATATATAGTACATACATATTTGCACAATCATAAAATCGTCTTTAAGTTCATCGCCTGTTTTCGACCATTTCCTACCTCAAGAGCCTTTCAACATGCAATTTCCAACATGACACATGCTTTGAGGTTAGGTTTCTTCCAATTCGCCGGGTGGTTGACGCCGTTTACTGTTTCCAGGGGCTGTAACGGTATATTGATTGACTGACTGTCGAGACATGATTTCACGAAATAAATATTATAACAAATTAGTACTAACTTTTTCAGTATAATTGTTGCTAATTTGAAACTGAAAATAAATACCGTTAGTCACAAAAACACACCTGTCTATGGTAGGAGTAAACCAAAAAGCGTAAAGTATGTTAATGTTTTTTAATGTTGCAAACAACACGTGCGACTCACAAAAAAACAGTTTTCATTTTCTTTTCGACCTTTTCACAACTCGAAAGAGGGCGGTGCCCCAACCAAACTCATGAGCATACACATATTTTGGGGAGAAATATTTCAAAAAATAAAAGAAACAAAATTCAGAGGCCATTTGTAGGCAAATTAAATTGCTAACAAACCGTGAAGTTGGTTAGTGGGCTTTGTTGTTGTTGTTTTTCTGGTTGGAGTCTGTTTTCTTATCTGCTGAACAGACATTTGCCGTTATACCGTGTGGCAGGCTCTTTGAAAATTGTTTTTTATCGATTTCTTTCTCACTTCCGCACAACCAACAATCCAATCAGACAGACACAATTGCTTTTTATTTTTGCACTACACTTTTTCTCTCATTCTCTGACGTATCTATTGATAGCATTGTTCTTGTTTTGCCAGCCATCCTCTGTTAACCAGTTTCAGTTGCTCTTTTTTTTCACTTGCAATTGTTGCTGTTCTTGTTGGCTGCGTCTGTCTGTCTCTCTGTTCTATGAATGTTCGCTGTATGCTGTCAAAGCGGAAGCGACGTCATTTATGTAAATTGCTTGCGTGACATTTCTATACAGAGCCCATATTATGAACCGGTGGTACGCACGCCCCTTCGAATTAACTGCAACACCATTGTTACCAACTCATTCTGTAGCCCCATCCACCATCGTTACCATGGCGACTGCGCTCTATAAGCTTCTATGATGGCCATAATCAGGCAATTTTAACAATACGTTAATGCATTGACATAAAACAGAGAAAAACGGTAAAATAATGGCACGTTGTTGTTGTTAACTGGTGCAACTTGTTACCTTGTATGTTATGTTAAGCAGCTGTAAAGAAATTAAGGATCATCATGTATGTATGTATGTTAATGCGCTATAAGGAAAGAAGGAACTTTTATTTATAACAGTCATCTGTAATGTAAAGAAGTATCTGATTTATCTTTTGATAAAATGGAATATTATGATGTTTATTTAATTTTTCAATGAGACAAACTGGCCAGATCAACCCAGCTAAACAGCATCAACACAGATGAACTTAATATAAGTTTAATATTTTTTCTTCTTGTGCTCGTTACCATAGAATCTATGCCATAGATTCAAATTGGTTAAGCTTTCCACAGTGTGTGTCTCAACAGTTTTGTTGCTTATTTTGTTAACTCGTGGAATTTGTTGCTTAAATTATCATGTGGAGGTGAGCAAAGTTCAGCGAGGTGAAACGGTTAAATGTTTTCAAAACTGCCCCGAGTGTGTATGTGCTCCATATTAAAAAACAACTCTGCATATACAGGGTGCTTCAGTCTGCAGTTCAATGCACTGCGAATTAAGTATGAACATTTGTCAGTCACGTTGCTTCTTGTTTTATCGCTGTCAGCGAAAATATGAATAATGTGATTCCATATGGAAGAAAAAACGTGATATACAAAAATAAAACTTTAAGGAAAAAATAAATAGTATAATGTGCACACACATACAAACATATATAAAATAAGCTCGGGCATCGCACCATAATGATATCTTAAGTTAAATATAAACAAAGACATATGACGCAAATTTTTTGGCTAGCCGAGTCCATAACCAAACACAAATACAACTGATTCATGCATTGAAATCTGGGCAGAAATATTAATTAGCTCTATGTACATATATACAGTGTGTCAAGTAATTTGTGTTCCTTGTTTTTTATTTCTTTTTTTCTTATTTTATTATAGTTTATAAGGTCATTGAGCTTAACTATTTTTAATTGTAAAAAAAATAAATATTCGACTTTGTTCTTTGTAGAAACAATTACTTGACATACTGTTAATGTTTATTTATGTGAATGACCGATATTGGGAATGTCAGACGTCATCAAGAGTTCTCTTTTTAAAATATTACTAAAATGTGTTAAGACCCTCATTGGGGCTGATCAATTTTCTGACATTAAGCGAACATTGTAATTAATTTTTACCGTTACAATCCATACGGTCTGACAAAATATTGACCTAGTCAACGAAATTGTGAATCATTTTCGACGATGCCAGCGAACTCTGTCCAAGTTCTCCAATCAGAGATCGACCAGTGCGAAAGAGAGAGAGGGAGAGGGGTACGACAGCTTTTGTACGACAAAGCTTTGAGCTCTTTTGCTTTAAGAGAGCACAATTTTAAGAGAAAAGCAATTTCTCTTAAATATATTTAATTATATTCTCTTACTGCCTTCGGCATTGAATAACTTTTGTTGATGTTTTCAACTTTTGAAAAGAAATACTTAACCTTAAGGTTTGAAGGTTTCCAATTGTACAATTGGGATATGAAGGTACTGTATCTAGAGATAGGGCAAGGTTCGATTTGTATTTTTACAGTTATTGTAAATGTGTAATAACAATTGAATAAGAGCAAAATGCAATTACAATAACAGGTTAACAGCTGTTAATGATGCATTTGTTGTGCCCCTTTGACGTTTTCCCCTCTATCTCTATCACTCTCTTTCTCAAAGCTTTGCCTATTAGCAGCGCATGTAAACAGATTGTAAATGAAGCAAAATGAAATGCAAAAGTAAAATAAACAAAAACAATTTGCTTGCGTGCTCTATTCAACGTCATCGTCCATCATTACAAATGTATTGTTTTGGGTTATTCAATTTTGATTTACATATGTTACTTTATAGGGGCATAGTTGCATTATGTAATGTAGCTAGAATAATCAGTAAAAATTCCATAGCACATTGTAGATGATAATAACGTCAGATCGATGATAATACTTTGCACGCAAGAATTATATACTATACACAAAATAACCTTGATGTGTTTTCCTGATGTTTTTTTTTATTGTTTTGTGAATCCGAAAAGCCGAAAAAGAAACACTATTTTATTTGGTGGCGTTGTTTTTGCTCATACATTCCTGTAGATAACACACACATAGAATAGAATATGTATTTAGTTCAGGTTTAGTTTTTGTTGTTCTTTGGGCTAATGACAAATAAACAACAAACTAAGCGAGTGCAAAGCTATTAAAAAATAAAAGACTAAACAGAGGAAAGATGAATGAAAATGAATGACTAAATGTTAGATTAAACTGTTAAATATAACATTGCCTCTTTTTCGTTGCCAATAATTACCTTTAATTAAATTTCAGTAAATCAAACAAGATCTTTCCCAATATTTAACATATTTTTTCTATTTAGTAAGCCCTTATAAAAAAGCGTAGTAAATATTATTAGTTACTAAAGTTGCATTTTATAGTTGTTTACAAAATGTTGTTATCTTAAGTTTTGTAATTATACTTGTTGCAACCACACGCGCCGTTCGAATTGTTGTTTACATTTATTTGTTGTTTACGCCACAAAACCGAAACAGATACAGATACAACGCAAAGCATTTTTAGTTACATACACACACATGTACCCATTAATTATGTAGTATATACTTCTAAGCAGCCAGTTTCATTGCCCCCTTTTACATATCCGAGTCGAGCCCACAAATTACAGCCAATGGGGAACGAGTAAACATATAAATTGAAAACAACAAGTTGCATATTAAACACTGATCGACTAGCTGTTACCCTGTGCAGTAGGCGGAATTTGCAAAGTAAATACAAATAAATACAGCGCAAAAAAAATATATAACATAGATACAAATTTAAAGTAAAGATAAAGAAAGTATTCCTAATGATTTTGCGATAACATTTTCAGAATAGTTAAATAAAACTAAATAAAAATTGGAGAAAATACTCATTGAGATGAATTAAATTACCACAAAATAAAAGACTCCTTTTAATAAGTTTAAGGTTACAGGGTATAAGAACCGGCTGCGTTTGAGTATGCGGAAATATTATACACTTGTTTATTTGTTTACCTTTATTGCATTGCCAATTATACGACATACTTTACACACAAACATATGTATGAATAACCCAGTTTAGACAACCAACTAAGAACTTTGAGATGTCATTGCAATAATAACAAAAAACTCTTAATTTTATGTGGGTCATTTCCAAAACAGAGATATTCTAGTAAAAACATTTTCTGTTCAGCTTAAAATTAAAATTAATTCGATTGCGAATTGAAAGCAGTTTTTGCAGTTCATGAAACCGGCATAAATTTATGTATGGTTAAAAGTTAAAGTCGTACTGCGTAGTATTTTGTAAAGATCTTGTTGTTATTGTTATACTTATTGTTGTTGTTGTTAAAGGTACACACGCGCCTCGTTTGCTTAACAAAATCGACCTTGATGCGTGTTGTGCTCTCACTATTTTATTCGCCGGGTTATCTATCTACATACATACATACATACATCTGTACATATGCATGTATACATAATGCTCTGCTAGAAATAGCCGGTTTATGTATTTATGTATGAGAGCTATTTCTCAATTCTTATTTATATTGTTTTGAGTGTGTGTATTCGCTTAGTTTGTTATTCTCATTTGCTATAAAGGGGCTCGTCTCAAGTTCCCCTCTCAATAAATAATTTTAGACACATATTTTCAATTATAAAAAAAACTTCAGATTGAGAGGCTCAAGAATTTTATTTCCTATCGTGTTTCTGCATAGCAAAATGTTTATTTAGTTGAGGAAAAAAAATGCAAATAACGCCAAGTTATTCTGAAAATGAAATAGAAATAAATAAATTAACAATAAAATCATATGAAACCGTCAAGGTAAAGCTCAAGACGACATTTGCGAAACCACGAAACGTTGCAAAGTAAACCAGCAAAAAATTTTAAATATTCACTTAATGTTCGACTAATAGATACTCTAAGTATTTAACCCAGGTGGCAAGGCCAATCAATCAAAAATTCTGATTGAACCTTTTCCAATATTGTAATCAAATAATGATATTTAATCAATACATATATTAATTCAGCAAGTTAATAAGGTCAATGATCTTCTATTTCTGTGTTAATTTTAGTCCATCAATCAAGCATTCTGATTGAGACTTAATAGTTTACTTTTTTTTTTACTTTTCGGCCAGGTGGCAGCACCAAAGACTTAAAATATAGAGATTCCATAAATCTAAACTCAGTCTTTGTTTTAACCTTCATGTGTTGTTTGATATATTGTTAAAAATTTGTTTTGCTTTAGTTTTTCCAAATTTCGTGTGTTTAATTGCCATTTAGTTTCCAAGTGTTATAAATTCTTGACAGTGACGATCTTGATAAGAAAGCTGAAAGACCCCATTTCTCAAGCGGTACGTGAGGCATTTAGTTTGTGGACTGGGCACATTTAAGAGATAGTTGGTTTTTTGATGAACTCTGGTCACATTTGACAATTGGCGGTCGCTTCCCAAAAGTTCAGTACACTTTGACGAACTCTCTTTGACGGACGTACTCGTTGTATAGGAATGCGGTTCAAATGAACGTGAGAACAGAGGAAAGCGAGTGATAAATGTAGTACGAACCTTTTCTTATCTCTCTACTCTTTCCCTCTCTCTCTCGCTGACTCGTTCTTCGTACTCTTATCACGCGCTTGTCAAATATTGAAATCTTATCAACTGGAAACAATTTTTGCAAAAGTTTCTGCTAACAGAAAAAAAGGAAAAGTTTCTTTCAATTTCATTGTGTATTTTTGCGTCGCGACATTTAATTTCTTAATACTGTATTTTATTTGGAATATTGTGCATAACTTGTATTTAATTAATACGTGTGTTGGGTAAGAAATGTCTGTCAATCAATCAATCTTTTAAGTATAACTTTTAATGTTTGGCAACACTTTAAATCGCTTTTTACTTCAGTTTAACCTCACTTTATCACACAATGCCCGTGTTTGTTTATAACTAAACTAATTAATAAATGCTTAGCACAGTTTCAATGGGTGTATCAATCAATTATTTAGATATTGTACACAATGATAATCCAGCCAATCAACTTGTGTAATTCACATTAGTAGAAACTGGAATTTACTGGGCAAACTTTGAACGTTGACTCATGATTTCTATATTGAAAATTTGTTCACTGTGAGATTAGATAAATTTATATGGTTTATTGGTGCTACACATGTACATATAAAGCACACACACATACATATGTATATATATTTTTATATAAATAATAATGGGAAAGGAAACACAAAATTAACTAACATCATAATTATGAATCATAAACATTACGAAATGAATTCACAAAAGAGTTCCACAAATTTCTTCTACGCATACAGATCAAAATAAAAGAGAGTGAGAGAGAGAGGCAAATCTGAAAACTATACGAAAAATAGTTACAAAAAAGATACAAAGATGCCGCTCTTTGCACGTAAATCTTCGAAGAATGCATCGGATCACAGCGATATAAGCCAGGAGAGCAAACGATCCTCGATGAGCGGCCCCACATTGCACAACAACAACAGTAATCATAGTAATAACAACAACACCCATAACAACAACAATGATCTGGATAAGAAGCCGCCACTGATCTTTCACTGCCAGCTGGCACACGGAAGTCCAACTGGACTGATCACTGGATTCGCCAGCGTTCGTGAGCTGTACAAGAAGATTGCCGAATGCTTTGATATGTCCGAGGATGACATTCTGTTTTGTACTCTGAACTCGCACAAGGTGGACATGACGCGTCTGCTGGGTGGACAAATTGGCCTGGATGATTTCATATTTGCCCATCGCAAGGGTCGGCCCAAGGAAATTGAGATAGTCAAGACACAGGACGCACTGGGTCTGACCATCACGGACAATGGTGCGGGCTATGCGTTCATTAAGCGCATCAAGGAGGATTCCATCATTGATCGAATCGAGCATATTGCCGTCGGCGATCATATCGAGAAGCTGAACGGTCTAAATATGGTGGGCAAGCGACATTATGAGGTGGCGCGAATGCTGAAGGATATTGCCACCGGAGAGACGTTCACGTTGCGTCTGGTAGAGCCCATTCGCAGTGGCTTCCAGGGTATCGGACCGCGCAGTCAGTCCCGAGCCTCCTCATCTGGCGGTGGTGGCAACGCTGGCCGGAATTATGGCAGTGGTAAGGAGACGCTGCGCTTTAAGGCCAATGGCAATGCACAGATTGAGCCCAAGTTCGATGAGGCGACAACGGCGGGTGTGGAGGCCATCAATAATCTACTTGAATCGTTTATGGGCATCAACGATACGGAATTGGCATCACAGATTTGGGATCTGGGTGACAACAAGTCCAATTCGATGGACTTTGCCGAGGCCATTGACAACTCCGATTTGGAATCTTTCGGTTTCACCGACGATTTCATTATCGAACTCTGGGGTGCTATAACGGATGCGCGTCGCAAAAGCAAATAGAAACTAGGATCCTAACTATATCCTCATACTATATCATCTACATATTGTATGATTGCATTTGCATTAGGGTTCTTCTCCCTTTTATAAGCTAGTAAAACGCTTAACTAATGCAAAACAAAAGAACACCATAATAAAAAAAATGATATCATTACTTATATTTTTCATCAGCTATTTTATTATTATTATTATTTTGTTTAAATGTATTTTTACAACTAGTATTTACATATTTATACATACATTTATTATTCTTTTTATTTGTATGCCTGAATTTGCCAATTATTTTGTATTTGTTAAACTATTTTAAATTAAATTAAATACATTCAAATTGACAAAAACGTAGAAAGTAGAAAAAACTTTCGATATTTATGTGTATTGCATTATATATTTTTGGTACAACTTGTTTAATGTACATAATTATGCATTTTCATTAGTTTCTATTTTAAAATATACAAATTTATAAATAAATTTTTAATATAAATTATTGAAATTGTAAAAGTTTGTTGTTATTTTTATTTGGAATTTGCTTTTTATTTTGGTAAGTTATTTATTTTATTTTACTTTCCTTTTTTTCCTCAGTGTAGTCATCATTTTTGTTTTCTTGGCACTCGACGCCAATTTGTAGATTCATTTTGATTCTCTTCACTGTGACAAATTCTTTTTGCATATTATATTGTCGAAGTTTTTTTGCGTATATTTGACCAAGGGCACGTGCTTTAAGATTCTTGGCCAAAATGTGTTGATGGATTCAATCCCATTCATATATACAATACATACAAACATGAACATACGATACATACATTACATTTCCTGTCTGCCAGCCGAAGAGAGCTTTCGGCACGAAACTAAAAAAATACAGCGTCAACAACGTCTGACAATGTTATGTATGCGGCGTCGTCATCACAACAATCGCTACAAAGAATACACACATACACTGGACATACATATATGTATGTATGTAAATGCATCATTGCAATTGCTATACAGCAAATGTCACAATAACAGCTGCTACTGGCAACAAAGCGTCGCCTTTGCGTACAGCTGATAAGCACAGTTAATAATATTGTTGTTGTCTGTCACACCGACAAGTACAAAGTCAAAGAGCGTGAGATTGTAAGAGAGAGAGAGAGAATGGCAGATACGTTTAAACATTTGCTCAGCTACTGTACATATGTTTAAGAACAAACCACAAGAACCTCCATGTTTTTACAAGACTTTCCGGTTTTACAGGTTTATTTCTCTCCTTTTTCTGCAGGCCAAAGAAAAACACATGTCAAAGCTTTTACTCTTAAGTCTGGCGCGCAACATGTTCATGCGCTCACTCTCTCGCTGGTTCACTCTCTCTCACACACACATAGACAGGCAGGTGCTTAATTTAATTAGCTTTGGCGCGCGTTGCCTTCTTGTATAACTAAAAAGAGGCAACGCTGTCGCTCGACAGCTTAGTTGTACAAACGCAGTCGTCGGGGCAACAAGCAAGGCTGGAAAGCCAGAAAAGAAATATTGAAAGAAGCATAGAAATAAAAATAAAAAAAGACCTGTTAACAAAATTCAAATATTGAATTACAACAGAAAATCTGCGCAAAGAGCAACTATAAACTAATTTGAAGTGCTGCAGCAGCAGAAATAGAGTAAGGCGGATTTGTCTTGCTAGTTTTTCGCGACAAATTTCAACCAAGGAAAACCAGCATCAGCAAGAGCATCGTGTGAACAGTTTTGAAAAGCGAAGGTAGTGAGACACATAAAATTTCCATTATACTAGAAACATCTGCAAAATTCAATGCGGATTTTTCTTGGCAAGCAATAATGTTTTTGACTTTGTTCCTGTGTTTGCCTGTTTCAACAATTTGTTCGCTCGTGCTATGAAATTCATTTAATAATGAGTGTGTTTGGACTTTGATCGTGACTCAACAGAATTTTCTAAGCAATTCAGACTAATAAAATAAACACAAACATTTAATTTTGCATACGCGACGCCGACGTCAATTGATGTGCAGTTTTATTATTTGTGTCGGTTCGTTCCATTCTCCTCGCCCAATTCGTTTTCGCGTGCTTTGTGCAAATTTCATTTGTTTTGTGCAGCTTCTTCTTTTGTCTCTTTTTCGCCTTTGTGTTGGAACTGCATTTGTTTCTCCTTCATTCGCTTGTCGTATATACCCGTTAAAATCAGCAGTTTGAGAGCGAGCTTTTTGTAATTTTTTTTTGCTTTTGTTTTGTTTGTAGCTTTTCGCGCGTTGCGTTTGTTTCGCAGGTGAAAGTAACGTCAGTCGACGACGCGTGACAGATGGCGTGTTGTCTGACGGTCTGTCTGTCTGTGTGTCACTAAAACAACCGCAGTTGCGTATTGTGTGTTCCATATTAGGTTACACTATAAAGATACCCTTAACTCAACACACAAAAATGGTCATGAACGATAAATATGTATTTATTTTATTGCCTTAAAATTATTAATCAGTATGAAAGAGTTCAATACAAAGAAAGGGATCTTGTCTTATCAACTACAAGAAATACACGACTAATAAATACTCAAAATTAGTTTGACCATTTCCTCTGTGATAAGGTAAACCAATGAGCTACATATACATACATACATACACACATACTTGAAAAACTTTTGTACATTGAACTTTATGCTAGGCTGGCATTTTGTACACAAACACAATTTTTAATACACCCGTACATAGTATTTATAAAATATATATATAAAATATATTTTTCTGAATGCCAGAATAAGGTAAAACAGGTAAAACATAATCACGCGATTTGACTACGCATACAAATACATATATAGCGCATACATACATATGTACGCATGTCCAAAGAGCGAAACTTAATTAATTCGTAACGGGGCTGATAAATTTATATATTTATGTATTTATACATTTTATTAATTTACAGATCATTATTCGCTTTAAATGCTGCCTTTAAAATCGCGTGATGTTTTTCCAGTGGCATGAGACATGAGTAATGAGTTTACGATCATACACACATGCAATCATATGTAAGCACATACATACGTACGCACATAACAGTTGAACGTTCTGTTGGCATTATCATTGTTTATTACACACACAAACAAAGAGTAAAAACACGCCACTAAAGTTTCAAACTATAATAACCATTGATGTCTTTGCGGCAAATTTATCACACTATCGGCTTTTATCGATAACACATACACTAAAAGCTCTGACGCCAACGCCAGCAAACAATTAGGCAGATATTTGCGTGGTTCGTGTAGAGTTTGTGTACCTTTTGTTGCCTCCTTGAACTTGTCGTAGACTCAATATTCCAAGTCAATGAGCTTTAAAATGCCACTTAGACAGTAAAAAATTGGTCTTTTAGGCATATCAAAAATTTTAGTATAATATAGAGGCGCAATATTTCTCAAAAACTAAATTAATACGTATCCATCCGCCCTCCCTTTAACCCATCACGCAGTCTCTCATCATTCATTCTTCTTTGATTTGATTTGTTTCGCTTGCATTCACAATGCAATTCACCTTGACTTTCGGCGCAAAAAGCTTTCAAATAGAAAACAACAGTTAGCAACAACAAATTTTGGCAGACGCCTTTTTATATGCGTCTTGCGCAGCCAAAGCTTTTTCATGTTTCCCATCGTGACACACTGCACTTGCCGCAACATTTTAAATGTCACAAAAATTTGTCAGCAATTTTTGTTTAGTTTTCTCCCGTCGGTATATTTTAAGAACTACAACTACTTAAGTATTTATAATGTGAATATGATTTTATGAGTGCCGCTGTGTTTTCTGTCATTTACAGGGGCCAAAGGTAGATTTATCAATAGCAATCAAGTTGCCGAAACAGGTGCAATAAAATGGCTGGCTATTAATTGCAACCACTCACATACATACAAAAGTGTCGTAATCGGAGATACAGACACATACGCAATAAAACAAAGAGAGAAAAAACATTGCGTTAACGCAGTTGGAATTTAAATCTTAGCTGATATCGATAAGCACATATCGATTAAAAATGAACAGTTTGGTGCGCGTGTTTAGCAATTTGCAAGACTTCTACAATGACATCAATGCGGCCACATTAACTGGAGCCATCGATGTGATCGTCGTGGAACAAGAGGATGGAGAATTCCAGTGCTCCCCCTTCCATGTACGCTTTGGCAAGCTTGGAGTGCTGCGCAGTCGCGAGAAAGTGGTAAGTTATCGAAATCGATTTCGATTACAATTGATATTAATCGATATTTTTACATATGTAGGTGGATATGGAAATAAATGGCATTCCCTCGGACATACAGATGAAGCTGGGCGATTCCGGCGAGGCATTCTTTGTGGAGGAATGCCCGGAGGATGACGATGAGGAATTGCCCGAGAATTTGGCCACATCACCCATACCAAAGAGTTTCCTGCAGTCGCTCAACAAGGGCAACGACACCATGGAGGACATTAGCGGCGTGATCGCAGACAAGTATGATATATAAATGCTTCATTGATCGTTTTGTAGATCGGCTAGTTTATATCATGTCATTTCATTTTTTAGAAATGCTAGCGAAGATTTGCAAATTCCTTTGCCTATGCCGCGTCGCAACTCCATTGATCTATCCAAGGAGGAGTCCAAGGAAATTGCCATTGAGGGCAAGAAATACGAGAATCAAGTCTCGGACTACACACAGCGCAGGTAGCGATTGCTTAACCCACAATTCTCCTTAAAGATGTATGTGTAACATACTCAAGATTCGATCATATTGGCTTGCAGGCACACAGAAAACGAGATGGAGAACCGCAGATTGGGTCACAAGCGCTTGGAGTACACCACACTGAAGATGCGCAAGGAATGGGCTGAACATGAGGAGTTCTTTCAAGACACAAAGGCGCTGGAGAAACAGCAGCAGAAAGGGCCAGAGCCGGAGACGAAACTGGAATTAGAAGCCAAGGAATTGGAGACCGTCAAGACCGAGCTGAAGTTGAACGAGTCCAATAATGACGACCCCTTTGTTCTATTCGAGGAGGATCTTACCAAATACGCAAACCTAATTGTGGACTATAGACAGCGAGGGTACACAATTCTCCTTTAAAGATTCAACTGGGTAACTTACTCAAGATTCAATCCTATTGTTTTGCAGGTTGTCAGAAGACAATATAAGGCGTAAGCTGTGCAGTCACACACTTGTGGATATATTAGAGAGAGAAATGAAAGAGCAACAAGAGAAGGAAACTGTGAAGACTCCGGCTCCGACTCCAGCTACCAACGAGCCAAACAAGGATGAGTCCAACAAGAGCAAAACAAAGAAGCGTCGCAAGAAGTCGCAAATGAAGAAGAAGAATTCACAACGGAAAACATCCTCAAGCAGCTCCATTGGCAGCGCCGCTGGCGGCGATGCTGGCAACATGGTGGATGCCAGTTCTGAACTGAACTCGGTTCAGGTGAGCAACATTGATGAGAGCACCACTGATGTGGCTGCCAGCATTTCCATTACCAACAACATCAACAACAACACAAACACAAATTCCAACTCCAACTCGTCCAACGACGAGCAGGCAACGGCATCCCCCCTGTTAACGGCCCACAGTGAACTAGCCACCACGCCCACAACAACAACAAAAACCGCAGCAGCAGTCGCCGCCCACAAATGTCATGACTTTGACATACACTTCTTTAGCGACACTGAGATCTCAACGCCCACAAGCATTGGAGCTGCCAATGCTCCACGTGTTGGCGGAGGACGTCCCTCGACGCCCATCCAAAGTGACAGTGAACTGGAGACGACAATGCGGGACAAGCGTCACGTTGGCAACGACGATGAGAATAGCGCTCTCTGGAAGTGGGGCGAGCTGCCCACGCCGGAGCAGGCCAAGGGATCAGTTAGTGCGGCGGAAGCGCAACAGAGTGAACGGCATTCCATGTTGAGCAACATGTTCAGTTTCATGAAGCGGGCGAATCGATTGCGCAAGGAAGGTGCCACCAATCAGGCGGGTGGCATATATCTATCTGATCTGGATGCGGGCAGCATTGATCCCGAAATGGCAGCCCTATATTTTCCCAGTCCCAAGCTGCCCAAGGAGACAAAGGCGACAACGCACAGCGGCGATGAGGATCGCGAGAGTGGCAATGGCACCAGTCTGCCACATTCACCCAGCTCGTTGGAGGAGAACCAAAAGAGCTTGGACTCGGATTTCGATGAAAGCAAGCAGCAAATGGATAAGAAGTAATTTAAAAAAATACCACAACAAATATGAGACATGTATTTAATTTATAATCCAATTTTCTTTATAGATACTTGGAATTGGTTTCCATGTCCATGTGTGGCATGCAGGAGAATGGTGGACCACCCTCGGATGAGGAGTTTGATCGTCAGTTAGTCACATATCCCGATGTAAGTTGTCGTTTGCTTTCAAGCTTTAAAAATATCGATCGATGCTTTGAGAAGTTGTGTGGCAACACTGCAATTGACGAGTATCGACGACTATCGATTGTTGATAAATGCATTTTTCTAAAGTCGATAGATTTGCAACTGTAATCAAGTTTATACGACAGCTGCTATATAAACTTGGTTTTTACGACAGATGCTATATAAACTTGGTTTATGTATTTCTGAGTGTAAATAACTACACAACCCTGCATTCGTTTGCACTGCGCTACATGACACCTGCAATGCACTTAACAAAAAATCATATGTATATTTTTTTTATTATTCATGTCACGCCTGCGCCTCGCCCCCCGCTGTTACCTGTTTACCCCTTACCATATGCAGGTGTGCAAAAATCCACATATGTTTGCATCGCCAAATCTAGTTGTACGTCTAAATGGCAAATACTACACTTGGATGGCTGCATGTCCCATTGTCATGACAATGATAACATTCCAGAAACAACTAACCGACGTAAGTGTTGTTGCCTTATCAATGGTTATCATAGGCTCAAAACGACAAACTGGTTAATCCCTCACTGATTTGTGCTTTCAGGATGCCATCGAGCAATTGATATCGCCATTATCGCATGCTGTGGGCGATGACAAACCCGAGGCTGCCCACCAAACGGACCCTGCAAGTCAAACCAAGCGTTCCTGGTGGAGCTGGCGTAGATCTCAGGAAGCAGTGCCCAATCAGACTAACAATAACATTAACAAGAGTGCCGTCAAGAACGTGAATCTTGACAAAGACGAGAAAGGTAAGCTCTCAAAGTAGACAAAATATCTCAAGTAATCAAGTCTTCTGTTCTCTTTTGTAGATGGTGATCAGGCTGCCGTCAGCACACAAACATCGCGCCCCAATTCGCCGGACATAACGGATCCCACGCTGAGCAAGAGCGATTCGCTGGTGAACGCTGAGAACACCTCCGCCTTGGTGGACAATCTCGAGGAGCTGACCATGACCTCCAACAAGAGCGATGAGCCTAAAGAGCGCTACAAGAAATCGCTACGTTTAAGCTCAGCAGCCATTGTAAGTCACAAAAGCTCTCTCTCGCTCGCCCAAGATATTACAACTTCCCTTTTATTTTCGTAGAAAAAGCTCAACTTAAAGGAGGGCATGAATGAGATTGAGTTTAGTGTGACGACAGCTTATCAGGGAACAACACGCTGCAAGTGCTATTTGTTCCGTTGGAAGCATAATGATAAGGTGGTTATATCGGACATCGATGGCACCATTACCAAATCGGATGTATTGGGTCATATATTGCCGATGGTGGGCAAGGATTGGGCACAATTGGGTGTCGCTCAGCTCTTCTCGAAGATTGAACAGAATGGCTATAAACTACTTTATCTATCGGCACGTGCCATTGGCCAATCACGCGTGACACGCGAATACTTACGCTCCATACGACAGGGCGATGTTATGCTGCCCGATGGACCATTATTGCTGAATCCCACATCATTGATATCCGCATTCCATCGCGAAGTAATTGAAAAGAAACCCGAACAATTTAAGATCGCCTGCTTGTCAGACATACGTGATCTGTTCCCGAATAAGGAACCTTTTTACGCCGGTTACGGCAATCGTATTAATGTAAGATTCCAGATTTATTTATAATCAACGAATAATACTAACTGTTAGATTTATGTTTATAGGATGTGTGGGCTTATCGCGCTGTTGGAATACCGATAATGCGTATTTTTACCATTAACACCAAGGGCGAGCTGAAGCATGAATTGACCCAAACATTCCAGTCATCGTAAGTACCTTCCAGATGCCTATTCTTCTTAGTCTGTATGGTTGTGGTCTCCTTTCAAAAAAGCTCAATCTACTGTTGCTTAATCAGAGAGAGGAATAGAGGGAGCCTTAAGCTCTCACTTCCTTAAAATGTCAGCTCAAGGTGAATTTAATTACATGTATTTTCCGCTGTGGTGAAGTAAGTAACTTCAAATAGCTGTGGTGAAAATGACATCTTAGTAAGTTCACCTAGCGCCAGTTTAAGCTTATGGTTAATGGAGCATAACTACAAATCTAATGCCACATTCAACAGCACAAAAGTAAATTAATCAATCCAATTGGTTTAACCCGTATTAACATCATAATGTAACGCTAGGTGTATGTACTCTACATAGGTTGTATCTGCTTGCCTACGTATCTACATATGTGCATTAGTGTGTATGTATAAGAACTGACTGTTCATTGTACTATCAAAATTCACAAATTAATCGCATTTAATCGATATCTAAAATCGAACGAGTCAAGAGTGAGAAATTCTATTCAAGCATTGTCAATTTGATTGTCAATTTATATAGTGGCTACATCAATCAGTCGCTTGAGGTCGATGAATACTTTCCCCCCATGATGCACACCGATGAGTACGAGTATCGCACTGATAATGATAACTTCGATAACGATGAGTTGGAGGATGAGCTACAATTCAGCGATGACTACGATGTTGAACTCGAAGACGACGACAACCATGACAACGATGATGATAATGATAATGATGATGATGAGGGCGCTGTCTTTGATGACGATGTTGGGGAGTTCATTTTGAACTCTAGGGCCAGAAAAGAAATAATTTTGGCCTCACCACCCAAATGGCTACAGTCTTCATAGAAGTCGAGTCGAGATCAAAAATTTGAATTGTGATATGATTAATTCCTAATGCTAAGATTTTATAAGCTTATACTTATTATAATATGGGAGAGCGGTAGGCTTTAAAAGCTCACCTACTCCTTAAATGTTATAGCTTTAGTATTGGCGTCAGCTTTTAAAGCTCAAACGCACCGTTAACTTCTTGTTGTAATGGATCCCGTTACGCTCTTATAAGTAGATTTTAAGATGTTCTTATCTATTATCTATAGAACGATATCTTACATAACTATAAAAAAAACACAAATAAAATGTGAGCTTACCTTTGTTGTTATCGAGTGATTTTTTCAACTCTGGATTTTACTTAGTGAATGTGGCATAAGTTTGAGGTTAGGTTTACGATTGAGGTTAGGTTGTATATAAAAAATATGTTGCATACGCTTTAGGCGCTGGGCCAATGGAAATCATTAAATATTGCATAATTTTAGTGTATATCATGTGTATTATTAACCATATGCCGCACTTTTACAGGTACTGCAGCATGACATACATTGTGGATCAGCTGTTTCCACCCGTCAAGCATGACGAAGTCGCCGTCGAGTTCTCCAATTTCAATTATTGGCGTGATCCCATCGTGGATTTGCCTGAGCTGCAAACGGCGGTGACACCGACACCAACAGTGAGAGTGAGCAGCAAGCCAGAGATCGCCACACTGAGACCCATTCCAGAGAAATGAGAGATTCTATCTAAAATTACGCGTACGCATACATAGAAAGCACATGAACCTACGCATATTTATCTATCTATGTATCTATCTATCTATCTATCCATTAGCTATTCAACTTGAAGCTTCTTGTCGCGTTCTAATTAATGGATAATTTGTTGTCTTAGGCTCTCTTCTTATTTTGTATAATTATATGGATTGATTTATTAAAGTTTCATCTAGTTAGTTTTCTTCATTATGCATTATGTATATTTAAACAATAACTTTAAGTTGGATTAACCAACCAGATAGTGTGACTTAGCCTATTATTTGCATTACTTAATTTATTAATTTAGTTGATTGTGAGAATTTAATTACGAAAAACGGATTTATTGTAATTAAAAAATGATTATTTTTTTAAGGGCTTTTTCAAATGGTTTTCTTTAGCTTTTGATAAATGATTAATAAAATTAATTGTGAAACTTGCTTGAAACGGAAAATTCCTGAGATATGTTATGTGATTTTTTTTTTAATTTTATCTTAATTATTAATTTTATTTTGTGATTATCAACTATAAAGTTCTGTTAATTATTTAGCTTATGCTGCCTTTAAATCATTGCTATAAAAAAAGGAAAAATATACAATATTCAACTATACTTAGCCAATAAACAATATAATGTTTCAATAAAAATCCAAATGCTTTAAAGAATTTATAAACCAAGGATGTGTTCTTATTTTATCCGAGAAAAATATTTTTGAATGGAAATTTATATTTATTCTCTTAATTTTTTTTCAGATTCCAAGGAGAAAAACTTGTTATTAATTAAGTGATAAAAGTTACTTAATATTTTTGTATAAATAATAATTATTACGATCGCCTAACAACAATCAGAACAATTTAAAACTATCTCAAGTTGCAGTGGAAAATTCTCGAATGGATGAACAAAAAAAAATAAATTGTTGTTGTTGCGTATAGCATGCATAAATAAATACGTATGTATGTGTGTATGATGAGAACATTCGAGTCGAAATCTGACCGATTATGGAATAATAAACTGACCGCTTAGGGTTGCCAAAGAGAGAGCGGGGAGAGAGGGAGGAGTGGAGCAGACATGGGGCATGTATTTGTCAACGTAATTTTGCCAATTCAATTAATGTTCACTTAAATCACAGCAAAGCAACTGCAGCAACATCATCATCATTATTGTCTTCATGATGATGATCATCATCATGAGCAGCATACAAAGCGATACAGACAGTCTAGGGAGGGATTCGGTTTAAGTGCCCACAAATAATCAGACAATAGCAGGGGCGTAGTCATCGCTTAAATGGAGGGCGACAAACACAGCCTATAGATAAAAATTTCTAGCTCTTCTACTAGAAGAACAGAATTGCCGGCAAGTACATTTGAGTATTTTAAAATACTTGAGTGCATATTGCAGCGCTTGAGTGAAACTTCTAACTCAATTGAGCAGCAGCGAATGCTTTTTAAAGCTTAGTTAAGTTAAAGTTTTCATATTATCAGTTCTGTTTTCTTACCTGCCTGCAAACAAAATTGCAATTAAATCATGCTAAACTGTTTAAGTGTCATTTTTTATATTTAATTATTGTGTACATTTATTTTCTCAATACAGCCTTAATAATTCCTATGAGCGAAAATACTTAATCCCCCTTTTTCGTCTAGTTTTGGGACCACTCATGCACACGCACACACACAAATAAACGCACAATTAGATATGTATGCGTACAAGCTAATGCTCAGCAACGGTAGTTTTCCATATGGTTTCTCTGTTCCCCTCCAAATTAGGCTATCAATTGATATAAAGCAAAATTTTCCATCTCTTAAACAGATTTAGCTGATTATGATTATACATATGATAATAATGCTTCAACTGAGGTCACACGTCAGCTGATTTGAACATTATTTTGTTCAATTTATTCAAGTGCAACAACAAATAAATTATGCAAATGCCCAGAGAGAGAGAGAGATAAAGAACAATAACTAAAACAAAATTAATCCATTAGTATAGTTGATCATTTGAATTCTTGGAACAAGCTACGACTTTAAAGCCGACTACTAATAAATTTCCATATCAAATTTAAATTGAAGCTTTGTTTGTTCTACATGCCACAGAAACTGCGGCGACTCAATTGAGCGCCACTCAAAATGAACACCCGCCCCCCCCCCTCCCTGTCTACCACCCACCCACGCTTCCAGAGTGAAAGGTATAAAAGCCCGAGGCGGACAACAGTCAAACATTAGTTATCACTGAGCAATCAAGTCAAACGTAACATATCCAACAATATCAAACCAAACTCAACAAATCCTGCAAATATGAAGAACGCCGTTGCTCTATTGTTGTGCGCCCTTTTGGGTGTGGTGAGTATTATTAAATAATCCAACCAGATTTATAGTGGTTAACTTCCTTCTGGTCATCATCTCTGCAAGGCCTCCGCTTCCGAGTACAAGCTGCGTACCGCCGAGGATCTGCAGAAGGTGCGCAAGGAGTGCGCCGAGAGCAACAAGGTGACAGAGGCATTGATTGCCAAGTACAAGACCTTCGAGTATCCCGATGATGAGATCACCCGCAACTACATCAAGTGCATCTTCAACAAGTTCGATCTGTTCGAGGACGCCAAGGGCTTCAAGGTTGACAATCTGGTTGCCCAGCTGGGACAGGGTCGTGAGGACAAGACCGCACTGAAGGCCGATGTGGAGAAGTGCGCCGATAAGAACGAACAGAAGTCAACTCCCAGTGCCTGGGCCTATCGTGGCTTCAAGTGCTTCCTCAGCAAGAACCTGCCACTGGTCCAGGCAGCCATCCAGAAGAAGAACTAAGCGGGAGACTCTTCTCTTCGCATGCACACTTTGGAGGATCAGAGACATCAGACTTTACTTTGATCACTTTACTGTGTACCTTGCACTTGATTTCAATTTGAAATAAAAATCGTATAATAGCAAGATTTCAAGTCACATTTGATCTTTTATTTATTTAATCTTTATCTTTAAAACACACACACAAATGCTATATAAGGATTGACATACATATCATAATAATGCTTATCATAATGCAAAGTTCACATTCACTTGACAATTTAGGGGGCAGCATCATCTCTCCCAGCGTCTCGTCTCGTCTCCACCTTGTCCCACCCAAAGGAAAGGCATTGAAAACTTGTTTAATTCGATTATATTTCTCTTCATCTTTTCCGTATAATCAATTTATCTTCTGTACTCTTATATATATTTCTTTTCAAATATATAAACAAGATTTTTTTTGTTTATCTGGATATTATTATTTTTTCTATTTTGTCGTGTTTTTTTCATCTTTCCAAGTCTGCTCTTTTTTTCATGATTCTTTTTTAGTGAAAATATTTTTTATCCTTTATTTTACTTTGCCATCTTTAGAACTTCTTATCATTTTATTCTTTTTTGTTCTTAAATGCTGCTTTTGTTTGTATTTCTTTCTTTTTTTTTTGTTACCAACTTTTTCCTTCTTATTATTTTTTTATTAGGCAGTATATAAATATTCTTATTTATTTTATATAGTTTTTTTATTTTTTTGAAAACTTAAAAAGTGTGATAAGGGGTGTTTGTGGTGTTGGGTGCTTCAAAAAACATTATAGCCAAGTTAATATTTTTTTCCATGTTGATTTATTTCATTTTATTGGTTTTCATCTTTTTTGCGCCTTTTTTAGAATTATTTTTTTCGTTGATGCTGTTGATTTTTTTTTATATTATTTCTTTATAATATATTTTTTTGTTGGCGTAATCTTGTAGTTTCTTTTTTTGTTTTGTATTTATTATTAGCAAAGAAGTTTTGGCAATAAAATGTTTTTTGAAATTATATATTAAAAAAATCTGAAATCAAATATTAATTGGATTAAAGAAATGTGTCAAAAATAAAACTAAATAGTTGTTGTTGTCATTGAAGCGCCCCGTCCAAAGGAATATTCGAAAAAGACGGACAGAAATAGTCGGAAATTGGCCAATTACAGAAACGGATATCACAGACATACATCACTGAGGACGGCAGTCCACGATAGTGACGAAAACAAACCCCGAAGAACGGGCACGCAGTGAAGTCTGCTGGATTGCAGGCCAGGATTTCTAGTCATAAGGTGACGGAATTACTTTCCTGAGTCTCTTTGTACTTCAATTTTGGTTGGGAAAGCGGACGTTTAGTATAGAAAGGTTCTTGCTCAATGTTGGAGAGGACAAATATAGTTTTGAAGGAGTGCTTAAGTTGAATTTTACCAAGTTTATACGACAGCTTAAAGTCGCTTTTGATATCCGTTCTTACAGTTTTAAGTAGCTTTAAAATCTTCTTTTTTTTAATTCATATAAAAAGTGTTGTTGTTGACATATCATACAATACGATTTAAGCACTCCCCAATCTATAAATGCGTATTCTCAGACTGTTCATATGTAGCTTTAATCATTCAACTTACCTTCCTATAAGTTAATAACCAATAATCAATACGGAGCATAGTAATTGGCACGGCCACGATAGCCACCTCTTCTGAAACGAAAGACAGACCGGAATTAGCAAATATCACAAAATTGAAATTTGAAATATAACTGCCTTACATTGCGCGTCGAGCGCCACGGAAAGTGGAGTGGCAGCAGGCGCGGGAGACGCGTGCACCTCGGCCCCGGAAGCTGCCACGGGCGAAGCGATTTGTTGTGGAGAGTCCAGGTCGATTTGTGCGCTTGGACATGACCTGCAAAGTAAAAGGAAAAGGGAATTAGTGACTGAGATTATTTAGATGAAGCATAGTTGAACGAACTCACTTTGATTTGACGTCCCCTGAAAAGAGTTTCGTTCATGGCCAATGCAGTCTCCACATATTCCTTGGAACCAAATTCAATATAGGCAAAGCCCTTGGGATGTCCGTCCGCCTTATTGCATAGTATGGTAACCCGGTTAATTGTGCCGCAGCCATGGAAATGAGCCTCGAGCTCCTCGGCAGATGCACCATAATCCACATTGCCAACGTAGACGGACCTTGTGTCAATCTCCTGCTTCTCTTCGAGTGAAAGCGGCACTGTGGCCAGACCGGTTGTTGAACCGCCAGCCATTTGTTTGTCTACCTCTGATTGCATTTGCTTGATTTTTTCAGCCTCCTCCTCCATCTCTTTGACGCGTGCCTTGATGGCTTCCAGCTCTGGGTCGATCTGCATGCTGCCCTCCTCCTTTGTTAATTTAATACAAAAAATTAATTGGTTTAATTTATTTAAAAGCGATTGTTTAAACTTTAAAATGCTTCAAGTGCGTTGTGCTTTTGTCGCGAGTCAATGTGAATGGAAATGACGCTTTGAAAATGGCTGCCGCTTTGTTTCGTGAGCTTTGCTAAAGCTTTTTCCGCGAATTTCAGTGTGCTTTTGCATTCAAGGCGAAATGAAACTGGTTTTTTGGCGCTCAGACTTACCTCTGTTTCAGTCACAATTTCAGTCTCCTGTTCGCCGTTTGTCTCATCCAATGACTCCAACAGCTGATCCTCGTTTAAAGTAATATCTTCATCTGCCATTTTTCTAGTTAATTTGTTTTGAACTTTGGTGTTTTGTTTATGTTTACTAAGCTAAACTTTGTGGCGCTAGAGCTTACAGCTGCACTGTGATAGTTATCGTAACTCACTGAAAAGAGAGAACAAAATGAAAGAGAGAGTACAACTTTAATGAATAAACCACGCACAAAGAGAGCAGCGTTTGTTATAATGTACGTGTCAAATTAAAAATATGGCGGTATTTCCCGACTGTTAACAATATCAGTATCTTTCATTTTGCACATTTAAAATTCATGTAATTATGTATCTATACAATTTTACGCGCTTCGAATACTCTTTTATCAGACACTTACGTCAAGTACAAGGCAAGGGGGTGCTGCTGCTGACGTTTCTGCGTTCGCTCAAAATGGCCGCTACCAATGTTAATCCCCACGCTAACCACGACCGAAACTCTGAATTAACAAGTATTTTAATAAAAGCTGCTACATTTACGAGTAGTTTTCAATTATTCACACCTTTTGACACAATAAGCTGCTGTAAAACGAACAGATATTTTTCTATTTACAATATAGTCCGACACTTTTTTCACAGAAATAAATTTTTGTCAAATTTTTGCAGCGAAAATATATTCGCCTCGTAATAAGAGAGAACACAGTGCAGTTATCGCACAGTGTGATAGATATCGATAGACTTTCAAAATTAGACACGTAAATTCGCTTGACGTCAAACTTGTATGAAGCTATTGTTAGACATTTCATAATACATTTTTATTTCACTTTAAGAACTTGCAAATATAGTTGAAAAAATTTTTAGATTCTAACAATTCAATCTACTCTCAGATTTTCTTTAACTGTTGCGCTTGATACGTTTACATGAAAAGTCAAGAAGCAATTCGATCGTAGCTAGACCGCCATGAATTTGATTCAGCTTGATGGTTGCCACCGATGTATCGATGCTTTTACACTGAAGCAAAATCGATAGGTCCAATGTAATTTCTCTAATAAAATGAATTATTTTTAAAAAATTAATTAAAATTTACGTCAGTCACCTCGTTGGCCGCTAGCATATAATGAAGATTTGCACCAACTTTACGAACTGATACGACGCCATATTTATCATGAACGATTCAGATTCGGAATACGAAGAAACCGAGTATTTAATTTACGGAGACTTTAAAAATCATTTGGCACCTCATCAATTGAAGCACGAAGATGCTGCAATTAAAATAATTGGTATTGAGAGCGACACTCCCACGGCCGAAATTAATGGCAGCATTTTTAAAGGTACTTATAAACATACATACATATATATATATGTATATAACATTATTTTTTTTTAATTTTACAATTTTGGCAGGTTCCTATGATATGGCAGTGGGCACTTATCTATTTTTCGAAAAAGACAATAACAGCGTAACCGGAGATCCATTATTTGAGCCGGTTTGCCGACAACAATACAAATACGTGAATAAAACCGAGAAAATCATCAATTTTGAGCGGATTTACGTTGAGAACCAGCCCCAAGAGAAGCAAGAAGTCAAGGAGGAAGGAGATCAGAAACAGACTGAAGCTAAGACAGAGTCGGCTCTGAAACTGAATATTACCTACAAAGAAGCAATTAATAAATTTGGCGACGAGCAATAAACTTTGTATGTTCTTTGTTATAATTAATAATTAAAAAGTAATAATAATAATAATTCTCATTTATATTGCATGCAGCATAATGGAAAATCTTGTGGAGCCGCCGCAGTCTTCAATAAATTTGCGTGCATTTTTAGAAGAGTATAAAACAAAGCTAAACTGTTCAGGGAGTGAGCCCTTTTACTTCGACAGCAGTTCGCCGGTCTCTGCGGATGTGGAAGCCAGTTGCTCATTGGAACTGCTCTCATCGCCGGATGACAACGCCATCAGCGTATTTGAACCAAGTGCCGAGAAACAACGTCCCAACGTCACACAGCCGGATATGAATCGACATGTGCCAAAGACCTATAAAATCCTAACTGAGAAGAAGACTAAATCTCGTCGGAATCCGTTTACGAGAACACAATATAGTTATCGCCTGATTGCGGAGCCAACTATTAATGGAAACGAAAACGAAAACTTCACACTGGCGGATTTTGAGCTGCAGATAAATGTGAGATTTTACAGGCCACCACGGGCTGCGCATCGTTGGTACAAGCTGGAAAGTCCCGTTTTTGCTGAAGAATTCGTTTGCCTTGGCTCCAACTATTTAACCGAGTTGCGTGATAAAATATCCTGCATTTGCAAAGGCAAGCAGTTTGTGAATATTAGCGAGGATCCTGCGGCGCCGCTGCCAGTGCTCCAGACAGATCCGGGATATTTCTTTATAAATGGCACATTTTACAATGACACACGGAACCCCAACAATTGCGACTATTCCCAAACAGTGCTCCAATGGGCAAGCTCTGCTCAAGGCCTTCAGAGAGAGCATTTTGAAGTTGGGTCCATGGAGGCGACACGTTTTATTGATCTCACTGTTAGCCTGGGCACACCAATGCAATATCTGCACCACGGCAACTGTGAGCATCTGTTTGTTATCTCCCAAGTAGAAGTGTTAGGGCCACATAGCAAACACCTTAATCGTAGCCTGTATCCAATTATTCGAGCCATCAACAGCTTCAATCGTCGTTCATGCTACATGTGCGGACAGCGTGGCTATCATTACATTGTGGAACAGTCCCGACGCCAGCTCCATGATCCCTCATATCTATGTCGCAGTTGCTTCTACAGCTTCCACTATGTGGATGGCCAAAAGGTGGGTCAGTTTAAAGCCTATCGCATATACGAGCACACGGATAACAGCGATGGCCACCAGGATAAACAGGACTCTAACAGCAGCAGTGATGAGAGCACTGAATTAGAATAAGAGTTAATCATATATAGTTTTAATTCAATTTGAGTTTATTTTGATAAAATATATGCAAACATAAATAATTCATACTGTTTGTTAAATAAATGTTAACAATAGTTAAAAATATGCTCACAATCTGATCATTAGATATTTAAATATAAATATATAGGTAGTATATACGATTAGTCAAGAAATTGTTTTAACAAACAACAAAATTCACACAAAAAACAAAAGCAGAATAAAATATGTGAATTTGGTTCCTTGTCACATCAATTACTTGACACACTGTATATTTGTAGTATATTAGCAAAAGTTAGTTTTGACATTAGGAATCAAATGCAAATATAACTTAAATCATTTGCCTTAATAATAGTTGACTTATGTTTGTTTGCTTATTTTTATAAATACATATGTGTAAATTAGTATCAATATTAATATTGGGCAGACAGACAGTTGACCAAGAGCAATGGTTAAACGAGTTAATAGACTAATTTTGGCCAATAACATATGTGTATTCTATATAAATATGTATGTAGGTATATATATCATGTAAATATATACGAATACAAATACTTAAACTTAAGTAATACAGTTATAGAGTAAAAACATACATATTTAGTTAATATATGCATGGTATGTATGGTATATATAGTATAACTTTTATCTTTTTTTTTTTTTCAATTTTCGTTTGTGCGTGTTTTAATTGCTTGTGTCCGTCCGTCCACAAAAAATGCTTTTGCTTTTGGTATGGCCTGTGTTTTCACTGTTTCTGCTTTTGTATCTCCGATCCAAGCAATACAATATCTATATTTGTTGGCAGTGCCGTTTAGTTGTCCTTCCAGCTGCCTCTTTAACCTCTTTGGTTTTTCACTGTGCTCTGTTTTTGTCTAGTTTAAAGCTAATACCAGCATTGGCAAATGCGCCTAGCTTTGGAATACCAATTCACGCTCAACGGATAGATACTCTAGCATTTGGGCCGGCACTGGCAGCTTGGCCAGATCGTCAACGGGCATTTGAGCTTGGAGCACACGTCGACATAGATCCTGCAGCTTGGGCATGTTCAAGTATCGACTTAGCGGATACTTGAGTATCACTGGAAACGGCGGCTGCATTTCGTTGGGCACCTTAACAAAACAGACGAAATTATCATTCGTACAACGATGCAAAATGTCCTCAATCATTTCGACAATCGACTCATATTTCAATTCCTCAAAGTGCCAAAACTGATCTCGATATTCCAAGCGATAATGCAGAGTTACATTGACAATACGAAAGCTGAGTGTAAATTGTGAACCGCTCGTTTCCGAATCTCGAACCAAAAATGATCCCGTTGGCTTGTCACTCAGCTGCTTCTGCGAATCACGTCGCGAGATCTCACCCCAGTACCAAACTTGACTGCAACAACAAAGAAAGAAAGATCATCAGACACAGATGACTCATCGAAAGGTTTAACAAGTTTTACGCATACTTGAGCATTTCTGAACAGGCCTTGTACATGACCTCATTTGGTGCATCCTGTCGGTCGAGCCACTTCTTCTTAATAAATCGCATGTAATCATGGGTGAATGGTAATGTGGGCTCAACGCGTATTGGCGGCGTCAGAAACTCATACATGGCATCCGTAGTGCCTCCATCACAGTCACAATCATCGCCCATAGAGTGCCAGTTGCGTAGTGCGCTCAGGCCCAATCCCATCTTTTTTCGTATACGGGAAAACATGTTCTTCTTGTCCTTACGCTTGCGAAGTGCCCCTCCAATGCTGCTGCTATTGCTGACGGATGCATCTCCGGCTGCTGTGCTGCAGCTTGCCTCCAAAGATCCTCCGATTGGCTCATTATTATTATTTTGCAGATGCACGAAATGCGGGCCGGCGGTGACTGTTGAACTAGAGCTGGCCAGAGTTGCATCCGACTTTTTGCGTCTGGTTAATGAATGGAACCATCCTCGCTTTTCTTTTGTATTTGCTGCAGCGGCTGTATTGAAATTTAAAACTTGATTATAAAATGGCAGTAGGTATCTAAACAAACATACTCTGTTCAACGCCGTCCAATTGCTGGCTAGTTGAATCTCTAGGTCGATTCCGGGCTGCGATTGCCCCCGCACTCCCCCCACTCGTATTTCCAGCAGCAGCACCTTGGCCTTGGATTTCGCTCCGTGAGTTGCTCGTGTTCTTCTCGCCGTTACTCATATTAAACGCTTTCGGGATGATGCTCCCGTGTTTTTTATCACATTATTAGCCTTAATAGGAATTCAGATGACTAACTTAAATTAATGATAAGAATAAGAATGAAAGAAAAATATTTGTTTTCGTTTTCTTTGGAAGTGGTATACAAGAAGTATCGAAAATCGTGCGCACAACTGCAAAGCTATCGATTCTGTTTTGCAACATCGATGGCGAATACACACTGCCGATAATAATGTCGCACTTTTTTCTTATCGTACAAGCAAAATATAAGTTAAAGTTGCATCTGACTAAAATAAGTTAATTTATAATTGACTCTTTTCAAATGATGAGCGAATCACATTCGTTAAAATGATAGCCTTTATTTATTTTTAAATTCAAATAGTATTTAATTAATTTTAAATTGCGCGCAATGTTTGTTAGCTCGATTCTTGCCGATAACGATAGTGCATTTAATTTCGTACTAGCATGATTAATTAAAGTGCACTGCTTGATAAAGATAAAATGAACAATAATATTTCGATGCAAGTGGATTTATCCAATTTTTTTAGTGATGTCCGCAGGAGCACCTTAATATTTATAGATGCATCATGGGAGAATATCAAAGAAGTGCAGGATCACATACAGAAGCTTTTTCGTTTGGTAAATGTTAAATTCTCGTTCAATCTAAATTATTATTTTTTGTATTAATGCGCACTTGTTTTCTGTAGTCAAATATATGCCTTCTGACAGTGGATGGGAATTATTTATCGCCAAAGGAGTCAATTAAAGTGCTCAGCTCAGTTGAATCGCTTAAGGCCTTTAAATTTCCCGAGGAGGAATTACAAGATGCCTCCGTCGCGCTTAATTTGACCGAAACCAACAAAAAGCGAAAGAATCGTTCGGCAGAAACGGAACTTGAATTCTCAAGCTCTACACCAAATCATCCGAAGCGAACCAAAAGCAAAATTGATACCTTACAGACCACGTCGACAGCAGATGCTACCAATGTGGGTCGTCTTACCAGAAATAGCACCAGAAATGATTCCAGGCAACAAACTGCTCTGTTTGAGGCAAACGAGAATCACGAGGTGTCGGAAGTCTGTAGCTTCCGTAAACCGAATACAACTGTACAGAACTGTTCACAAACTCAACGGGAAACAACACGCAGAGATGACAGCACAAGTTCCAGCTCCAATAATCACGTTATATTCAAAGATACGGAACAGGAAGTGATCTCAACATTGGAGACGAGCTCTCAAGCTGCCAACGTCATTCCCGTTGTTGAATTCCACTCTGCACTGATAGATGAAGTCTGCAGTACAGTGCGCAGATTCACGTTGCCTCCTAAACCAGATCCTGTCAAGATCATAGAGGAAATTGTAATCCCAGCACCAGTTAAAACACCACAAAAGAGCGTTCAAAATGTGGTTGAACCATTGGAAGCACAAGTGGCAACCGATAATGGTGCAACAGAAGCTCAGGTTCCAGTTCCAGTTGAAAATAAACCCGCTCCTGATTTGGAAACCTCCCACGAAAAAGAGCAAGAATGTGAAGTATTAGAGAGTAATTCGGCTACTGAAGCCCCCTCAAAAGTAGTTGAGCAGAGTCTATTGGAATCGGACTCGGAAGACGACGATGTTATGGTACTGGATGATACAAATTTGGATGACTCCAACTCGGCCGAAATTATAGCTGATATGTTGCAGAATGCGCAGCCATTAACAGCATTGCCGAATGTGGGCGATAATATAATCTTTAAGCTGACCAAAGTAAAGCGTGCATCACAATTATTAGCTAAAACCGAGAACATCGCTGGCACCTGTTCCTACGTCAATCGTCGCACCAAATCCATAACAATTGCAGTCATTGGTAAATATGGATCTAAGTATATTGAATCTTATACTTAAAGGTTTTTTTGTTTTGTATTTTAGCTTGTGGCAATGCTACCAGGCAAGTGTTGAATCAATACAGCAACTCTCTGGATATTTCCAACGATTCCGAGATGGTTATAACAGTCAACTTTAAAGAGTTAATTGATCCAAAAGTAATTGTGTCTGCGGTGGACTAAGATGAAGATTAAACAGGCGTAGATTGTTCACACATTTGCATGTTTATATATTTATAAATTGTAAATGTAAACGATCAAATAACATATATTAATGTACGAGTTCATCTTTAGACTGAATGCGTCTTGATTTGTTCCAACAGCTCGTCGGCCTCTTCTCCAGACTTGACGCGTAGCAATATGGACGTCGCCTTTGTCTCTTCCGGCGTTGGTATGCAAACCATCATGACATTGTTTTTACCCAAACGCTGGCAGGGTAAACCGTTGCTCAGTATCAGATTGATAAGAATATTGCCCAAATTGGTGTCGGCGCGCACCAGCATCTGTGTCTTGTCCGAGTCCTTGACGGGTTTCAAGTACAACGTGCCCACGCCGCGATCCGTAAAGTCTTTATCCTTTTTCACAAACACCTTGCAGCGTTTTGAGAATGTGGCATCGTCTTCAACTACCTGTTGGTGTCATAAAATTGAAAATCTTTCATTTCTACCTGACAACAATTTCAGAAATGTTTCTCTTACTTTATTAAACTCGGCTTTTGGTGGTGTATGCTCTTCGTCCTCCGCTGCATCGCCAGCTGCTTCAATTGCTGCTGCTGTCGGCGGTTTTACGTTGCCAAATGAAAATGCTGGCGATGGGGATGCAAATGAAAATCCACTTGACGGTGATGCCGAAGTCTTTGTGTCGCTGCTGGCTGCTTTGCCGAATCCTGTAAAACCAGAAGTACTCGGTTTATCATCGGGCTTTTGGCCAAAGCTGAATCCATTCGTCTTTGGCGGCGATGTGGCAGCAGACGCATCTGTGCTGGGAGTTTCTTTGCTGCCAAAACCGAAGAAACCCGACTTGGGCGATCCATCTGTATTGGCCACAGTCGTTGAAGATTTGCCGCCAAAACTAAAAGTGCTCAACGGTGAACCAACGCTTGAAGTTGCCTCCGACTTGGTCGATGAACCTAGTGATGAGTTGGACGACTTCGGTACAGTACCAAATGAAAACTTAGGTGGTGTGGCGATTGTAGTTGTGCCGCCACTGGTAACTGTGCAGTTGGGTTTCTTGCCCAAAGCTATGGACGGTGATGTGCTGCTAGCTCCAATAGAAGTGCCGGGTTTGCCAAAGGAGAAGCTCATAGTTGCGGATGGAGCGGGAATCGCAGGTGCTGTTGTTTTTGTTGCATTGCTTTTGTCATTTTCCTTCTGCTGCAATTCCTTCAACAATTTTTCGTAACTGTTGAATACTGGAGTCAAAATGCAATATGGATTCTTATCCATGTGCTCCGTTAGGAATTTCATTACGGACATATTCAATTCAGCGACAGTATCGCGAAATTCTGCTGATGTGGTTGTTCCACTATTCGCAGTTGATTTCTCAACGGGTACGGATGCTTTGAACATGGGTTTCATCGGTTCGGTAGATGAAGCATTGCCAAAAATTGAGCTGCCGCTTGAAATGGCATTACTTGTTGATTCATTCTTGGACTTTGCTTCAAATGAAAACATTTTCGCTGGCGTCGGCTTATCAGTGCTGGCATTGGCATTGCTACTTGGCTTTGCGGCGTCCGGAGCCGTCAAATTGCTTAGGAATGCAAAGGGAGATGCGGAGCCGGCGGATGTAGACGCTGCTGGTTTGCCAAAACCTACATAAATTCCATACAATTTAATAAAATGTCTTCACATCATTCAAACTCTTTTTATTCATACCTGAAAAGCCGCTAAATACACTGTTGCTAGTGCTGGCAGGCGCTTCACCGGCATCAGATCCGCCGGCTCCCGCCTTGCGTCTTGTGGCCTTCTTGATAACGCGTGTTTTTAGCTCCTCTGGCGGCGCCGTTTTAAATGTACCCCTCTCTTCTGGCTCTTCATCCTGATCCCAGTTATCATGGTTCAGATTTGACGTTGCTTGTCGCTTACCAGACATTTGTAAAATTCTTGTAAATTAATTATATATTATTTTGCAGCAGCAGAGACGAACTTTTTATTGCAAATGCTAGAAGTGAGTGAGAGAGAGAGAGACAGAGAGAGAATTAGTTGTGTTGGGCTTAGAGGTGGAGAAACATCGAGTGAGACACGATGCTTGCAAAACATCGGCACTAGAAGTGGAAAACTATCGATCGTTGGCATCGATGGTGGTGAATGATATTTTGTTCGAAACCTTCGATAGTCGTCGATAGTTTTCGATAGTGTGTTATTTTCAAGAAAAATGATAGATTTTTGAATAAAACTGGAACAAAAATGTAAAATTGCTATTAATTTTATTTAAATTTAAGGAAGATTAGATATCTGTTCTTTAGAGGATGTGACATTGTAATACATTCGTACAAACATTATAAAATTTCGCCGATTGTTCTTCGAAATAATTTCCTTTGTAACGGTAAAAAAAACAAGTTGGCAACTTTGGCCCAAGTTTTGCAAAACTAGGTGACAGTCTTGGCTACCAAAACTCATTTTGTTGATATTTTCTTGGATGCTGAATTTTTAAACGTTGGAGGGATTATTTTTGCAGCAGAGACGAGTTTGTATTGCAATTCTAGTGAGAATATATCTCGAGTGCTGCCAGACTGACTGTTCTCTGTTGAATTTTGGACTAGTTTACTTTAAATAATTTCTTACGATTGGTACGCTGCTCACAATTTCAAATTGAATTCAATTATATTTATACCGCTAATTTAACAGACGATGACTGTGAGTTATTTTTTATCTAATATTACTGCTAAACATAATAATAACTAAATATAAAACAAAAACCTTTAGAACAATAATTAGTTCAATCATTCAAAATTAGGAACATGTGTCAACTATCACATTATCACTATCACATCCATAAATTAGTTTCATATTCAACTCATGTTTAGTATGCACAGAGATTACAAAACGCAGCTCAGTTTGTTTTAGTTCAATGAATAATGGTGTTCAGCCCTGTAACTAATAACCACTGCGCTGCTGGCTGTACGAAATTTGTTGCTCTGGCGTTTTTAGTATTTTTCTGAAACGAAAATAATGGTAACACTGGTGCATTGAACGAGACGACGACGCTAGAGTTGTTCGTCGTAGCTCAGTTGCAGGATTTAGTTCAGTAGTTCAATTTTTGGTGAACGAGCTAATCGGTTATTTAAAAAGTAATAGTATTTAGCAAAATATAATTAGCAGCTTACCTTTGCTATATTGTTGTGTAAACAAGTCAATTTGTCTGTTTATCAGGTTGCTGACCTATGTATAATGGGACTCGAACGAACTAAACAACTAAACTACTGAACTATATGAACTAGAGTCAGGGATTTAGTTCGTTCGTTCACTTTGGTGAATCGTTCAATCTAACTTAGTCCGATTGATACGATACAACTCTAGACGACGCCAGCAGAGCAGCAAAAAATTGCAATATTAACAATAATTAAATTCAACCGCGGCTCTTACTCGTCTAAAACATATTTTAAAAATCATTTGTAGTTAAGTGTTTTTGTCGAGAACCTTTGGCGCTTATTAGCAATGTGACAAACTGTTGCGGGGTGTAAATATGCGCGGCGCATTTCTCTACTACTGTAACATTAATTGCGCTTCGACTGCGACTGCGACTCGAATTTTGCTGCAAGATGAGGCGATCAGGTGGCGCGCCTAAAAAGTGTACAAAAAAACAAAATATGTCTGCCCAGATCAAATGTGCAACGGCAGTGTGTGTAAAAGTGTAGAAAGTATTAAAAAAAAAAAAAATAACGTGAAAATTGATGCAAAGGGAAAGAGAGTAATAAGTACTCCCATACACAGACGTACGTGCCAACACCAATACCACCAGAAGCGCATACTCTCACGCACAGATACAGTGGACGCACACTAAAAACACGAAGGCATCGTAATCGTTGTCGTTGTTATCCTGCTTGTTCTTGTTGCCTCGTCGTGTGATCCTTTGTTGTTGTCTACAGTAGCAGCAGCTGTGCCGTCTGCTGCTTTAAGCTGAAAACGGCACATAAAACACATTCGAGTCCGGGTCGTGTTACTGCCTTTGCCGTGCAATCGTCATTTGTCGTTTTGTTGTTGCCTGGGCGTCCTTGAAGTTCAGCTGCCCGTTTGCTGTTTTGTTTAGTGCGTGTAAAAAAAAGCAAAATAAAAATTTGTGCCCAGAAAAAAGTAAAACAGCAACATAATAAAAATGCCGCCAGCATTAATTGGCATCTCCGAGTTTGTGGAGGAGACGCGGGATGATTACAATTCCCCCACCACCTCCACATTTGCATCCCGCATGCCGGATTGCCGTCAAACGATTAGCATATTGGAAGAGGTAAGCATTAACTTTTATTTCCCCTCTTACTCTCTCACTCCCATCTTTAAAATGCTCAAGTGTAACAAAAGTTCAAGGTAGCTAATCAATGATCCAGCGCTATAAATTGCATGCATGCACTTACTGAATATACTCTATTATACATACGCCCCCACAGCAAAAATAACAACAACGGCAAAAAAAAAAAATTGTTTATTATGTATTCTTCCGTGCCTATGCAAAATCAAAATGAATTGGCGCTGCGCCAAGTGAGCTCCACAGTCATTCGTCTGTCCGGTCACACACTCTCTCATCATTCTTTCTTTTTAACTCTGGGGTTGCCATACAATTTGCAATTGTTCTACGATGACGTCGACGTCGACAGCGGCGAGTGCAGGTGGTTTCTGTTTCTCCATCAAAAATAATAAATACTCAAAGTGCATATTCGTAAATCAATGCAGCTGCCTCCACTTTCCCCTTTTGCTTTTGTCGTAACCTCATAAGAACGTGGGGCGAAGATTTATATTTATTTTTAGTCATTGCAGCTGCTGCTTACTCCCCACAAAAATATAAAAATAAAAAACACATTGCTATGCGTTTTGCTGCTGATAAGGACAAGTGCGGGCGGAAAGGCGCACGATAAAGCAGACGACAGACGTCAGACTTCCATAGAAATTGCCACGCACATGTGGCACAATATTTAGCTTAAATTTGTGGCATACAACACGATCAGAGCTTATCAATCAAGTCGCCAACGCCCCATACGATTACGCATTAATGTGTGTATGTATGCGACTTTAGATATTCATTTAAAAAAATCTCAGTGCTCCAATTCTTTTGGCTGACAGAGCACGAGCCCCATTGCAGCGCTAAAATTAGCAGAGTAGAGTAGCATGCGGCAAAAGCAAACTGATCTCCAGGCACTTTGTATGGCATAACGGTATAATAAGCTTAAAGTTCATTTACTCTCGTCAACTCGAAAAGCTGTCAATTTTCTCCATAATAACTTAACTTTAAAGCTTAAAGTTGAATTCAATTTGTAAAAAACAACTTGAAAGGCTATAAGATACTAGCTTTTAATTGATGTCCATAAATTAACTTAATTAAACGCTTTTCTTAATCACTCAAAAAATACAATTTATACTTACAACATTTATTTAATATTATTATAATCTATATAATTGTAATTAAATGATTTGGACGCATTTCAAAATTGTCTTTGCACCAGTGTGCGCTTAAATTGGCTCTAATCTCTTTTTTTTTTTAACTCAAGCGGGACGACACGTCATGAACACGCCCAGATTTTTGTTTGTTCCTGACGAATGTTTGGCAGCAAATTAAAAGTTTAATATTTAATTTCACTGATGGATTTTCAAAGTGGGCCCAAGTGGCAAATCAATAAATGAACCCTGTTGGGCCCAGACACACCTTTCCTTTTTATTATTGTCTTTGTTTTGGCACAACCGTAAAACGACTCAAAATAGAATTTATTTTGTATATAATAGATGTAGATATACAACTGTATATATCTATATAAATATTTATGGTATAGTATACAAGTATGTCTGCTTGAAATAAGTATTAAATCTGGACACATACAATAAGCGTATTATTTACAGAGCAGCTTATTCATAATACGAATATAAGAACATAAATATAATGCCGTTTTCGGCTAAAAGTAACTTGACCACAGGGCTGACCAAGTTCGTCTTTTGTTATCAACACTGAAAACGGCATTAAAAAAACAACAACAGCTCACTTGGTCGCTAGAAAGAGAAACGGAAACCAGTTGTTGGCTGTTGGCTTGACCAACTTTATTTGTTATTGTTCTAAGCGATTTGCGTTCCAAATATTTGGCATAAACTTTTGCTATAAATGTTTATGAACACGACTATGACTAATCTTTATTAGCACGTTTCCAACGTTCTCAACATCTTTACACATGTATTTAGTTCTTATCGCTGCCCACTCACAACCTGCTTGTTGTTATTCTGCGAAACCCCAAGTATCAAATTGCAATCGTAAATTGTTCAACAAAGCAAAGTATTTTAAACAATTACGTATACATATGCAATTTTTATCTTATCATTGATTCTCTCGTAACCAGGAAATATTAGTCAAGGCTCAAATCTATAACTGTTTATGGGTTAGATTAACTTTTTTCAACAGGGATCGCAAAAAAGTTTAAAAAGAAATGAATTTTCTGCAAAAGAATACATTTTTACTTGATTTATTTTGAACAAATTGTATTTAACGAATTAGTTTTTAAGTTGTAGAAAGAAGAAATTTAATTACATTACAGTTTCTGCTTGTTTTATATTATCAATTGTGATTTAATCAAATTTTCTCGTGCCACATATTTTGTTGCAGACACACACACTGATTGCCTCAACTCAAGATCGTGTCTAATTCAATTAATATTAATTGATAAGTCAAGAGGTTAAACGAGTTAGAAAAGTGCACGAGAAATGTGCTTTTGTTGAGTTTAGGGTGAGCTTTCAATGAACACCTCTGACATAATATATTGAAATCTTTTAGTTTTGACTTATCCAATCTATGGCTTAGTATATACGCTAATCATTTGTCCTACAGTGTTTAGAATGAGCTTTAGGGAATAGCATTAAATGAACAATACCTATCTGTCAGTTTAAGCTTATCTCATGCATTTATTTATAGCTTTATATTAATCTAATCTATTTGATTCCTCTTTCATTCTCTTTGCAGCGTCTGGAGTTTGATCGCGAGGGTCTGACGAAGCTAAAGAAGGCCGTCAAAGCCATCCACAACTCTGGCAATTGTAAGTGGAGATTGGAGATAGTTGTAGATATAGATCTAGTTGGATTAAATTACTTTTTGTGCTTAGCTCATGTGGACAATGAAATGTTTATGATGCGCGCATTGGAGCGCTTGGGCGGCAAGGTCATTGATCAAGATGAGCCCGACATTGGGGCGGCTTTTCTCAAGTTCTCCGTGGTCACCAAAGAGCTCAGTGCACTGATGAAAACACTGGTAAGCACTTCATTTATCATTATCCATTGACCCTGAACTTATCTTGCTGTTCTACATTTGATTTCAGATGCAGAATATCAACAACATTGTCATGTTTCCGGTTGATTCGATGCTAAAGAGCGAATTGCGTGGCGTTAAGGGCGATATGAAGCGTCCATTTGATAAGGCGGCCAAGGACTATGAGGCCAAGTTTATCAAAATCGAGAAGGAGAAGAAGGCCCAGGCCAAGGAGGCGGGCATGGTGCGCACTGAGATTGATGCCGCCGTTGTGGCCGATGAAATGGAAAAGGAGCGTCGTCTCTATCAACTGCAGACCTGTGAATATCTGCTCAAATATAAAGAGATCAAAACAAAAACTGGCATTGAGCTGCTCCAACATTTCATCGAGTATTATCACGCGCTGAATAAGTGAGTTTAGCTGACTTGCATATTAATTATGAATGCTCTAACTTATCTGTTGCTTCCCTTGCTTGTCGTTGCAGTTACTTCAAAGATGGCTTGCAAACAATTGAACACTTTGGCACGTACATTGGCGATCTGAGCGATAAGCTGCATGTGATCAAGCAGAAACAGGACGAGGACAGACGCAGCTTGTTGGATTTGCGAACATTGCTGCGCAGCACACCGGACTTTGAGCGTGGAGTGGACAATCTGCCATCGTCGTCGTCGGAGAATCGCAGCGTTGGCGCGGGTGCCGGTTACTCGCTCCATCAGCTGCAGGGCGACAAGCATCATGGGGTGACACGTCAGGGACATCTGCTCAAGAAGAGCGAGGGTAAGGTGCGACGTGTGTGGCAGAAGCGTCGTTGTCGCGTCACCAGCGACGGGTTTCTCGACATTTTCCATGCGGATGAATCTAAGCCGCCGACACGGGTTAATCTGCTCACCTGCCAGATCAAGCCGGTGCCGGATGACAAGCGTGGCTTCGATCTAATCAGCTGTAAGTTCTCCTTAAACATGTCCACATCAGTTAAATCTTTAACCCAATTTCCAATTCTTTTTAGATAATCGCCCATATCACTTTCAAGCGGAGGATGAATCCGATCAAAAGGCCTGGATGGCCGTCTTGGTCAACTGCAAGGAGAAGGCACTGACCAAAGCCTTCCAGCATGCCAATCCCCAGATGAGCCCCAGTTTGGTAGAGCTACAAAAGACCGTGATTCGTTATGTGCAATTACTGCCGGGCAACGACAGATGCTGTGATTGTGGTTCCCGCAACGATGTCACCTGGATAAGCCTAAACTTTGGCATCCTCGTCTGCATACAGTGCTCGGGTGTGCATCGTGATCTGGGCGTTCATCATTCACGCATCCAGAGTCTCACGCTGGACAATCTGACCACGGCGAATCTGTTAATAGCACGTGCCATGGGCAACAGCACTTTGAATGACATTATGGAGGCCAAACTGGGCAGGGGAAAGCTCAATCATGAGAGCAGCATGTAAGTTAATCCAGCGAAGATTCCCTCTTAGAATTATAAATTAAATATACTAAATTATATAAAGAAACATACTTGCAATTAGGAAACGAAAATAAGTTGGGAATTGTTTGATATAAATTTCCTTTTAATTTTCCAGGGAGGAACGCTACGATTTCATACGCGCCAAATACGTGGCCAAGCGTTATGTGATGCGCACCTGTGCGGATGACAATGATCTGCGTTGTGATCTGGAGCAGGCCATAGTTAATGCGGACATGAGTCAACTGCTCCAAGTGTGGGCCGAGGGAGCAGATCTCACCTGTTCGTTGCCCAGCTCCGATGCGGGTGAAACAGCTCTCCATTTAGCCGTGCTACGTGAGGCAGGATCTACGCTTCACATTGTTGATTTTCTCATACAAAATATGGCGCCCAAGGGCTTAAACAAAGCCACCAATCCGCCCGGTCTGCTGGATGTCACCGGCAAGAATACGCCATTGCATCTATGTGCTCTGCACGATCGCAGGGAGTGCATGAAGCTATTGTTGCGCTCTGGCTCGGATTATGAGCTTCGAAATTCACAGAATAAAACAGCGCTGGACATTGCCAAAGAGATGGGTCATAATAGCTGCAAGGAGCTGGTAAGTGCGCTATAATAGAAAAGAATAAAGGATAAATGTTTGAACGAAATTAATGCTGGCTGCTTTATTCCTAGATTGAATGTGCCATAAAGCGAGAGAAGAGCGCCTTTGATCACATCAACACCGATTGGAATCTACCCAACGAGGATGGCTCCACGGATTTCAGTGACGATGAAACCGTCATCGATGAGCGCGTAAGTCTTGACTCCAATTAGCTGGAAATGGCTCTCTTAATCATACTCGTATTCATACAGAAGTCACGCTCACGTCCGCCCAGCTTTGCTGGTGGAGATTCGCCAGTACTGCGCTCACGCTCGTCCACTTGTGACTCCATCCAATCCAGTTCTAGTCCAATTGCCAATTGTCCGAGTCGACAATTCACGTTGCCCAGCTACACACAATCGGCAGGAACGTCCCCAAAACAACACACGAATGTTGGCCAATATCTGGGCAGTGGCAACAACTTGGGTGTCAGCAGCAGCAGCGGCAACGGAGGTGGTGGCGGCGGAGGTGGCTCTAGTCCCAGCTCCGCCTGCAGTCAAAATGTGCGTGCTGCTCGCAACAGTTTGAACATGCAGAGTGAGCTGGCGCACGTGACTGGAGCACGGAAATCCACATCTACGGCCAACATGAACTCGCTGAAGAAGCGTACGGCGCCTGCTCCGCCGCCAGGCACTTTAGTTGGTGCTCCGTCAAGCATATTCTATGGCACACTGCCACATCCGCCCAGGCATTCGCAGAATATGGATGCGAATGACATACGCGCCATCAATCACAAGAATCAATCCATGGATGTGGCTTATGGCACCTTACCGCATATGCGTAGCGTGGAGAGCTCACCGCGGATTACAGGCGGCGGTGGAGCTGGCGGAGGAGCTGCTGGAAATGGCAGCAATAGCAACCTGATGCCGGCCATGACAACCTTTGGGCATAAGCGTTCACCCAGCGGCGAGTCCTTAAACCGTAACATTCATCTGGCGGGCGCAAAGCTAGTGCTGCCTCCAACTGGAGAGTTGCCCACGCTAAAGCATGTGGATAAATCGGCGCTAATGAGACCCAAAATACCACCACCAGGCCCACCGGCAGGTAGGCAACCTCTTTTCATTCCTTTTACTCCAATTGTCTAACTTTGTGTATCCTCAACAGAGCGCGAAATACCAAATGGGCAGTCAAATGAAAGCATCAGTTCTATGGACGAGGGTCCCATTGCACCGCCTCGCAAGGTAAGTTACATGCATCCCTAGTTCAGGTAGACCAAATTGGAAACGCGCCTTACCGTTGAACTAAAGCTGGAAAAACATATCAATGCGATGTTTTTCCGGCTCATCGGATGAGCACTTCCGTTTTTCAATGTATCTCGTGTATTCTCCTGTAATTCACAAATTTCAGCGCAAGCAACAAAACATGTTGAGATTAGAGCATTCCAGCGAGGAAACGGTAAATGGCAGACATACAAAAAATCAATTTTGCCGTTCTTGTTGTTGTTTTTATTATTATATTTTATTTACATCTTCTACTATGCATTTATTATCGATAGCTCTTCTAACTCCATGCGCGCATATCTAAAAACTTGAAAACTTTTGTGTGTCCTTCTGTGTTTTCTAATATTTGTTACACTAACTCTAAATATAATTAAACTTAATTAATATAACTGAACTGATTGATACGCTTGTAATTTGTTAGCTCATCAATCAATCCGGGAATTTCACCGACTACGAGTCTTGGCACACGGATATGGATTCATCAGGCGGCGGCCTGGATCATTCGGCCGAGTCAAATGTATCGTCCAGCGATAACGATAGACTCAATTCATCACCCGATAATCAAGGCAAAAATGCAAGTGGCGTTGGGTCAGCTGGCAAATTGCATTATGTAAGTGTTGCCCTACATTAAAAAGTTGACTTAATTGTGCTAATTACGATCGTTTTAGAATGGTCAACGTCGCTGCCGAGCTTTGTATGATTGCGTTGCGGATAATGATGATGAACTGGAATTTAAGGAGGGTGAAATACTGATTGTGTTGAATGAGCGTACGGATGACGAGAATTGGATGGAGGGAATTATTGAGGGTCATCCGGCGAGACGTGGCATGTTTCCCGTTAGTTTTGTACATATGCTGCCCGATTAAGTGGCATCCCTGATATTATGACTATGTGTGTGGGATTGAAAGTATGTATGTGTGCGCGCATGTGTGACTGTGTGTGGTTGTGGATTATTATTTATTACAAGTTTTTTATCATAAACCTACTGTATGTATTTATTTGCTTTACTAAAAGTACACATATGTAAACTCTAGCGTATTTACTATGTATTTTTAAATTAATACTTTACCCATTTTAAAGCATATACTATAAGTAGGCGCCGCTTTGAATTGCTTTTACTACCGAAGTATGTCCTGCAAATGTGTTATAGGCTATATATAACTATCATCATATTATTAACTATGTATCTATCTTTACTTGCTAGCCAAAAAAAAAAAAAACATCACGCTGTCCTCAAAAATGCTGTAACAAATCAAATATGTACGTTTTTAGTATGAGCGCAAATCGAACTTGAGATCAATGAAATGATGTATTGAAATATGCTTAACAATACGCTGCCATATACATATACATATATATCTAACTGTATGTACTAACAATAAAAAGCCGACCTGGTCTGACTTTTTACTTTACGCGAACTCGTCGTACACAAAATATGTAATACTGTTGATGAATCTAAATGAAAGTTTATAAAACAACGTTAATAAAAAAGTTTACTCTGATTAAAGCTTAACTCAATTGCAAACATAAATCTAAAACACAAACGCTATTACACTTTAACAAAAAGAATATACATATAATGCTATAAAAACATAAGTAAACCTTTCAACCCCTGTACCTAGAAGTTGTTACCAATTAAGCACACATTATATATGTATATCTACATAGTTCCAAAGCGCTGTCTAGCGAGCAAAATAAGAATTCTGGAATTGTTTGAATTTGTTGTATACCACACATCATCATTATGTATATGTAAACTGTAGATACAATTTTTTTTATGTACACACCATCCTTTTACATTTTGTATACACATTTCAGTATTTATTTAGCAAAAACCTTAATATTATATTGTAAAACATATTTGATATTATATTTAAGAGAAATAAAAGAAAAACTCAACGCTTATTAAATATACATACATTTAAGGTTGTGTTTTTACCAAAAAAACCAAATTAAACTTTCAATAAAACGACAATCGGGTTGGAAAGTAACTTGTATGCATCGAACTCATCACACACATTAGAGTTATATCGAATTTTACTTTGCAAAATTGATCAATTCCTAAATAATTGAAATTGTTATTTAAATTTCGCGCCTAGACAGACTATTGTTGGTCGCCAGTATTTTGGCGGTCGGTCGATTGAGTGTAAATATCGGTTTATATTGCAAAAACGCGATACGGTCACCTTTTTGTCAAATTTGCGATACATAAATGCGCCACCTATGGGGAACCAGGGCTGTCACACTTTTCAAATGTTAAATGTATGTTAGTCCGCTCTCGCTCTTTTGTTTCTTTGTTTCTCGCTCTCTCAAAACATCAATAGAAATTTTAGCCCATGTCATTTCTCTAATAATTTCAAAAATCATTTTTAAATATTTTAAAAACAACATTCAAAAAAGCAACAAAATCTAAAATTAGGTAAAATACTTAACTTTGTTCTAAAATTGGTTTGGTGCAATTCGCCCTACGCGTGGCGAAGTTGGGTAAAAAGTTCTGAAAAAATATTAAAAATTCAAGAAAAATTAAAAAAAAAATTTTAAAATTTTCAAAATTCTAGCTTCAAAATTAGCTGCGGGACACTTTTAACACACTCGCGGTGTAGACGTTTTAAATGTGTCCCGCGAGATTTCAGAAAAGTAGCAGTAAATTTAGAGTAGTGCAGAAAGCGTTTTGCGTTGCGAGTGGATCTTGCGAGCGAGAGAGCTCGCTGCTGTTAACTGACTTTGTTTTGTTTTGCTCGTGTGAGTTTTAATGGCCGCCAAACAGTGCTTCTTTTTGTGTTGTGACTAGGGCTATCGAATATTTTTAAAATATCGTATCGATGATTTAAAAAAAATATCAAAATGATATTTAATATATCATTTTAAAATATCGATATATTGATATTTTGATATATTTTCAACAACCCTAGTTGTGACTCTATTAATAAAATACATCTGTGCGCACGATTTTCGATACAACTCTAAAATTTATGCCAAAAACGAGTGCAAATTTATATGCTTGCAAGCAATAAAATATTCTGTGCAGGACAAATACAGACTGGCAGCTAACAGGAGCAAGAGTAAGTGCAACTAGCAACAATCAGTAATTGCCGTCGTAATTGCAGAGCCAGCGCCGTGAGCACTAGAAGCTCCAGCGTTTTGGACACTACACACTCATTCCAAGCAATGAGTGCTGCAAAGAAATACAAGCCTATGGATACAACTGAACTGCACGACACTGAGAATATTGCATCCAGCCTAAAGAAGGGCGACAGCAGCAGCAGCTCGATACCGACAACAAATCCTGGCCGGAGTGCCTTCGCAGCCCAAAACATGAATTCAGCAGCGTCCACAAACGGCGAACGATTGCCAAACTTTTCAAAGCTGGGTGCACATCATGGCAATGATATACGTGCGGCATCAACTACCTCAAATCTTCTAAATCGCATGGGCGCCATACACAATACCAAGCCGGGCGATGTCAAGAAGATTGTTATTAAGAACTTCAAGGGTAAGGGTTAAACGATAAAAATATCGATATCGATTTCATGATTTATAACATTTGCATACGAAAACCAACAAAAAATTAAATAGCTAAACCCACACTGCCCGATAACTATTCTGAGGACACATATGTGAAACTGGAGGAGGCCGTTATCGCCATACAACTGTCAAAGCCCATCAAATATTCGCTGGAGGAGCTCTATCAGGCCGTTGTAAATATGTGCAGTCATAAAATGGATGCACAATTGTATGCCAAACTCAGAGAGCTAACGGAACAGCATGTCAAACGCAATATCAAACTCAAGGAGTTAACTGGCGGTAGCATG
The DNA here is from genome assembly GCA_963924055.1 of Drosophila limbata. NCBI lineage: Eukaryota > Metazoa > Arthropoda > Insecta > Diptera > Drosophilidae > Drosophila > Drosophila limbata. Next base: position 21,642,740 of record OZ001355.1, on the reverse strand, counting down.
GATAAATTGGTAATGTATATAGTTTTAGCTACGCTTGTTGAAATTTAATTTAAAAACCGCAAAGAAAGCCCTGTAAGCCATTTAATTTAACTTTATTCTTATGCTGTTATTTGCAGATTTTATTGGAGAAAATCAACAACTGGTGGCTGTCGTTCTGCCAGCAAATGATCATGATACGCAGCATATTTCTATATATGGATCGGACTTATGTGCTGCAAAATTCGTTCATACATTCAATATGGGACTTGGGGCTGGACCTCTTTCGTATACACTTTGCACAGAATAGCGTTGTACAGAAGCGCACAGTCGATGGCCTCTTGACGCTCATTGAAAAGGAACGCCAGGGATCGACTGTGGATCGTGGCTTGCTTAAGAGTTTGGTTCGTATGCTCTGTGATCTGCAGATCTATAGCAGTGCGTTCGAGGAGAAGTTCCTCGATGCAACGAATCAACTGTACAAGGCTGAGAGTCAACGTAAAATGCAGGAATTAGAGGTGCCCGAGTACTTACAGTATGTGAGCAAACGTCTGGCCGAGGAAAACGAGCGTCTATTGCATTATCTTGACTCCAGCACAAAGTACGTATGCTAGAAATATACATACAGTATGTCAAGTAATAAACTAATTTAATGAATTATTAACAGACATCCATTGATATATAATGTGGAAAAGGAGCTGCTTGCCGAACACTTAACCAACATTCTGCAAAAGGGCTTAGACGCATTGCTAGAGGACAACAGACTGAATGATCTAACTCTTTTGTACGGCCTTCTAAGTCGCGTCAAAAACGGCACATCCGAGTTATGTGGAAACTTTAATGGCTATATCAAGGTAACTAACATTATAACTATTATATGTAACCCTCAATAAACTTACTTTCTTCTATTATTTTGTTTATAAAGAAAAAGGGACGCACTATTGTCATTGATCCTGAGAAGGATAAGAGCATGGTGCAGGATCTGCTTGACTTCAAGGACAAAATGGATGTGATTGTGCGCAATTGTTTTGAGCACAATGAGAAATTTACGAATTCGTTGCGCGAGGCCTTCGAATTCTTCGTCAATCAGCGAGCCAACAAACCGGCAGAGCTCATCGGTTCGTGCTCTTGTTATTCTCTAATATATAATTTGCTTGTCATATTTATTTATATATGCTTATGTATTCAATTAGCTAAATATGTGGACATGAAATTACGCTCTGGCAACAAGGGCACCACCGACGAGGAGCTGGAAAAGACGTTGGATAAAATAATGGTGCTGTTTCGTTTCATACATGGCAAGGACGTTTTTGAGGCATTCTACAAAAAGGTGGTGTATACGGGCAACTCATTAGATATAGCATTAAAAAAAATTTTGTTAAATTAACCGGAAATGAGACATTTCTGAAATGAGAATTTTTAGATGCAAGTTTCTTTCTTTCTTTTCGCATTTTTTCAATTTTCTCATACTATAAATTATTATTGTTATCCAACAGGATCTGGCCAAGCGTTTGCTTGTGGGCAAATCAGCCTCCGTGGATTCTGAGAAGAGTATGCTGTCAAAGCTTAAGCAGGAATGTGGCGGCGGCTTCACCTCAAAGTTGGAGGGAATGTTTAAGGACATGGAATTGAGTCGTGACGTGAATTTGGCTTTTCGCGGTCATACGCTTAGCAATGATCGCGATGTTACCAATCTGGATTTAACCGTCAGCATATTGACCATGGGTTATTGGCCAACCTACGCGCCCACTGAAGTCACAATGCCGCCGCAGTTCATCAATCCGCAGCAGATATTCAACAAGTTCTATCTGGAGAAGCACAGCGGGCGAAAACTACAGTGGCAGCCAACTCTGGGCAATTGTGTATTGCGTGCTCAATTCGATGCGGTAGGAAAATCTTTAAACAAGTCTTGAATATTCAAATTCTCATTGAATTCTTATTGTTAATAACAGGGTCCTAAGGAGTTGATGGTGTCACTGTTCCAAGCGCTCGTGTTGCTCTTGTTTAATGATAAACCAGCGTTAAGCTATGAGGAAATCTTGGCGGCCACCAGTATTGAGGATGGCGAACTGCGACGCACCTTGCAATCGCTGGCCTGTGGACGGGCTCGTGTCATTACCAAAACACCCAAAGGTCGTGACATTGAGGATCATGATCAGTTTGATTTCCACAATGAATTCACAAACAAATTGTTCCGCATCAAAATCAATCAAATTCAAATGAAGGAAACGGTACGCAAACCTAACTAATTATTTTTTAATCATATAATGAATGCAATTACTATATTATTTATGTAGAATGAGGAGCAAAAGGCGACCGAGGAGCGCGTCTTTCAGGATCGTCAGTATCAGATTGATGCGGCCATTGTGCGTATTATGAAAATGCGTAAAACGCTAAGCCACAATTTGCTCATCACCGAGTTGTTCAACCAGCTAACGTTTCCAGTTAAGGTAAGGACAACTTCAACTTTTTACTTGTTTTATATTTGTATATTTTAATAATAATCACTTTATCACTTTTACTTTCAGCCTGCTGATCTGAAAAAGCGCATCGAGTCGCTGATCGATCGTGATTACATGGAGCGGGACAAGGATAATCAAAATCAATATAACTATGTGGCATAAGTGCGTGAAATTTTCTATCTTTTTGGCCAACATTACAACACAAAACACGAATGTAGTTTCCTTTATATTTTTTGCGTTTCTCTGAAAACCCATAACACACCACTTACATCAAATACTATTTTATTGCAAAAGTCCAACGAAATTCATTTGGTAGCGAATTGTGCAAATAACAATTACATATTGTAGTTGTAGTTGTTATACGAATCCACACAACAGTTCGTTCAAGTGGCAATTTTCGATTTTTATTGTAAGTTTTTTGTAATCATCTAATAAATTAGACGATTCATTTACAATTCGCAAATGCTACTTGGCAAATATGCGTATTTGTTTTTTTAAACTTTGATTAAGGACACTGTATTTTATGTTTGAGGTTTTTAGTTTGTTTTATTGATGATACATTATCCCTTCAATTAACAATAGAAGAAACATTTGCAGGCTAATAATGAATAGAATACTTAAATAAATAATAAACTCTAGTACTCGTAATTTGCTGCATCTTGTATGTAAAACGGATATGCATATAAAACTAAATCGTTTTTATTTATGATTTTTTTGCGATAAATAAACAAAATTAATTGTATACATATTTAATGTGGTTTTCTTTTTAGTGTTAACCTAATACTCTTTCTATATATTATATAGTGTAGCATACATTTATTTTAGTTGCAAATTGGAGTGTGACGACAGTTTATACTTAAAAGACAGTTTAAAAAGAAGTTATATTTACAATTTCGATTACAAATAAATTGATTAAATAAGAGTAAATCAGGACAGATACTTGGATATATACAAAAAAATGGGAATTATATTAAAAAAGGAAATAAAACGTTTTTCCAAAACGACCTTAAACTGAACTCAGACGAGGCTAATTTCGTATCACATTTTCCATATTGCAAACAAAGCCTTTTGCACATTTAACAGCACTTGGAAAGCTATCAGCGGCCTATAAAAAAGTCATGTATAAAAATATTTAAATGTAGAACTCTTTGATTGCTTGATCGGTAGACAGCCAATTATAGCCATGAAATATATATATTGGGTTTACGCCTCAACGCTATTGACACTGTATTGGGAGCTGTCGTAATCGGATACATTGTCCGCACCATAATTACCAAAACCGGCAACTGACGGCTTTACATTGGTCTCCGTGCGTGTTTTCAGCACGTCGGGTATATAGGCGGGTGCCGGGCCAGCAATTTCCACAATGCTTGGACGTCGCGTGGCCGCACAACGCTTAATGGGCGACATGAAGATGAACAATGTGACGGTAATGGCCAAGGTTATGATTAATATTAAAAATCGAGCCATGCCGTCATCGCCACGAAAATAGCATATCATTGCCATAACGAGGACTAAGATTAGTACAGAGAACTTGGTCATTGTGACAGCGGTGGAGTGAATCTTGCCACCCTTGCGTGATATCATATTTGAGGGTCCATATGCAAAGTATAAATTATATCGATCCACCATATGCTTCAGACAAATATAGATCATGGCAAAGGGCATGATCAACGGACAAAATACGCTGTAAACAATCGATATGGTAAAGACGAGCGTTGTCCAGGCATAGTGGGTGCCAAAGGGGAACTCTATCAATATGGATTTGCGAATGTATGGCGTTTCGGCCTTTGAATTTGCCTTCAGCAATGCCCAAATGTAGACAATTAGTTCGGGGAAACGCAACAGCTCCAATGAGGTACCAATAAAGGCAGCAGTTATAATGTAATTAACATAGAAGGAGCCACGATCCGGCAAGAAAATGCACTGCCAGCGTCCAGTGTCGTTTGTTAATCCCCATTCCAGCAGAGCCTGTGCCGATGTCAATCCCAACGAGGGCAATATCAGAATCATCAGCAGCAGATAGCTAAAACATTTCGTCATTATCGAATAGTTTTGCTTGGAACGCGTATAGTGACCCATCCATTTGTCCGAAATGGTAACAATCACTGGCATCAGTGCCGACAGCGTCCACAGCATCAACGTGGGCAAGAACTCGGATACCAGCGGCGAGATCTTCGTCTCCGTGTCCTGCAACCATGGACGACTATTCAGCAGATTGACAACCATAGCCGGTGTGGTCAAGAAGAAGAGCACAATGAAGAGGACAACGTTCACACACACAAATTTCAAATACCAATGGCTCTTGTTCACATTCAAGTTCTCCCAGAAGATGTCATCCGGCGATGGGGCAAACATAATCTGCCATTGCCTGTAGGTGCCGGGTGTAAAGTGTGTCACAATGTTTTGGGCTTCCTGCACAGTCGAGACGGTGAGGAAGGCAATGTCCAACGGTTCATTCATTGTCGAGGCACGCAATCGGGCCACATCACCAGATAATTTACGCTCCTCCCGCTGATAATACTCGTAGGCATTCTCCTTCTTGCAGGAGCACATCTCCGGCTTGGCCATCAGAGTGTCCCGATCCCGATGCTGCTCACAATAAACTCTCGCTTCATGTGCTCTTTCGTACTCCGCATTGCGGACAAACAGCCGGGAAATGTTGTACGCAATGCTGACACTCTCAATGGTCACATCCGGAAACAGTTCCTGCATGTAGTTCCGTATAACGGTCTTGTTCCGATCACTGTAAACAATAAAAAATAATAATAATCTTGTCTTTTGAATAGTTAAACTGTCTGACCTGTTAGAGATGTTGGATATCATGATTGTTCTCGTGGCGGCCTTTTTAAAGGCATTGCGTCCCGAGGATCGACGCATGACGAGTACTACGAGAGGAATATACAATATGGTGATGACGGTGTGCACCCAAAGCCAGGGTGATTCTGGCGACAGATTCGCCATTGTTGTGCGCCCAAAGGCATTCACATCGTAATCCGTATCCGTGGGTCCATTGAGGAAATTAATGGGCAGAATAACGGCCAACGAGACGATGGTGACCACCGACATGACCGCCATCAAATGTTGTTGGAAAGATAGATAGTGCACGGCATCCGGACCAGAATGAAGCAGAATTGTCTCCTTGCGTAGCTTAAATGTCACTCGGATCCAACTGAATAAACCCGGTTCCAGATCTATGGGTGACAATGGTGTGGATTGATCTGCTCCCTGTGAATGATGTGAATCGACACTTGGTCGGGGCGAGGGAGTCTGCTGTGACGATGTGCCCGGCTGTGGTTCCACAACGCTGGCGGCACGTGAATAAAAGATTTCCGTCCAACGCTTCTTATTACCATTGGTACTGACCAGGGCCAAGCGGTAATCGCTCGCCCGATGTCGCAATGTGGTAAACAAAAGCAAAAGTAATACCCAAAAGATGGTGTTCAATATCAGAGTCTCGGGAATTCCATTGTAGGCGCTGGTAAAGATCGTTGTCCGATTTCCCGTTACCAAACAATACGTGTTGTTTTGGTAGAGTCCATTATCACGCACTATTGTATCCATTTTTGATTATACAGCTGCGAGCAAGTGAATCACTGCAAATAGACGAAATGCAAAATAAATACCACTCGTAATAGAATCTTTTCCGCCTCCAACAAAATGTCAAAACGTGTGATGTTTGCTTTTCCAGTGTATACTGTACAGTGTACACAAGAGCAACTGATAAGAAAGCAGCTGGACTTCAATATCAGTATATTAATGGTGTCCCATTTTGATACCCTTCAATCAGCTGCTGTACTACGGCTCTGTCTAGCCACATGTGACACACTAAGTCAGCGATTTTCTAGTGTACAAATTAAGAGTAGTTAAATTTCACTGATAAGTTTTCCCTTGCGGTTTCTTTGCCCTCAGTCATGGGGGAACTAATAAGGTCATGTCATAAGAGTGAACGCGCTCTCTCTGGCCTCTGAAACGAGAGAGCGTTCGCTCTCGTAACTTCCATAACTTCCTAAGCGCTAGTTCAATCAATTCAATTTCAATGCGGAAACCGCAATTTCTCCGACCAGACTGAGATTTATCTTAATGGGTCACTTCGGTCGAAGCCCATTGTAATAGAATTGTAGCGTCTGCAAATGTCGGAACACACAGACAGCTTTATCGAACTATTTGTAAGCCTATGTAAAATGCACGAGAATGAAATTAAAGAAAACAAAGTGAAATATTGAAATACAGACTGAAATTCTTTTATCCTATTTGATTTCAAATAGCACTTATCTTATCTCAAAACATCAGTTACATATGTGCTTCCACCTAATTACAAATATTCATATATTTAACACGCACATGCATGTCCGCTGTATATGGCTGCAATTTAAACTTTCTTTTGTAGCTTGCAAAACTTTAATGATAAACCGAAAAACCCCACTCACAAGACTCGGTTTAGTCGTTATGACATACATTATCAATGGACACCGTACAAATGGATTTAAAAATAAGATAATTGCTTCTATTTTTTGTACAACGTATTATATTGGTAAAAGGGTGAGTAGGAGGAGGAGACGGAAGAGGGTGGGTTGCTAGACAAAGTATCGCGTCACTGCCACCTTTCCATTTCCTTTTTGACTTTAAGCCTATGAATCATCACACACAAAATGCAATTTTGCATTCAAGAAGAAATGACCATAAAAAAGTACATATGTACATATAAAATGAGCCACTTTTATATTGTCATATTTGTAATATCAATTTAAAGAGTCATAGTATATAGTATAATTAGTTGTTTGTAACTTTCTATGGTTTTTTTTATTGTCTTTCCGCACAGTACTATATAATTATTACTTTTGCCACGTATTTACTACGAGTTAGCGTACCTTGTTGGCTATATTGTAATTTGTTGTGTAGATTGCTATTTATTATTTATTGCAGTTAAAAAATCATCTGTGTATTTTTTTTTTAACTCGCATACTTGCGTAAACTAGTGATGGGGGCTATCGCGTTGTTGTTTTCAATCCGATATGCTGCTGACGATTATAGACACCAAGGTGTCTCTGACATTGTCTCTATCATGACGTCACAAATAAAAATTGAATAAATTACAACATTGCGAGTGCATTGTAAGCACAGAGTGAGGACCTTAACAGTGGAACTCAACTGAAATTAACTTAAGCCCATGTCATTTTAGAACTAGTCAATATTTGAATTAATATTCATGAAGTAGTTGTTGCCCACGTACTGTGCACGATAGTATCGATTAGTTTTGTCTGCATTGGAATATCGAAAGATACGCGATTATCAAAAGCATCCCTTCGACGACGTAAACAACAAAACAGCAGCGCCGCAAACAATTTCAAAATTTACATATTCTACTACGAGATATTGTTCAAATATTAGTTTTTCTCTTATATTGAATCTGAGTAGTAGTTTTTTAAATTTATACAACTGCAAATAACTCATTATACTTTCTATTCCCGACACTTGCACCAAATTACCAACTGATACACAACAATGCCAAGTCAAGCTACAAACGCTAATTTAAGTTTCAAAATTAAGCTATTGGCCAGCAAAAATGTTGTGCTTGTGGAATGTGCGGGCTTTGAGAGTGAGCTTTTCATGCCCCAGATAATCAAAGGGCGGATCAATTTTCAAAACATCATCCCGAATCATCGCTGCTGTGATGCGGCTGCTGCAAATGTGCAAACGCACCAACTTATTCTACCCGCCTCCAAATTGGGTGGGACCAGACGCGCTGCTGGTGCGAACACGCCACAGAGATTTCAGTATGAGATGCAGGTTGACGACCTCTCCGCTCCATTGGCCCGAAGCACGCCAGCCACTGCTAAGATTATTGCCAGGTCCGGCAAGGAAAATGTACAGTCTTTGACGCCAGAGCAAACGCGATATAAGCCTGCCCAGATTGTGACGTCTCCCCTTGAAATACCTGGGCGGCACCTTGACACGTCTTGCCCTCTGAATCTGCAGGACATGGATCTGCCACATCTCAACGTAAGCGATGCCGTAATGACCAGCCCGCCGCGAATTTCCCCGAGTTCTAGCTTAAGACCATCTGGGAAGTCAACCGATTCTGGACTTTCGAATTTTGTACACAAAGCGCCGCCAGCACGAACCTATTCTCGGCGCAAATCCAACACTACAACCAATAATCAACCAAAGCCCCCGATCTCCTGGTCACCTCTGTCCAAGAAGAAAAAGTCGTCTAAAGTCTCTTCCACAAAGGCGCTAAGTCCTGCCATGAAGCTAGAGGTGAAGCAACGTAAACTAATTGTGGATAACAAAAAGTCAATAGCTTCCAGCATATTGCATAAAGTTCCCACAAAGCCGGATACCAAAACAAAGATTAGACGCATGCAGGTCACAGGCAAGACACGGGTCCAATTCGAAGCACTCAAGGATACCGCTTATGATCATCTAACAAGACCGGGCCATAACCATGTTTCAAGCGCTCTAGCCAAGCAATTTAAGGATGCCTGCTTGGATAAATATTCGGAACCTCTACCAAACTATGCGGAGTTGGCGCAACTAGCTCCATTGCAGATGGATCGCCAGGTCAAGACATTGATGGCCAAGGAGAAACGATTAGAAAAACAAATAACGAAATCACAGCACGTGAGAATTGTAAAATCGAGAATTATAACATAATTACACAGTAATGAACAAATATTGTGACCATGTTATATTGTATGTAATAATAGTCAGAATATACGAGTACAGTAAATTTTACCGAAAAGCATTTCCCCATTATATTTTCAATATTTTGGACAATTATTCGAATACAATTTGGAGGAATGGCCAACGGGCAGCGTATTTAGAAATCTAATTTAATTATTTAACTAATCTAAACGAAGATCTAGACTACTTAAGTTTACTAATTTAGTATAAGATTGATTTACCAAAAAAAAGGAACACATTCTTGCCACAATATATGTACAGATTTATGTTAACTAACTTAAAGTAGGACTTATGGTAGACATTTAAATTACTAGGAGCTGCGGCAACGGAAGCATGCCTTGAATCCACGCTTAATGGCGCGCATATTATGAATTACTTGTTCCTGGAAATAAACAGAAAAGACATGATTAGATTAAGGTTGAGTTATTTGAATAGATACTTCAAACAGACCTGCATTAGATTGAAACACATGGCAATCAAGGCCATGCCCAGCAGCAGATAAACGGCACATAAAATGAAGCTCACTTCGACCTTGTCTTTATCGGCGGTTATCTAGGTGGGTAAAAGTAAGTTAGTATTGAAAGAGAATCTTTAAATAGTCTAAGTTTTTACCACACGATCACCAGGCACCAAATCGCCAAATCCGATGCTGCTCAGTGAGATGAAACAGAAATAGCTGCCATCCAGATAATTCCAGTCCTCCCAGCGTCCAAAGAGTATGGCACCCGATAATATATAACTATAAATACATTAGGTATGCAATTATTACATATTAATATATTGAATTTAATTTAACATAGTTACAACACTTAAGAATTCAAAGTTGTTGGACCCACCTGACCATCACAAAGACACACACAGTCAGAGGCACCGTTATCTCATCCGTGCTGCCGCGTATCTCGCGTTCTATATCTGAATCCGAATCTGTATAGGGCACATCCAACACGCTGGATGTTTGCACTGAACTCTTGGTGTAGTCACTGCTGCTGCTGCTGTTGCTGTTGCTTGTGCTGTTGCTGTTGCTGGAGTAACTGTTGCTGCTGCTGCCGCGGGCGCTTTCCATCTTGTGCAACTGCAACTAAAGCAAAAATTAGCTGTAGTCGTTAATAAAATAAAGGAAGGAAATTCAACAATACTACGTTAGAAAATTAAAAAAACAAAAAGCAGAGTTTACAAAAATTAGGAAAGATTTTCTGATTCCGGTTGAACTTTCGAAATTTTTAAATATATCTGGACACTAACCAAAACACTTGCAACTAACTTACAACAAATGTTGAATCAATTATAATTCTTTGCATTCTTTGCTTTTCAGTGTACAATTAAATAATACATAAATTTAATTTATTACTTTTTAATTTTAGTGCTTGCTTAAATCATTCAATTTAATTGTCAAAATTCATTTACTTTTTGCCGACTGCTTTTAGTTTTTTTAGTAATGACAAAAAAACAATTTTTTTTAAAATCTTGCTTATTGTTGTCATTATAAATACTTATATATATCCTAACAGAGAGTAAAATAATTTTAATTATTCCTACTTTTGGTTTACCTATTTTATTTTTTCTAATTTTGTTTTTATTCTCATAGACAATAGAAAATACCAAGAACTTACAGCCCTCGCCAGTTGACGTAGCTTTCGACGCTCACGTATTATGCGTCTCTTGGCAACGCCGGGACAGATGCGACAGAGACAGACCTTGGAGTAGATCCACTTGAATGATTTGGCCAGCACATCGCCTATTAATAAACTTGGATATTAACAGGCTTTCTACAAGTAGTGATATCCCTACCTATGTTCGACAGATACAGCAGGAAGAGCGGCATGCCAATGATGGCATACAGAATGGTCACCAGTTTGCCCCAATCGGAGGTGGGCGTTATGTTACCATAGCCAATGGTGGTGATTACAGTCAGCGAGTAGAGAAAGGCGCCAGAGAAGCTCCATTGATGATCCACATCTGGTCCCAGCAACTGTTTCTTAACAACCGCCCGTTGATAATCCAAAAGCACTTCATTAACACTTGACATGGAATAAAACAGCGGACATTTTATTATTATTGATTTGAATACGAAGTGTGTGATTTGTCTTACCGTTTTCTATAGGCCTGGTGATCAAAGAAACTAATATTCTCGGCTGTCAGTTCCCAGATGCGATTCAGGCAATCGCCGCTAAAGTTGCGCTCAATGAAACGATGTGGTTTGCTTGTCTTCAGTTTTTCGTATTCGAAAATCTCAATGGCCTGAAAGATGAAGGCACCGCCAATGGTATAGAATGTCACCAGTAGAATGATGCCCACATTGCTGAACATAAACGCCGTAAAGTGACGGCAGTGATCCTTGAAGCGCTCAAATGCCGGCTTCTCTCTCCGTCGAAAGGAGCTGCGCCGCGAAGACATGACTTGGCCACATCCAAACTGGGAAACTTAGCAGCTCGTTGCGGCGTCTCGAACTGTCTCTTCGGTCTGGACATGCTTCAATTTGGACATCAGCCTGTCCATTTAGACGATTGGTTAAAGCTGCAAATAAATACAAGTAAATGTAAACATTTAATTTAGTTTAACAGGGTCCAAGAACTTCCTGTGAACGCAACATTTAAACAGTCTGCCAAATAAACAAAGTATCTTCTACTTATATTTAAAACATATAAATCTAGCATCAAATTAACTATTTATTTGTCCAGATACTATGTTTATATATACCTATGTTTATAATTCGATATTTAAATACTCCTTTTTTTTACATTGCTACAAATTTTTTTTTTAATTTAAATTACTAAATAGAATCGGATTAATTCTACATTTGTGCTTGTAAAAAATTTATAGTTTTTGTATAGTGAAGAAATGGATTGTTGGATTCTCTGTTAGTTTTTGTTTATATTTAAAATGTAAATCAAGTAAGAAATATTTTAAGAAGTAAGACATTTATTTTTGCTGATATGCAGATGTTTCGATTATTTAATTCATTCAGAATATTCAAGGAATTTTTATGTAAAAGAATTCAATTGAAAATAAAAAAAAAAAATCTTTTAGTTTTTTAATCTAAAATATAAGGACATAACTCAATTTAACGACTAATATTTTTGTTAGTGTTCCGTTTGGTTTGACATTTTTATGGTATTTTTGAACAAATTAATTTCGAAATAGATTTCGCGATATTTGTTGCTGTTGTTGTTGCTCTTATAAATGAAACTAGATGAATATGAATTATTTCGTTTTGGGGACTGCACGTTTGGCAAGTGTGTGTGATCTGTGGTCTATAGTGATCTGTGGTCTGTGGTGCGTCTCGGTGGATTGCGTCTGACCATGAGTGTGGGTGGCATTTCTGGGATTGCTCTGCCGATGACACTTGTCGCCTAGTTTCGAAAACTAGCCATCAAATTGGAGACTTCCTAGCCTATAACGATGTTGGCGGCTGCTGCCCAATGTTTTTTATCTCATATTACCCTCTTTGGATCCCCTCCTTCTCTGTCTCTCTAGTTTAGTGGGTGTGAAATATGTTGTAGCTTATTTTTATAAACTTCTACAACAGGCAACAGTCATTTGTCTAATTTGTGGCTTTTCTTTATGTTTTGTTTTTTGTTTCTCTCGTTTTGTTTGCAAAACTCAAGCATATATTTTGGCAGAGGGAGATCAGTCTATTCTTAATTCATAAGCCCCAAAGCGCCGCCACAGTAAGATCATCTAATTTATAGATTTGGATAAACCACAAACCACACATAATATACATAAGTGAGTGCTCTGTATTTACCTTTCGGCGGATGGGGGCGAGCACGAGGGGGAACCCCATAAATTAAGTACGATTCGCAATTGATGTCTGCATTATTTACAAACGAAAACATATTATACTACATATACGTGCATAGATAATTAAAAACCAAACAAATTCGCGCCAAAAACAAATGAAAATTCAAGGCAAAAAAAAGTGTTGGAAGCAAGAGAAACGAAACAACTACAAGATACCCTAAAAATATGTGTTATTTCATTTTACGTATTTTCCAAATTAATATCAATAATGACAAACATTTTCAGAGTTTTTTATTTTAATTTCGTTCAGATGTGAGTATTTCTTTTGTTCTGATTACAGGGTATTTAAAAAAAGATAGATAATTACGAACACTACGTCCAAAATCAGACATCACAAACACATTAATGAGATAATTGAAATGTGGGTGGCAAATACACGAAGAAAAAAATTGGGAAAACTAAAATTTCTGTGTCAACTTTATGTTTACGAGTTTAATGCAATTAAGCGATCATAAAAACTGGAAATGTTTAAAAATGGAATTAATAATGTTGTCAAGATTCATTAAAGTGAGAAAACTTCAAAATGAAGATCTTCCTTAAGTTAAAATAATTCAATCTTTTCGTTGTTTCAATGTAATAAAAGTTAAAATTATGTTTTCATATTTCCTGGATTTGCTTTGGCATTCTTTCTAGAATTATAAAAACAAAAAACAGAATGCTAATTGAATCGAGAAACAAAAAATACAAACTCGAAAATTTCTTGTGGGGCCACGTTTTTTAATTCCACTGATTAAAGCGAACCAATAACATTAAATAAAAGATCAAAAGCGAATAGCTAAAAAAGGGAAAATGAAAGGAAAAATTGCTGTATGATTTAAGCATATACTATACAAATATCTATGGATACATATCTACATATGTTTGTAATATTTTCTGGGCAGTGGAGGCTCTTTTAACTTTTAAATGGGCTAACGAGTTGCCGACAAGTTTCACTGAAAACTGCCTCATAAATGTTGGCATTGTTTATATCTGAGCAGAAGAATTGGAAAAACAACCCCGCCATTCTTCTCTAGGAGAAAACATGTTTATGGTGGCCAAAAAGTCCACAAACAATTCGCTTAATAATGCAAACAAAAACTAAAAAACATTAAGCAACTCTTAAATCCCTCAAAGAACACACTTGCATAATTAATTTTCTTTTTATTCTGCTTTTCATATTTTTGTTCATAATTGCCCACGTCCAAAATATTCACAAAAAAAATATAATATTATAGACAGGCATAGAATGTTAAGTGCCAACGGCTACACGAGCTAAATATTTGAAAATTTAGTACAATGAAATGTTTGAATGCATATGAAAACACACGAAAATCCGTAATGCTTTAAAGTTTAAAACAAAAGTCTGCGAAATAATCTCTGCGTGTGTGTGCAAGTAAAATGACATGGATAATAATAAATTACAGCAAAATTTGCATGTAGATACATACATATACATATGTATGTATTTGTGTACTTTGGCCAACCAAATGTTTTTCATTTCGCTTGACAGACTGACAAACCCAAATTGATGTGAGGCCTCATAGACAAAAAGAAAAACTAATTTTCGTGCATTGACCGGCATATTGAGTTGCCGTAATCTCTGACGACCTGGTTCTGTATGTATATTTTTATTATATATGTATGTTCATATATCTAACTTATTATTTGTTGTTATTTCGTATTTACACCAAACGCACAATTCATTAATTCATTTATCATGGACAATCGATAACTATCAGTGATCTCCAACCCGACCCGTGCTTCATGTTTGTTGTTCCTGTCACACATGCATATGTATGTATTCACATGCATACATAGTATGTTTGTTATTGCTGTTTTGTGTTATTCCCTTGCCAGATGCCGTTCACAACGCGCCGGGCGTGACGTCATTAATGCGCCGTCGTCATTGCATTGTTGCGATTCGGTTCGCTTCGTATCGTTTGGTTTTGATTTTTTTTTTTTTGAGCAGCTGATTTTCAATGCACAACGTCTATTTTAAACTACAATGGTATGTTATTTTATCAGTGATTCAATGTACAAATATTTATGTTCCTCCATTTCTTGTTATTTTCATTGTGTTTTGTGCGTTTTAGCACCTGCAAAACGGTGTTGCCTCGTATTTTATTTTTAAACGCACATTACTTAATTCCACTTCACAAGGCGATGCCGAATTTCGAATCCAACTCTACGACATTTGGAGAATGCGCGCGCTCTTCTCGATGTGAAACGTTTGCCACAACGTTCTTCAGCCCACTGGGGGCATTATATTTATAGAAAACGAATACAAATGCTAATCTTGACGCTTCACCTGTGACGTCAAAATTGGCCCAGTGATCAGTACATTGAAAGAGCGCCAAAGAGAAAGAAAGACCAAATATTGAGAGTGAGAGTGCAAAACAGTGCTGCCACAATTTTTAAAAATATTTAAATTTATTTCATTTGGTTAAAACGGCATAACGGTTTCATAAACTTAACAACAGTCGTTAATTTAAATATGTGGTTTTGTGTTTTCACCTAAAATAAGCCAATTTTCATTGAAAACAATTTGGAGAAGGACTTTTTCCAATTCTTCTTATCTCCGTTGTTGGTTGACCAAAGGATGTTCATGCCAAGTACTAATTTTTTTTGGTTAATTGAAAATTTAGTAATAATAATTTTTTTTCTTAAGTGGTCTAAATAAGCTGCGACATTGTTTTAAATTGATTTTTTAGTTTTTATATAATTCAAAATATTGGAAAAATATTTAAAAACTAAATGAAGCCATATTTTATAAGTTGAAACATCAGACTAACAACCTTCATTTACATTTTTTGATATATCTTTTAGTTTAGATTTTATAGACGCCAAAACTTTTTTGAAGGTGCTGGTTGAAATAAGCTGTGAGCCACTGTACGTCACTAAAGATTTTTATAGTCTTTTTATTTTACACAACTATTTGTTTTGTTTTTTATGGCTCATTTGATTTTTGATTTGAATCCATTCTCCAGCAGTGGAGCAACCTCCTCGGGAGTGCGATTTCTCGTTTCTGGTAAATACCAGTAAGTGAGGAAAAATCCATAGATGCATATAACGGCGAAAGGCAAAAAAGCAAAGGGACCAAAATACTTGTTCATTATTGGAAATATCATGCCAATGATGAAGTTAGTTGACCAATTGGAAAGACTGCCGAAAGCCATGACAGCGGGAAGCGGTGAAGTGAATAATAATTCTATAATGAATAAGGAAGTAAGAGAGGCGAAAGAGAAATATCGATTACAAACCTGGGCCAATAAAATAGGGCAACGCTCCAAGTCCCAAGTTAAATGTTAATATATACATGGATACGAATATAATGCAGATATATGACATCCATTGGACGGAATCCTAAACAAATTAATAATGCAACACATTTAATATGATTTATACACTTGCAACTGACCGAGAAGAATAGTCCGAGACTGAGCAGCACCATAAATACGGCCGATAAAGAGCAGGATAGCAACATCAAAATGCGTCTATTGAAGTGTGTGATCAGAAAGGGACCGCAAAGGGCAGCGGCAAAATTAAGAACGCCCAAGACAAAGTTGAGCCACAATGCCACCGGAGTTGTGAAACCTGCACCAGTAAAAATACCCACTGAGTAAAACCAGATCTACAAAAAATTTTGGAGTTAGAATAACTGGTAGGAAAGGAAACAGTCGAAAGAACCCGACTGTGAAAGACCCTGTTCTTATTAAAATTGCTACTACAATTTCGGCTTAAAAGTTCAGAATCCTACAAGCAAATTAATCTTACAGCATTGACACCGCTTCCTTGCTGAACAAAGTGAAAGGAGCAGACAATAATCAGAGGCATTTTAAGCTTGGCATCACAGATGACCTCGTTCATGGTCATTGCCTTCTCCGTTGACTTGGAGGCTGGCTCCATTTCAGCTAGTTCCTTGTCAACACGCGCTTGATTCCTGCGCAACTTCATCAGCGCCGCTTTGGTCGCCGCCTGGTTGCCCTTTGATATGAGATAGCGCGGACTTTCGGGGAACAGACACAACGGCAGCAAACCGATCACAACAAACAGCATGAAAGCAGACAATGCCCAGTGCCAATGGGATTTGTCGCCCCAGAAGAAATCAAAACTAAAGATCTGACCGACAACAACGCCGCCAGTGATGCCAATGCAGGTGAAGACGCCGACGCTGCCGCTTAACTCCTTCGGAGCCAGCTCCACCAGATACATGGGCTGTGTGGAGAAGACAAGGGCGCTTGCCACGCCCCCGAGAAGACGTCCGAGCAGCAGCAACTCCAGTGAATTGACCTGGCGGCAAAAGAAATGCAATAAACCCGATATCATGAATATTATTCCACTTAACTGGAGTGTGCCACGTCGTCCTATCCTGGAATTGATGGCAGCTGCACCCAATGAGCCACAAATGCCGCCAATCTTGGTATATGATTAGATAAATGTTAAAACATCGTCTATAGTTAATAACCTTACCTGGAAGATTGAAACAATGCTGGCCCAGACCAGTGTAATCTCTCCATCGTTGAGATTCGTCGAGTAATGTGAATTGGCCGACTCCGCAGCCCAGACTTTGATGAACTAACAGATTATTGTTTGATTGACACTTGAAGATAATCTCCCATTCAATACTTACATGAGCGGGCGCATTGACCACGCCGTAGCAGTAGCCAACGGGCAGGACAGCGCCAATGGTCAACTCAATGCCAATGAGCAGCAGGAATGGACTCCAGCCGTCCTTGTCCTCCGCCATGTTTCCATGTATCCCACTTGCGTAGCTATTTTGTGTACTCAAAAAGCAGCTGTTGCTTTGATCTTGATTATTCATCTTAATACAGGGTATCTGCTAGTCGCTGGTACCTCATGTGACTTCGCATAATTTTCAAAGAATTACAAAATCTAAATCCGATCATCAAAGGGATATAAGAAAATAATCCTTTAAAGGAAATCATACTATAGGGTATCTGCTAGTCGCATTTATTGTGTTTTCGTTTATAAACCGTATGCACTTTTTCTAATTGATCTTGGAGCGGAATCCTTGACTCATAAGCGGCTTTACATCCTTCGGTTCGCGTCCACGCGTTTCCGGCAGATAACGCCAAGTCAAGATTAGGCAAAGGATGCAGACGCACATGCAGGGCATGAAGGCGAATGAGCTCCAAACCTGTTGCAGCAATGGAAAGCACATGCCAACGAGGAAGTTACCAGTCCAGGAGAACAGGCTGCCCATGGACATGGCCACTGGACGCGGTGCATCCTCCAGCAGCTCTGCAAGTAAAGAACTTTAAGAGGACAACTCCTCAGAATCTAGTCTCAGTACAAACCCGAGCCAATGAAGTAAGCTATGGGTCCAAGACCAAGTTGGAAGCCCAGTATAAATGTTAAGATGAACATGATGCTGACATAGCTCAAACCATTGCTCAGCGTGCTGAGCATAAAGTACAAGGAGAAGGACATGCCCGCCAGGGAGAGAGCACACAGGCCACAGGAGTTAATCATCAAAGGACGACGGTCAAATTTACGCAGCAGGAGCGGACCAAGCAGCGAGGCAAGCAGATTGAAGCCACCAATGGACATGTTCAGCCAGGTGGCAGCTTCTGAGGAGAAGCCCGCCTCGGTGAGAATGGACAGCGAGTAAAAGAAAATCTGTATATGGAAAATACCATGGAAAACGAAATATCGAGTATTTCGTACTTAAGATTGTATGTTTTCATTTTAAGTTATTCTTAAAACTTATGTAAAGTGTAGATTTTAAGTATCGTAAATACTAAGAATAAGAATACTAATTTAGTTTTGGAACGACACTTTTCTCTCTGTGTGGAGACTGCCAACAAGAAGAGTTCACTTACCGCATTGACGCCACTGAGCTGCTGTGTGGCTTGGAAGGCACAGACCAACAGCAGGGGCAGAAACAGTTCCTTATCCCGCAGCACTTGCCACACGCTCCCTGATTTGCTTTTCAATCGCAATGTTGCCTCCAAATCGTTGAGCTCCTGTTGCACGTTGCTCTGCTTGCCACGCAAACGCTGCAAGGCAATCGCACTCTTATCAGCATCAGCTTTGACCAGATACAGCCAGCGAGGACTCTCCGGGAAGGACAACAGAGGCAATAGGCAGATCAACACCAGCAAGCCATAGAAACTCAAGGCATAGGGCCAATGCTCCTCATTGCCCAGCACCTGTGGCAAGCTGACAATCTGTGAGAGGAGTATGCCACCCGTTATGCCAATGCAGGTGAAGACGCCGACGCTGCCGCTGAGCGAGACAGGTGCCAGTTCCAGCAGATACATCGGATGTGCCGTCACAATAAAGGCAGAGGCAATGCCGCCAAAGAAACGAGCCGTCATCAGCATCTCCAGCGATTTGGCGGCACGACACCAGAAGAAGAATAATCCACAGATCAGGAGCATGACGCTGCTAATGATCAGGCAGCCCTTGCTATGGAAGAGGAACAGGAAGAGGGGGATAAATTTCATATTTTATTATGATTATTGAAGAGAAAAGCTGTCCACATTGAAACATATTTAATCAATTGATGATTCTTGTGCTCACCGTCCATATCTGTCGGTGAGCCAGGCGGCAAAGCAGGAGCCAATGATGCCGCCAATCAGATAGATGGACACGATGCAAGTCCACAACAGTTTCAACTCATTCCCACTGCTAATTGTGTCATATTCGCTGGGTAAGATATCGGCGCACCAGCTCATGATTATCTCCGAAGGTGCGTTGAGCACACCAAAAAAGTAGCCCACCGGCACTGTGGTGCCCACGGTGGTTGTCAGGCATATGAGCAGCAATAACCATGTCCAGCCCTGTCCAACATCGTTCACGTGCTGTCACCGAAAGAGAGAGCAACATCATTTACATATGCAAAATCAAAAGATTTAGGACACAAACTTGATATAATTGGCATGTGTGTGTGTGTGTGAGTGTGTAGTTGTGTATAAAGGAATGTGTGTATGTGGATCTATCAGTCACCATTATGACAACCATATTCCGCAACTTGGATGCGCTGTCTATCGACACTGCTCAACAACTGTTCTCAACTATTCTCTTTTTTTTTATCTTGCGGAAAAGTTATCTTTGAAACCAATAAACAAGTCGTCAAATGGTTTGCCAATTGTTTTTACACCAAGTTACAGATATTTCACTGTTATCATTAACTTGTTTCTTTTCATTTAGAGGTGTTCTCTTATCATAGAGTGAAGGTAGAATGATATTGTGCTTTGTCAGCGTGGGAAACATACATACATATAGAGGGATACAAAGTATAATTGTTTGATTTGTTGTCTTGTTTATTATACATTATAAGTACACAAAATTATGATTATAGATTGCATTTACATCAGGTAGAGTACTTAAGACAGACCTTAGACTAACCTTTCTCCAACTATAACTTGCAAAAGCTTTCAGTTAACTCGCCTAAGATTAATTAGCAAAGAAACCACAGTCTTTCTCAAGGCAATTAAATTGAACTTGTGCAGCGATAAGAGTTCTTATATCTTAAACGTACTCTTCTGCACATTATACAGGGTGCTCTATTGCGTTTTTATCTTAGTTATATAGTAATAACCATTTAACAAAGGCATTGTACTCTTATTGTCATTGCAATTTGTTAGCTTATAAAATAATTATATTAAAAACAATGAGCTTGTCACAGGTAGTTAACCACTACTAATCTTCCTGTCATCCCTGTTGAGTTCGGAACCTCATTTGACCTTGGAGCGAAAACCTTTTGAGACAAGAGGCGCCACATCGGATGGATCCCGTCCAAGCGTTTCCGGCAGATAGAATTTCGTTAACGCGAACAGCAGCACGCAGGTAATTGAGAAGGGTAAAAAGACAAAAGCGCCCCAGGCCCTCTGTAAACTGGGGAAAGCCATGCCAATTATGAAATTACACGTCCAGGACGACAGACTGCCCATCGACATGGCCACTGAGCGTGGCGCCACCTCAAACAGTTCTGAAAATTGAAAATGTTAATACAAAATTAAAGGATGTGCCTACAAGCTTACCTGATCCAATAAAGTAGGGAATGGGACCGAGACCAAATTGATAGAAGAATATGTAGCCCATGATGCAGGCAATACAAGCCCAAGCAAACCAGCCAACAGATTCCTAAAAAAGAAATGCAAATAATAAGCAAATTTCTATACATTAAAGTTGCTGTTGTCTTGACTTACAATGTAGAACAAAACAAAGGCAATGCAGAACAGGAAGAGGGCGCACAGCGAGCTGGACAACATCATCAGGGTGCGACGTCGACAGGTGGCCATCAGGAGTGGACCAAGCAATGAGATGCTCAAATTGAGGCAACCAGCACCCAGATTGGCCCATTGGGCGTTGGGCTCGCTGAATCCAGCCTTTGTGAATATGGACACCGAATAGTAGAAGATCTGCAAGCAAATAATATTTGTTAGATTTAAGTCAAGTTGACTGAATTACAATAGCCTTACCGCATTAATGCCCGACAGTTGCTGACCGCCTTGGAAACTGCACACAATGATCAGTGGCATCAGCAGACGAGGATCGCGAAGGACATCACAAAAGCCGCTGCTTTGGCTATTATCATTGGCCTCCACTTCCATTTCAGCAATCTCCTGATCGATTAACTTGCCGGCATCCTCGCCACGCAGTCGCAACAATGAAGCTCGTGCCGCCGAAGGATTGCTCTTCATAATGTACAGAAACTTGGGACTCTCTGGGAACACATACGAGGGCAGATAGCAGACAATGACGAGCACCAAATAGGCGGACAATGCATAATGCCAGAGCTCAGCTGTGCCAAAGACATCGGCCAGACTGAACACCTGGGCAACGACAACGCCTCCCGTGACGCCAACGCCACAAAAGACGCCCAATGTGCCGCGCTGTGATGCCGGTGCCAGTTCCGCCAGATACATGGGTAATGTGGCTGTGGCCAGGCCCGAGGAGAGGCCCACAATCAAGCGGCCCAGGATGAGCATTTCCACAGATTTGGCAGCGCGGCAGAAGAAGAAGAGCACGGCTCCAATGGTGAACAAGACGCCGCAGATGAACATACATGCCTTCCTACGAATAAAGTGAGAGTTAAGAACAGATAGATGGCAAGGTATGGGGTATAGACTAGTCGGGCAGACCCCAGCATTTAAAATTGTCAGATACTTGAAAAAGGAAATGGATTGTGAATGAATTAAGTGAGAGCAGATCCGCTCATTTTGTGATCACTCCAATTCCAATTAAAAATATGTAAATCATTGGAAATTTTAACCCCCATTACAATCATAACAATAACTAATGAGTAGGGTAATTTCATTCAAGTTGATAGGCTGATAAGCTAGCTTATCACTTAATTGGGAGATAATCTCAATTACAAACCTGCCAAATTTATTAGCCAATCCAGCGCCGCCCAATGAGCCAATGGCGCCGCCAACCAGGAAAATGGAAACAATGAACGACCAGAGAATTTCTAATCCGCTCAAGCTCAAGGTGCTGCCATATTTCTCATATATCGTTTGATTGCACCAAACTTGCATAAGCTGTTAAAGATTAAAAAAAAAGATTATGTCAACAAAAGTTGGAAATTATCAAAGTATGAGTATTGGCAATTGTTAATTGTTAACTTACCGTGGCTGGGGAATTGATGACGCCAATGCAATAACCTGTGGGGACAGCAGCTCCCAAAGTCGTGGCAAAAGCGACCAACAATAGAAGTTTGCTCCATGGTTGCTTCTGTAGAACATCAAATATTGATAGTTTATTAATTATTCAATTTGAATGAAATTCATTGTCACGCGAAAAGGAAAGTCATTTAATAAAATTAAAAAGCATAGCACAGAAATTTAAATATTATAGTATAGTTGATGATTGTGCGTCAATCGTTGGGTTTATTTTTGGAGCTGTTTAATTTATTTCCTCCAGTAATTGACACTAATTAACTGACCCTCGCAGAGAGGGGAGAGTCTACAGTTAATTGGCATTCCCAAATGATTTATTCTTGGCATTCATAATTGAATTGTTTCATATTTATTGCTAAAAAAAGATCTCTTATCAATGCCTCCGAGAATTTTATGAATAACCCCGAGCAAGTGCAGAAATTAAGAAATTATTCAAAAATAAAAGCGAATAACCAGTGGCTCATTAATTTGGGGACACTGATAAGAAAGGCCGAAAAACAGCTGATAACTTGTGTATACAAAACTACAATTCGCCATGTGCACCAAAAACACACACACACACATAGATAGAATGTACACATGTATATGTGTTCTCACTGATATTCTGGGTATATAAATATGTCATTGTCAACAGTATTTGGGGAGAGACGATAAATGCAAAAAGCTCATTTGAATAGATCTCTTTATGAACCTTGTGTATGTAAATAAAATACAGCTAGTCATAGAAGTATTTTAACAAGGCCCAAAGTATTGCTTCTGTTTAATTGCTTAAAAATAATTAAAATGAAAATATCTTTGAAATATCTTTAGTTAATATATCAACAACGCATGATAGTAATCAAGTAAATTATGAATAATTTTAGATTACAAAGTACTTTTAGTGCAAACTGTTCACATACATATGTATATGGATATGTACACACTGTATCTCCAACCGATCGCGTTTTTGCTTTTGTTCAGCTACAAAGCAATGCGTAATGCTTTGTAATTTATGTAGATGCATATGTAAATACAAAACTGCATTTATATGCAAAAACATGAATGCATACTTAAATTGCCTTTCGTGCTGCTACTTAACAATCGAATTGTTAAATTATACAAACGTATGTACATATGTATATGTACACATATTATCAAGTACAAATAAAGGCAGCACAAATTACCGAAAAACCAGAAAAACAAACTAAAAAAAAAAACAATAAAGTGCGAGAGAGATAGAAAGTGCAATCGAAGAGCTAGAAAGTGCAGTAATGAATATGAGTAGAGTGAGTGGGTTAACGATCTTGTGTTGTAAACTGAGCGTGCAGTAAAATCAGAATGCAGAGGGCAGTAGACAGTGACAACCTTTGTCTTTTGGCAATGCTCACCTGATTTGTGTCCGTCTGAAGGGGCGCTATTTCAACCTTATATGCCGGGTTCAAATGTTCCGCCTCGGCGTGATTAACCGTTGGCATTTTTATAGATAGCTTTTGCCTATGCACTGTTTTTATTGTTCACAATTAAACTTCACTCTTAATGGTTGCGAATGATACACGTGTGCGTTTTAACATTGAGCGGCAATTATTTAGTTGCCACTTTCTATGCTACCGGCATCCGCATTTGCTTGTTAGTGTTGTATAACAACATATATACATAGAAAAACAAATATGTAAAGAAAACTCGCGTCTAATGTTATACACAAGCGTAATTTTTTAACAATATTGCTACAAGACTAAAATAGAAAGAACTTAAAACGGAGCCTCTCTAATAAAAGCCAGCGGCGTCGTTCGACACCTGTGAGCGACTAAAGCGAAAACTTTTTGGTAGCATGCGGGTGCAACGTAAGAAAAAGCTTCAATTCACCGGCAACCAGCCAACAACAAAAACTCTCTCATAAACAACAACATAGAGCTTTTTAAAGCTAGCGCGCGTTTTAATCGATTAATCGATTGCAACGATAGGTTAATATTTGCTATAAGATGGCAACTCTAGGCTTTGTCAGCTGTTTTGGTTTTTTGTTGACGTTGTAGCGGTGTTCGCTGTCCAGTTATAAGTATTATTATTATTTGTTGATTGACTAAGTAGAATTTAAATATATGTCGGGAACTATGACGCCGGGCTATGATTCGGTGTTGTCCACAACAGCCGTAATTAGTACTGTATTTCAGTTTTTGTCCGGGGCGTAAGTAATACACAATTTTATCTCATATCGATAATCGACCGAGTAATTGAATTGATTATTTCTTAATTAATGCAACATAAACAATTGATTAAAATGCCGGCTGCAGAGTAATATGTCGCAAATATATACAAAAGAAGAGCACAGGTGACTCATCTGGCGTGCCATTCATATGTGGCTTCTTATCGTAAGTACAAATTACCCAAATTGTCGACGTAGACGTATGGAATTATTAACATGGTCTCTTAACTTTTCGTTTCCCTTTCCTCTTAACTTTTCGTTTCCCTTTCCTCTTATTTATACAGCTGCAGTTTTTGGCTGCGCTATGGCGTGCTAACTAACGAGGAGAGCGTCATAATGGTCAACATCATCGGCTCGACGCTCTTTCTGATCTACACTCTGGTCTATTATGTGTTTACGGTTAACAAACGCGCCTACGTCAAGCAGTTTGCACTTGTCTTGGCCATACTCATCGGCGTTATTGTCTATACCAACAGCTTGCAGGATGAGCCGCAAAAAATGGTAGACATTACAGGTGAGCAAACATTTGGCAGTTCTATTTACAACCTTAACTCTGTCCAGATACGTCTGCCGAGCATTTGATATTTTTGTACGAACAAAAAAAAAATACTTTTAAAATATTTTTCATTTCGTTAATTTACAATTTTTTATTTCCCAAACATTTTCCCCTTTTTATTTTTTCCTAAATTTTAAATCATAATTAATTATTTTCTGATTACAATTTTCTTAGTTTTGTGCTCCCTTATTTTGGTATATAAGAAAAAATAAAAGAAAACTAAAATATTTTTCTTTAATTACGTACTTTTTTAATATTAAACTTACTCAATATTTTCCTTATTCATTTTATCCTAGTTTAGTTTTGCTAATTTTTATATCCCAATTTAAATTTTCCTACTTTAATGCTTCCCAATATTGATATTTTAATACCTTCATTTTAAAAAATTTTTTCACAAATTGTATTAATTTTTGAAATTACAGGTATTGTCTGCTGCATTGTCACCGTTTGCTTCTTTGCCGCGCCCCTCACGTCGCTTCTGCATGTGATACGAGTGAAGAATTCGGAGAGTTTGCCCCTGCCCCTCATAGCCACGTCGTTTTTTGTTAGCCTACAGTGGCTAATCTATGGCATATTAATATCTGATTCGTTTATACAGGTGAGCATTTTCTCGTGGTTTGCATATTTGTGGCGCGATATAAAACCTATTGATTGGCTACAATACATACTCGTCTTTATTTTCAGATACCCAATTTCCTTGGCTGCCTGTTGTCCTTGCTGCAGTTGGGACTCTTTGTATTGTATCCACCGCGTAGCTACAGTTATTCCGGTCAAGGCTATAAACTGATTGAACAGGCAGTTCCCTTCTGAATTGATCTTAATTATTACATTATTTAGTCGTTCGTGTCTTTGTATGTACTTATATACTGCGCATTTTGCAAATATGATAATTAAGCAAGTTTCATACAGGTATCTATATATATTTTGATATAACGTAAATTGCAAATATATATCGCTTGCTTAGTTACTATAGACATACGTATTGTAGCATTTAATGTAATATATTTTTAAAACTCAACATTAATTCTCTGTGCCTACATTTTATTTACTTACACTTTTAATCTGCTGATTTTCTGCAGCCATCGGAATTTCTTATATATACAACAATGGGCTCTTTAACACGTACAGCTCAATTGCTTGCTGAAAACAAACTACTTCATATAAGAGATTTGTGATTTTGGCTGACTGGAGTGCAACCTTTATTTATCATCTAGTTCATTGATACGAGCTGATATGTTGATAATAAATGCCAGTATTTTTGTGTAATAGGAAAACTTGCATTGGTAATTCAATAAGTATACTCAATTCGCGACTTATCTCTACATTACTCTTTTTTTGTTTTATTAATCTTTATTGTTTATTGGCTTAATTTAACGGGAGAAAATTCTATTGATAAGATTCAAATAGTTTTTGCCAAATTTATTGGCGTTTAACAATAAATTTAAATACAAAACAGGTATAACTTATTTGAATATCATTTCAAGGATTTAAATCAATAATTGTCAAATATATAAAAATTATCATTCATTCAAGTGTTGATTTTCAAAATTCGCGGCAAGCCGTATACAATTCGATAGCACAGCCGAAATGAAACAGTGCGCGTAATCGATACAAGCGAAACAATGCGCTCTATCGATAACAGCGATTACAATCGCTTCTGAGGTCAACAATTATTATCGCTCTTCGTCATACATCTTAAGTTATTTTCTTGCATTTATTTTGTTGAAAAAAGTTGACAAAAGCATTTGGCAATGCAAGAACAAAGTCCAGAGCTGTACGAGGAGGTCAAACTATTCCGCAATGCCCGTGAACGTGAGAGATACGATAACATGGCAGACTTGTATGCCATTATAAACACAATACAGCAGCTGGAGAAGGCGTACATCAGAGACTGCATTACGCCGCAGGAATACACGGCAGCGTGCTCCAAGCATCTGGTGCAATACAAGATTGCCTTCAAGCAGGTGCAATGTGACGAGTTTCCTACTGTGGACACGTTTGTGAAAAAGTTTCGCCTCGATTGCCCAGCGGCTCTGGAGCGCATCCGAGAAGATCGCCCCATCACCATACGAGATGACAAAGGCAACACATCAAAGTGCATTGCAGAGATTGTGTCTTTGTTCATCACAATAATGGACAAATTGCGTCTGCAGATCAACACTATGGATGCCCTGCAGCCAGATGTCAAAGATTTGGCCGATAATATGAATCGCTTGTCGCTCATTCCAGAGGATTTTGATGCCAAGGAAAAGGTGGATAAATGGCTGGGGACTCTCAATGAAATGCAGGCATCCGATGAACTGACCGAGGCACAAGTGCGGCAGTTCCTCTTTGATCTGGAATCAGCCTATGCCGATTTCAACAAGCTGCTCCATAGTCAGTAATTGTTAATGCTTTCTATTAATTAATCTACATAATGTATAAATTAGTCTGTATTTGTCTCAATAAACAAAATCAGTAAAAGTAACAAAATATCTCAAATTGTTTATTGACTATTCCAGGATATCCATTTTAAAAAGTCCAGATAATTTTTATCTCGGGTGATATTTCTTTTAACTACAATCCCTGAAAAAAAACCAAAGGAAAATGAAAACGATATGTAAAGTTTTGCATTTGTTTGGATTTAATCGTATCTTTAATCTTCTTTTCTTGTATTTAATTTAAATATTAAGGTTATAATTATACAATACACATAAGTTTAAACCGATTACAATAATTAATTTTTGTTTGTTGTGTTGTGTTTTCTCGTTCACGTTACGTTTGTTGTTTTGTATTTGTTTGTTTCTTCTTACGCTTATAAATCTGTTAAATCGTTTTACGCCTTTAATATTTAATAATTGTTATCTTTTATCTTTGTAAATTATTTGTATGCAATGTGAAAAATGGTACTTGGTATAGTTTATTATGTATGTATATGCAGATGTTGGGGCTGTATATATATTATGTATGCATGTGTTTTGGTTTTTGTTGCGTATGTGTATGTGGTATGTTGTGTGTGTGTGTGTATATATACTTTTTAAAGTCGTATGTTTGTATATTTGAAGGAGACGGTTGACGACGAGGAGGAGGAGGAGCAGTAGGAGAAGGTGTAGGCGAGGACGCCTGCTTACGGTGCGTTCGTAGTAAAAACATTTTCTTATTAAGTAAAATATGATCTCTCATCTTCATATACTAGATAATCATCATTATCATTATTAGATTCCGATGAATGATGCTCCTCGCTCAACGCTTCGCTTTTAGTTGCATATTCATCGGATTTATTATGCGGCTGTTGTTTAACTGTTTTCTCCTTTACAAGCATTAATAACTGATTTGTTGCAGTTGTTGGTGTTGCTGTTGTAGTTGTTGTTGTTATTATTGTTGTATTTGTTATAGGCAACATTCTCTGCTGAATGATATTATTAATATTATTATAATTATAAATGTGAATGGGTGTTGTTGTTGTGTTTGCTGTTCCTACTGTAGTTGTTGTTGTTGCTGCTGTTGTTGTTTTTGTGGCGGTGCAAAGGCTATTATAAAAATCGCTTTGTGGCTGCAAAGTGATCTGCAATGGCCGCCAAATGGTCTTCTCCGGAACCTGCTAGTTCGGTCCGGTCCAGTACGAGGCTGGATAACTCTGTTTGCCGGCCGACTTTGACTGGCTGCTCGACTGTTGACGTTGCCCAGCACTGTTCGAATCCTGCAAAAGGGAAAACCCCAACAAATGACATAAAATTTGTTATTTTTCATCTTCTTAGCTTCGGATTTAAATATATATATTTTTAATTTATTATATTCATAAACATACAAATATATATATAGATATATATGAAGGTTAGCAAAATATATACATACATATATCTAAAGACAGAGAGAGAGAGAGACAGATTATAGATACATATAGTTTTTTTATGTATGTATATATCTTTTTTAATGGACACTGATATGCATGAATTATGTTCTGTTTAACCTTTTTTCTTCTTTTTTTTTTGATGTCTAAGCCAACTAATTGTTTACTATGATAGTATAGTATATTTAATTTGATTTTAGTTTTATGTGCTTGTGTTGCGTGCATGAAATATGTGTTAGTTTTATATACATACATAATATTACATAGCATAGAATAAAGATGTTGAGTATACACAAAAAAAAAAAAATACAACAGAAAACAATTTCAATTTAATTTTATTTATTTTTTTGGTTCACTTGATACAACAACTAAGGAAACTTACCCGGCGGGATGAGCTATGAATCCTGCCGTCCATCTAATGTTGTCCCATAAAAAAATCAAAAGAAATTATAAAGAAAAAAAGTCAAACAATCGAACAAATTCCATGCATTTCACAATTTTCATTAGCAGTTATTTCCCGTCCTTAACTTAAACCCCATAACCGCATTAATTGATAAGCTCATTGATTATGTTAACTACAATACTACTAACTAGAAAATATAAAATACATTCATTTTTATCAAGTAATTGTTTTGACAGAAATACAAAAATCAACATTGTTTTTTATTAATCATAAAATAGCCAAAAATAAATATAAAATGCCAAGATATTAATATATTTGTGAAATTTGTACATTGTCTAAACAATTACTTGACATACTGTATATTAAAACATGAGCCTAATTTTATGACAAAATGCATGAAATAATGTTGTTACTGAGTTTCGTTTATATGAAAGACTTTCAACCACTTTAAATCTCTTTATACTTATAGCGAAAAATAGAAATAAATCTTAATAAAAACTGATTAAAAAGTGTGCCAAGGTGCTGGGTGAAATAATTAATTGGTTCATTTGTAAGTTATGCATAATAATTTAATTAATTTTCATTGTTAATATATAAGGTTCGAAAATAGTGTTAGCAACAGCAACAACAACACAAAAATTATTGAATTTTTACTTCAATAACAAAAAAAAAACTATGAAGATGAAAACAATGTAATGAAAAACTAATAAATAATTTGGAAATGAGGCCAGAAAAGAGACATGCTTAGGAAATCAATATTACGGGGAATGAGAAATAATGTTAACAATAAATATATATGTGTATGTTTGTGTAATCAGCATGTGCTTGTGTGCATGTGTGTGTGTATCTGTTAATTTTGTTGAGTTTATTTCAATTTAATTTCGACCATCATCTTCGAATAGAGTTCAGAGTTCAGTTTCAGTTCAGTCAGCGAAAAAGGAAATGTCACTGACATCATTATCATTATTAACTTGCTGATGATTGTGATCCGCAGGATTATGATTGTTATGAATATTATTATTATCATTATTATTGTTATTATGATGATGATGATGATGACGATGGTTATTGTTCTGATTATTCTGATGCCACACTTGCTCACTTTCATATTCAACTTGTATGCTTTGATCTTGATTTACTATATACTGCGCTTGCTCAGAGGAATTGTACTCTACCTGATGGATGGGCTGATGTATCATATTGTGATGTCCGGCCGCTGGCATTGGCAGATACATGCCATACTGTTGGGCCGACGTGCCGCCAGGTGTCTGTGTATTGGCCATGTTAAATGGCGGCGGTGTGCCCGAATGGAAACTCTGCTTTTCATACGACTGCAAAATATGAAAATGATAAGTTTAAGAAGGTAAATAAATAGAATAAAATAACGCTCAAATGATCGATTTTTGTAAATACTAAAAATTTTTCAATGCCGATTGTTATTGATTTGATTTTAAGATTTATATTCTATTCTATTAAAATTAAAGCCAAAAACTTATGTTAATCGATCAAGCGATGTTTCTTTACAATGCGAATAAAAAACAGTTAGATGATACGCACATTGACCTTGTTTAGCGCAACATGACCCTTGCCATACATGGACGAGGTCAGATCGGAGCCGGTGCCCGCCTGTGGTTGATTGGAAACCGCTTGTGTTTTGCTCTGTTGATTCACGCTGGACGAGTAGCCGCCCTTGCTATAGTCCTGAGTTGTTTGAGAGAGCGCATCGTAGCTGGCTGAACCATAGCCAGCACTATATGAAGGCTTCGGGAACTGACCACCAGATGCAGTATTTGCCGGCGGTATTTGTTGCTAAACAAAATATGCAATCAATTATTATCTTTACAATTGCCAAGCATTCTGTACGCTTACTTGGTAGATGGCTGGTGTGCCATATTGGAAACCGCCGGGCATTACATTGCCACCATAGAAATAAGCATAAGGAACATTCAGCATTGGCGCACTGGAGCCAGTTTGTTGCGACATTGTGCTCGACACCTGAAGCGATAAATAAAGCATATTAATTTAAGTATTTATAGAGTATTTAAAGAGGAATTGCTTAAATCACTTTTAATACAACGCTTTAAAGCGTACTTTAAAGACAATTTGAAGACATTTACTTACATTACTAACAGGACTGGAATTATTGTCGGTGCGCGCAAAGCGTCCATCAGTCATGGTTGAGTAGGCCACCGATCCCAGATTATCACGTCCAGCTCCCAGGCTGGTTGGCGTATAATTCAGATCATAATAACCTTGCTGCAAGGTAAAATAATAGATGAAAGCTCGTTAATAAAATTTGCCAATTGCGTGAAGGCAGCAAATGTTATGAGACAAGCTGCGAGAGATTATGGTTTTGGGAACAGCGTTGCCAGGACATCACGTAAGTTGTTTAAACAGAAACTTGGCAACAGCGTAAACGAAAACGAAAATGGAAATGAACGAAACGAAAAAATATAATAATCAATAAATGAAAATAATAATTAAATTAGTTTTTTGTACAATGAAAAAACAGTTAATATGATGGATAAAAATTTGGTTAGTTAATAAAGTTTATAATAATGTTAATGCAGTTGTTCTTGATGATAATAATGATGATGATGATGTTGATAATGAGCGTGGAGTGGAGAGGATGCGTTGGAAATAGTTGAATCTCACCCACACAGTTCATGTGGCAAGTGATATTGAAATATTTCTTATTTGTTAATGAGCTTTACAATTTTTTTAATGCCAATTTTAATTTGTTTTTTTTTTATGGTTTTTTTAGTAACATGGATTTTTTTTAGATTGAATTTAGTGTGCACATTTTTTGAAGGAGCAGGAAAGGAGTCGCACTTGAGTTGAGATAGACGTTGCATTTTGGATTATGAGTGATATGAATGATTATAATGAGTACAATAACAATAAAGTGCAAAGTGAATTAAAAAACAATTTTTTTTTTTTTCTTTTTTTTTTTTTTAAGCAATATTTTGTTAATTATCTCTAGGAATTGTTTGAGCAATGAAAAAATTCAATTACTTGTAGTACTGTACATACACACAAACACACCACACACAGAGATACAGATACAGATACAGACAGACACCATTTATGTATTGATTTTGAAAATTGTTGTTAATAACAATGGTTAAAATGGTAGTGCACCCTGAGAAAACAGTTAAGAGAGCCAACACAGCTGCAACGTCTGTGAGCCGAAAGAGTTAAAAGAGCGAGAGAGAGGAATGCGTTTTTTTTTTTGGGAATGCGCTGAGAGAGCATTAATATATTAAATACATACATATACACATATTTGATTGATATGATTTGAATGGAATTTTGTCGCATTTGTTTGAATGGAATTTACAAAATTGATTTTGAGCTGATTTGATTTGTAGTTGGTTGCATTGAATTGTTGTTGTTTTTTTTATTGTATTTTTTTTTGCTTTTCTCCATGAACTCACCACATGTGGCACTCTCTGTTGCATCATTTGTAATTCCTCGTAGGAATAAACTGGTTGCTGATAGTATGGCAATCCAGTCTGAATATATTGACTAACCATTTGGATGTTGGTGGGCACCAAGCCGCTGCTGCCACCGGAGCCGACGCTGCCACCACCACTACCAGCACCACCAGCACCAGTTGAGCCGCTGCCGCCAACGCTGCCGCTGCCAACGCCGCCTGCGCCGACGCTGCCCGTTGTAGCGCCATTGCCGTTGCCGCCGCCGCTGCTGTTGCTGCTGCTGCTGTTCTTATTGGTCAGCGAGGCGAGCGCTGCCGTTTGTGCAACGGCCGCCGCAGAGCTAGCATTGTTGCCACCGACGCCGACGCTCGATGCACTGCCACCAACACCGCCGACGCTACTTACGCCCGTCAAGGAGCTGCCACCTTGGCTGCCAACCTGGCTAACAGACACCACGTTACTGCTATTGTTGGCCGCCACGCTGCTGACCGAGCTGCTGCCGCTAACATTGTTATTGGCTGCAAACAGACAAGTCAATTGGTACAGGCTATAATAATTTGAGAATATTTAAAAGGTCCACTCACTGTTGGATACGACCGCCTGGTTAGCACCTGTTGCACCTGTCACAGTACCCGGTGCACCGTTGCCAGTGCTGGCGCTGCTGCTGCTTACGCCGCTGCTAGTGGAGACACTATTTCGAGTAAAGCAAACAAACAAAAGTAAGTAAGTTAGCAAACTTTTAATCAAAGACACATTTATTGATTTGTTGTTTAGCAAGCGCGTAGTAAGTAAGGGGGCAACAACAACAATTATCTCAATCTCACCTGTCGTAGTGCGTTGCAGCTCCAGCGCTAGCTGCATCCTTCAGCTTGGCGCTAGCACTAAAGTTACCATACTGCGAGGACGAGTTGCTTGCGCTGCCAGCAAACCTGAATGCGGATATTGAAACACAGCAAAGGAATCAAACAAAACGAAACGCAACAAAGGGAAACAACATACATGTACATAGATATGTATACAGTGACTCCCAGCATTATCAATCCACTACAAGTTTAAGTATGCTTGGTTTTTAATTCTTAATTTAGATTATGATCTTTTTGTCTACTTTTTATTAAAAGATAAATTTATTTAAAATATGTAATATATAAGAGTAGTGGATCAAAAATGCCTCGAGCCACTGTATATAGACTCAGTGTGATGTGTTTAAAATGCCAATTTAGAAATAAATTGGTACAATTATCGTCATTGAGAATTTTATTGCAAAAGGCAGAAAATGTTTAATATTTGAAACATATAAAAGACGAAATTAGAATTTAGAAGGTATGAAAGTTTTGCTGGTTTTCGACTTGGCAACTTTTCAAATCAAAATTTAAGGGTGTATTTTGTATTTACAACTAATTTTTCTTTGAATTTTTATTTGGGAAAACTCGATATATCATTATAATTTTGAGATAATTTGACAACACTCGATTTGTACATTTTTACAATCTGTTAAAATTAAATCCTAGTGCTTATAAAAATATTTCTTTTTTTAAATTACTTGTTAAATACAGTTCTTTGTTAAAATAAAAAAAACTCAACATGCAAAGCAAATACATATTTAGTTTACAACAATTTGTTTGTTAAATGGATGGTTAGTTGGTCGGTTGGTTGTGAGTTTCTTGTTTGGGAGGTAGGTAGTTAAAGCCTAGTTGTAGTACATACCCGCTGCTGTTGGAGAGACCAGTGCTGCCATAGACACTCTGGCTGGACTGGTAAGCACTTTGTGGTGTCGAATATCCCGATGTGAGATAGGCGGAGCTCGCATTTGCGCTGTTATTGCGATTATATATATATATATATATATTTATGGTGAGTTTTAGTTGAAAAGGGGTGAGAGGAGTTACAAGTTTAAAGAATTGGTAACAAAAAGAACAAATCAGAAAAGCTAAAGTTGACATTGTTATGCCCTGTACCAGTGTCTATAAAAAGAAATTCAATTTAAAAATTTTATTTTTTCTTTCCTTTTATAAATTAAAATCTTGGTACAGGGCATAAACATAAATTAGTTAGAGCAAACAATAAGTTGAACAATAACAAATGCAAGCCGAGTTTAAAAACTGATAGTGGTCATGTATTGGGAATTGGAAAGGGGATTACGCACCTGGAGCTGTTTTGTCCGCCACTGCCGCTAATGGGAATGTTTTGTGTTTGAACGCTGCCAACGTTGCTGCCTGCGACGCCGCCTCCCGTCGCATTCTGTGCCACACCAGCTGCCACCTGCTGCTGTTGATAGGAGTTGACAGCATTGACAGGCTGATAGCTGGCATAACTCGACGCTTGATAGCTGTTGGCCACCGATGACTGAACATTTGCATAGCTGGAACTATTGTAGCCCTGCACGGATGCAGACGTTTGGTAGGCACTGTTCGCCTTGCTGGCCGCACTGCTTTGATACGCATTCTGATAGGGCGTGCCACCATTGTTGGCACTGCTTGCCTGGCCATAAGGATCGCTCTTGGTCAACTGATCCAATGCATTGCCGCCTTGTTGTTGCGCCGTCGAGCGTGCCGCATAGCTTGCAGCACTTAAGGCATCACCCTGTAACTGAAATGGAGTACGAAAATAGTTTATAATCCTCGAGAGCATTGCACACAATACTGTGATCAAAAGTTACCATTTGAAATGAGCTCTAGAATGCCCCAAATTGATTGGCAGGAAGCAATGATTTCAAATTTAATGATCACAGTATTATGCATGATATGTACTTATAAACTCACAATTTGCGCATTTTGCAGTCCAGCTGTTAACGCCGCCTGCTGCTGTTGCTGCTGTGCCTTGGTCTGATAGTCATCCTGTTGCTGCTGCTGCTGCTGACCATCGAGGCTGACGCCCGCATTGAACTTCTCGGGCATCGCATCGAAGCTGTCATCAGTGCCAAAGTCCATGGCACCGAATTGCACATCCAAATAGCCAATATTATTCAAGGCATTATCCCCTGGCATTTCCACAGCTGTCGCAGGTATCTTCGATGGCGGTGGCAGTTTAACACGTGCTCGTCTCATCGGCGCCTGCTGTGACTGCTCGCTGCTTGTGGGCGTGCCCACACTGGAGCCCGGCGCCGAGGCAAATACATTCGCGTATGTGCTTGGGTATTGGGAGGATGTTCCACTGCTCTGACTGCCATAGACGGCGCCCAGGGATGGCTGTGCAGCAGCTGCTGCTACTGCTGCCGCTGCGGCCGTTGGACTTGCGCCCTGTGACGTCAGCGAGTTGAAATACTGAGATTGTTCCGCCGAAAGTGTTGCCGATGGCTTCAGTGGCGTCTGCTGTTGCTGCTGTTGTTGCTGCAACTGTTGTGCCTGCTGCACCAATGTGGCAGCTGCCGAGGCCGCACTTGAGAATGTGTCGGCGACATACGTTGAGGCACCGCCTGCCACGCCTCCCACGCTGCTGGGCGTGCTCACTACACTCTGCAGCTGGGGCGGCGGATTACTGACCGCAGCACTGTACTGCATCATTGGCGTTGTCGCTGCTGATGACGACGTTGCCGGCGCCGTGTTGTCCACGTCCAAATGAGTTGCCTGCGCCACATGATGATGCTCCAGACCTGGAGGCGCCGACAGTTCATTCGCCGTCACCGACGTCGCCCCACCGACAACATTCACGGCTGCCTGAGAGTTCAGGTTGCTCGTGGTAAAGACCTTACTGTCCTTAAGCGAGCCCTCGTACTCCTCATTGTTCCAGTCGCCCCAGGCATCGTCGTGCGCCTGCTGATGCTGCTGCTTTTCAGCGTTCTGCGCTATGGTATTGTCCCAGAGCTCAACCTCGTGGTGATCCTCGTTATTGGCATTGTTGCGTGCACCAAAGCCACGTTCACCACGTGGTCCACCGCTGCGACCGCCCATGCGTCCGCCGCCGCGACCTGGACGCGACATAAAACCGCCGCCGCGTCCACCATCGCGCGGTCCGCCACCGCCGCCGCTACCAGCAGCACCACCAGGACCACCGCGTCCGCCATTACGCTGACCACGGTAGTTGTCATTGGCGCGATCTTCACCACGATCGCCACCACGAGATTCACGCATATTGCGATCATTCTCACGTGTCTCTCTGCCGCGCCCTGAAGAGGATCAAAGAAGCCATATATAGATGTTACATTTGGTTTTAAAACTCAATTACTCAATTTATAAATATATTGTATCTATAAATTTTAAACTTACAGCCGCGACTGTCGGTGCCGCCGCGTCCACCGCGATTGGCGCTGCGATTGCGCGACTTTTCACGCCTGTCCGCATTTGCGTTGCCATCTGCCCAGTCACCGTCTCCTCCAGCGCCATCCGCCACAGCATTTGCAGCCTTATTCTTGCGCTTCTTCTCGTACTTGGCAAAGGCGCCCTTGTTAAAGAGAATTAACGAGTGTTAGAATGGATAATAAAAGGTATAAAGTATATGCAAATTGAAGCAAGCATACCTGTGGTAGAATCTCAATCAAGAAATTGGCTGCCGCCTGCAAGTCGTAATCGCACTCGTTCAAGGCGCAACAGACTTCCTCCTCGGAACGTTGGGTCATTGTTAGCAAGAGTATGACCTTTTCATTGATCTGGGGATCCTCTGTAGTGCTGCTATTGGTTATCTGGGCAATGCGCAACTGTTCCGTGGTGGCCTTCGGTTGTGCCTTCTCTAATTTCTCTGTCTTGTTCGCATCGCTTGTCTTCTTGCTGTTCAACGTTGCGGCATGTGTGATGGCTCCAGCATCGCTGTTGTGGATGTTGCCACCGCCACCGCCTCCACCGCCGCCGCCAATATTTGCGGAATTTGACTTTTTCTGAGTGCGACCGCCGCCGCCTCCGCCCCCCGAACGAGTTTGTTGTGTGCTCATCTCTATGTACACTGTATATACAAATTAGCTGCAAATAGCAAACAGATGACAAATTATAAGTAAGACTTTGATTTTGATAAATATCACACAAGATTTCACTTATTAACAACAACTTGAACAAAACTGGAGTCTTGTTAAAGCTAACAAAAGCTTTGCCTACTTTTATTTATTTTCTATCATGAATTAGTGATGGAATGAGACTCGTTAGTTGACCATTGACCAAACTTAAACAATTATTCTTCTATGATCTATAAACAATTTTTTTTTTTTGGTAATAAAATGACATTTGTAAGTTATCCATTTCTTCAAATTTGCGTGTTTCAATAACGAACAAAATAGAACAAATTGTAATTGCTTTGTATGCTTTGCACTACTTCTAACTTTTTTCGACTTTAAGCTAGCAAGTGCCATGAGCGGATAAAAAGATGTTAAGAGACAAGACAAGCAGAAAAAAGAAGCTAAATAGCCAGCCCAGCTGAGTTCAATGTACATTTAATCAAAGAGAACGGAATAATGAAAGAACATGAACAAGCACACGCACACACAAATTCAAACAGACAGACACACACATATGAAAAGATGCCACACGCATGAACAAAGTGGAACGCAGCATAAAACGAAGAGAATTTCAGAAAAACAAAAACGAAACTGCAGACGAACGGAAGAGTAAAGCAAGAAGCGAACAAAAGCAATAATAGCAAACGCCATCAAGAGGCGGGCGTGTGTATTCGCCAACAGGTAATAGGGGAGGGTGCAGTGCGGGCATTGGAACGTGATCGACGTCTCGATGACAATGAGGGAGGTAAGGTAAAGAGGGTTGCTCTTGGCTTGACTTTATGCTCAACTTTAAAGATATAGCATCCCTTTGTTCTCAGTTTATATTCAATTTTCAACATTTTAACGTTTTCATACGCGATGAACAACAATTTTCGTCACATTGATCATATCACACAAAGCTTTGTCATACGCTCATTGCCAGGCCAGCAGCAGCTGCTGCTGTTGCCGCCGCCGCCGCCGACGCATTTCATGGAGTCACTTTTTTTCATGGCAGCAAACTAAACAACCCCAAACAATAGTAATAAATAAATTATATTCACTTAGTAGCACTTGTACATCTTCTAGATGTTGATTTGTACATTTATTTCACGCAAGTTCCACTTGCATTAAACAATAAAAATACCTTATTTGCGGTATGAATTGCACAGCTCTTGCATACACAAAAAATTGATTTATAAATTCTTGCTTGCTCGCTTCGGTTTTCTGCTTTGCTTTGTGTTCGGTTTTCGTAAAACCAGAATAGAGGCGTCTCGTTCGCTCTGCCGCCGCTGGGGTTCAAATTCAGCGTTGCCAGCTGCAAAAGCTGTGCTCTGTGATGTAGATAAAGTGCAATAAAATATTTATGCAAATAATGTACGCAATCATTTAGGGCACATCTTGTGATTGCACTTTATATTAGTGAATCATAAACAAAGAATATAAGTAAACAAATGAAATAGTAATGTGTTGAACTAGTGTTTTTACATTGTCTAACACTAGACACACACACTGGCATTTAACAGCACTGAAAGCGAGGGCATTGAAACCGAATAATGGGCACAAAGCGGAATGAAAAACCGGACAAAATGGTGTACATTGAAGTAAATGAAGCACCCACTGTTGTTTTCAATATAAAAACAAATATTTTCACTTATAACTTCCACTGTCATAATTGTTTACTAGATTTAAAACGTAATCATTAGATATTTGTATGCGGGAACCAGTCATTGACTGACTAGTAGGCCATGTGCACACTTCGACGCCATTTCTGCAAATAATACACTAGCCGACCCTTTCACTCTTATGTAAAACAATGGACAATGTAATTATATTGACTGCGGCTCCAGACAGCGGGCTAATTGTAAATTTTCAACTTGATTTTAATGCTATTAAACTGTCGATTATTAATGGGCAAACACAGCACATTTGTGCAGTTAGATAATAACTACACTTTTACACTAATTTTGTATATTTAACGCGACTTTTACACGTATAAACAAATTTTCAATGCGGAGCCAACCTCAGTACCTGCAAATGCGAGAACGCACGGTTGCCACTTAAAAAAATCAGATTGAGCAAAAAAACAGAGCCAAATTCAGTCAAAAATTATGTGGCAGCCTTGGCTAAGCTAAAAAAAGGTGGTTCCGTTCACGGTTGCCAACTGTGACCGTTAAAAAAAGCCAGATTTGAATAAGCAAATTTAGAAGAAATAATATTAAATCTTGTTTGTATTTTATAGCATTCTGTTATTTTATTTCTGCCTTCTTTGCTTTATAATTTAGAAATAAAATAAAAGTTTGGTAAAAAACAGTTTCATATTTTTATGTTATTTCTTCAAAATTTGCTTATTCAAATCTGGCTTTTTTTAACGGTCACAGTTGGCAACCGTGGTTCCGTTATCGTTCCACGGATAATTTAAAAATGATCTTCATTATTTCATAAAATTTATAATTTTCTTAGTTTTTTGAATTTGTAAGTAAAAATTTTTAAATAATTTTTTAAAAATAATTAATTTCAGTTTTCTTCTATTTCAACCTGGATATGCGAGAACGCACTTATATTAAAACAGGGCTGCATACATCGCATGAAAAGATTTATCGAATACAAGCGCTTAAACGGTAAGCGACAACTTTTGAATATTTTTATGAAACGAATTTAAATCTTTTGGAGTCTTGTTAATAAGAGAAAAATAATGGAAAAGGAAATTGACTTTTATGGCTTCTTAAAGAAAAAGAGTATAAATTCGATGGCAAATAATAGAATTTAAAATGATCGAATGCAATTCGATAACTAGTCGCTACCTAAAGTAGATTTGTTTATAGCGCAGGCGGCTTTAACACTTAGTACATAAATGGTCGACTTATGTAAATAGGTAAACAAGTAGTAAATACATATATAAAAAAAATTCTATTAGATGTCGAATGTTAAAAAAAGATCTATGAAAGTATGAATTTAAACTGACCCTGAATAACGGAAAATCTGAATACTCAAATGAAATAAAATTATTAATTGAAAATGTTAAAAATAATTAATATTAATCATAGTTCTATAAACACATTTAAATATTTAAGTTGTGCCTAATTATTGGCTATTTACCTAATGAAGCTTATTCGATAACGATAACAATAAGTCTTCTCGCTTATCTATGAAAGTGGCGGTAAGTTTAAAAGGAATGTATTCGCATCATTGCACCGCTTTGGCGGTCTAAAGTTGCGCAATTAGAACGATTGCATTTTGTGCAAGAAACAAAACAGCAGACGACCAATAGTTACTGCAAACTCGTTGGCTGCCGACTCCGTCCCGACTCCGATCCGGCGCAGCCATCAAGTTGATACCAATGGTGTTGTACGTTATTTTTTTTTGGCCTAAATCTGTAGGCCTTGAGGAATCGTCGAAATCGCTTCGACTTGTTTACTGAGCGCGCGCAGTTGAAGCGGGACTGACTCGAAACTGCAACAAAGAGAGGCACAGAGCAGCACAGCAGCACGAGCAGCAGTAGACTCAACAATAGAGCGGCCGTCGCGGCGGCGGCAGTGCTGTTTCGTCTTTTGGCCCATTCAGATGTGGGCAACGCGTGTGCGTCCGTTATTTTATTATTATTGTTGTTTATTATTTAAGCTTTAACTTTTGCTCGCTGCGCTTGCCCTTTCGTTTTGTTACGTTTCGATACAGAGTTGAATTTTATTTTGTGTTTGCATTCGCTCCAGAAATAACTACACAACACTACAAGAGACGCGCGTTTTTTCGGGTGAGCGGAGTGGAGGTTTGTTTGTTGTTGCTGCTGCTGCTGCGCTGCTGCACCTTGCGCGGCTCGGTCCCCCTAAAACTTCCACCACTTCCATTGAGAAACAATCAAGCCAAGAATTGCAGTGAATGTGTGCGTGTGTGTGTGAGAGTACTGAGAGCGCGCTGCTTTGCAGTCGCATATATCAGAGTGTGTGTGTGTGTTTTTGCGTGTTTTCTTGTTAGAATGCACCTTGTGGTATTTCAAAATCTGAAAATTGCCAAATACAAACGCCTTTCGGAGACTGTTGCGAAATATTCCAGCTGCGCTGAAGGTAATATCAGCAACAAGAACAAACACAAGGCCCATTATTGTCTATTGTTGTTGTTGCTGCTGCTGCTGTTCTTACGAAAATCAATGTGGCTATTTTAGATACTTTAATATGTATGTATGACCATTTCGAAAGGCATTTTTGTGTGTTTATGTGTGTGTAGTGTGGATCACTTTTAATGTGGATTATGTGGATTCCAAGGGTAACACAGCCTCTGTCTTTGCCTTGCTTCTTGCTTTCCAAAATGTTCCCACACACACACACATATACACCAACGCTTACTCACACATTCATACACATATGCATTGGCCAACATTTACCTACGTCACGCCCACCTGATTTCAGTGCAATCGCGTTGGCCCAGTTACGGGCGTGCGCGCGCTCCAAGACAAAATACTCCTACAAGGTCGATTGCCTCTATATGTGTATTTCTATACCAGTTTCTAAACTTGCCGCAGCCAGTTTCAATTTCTACTGGGATTATCTGCTGCTGCTGCTGTTGTGGCTGCTGCGCTGCGCTGCTTGCAGGTGCTGCGACTGCGACTCTGTGGTTCACTCATTACGAGCGCTCGTTTTGTCTGTCTTTTTTACCTTTTCGCATCTGTTTGCGTGTGTGTCTGTGTGTTTGATTGTGACATAGAAACCAACTAAGAAGTATGTGGCAACTCATGCTGTGAGTCTCATGGACAAAACGCAACGAAATGAAAACAAATTCAAGTTGGACACAAACACACACATGCTTACCAGATGCATATGGGCTGCCATGTCACTCATCCACACACAGTATTTTATACAGTTAGTCGAGTAACTGTTGTGAAAAATCATAAATTCACATAATTTATTTTGAGAAAAACTCCTATTGTGTTTCTATATATTCTTTAAGAAAAATTTAAAAAAAAAGCTATGATAAGATCTAGTGGTTTTTATTTTTATAAAAAATATCAAATTAGTAAATTTTGTATAATGTCAAAAAAATTTCTTGACTAACTGTATTTGTATGCGCGTTCCCAACTGGCGACAACATTTTGCACAAACAATTTTCCCCAAATGCACACGCACACTCACGCACGCTCACACACACGTGCATGAGCTGCGAGCTTGCAAAAGATCTATGAAAACGGGCGCAACTTAGCTCACGTTTCCTTCTCTTCCTACACTTCTTCCTCCTTCTTTTGCTTCTAACCATGCCGTGTGCTCAATTTATACACACACACATGCAGCGTGCTTTGCACTTCGGTGTGAATGTTCATGTGTGTGTGCAAAAAGCTCAAATTATGCATCTCTCCCCCGCGAACGTCAGCCAGCCAGCCAGCCTGCCTGCCTGACACCCGCAATTGCAATTGCAACTGTGGTGCAATAAACGAACGCATATTGCGTTGGCGTCAGCGTTGGTGCTGCCGTCGACGTTGGCTTGAATGCGATGCAAAGTGTTGCGATACGATGGATGCCCGGATGGTAGCGACAGTCCGAGGTCGTAGGTAAACTCAGCAACAAAAATCAAAAAGCAACAACACACACTCTAGTTACTATCATACGAATAGGCCGCAGTCGCAGAGCGCTCTTCAGGCCCACTACCAACTAAACCTGTTGACCTAATTTCAAATTCTGCTGCTTGCGCCAGTCGACTGCGTAGTGTTGTTGCTGCTGCTGCTGCCGCTGCTGCTGCGGCGGCTGAGAGCTCGAGCGCGCCAACGATTGGCAAATCTTTGTGTAGGCAGGGCCATGGGTTGTCAAGGGGGGTCACAGTGCCATCACTGAAAACCTTTTTTGAAAATATGATTTGAATTGATAAAGAATTAATAAATTTATTTTTAAGTAATTAATAATAATACTGGATTTTATAGGTTATTATCTAAATGTAAAGTTGAATTTTTCTTCTGCAAACAAGTTATGTTTACAAACATTTAATTTAAAATAATTCAAATGTATAAAGGTGTAAAAGCTTTGTAGTAAAAAGAGGGTATTGTTAATAACTTAAAAGCTTTTTATAGCTCAGCTCAACTTGCCAAACCCTCTGCTTAAAGGGAGCTGCGACTACGCCACTGGCATTTCCGTCCCAAAACAAAACAGAAACTGAGACTGCCAGTCAGCCAGAGACGCTCGGTCGGTCCGTCGTCCGCCGTCCGTCGCTGTCATGCACACACACACACACACACACACAAATTTTTGTACTTCCACCAGCTATTGCAGTTTGCTTGGGTTTCAGTTCGTTCGTGCGCGTCGTCGACGCTAGCGCCAATAAGCGGAATCGGCATCGTCATCGGCATCGGCAAACGGAATCGGAATTCGAATTTATGTTGTCGACTGATCGAAAGAACTCGCGCGTAGTGAAATTCGTGGGAACGTTGCGCAGGTGTTCGTTAAGAAGATCATAAGGAAGATAAAGAAGCAGAAGTAGAAGATTCGAATGCGCTGCGATAAACAAATGCAATTTAACAATTAACTAGAACGAAAAGTGTTACAAACATAAATAGAGTGCGAAAGAAATAAGCGTGTGAGTACGATTCATATGTACATTTGTGCATACATGTCTATCGGAAGCCCAATAATGTACATACGTCCCAGTAACCACAAAAAAATTGCGGTCGCTGCGCCGCCTGCCCCAATGCGCCACCGTCGCCGTTGCCGCCATGGTCGCCACCGCAAACTCTGCTGCTGCTGCTGCTCCACTTGTCGTCGCTGTGACGAAACTTTTGTGTGTGTGTGTGTG
Source organism: Drosophila limbata (assembly GCA_963924055.1). Taxonomy (NCBI): domain Eukaryota; kingdom Metazoa; phylum Arthropoda; class Insecta; order Diptera; family Drosophilidae; genus Drosophila; species Drosophila limbata. The sequence goes on along the minus strand of OZ001355.1, from coordinate 21,598,119 downwards.
TGCTGTGTGTGTATTTGTGTGAGCAGAGAAAATCAAGTGAATCAAAATGAGCGTATAATTAGGTCAGCACAAAAAAAATTATACGACAGCCAGTGCCACTTACCAAAGAGAGCGCAGAGTGTGTGAGCGGCACGGCACGGAACGGAACGAAACGATACGAAACGGGCCTTATTGCTTTGCCATAAATTAGAAACTAATTCATGACGCTTTAATCAAATGCAATTTATATCCCAATCCGAGGAAACCACTAAGAAAGTTGTGCTCTTCTGTTTGGTGTCAATTACTTAGTCGAGTGTCATTTAGTTAGCACTTAAACATGTTGTTATGTATGGTTCTTAAATGCAGGAATAACAACAACAACAGCAACAGAGCACAATAACAATGCGCAGAGCATAAACAAAAATTGCATGCCGCATGTCCACATGATTCCCAGTTGTATAAAAGCGCTCTCACCATTTTTACTCTCACCTTACACTTGGGGGCTCTCACTATGGTTGTGTTGCTCTCTCGCACTCTCTTACTCATTTGGTCTTGCTCTTGGTGCTCAGCTGAGCAATGTTTTGGCGCTGCCCCCAACTGAACTATTTTTTACGCCTTTTTTCTTACCGTTTGCCTGCTTTTCTCGTGTGCCCGTGTATGTGTGAGTGTGTGTGTATGAATGTGTTTGTTGTTGCTGTTATTGCCATTTGCTTGTTGGCCGTGGCAAGTGTTTCGCAATGAGCGCGACGGGCGCTCGCTGCTGCAAGCCAAAATGAAATCATCGTCGCTGCTGCCGCAGCAGTTGTAAGTTGTTGTTGTTGCTGTTGCTGTTTCTGACGCCGCATTGGCATTGATGGGAGGGAAATTCCTGTTCCACTTTCTATTATGGGAGTAGCGTCGCAGCCGGCGTCGCTGCTGACGTCGCTGTAATAAAAGCAGCAGCAAAAGTAGCAAAAGAGCACGTAGCATTAAAGTGTGTCACCGTGGAAAGTGGTTTGTTTCAACGCGTCAACGTCGACGTCGACGTCGACGTTGTCTCGTGTGCCTGTGTGTATGTTTGTTCTTGTTGGCATCTCCAAGCACATGTCACTCACACACACATGCATATAGATACCAATAAGAACCTAGCTTATACTCGGTCTTATTTGGGGAACACATTGGAATGGCTCATTGATTTGCGCTCTGATGAAAGCTTAACCAAAAGAGACAGACAGAGATGGAAGCAAAAACAAAAACAAAAGCAAAGCAATCGGCGATCGACCGACTGACTCATAATTGAATGAGGGCAAGAGAGAGGTGGCCTAAGAGAGGGGGAATAGGTGATGAGGAGAAGGGGAGGGGGAAACATCATCATCTTTATGGCACTAGAAAACCGGTAGGTGAATGCTGTTAAGGTCAAATCTGTTATGTATGTTGGTGCGTGCATATTATTAACCATCATCGTCAATGCAATGATTTATCAACAAACATTTGAATTTGAATTGGTGAGCTGAACACCTTAAAGCTAAGTATGCAAAAGATACATTTGGTTGGCCTACAACGCTGCGTCGCCGTCGCTGCCGCAGTCGTCGTCATTAAGGGCTCTCAAACTGCTCCAATTATGTCGCTGCTCTGCTCTAAGTATGCGTGTGCCTATGTCTGTGTGTGTGTGTGTGCTCGCTCTCATTTTGTGAGCAGCTAAAAGCAAAGGAGCTTTATATTTATTTTCATTTTTCATTTTGCTTTTGGGTTTCAGTTTAAGTATTTTTTTTTGCAGTTTTTGAAAATGGGAACAGCTAGTGAAAATGCGGGACACCCCAGGCGTTGCGTCGCTGCTTTTGGCACTGCCTCTGCCTTTGCTCGTCGCCAAGATAAATTGTGACCCAGTTGCACTCTAAAACTTGACCCATTGACTTCAAAAACCAAAACTATCAAACTACTAAAACTGCTCTCGCATTTAGTATAATGCCAAAACGTCAAAAGCAAACTCATAATTACCCATACCTAACATATTGCAAAGCCCACAGCCTGTAGACACATACATACACACGTGTACATGTGTGTGCCACTTGGGCTCCACTCAAACGGCGAAAGAGAAAAACAAAAAAAAAAAATAAAGAGAAAAAACAAGTGCAACGAAGTGGGAATACTCTTGTGATTCTAATGGGAATATCAAGTCTTATAGGAAGTGTGGACAGATGAAAAGATGTAAATAGTTCTTAATTGGATGCTTATAAACAACTTAAAGAATATAAGCAGATATTTCTTTTACAGTTCTGACTAAGAATGCAAGTCTTCTACTTTGCTTAAAAATAATTCTGACTTATGCATCTCTTATACCAGTACTTATGCTTATAAGCAGTAAGTAATATAAGCAAAAATGTCGTATACTCATGCTAATAAGAATTAAGCATTTGGGAAATTAAGTAGACCTATCGTATACTTTAACTTATACAAATTATGGCTTAAATATTATAAGTAATTTGCTTATAATTGTGATGTGAGTCATATTTATTACTAATAGTATAAGATATGATTTAAACTGATCAGCACCAACTGTCATCTTATATATTTCCTTCTAATTGGATGCCAAGTATAAGAAAACGCGTATAAGAGAACACACAAAATGTGCGCCATTTCGAGTCGATTAATTCTATCGATAAACTTTAAGCTAAAGGAATTCGATAATACTTTTTTTTTAAATATGTTAATTTGTATTTTAGCGTAACAAGTTGAGTTGAAAATATGACAATACCCTGTAAAAAAGGGCAAGGGCATGAATGAAACCTGTTATGTATCTTTCTGTAGTTTCAATTTGAAATTATTTACATAAATGTATCTAAATGTGTGTGCGTTTGAAATAGGCCTAAAGTAGATGGCCCAGCGACATACATTTTTATTTTAGCTTAAAAATGATGAAATGCCACTCGCCCTCAATTTGCATGACCTGCCCCAGAGTTGAATGCAGATACAAATGTATCTTAATATGAATACACTTACACATAAAGATACATTTGTATCTTAACATGAATACACTTACACATAAAGATACATTTGTATCTATCGCTGTTATAAGCATATGCAAGAGTGTTTGGGGGCTAAAAATAGAGGCGAGGGGAGAAGAGGGAAGTTGGATGATGATCGTCCATGGCTTTTGGTCTTTTGTGATCTGTCTCTAATGTTAATGCTAATGCATCTACAACTATTTCAAGGTCGCATCATAAATTAGCTGCAGCCAAACAACAAACTTGGCCCAAACTAAACTAAATTAAACGTTTGTCGATACGTTTCGATACATGTTTTTGTTATTTTTCTTAGTTCGAGTTTAGTTCGAGCTACTAACTAAGTAACTAACTAGCTAACTATCCCAACAAACTAACTTTGACCTATTGACAAATCGCATAATTAAATTTACATTGAATTTTGATTTTCAATTTACGAATTTAAGAATTTAATGCAACATTTTGTATCTTTATCTGCAGTATGTATCTGTATCTGCGTGTGAATTCGAGTGTGTGAGTGTCTGTGTATCTCTGTGTATTGCCCACCTGCAAGACCAGTAATTGGCCTCAATAACTTTGGTATTTTCAGCTGCAAACGTGGCGTCGTCCGCCCAAAAATGGTTACAGCCCAACTTGTTGTTGTTGTTGTTGTTGCCGCTGACTCTGTTTGCCGTTCTTAGCCAATTTGGCAGTTATAGACAGTTAGACAGAGTCACCAACCAAATTGCACTTCTCTCCCCCCTCCCCCCTCCACACTTCTCTCTGATCTCCTCCAGACGCTGACCTCGATTTGTTTTATTACAGCACAACTTGATTCCACTTTGTCATCTTGGCTTTAAAACAAAAAACAAAAATATATATTCGTTGGCCTTAAACAGGTGATCATTTATCTTCCATTTTATGGCCACCTTTTTTCCGAAAACTTTATCCTACTTCAGTTTATGGCAATAGACTCTTCGATTTCGGATGAACAATTTTATTCCTCTATTTAATGCAACATAAAATACAGATATTTTAGTTATATTAGCTTTAAGATTCTCTTTAGAAATTTAGTTTATTAAAAACTTATTTCCTTATATTCCGTATTAATTAAAAAAAAACATTTGATTGTCTTGATAAATTGAATTTAGCTAAATTTCATTTTTGATTTGCTTCAGTTCTGAATAAAGGTTTTCTTTTTCAAACTTAGTCTATGATAAGAAGCTTTACATGCCATATAGTCTTTTATTTATTTTAATTTCCCAAAGAAACTTAATTTGACTTTATAATAAATAGTTAAATTAAGTTTAAAATGCGGAATAGTTTTTTTTCTGAAATTAATTTTAAGATCGACTACAGTTGAAAGCATCTTATAATATTGTATATCTGCTGAAAGTCATAGGAAAATCTTATTGATTCGATTTTTGGGATAACTTTTCTTTGATATTATAAGTTTCAAAGAATTTTAAACTATTTTTCCAAACTTATGTCTGCTTTTTGTTTATCTTTTTGATCACTTTTCATTAAGTTCTGCTGAGAGTAGGGTCATTAAATATTTGAACTCGAAGCACGCGTCTGATCTTGTCCCGTCGACGATGCAGAAGGCGACATTGTGATGCAAATTGGCAAAACAAGCTGTTGACTTTAAAATTAAAATAGAAATATAAAAGGAAACAGATTCTTGGGCCTTAATTCATAGGCATTAGTAAGAGTGTAGCTAGGAAGTAATTAATAATTCATAAATAAATATTTAATACATAGATTAAATAAATAATTAATAATATTTCCTTTAACAAATCTCCCTTTTTTGTTTCTCTCTTCAATATCTGGCCAATTCGTTGCACAGATGGCCGAAGCAATCAGCTCAGCAGCCAACAGCATGGAGCTGGCGCTTAAGGACACCAATGTGGGCGTGGGAGTCGGAGTGGGCGTGGGCGTGGGAGGACTCATTGTGGACATGACACCGTCAACGGCAGCGGCGTTGTTGCATCACAATGCGATGGCGTTGAGGAGCTTGAAGGAAGCGGCCGTCGCATCTGCGGCATCTGCATCTGCATCTGCGTCCGCATCGGAATCGGAGCAGCCGGAAGCGCGAAGGTCGCTGGCAACGACGCCGACGCCGACGCTGACGCCGACGAATCTGAGCACGACGTCGACGACGTCGTCGACGAATCTGAGTCCGCACTCGCCGCCTCCGATGACGTTTCGGTGCGAGCGTTGCGACAACTTCGAGACGAGTTCGCGGGCCACGTTGCTGCTGCACGTGGTGCAGTGTCTGGCGGGGCAGGCGGCGGTGGCGGCAGCGGCGGCGGTGCGTCTGAAGAGCGAGCCGGAGCACGAGGAGCCCGAGAACATGAGTGTCAGTCACATGGACACCACGGGCAACCACAACCACCACAGCAATCAGAAGTCCGCCGAGTCCAGTTCATCGGCCAGCTCCTCGCCCGCTGGTGGCGGCAGCGGAGGAGGAGGAGCAAGTGCATCATCGCGCAAGGTGTTCGAGTGCGATGTGTGCAACATGAAGTTCTCAAATGGCGCCAACATGCGGCGCCACAAGATGCGGCACACGGGCGTGAAGCCCTACGAGTGCCGCGTCTGCCAGAAGCGATTCTTCCGCAAGGATCATCTGGCGGAGCACTTTACGACGCACACCAAGACGCTGCCGTATCACTGTCCCATCTGCAATCGCGGCTTCCAGCGCCAGATTGCGATGCGTGCGCACTTCCAGAACGAGCATGTTGGCCAACACGATCTGGTCAAGACCTGTCCGCTGTGCAGCTATCGCGCCGGCTCCATGAAATCCCTACGCATTCACTTCTTCAATCGTCACGGCATCGATCTCGACAATCCTGGCCCTGGGGGCACTTCCTCTCTGCTGTTGGCCCTCGAGTCTCAGGCATCGGCAGCGGCGGCGGCGGCAGCTGCCAATTATGTGTCACCCCCAATGGCAACAGCGATTCCCCAACAACAACAACAACAGGCGCCTCCTCCGCCTCCGTCGGCGCCGGCCAGTCATCAGAGCGACAGCGGCGAGTCCATGAGATCTCTGGAGAATGCCACGCCCCCGATGCACTTCCTCACGCCCCACGTCGAGATTTCCACGCTCAACGAAAACGGCAACACGGAGCTTTTCAATGTAAGTCTGCCAAATACAGAGAGAGAAATTAGAGACAAATTATGTATAAATGAGCGGGAATCAAGTATTTGTGTTGCCTAAAACCCATAAAATATTTATATATGTATATGTATATAACATATACTAGATATGAGTTCCAAAATTCTGTTTACAAGTTCAGAAAACAGAATTCAAAAGTGTTTTTTTTTTTATAGTAAACAGGGATTCAAACCCTAACCGAAACCGTAACTTTTAACCGGTAAAAACCGATTGAAATTTTATAACCGTAACTGAAACCGTAACTCTGTAAACTGATAGTAAAACTTGTTTGTGTATTTTTTAATTAATTGTCTTAAATTTTGAACTGATTGTATTGAAATTTTGCATGTTAAGTTTGTTTTGTGTCGTGAGTTTGTTAAACTTAAAGTTTTGTTTGCTTATTTTCATCATAACTTTATCAAAACTTGACCGATTTCCAATCGGAATGATCATTATGATCTGCATTTATACTTTTTTCAATTCATTGAGAAATCAAATTTCAAATGTATGAGTTTTCAGCTACTTGAAATACTTGATTTTTTCGCTCAGTGCACTCGCGTTTGTTGCACGTTTCCAATGTTTGGCCAATTTTAGCTGATTTGCGTCTTGCGTGAATCTGCTTTGCAGGGCAACAACCACAGCAACAACAACAACAACAACAACACAAGCAACAACAACAACAACAACAACAGTGAGCTGGACTCGAATAGCAATGAAAAGTTAAAGGAACACGCGATTCTTCTGCAAACTCCCGTTGTTTTGGGCGCACCACAGGATCTGCCCATGGATTGCAATACGAAGGCCACGCCCATCTCGTCCAGCACGACGACAAAGAGTCTCCATCACCATCATCATCATCATCAGCCGCATCATCATCATCACCATCATCACGAGAATCACATAACGCCCTCAATCAGTCTGATTCCCATCAAACAGGTGCGCCACAATATCTTTCTTTTGTCCCAATCCTCGCCAGAGTTTAACTTTGTTTCTTCTACTTCTTCTTCTTGGCATTAGGAACCGCTGCTGGATGATGCGGACAAAAAGGAGGTGATTAATGGCAATGCGGCTTGTGATGCCAACAGCGATACGGAGATTGCTTCCAACAACAACAACAATAACAACAGCAATAACAACAACAGAATCACCTCACTGATTAAGGTGAGCTTAGTAGGAGGTGACAGTTGAGGCTAGTGTAGAGAAGTTATAGAGTCACACAATGAAGTACGAGTATGTGTCCCAAGGGAGTTTTCGAAAGACGTATCTCAATGTCCCAAAAAAATTGTCCCAAAAAATGTGTCCCAAGAAAGTATCCCAAGTCTCCTAAAGAATGTTTTCCAAACAATTTCTCAAACTTGTCCTATCCCAATGCAAAATTTCGAAAGAGTGTCACAAAAGTAGAGAGGCAGTGTCAAGAAAATCTTCTAAAGGAGCATCCCAAGGCAGTGTCACGGGGAGTGTCCCAAGGTATCGTTGAGAAAGAGTTTCTCAAGGAAATGTCCCAAATATGTTTTGTAATCTCACTAAAATGTCCAAGAAGAACAGTCTTAAAAAAATATACAAAATCGTACTTCCTAAAACTCAAGATTTACTCCAAGGAAGTGTCCAATATGAATTTTCTTAGGAATTGTCCCAAAAAACTGTCCCAAAAGTATTTACCAAGATATATTTCCCAAGAATGTAGTCGAAAGAGAAAACATTCCCACATTTGATATCTCTTTTCTCCAAAATCGTATCTTATTCTTCTCTCTCTCTCTCTCCGCTCTGCAGGTTTCGCCCCTGAAGTCGCTTCTACGCGAGGATTTGAAGCGAAGAATCTGCGCGAAGGCGAACAATCGGATCACGAGGAATGCGACGCCGTTGGAGCATGAACTGCAGAATATGCCGCAGAATCTGATGAATGGCAGCGCTGGCAGCGTTGCCACTGCGGCAACTGCTGGACCAGGTGGCAACGCGAGTGCAACAACAACGCCCAATGGCAATCACAATGGCAACAGCTCGACGCCCATTTGCAATGGGACAATAACATCGACGGGTCAGGAGAGCGATCTACTGTTGAACCGCAAACAGATACTCACCTGCCACTTTTGTGGCATCGAGTTTCCCGACGAGACCCTGTACTTCCTGCACAAGGGTTGCCACTGCGAGAGCAATCCGTGGAAGTGCAACATTTGTGGGGAGCAACTCAACAATGTGTACGAGTTCAACTCGCATCTGTTGAGCAAAAGTCATCAATAGCAGCCACAGTTTGCTGGCAAGTGAGAATTGCCAGCCGAACCGAGAGAAATGTGAGAGAATCTGTGAGAAAGCATTGAAGATACAGCTCAATCCGAGAGGAACAAAGATAAATGAGAAAAACAGAAGCCCAACTTAGATTTTAAACAACTTTAATTCAAGTTTATTTTCGAGCAAAAGCTTAAAAGTAAAAAACAACAATGAGAGCTACGTAGTTACCTAATTCTCCCCCTACACACACACACACACACACACACACACACACACACACAACACACACACAAAACAAGTGAGAGTGTTTTAGAGATAGAGAAATGTAGAAATTTTGTTAGCAATCCCCGAATCCTGTTATGTAGTGTTAATTATTGCAATTTTAGTCTGTAGTCTTGTGTAAGGCAATAAATCTACAATATATATATGTATATTTAACGATTTCCAGCCAGTTTAACTGGCAGGTTAACGCTCACGTAATGTCACACGTAACGTAACGTAACGTAATGCAACGTAAGCCAAACGTCAGTTTAGTGCGATGCCTCAAAGGCGTCCGAATCGGTTTTAAACTAGGCATTTTCATAAATTAAACCAAACACACACACACACACACTTTGTCCAAGATATATATATATATATGAAAATAAGGGCTTTCAATTTGTTATGTTTTTCAGAGTTTATATAGCGACAAATTTAATTATAATCACAGATATAAACAGATATATATATACAGAAGCAATACAGTTATAGCCAGAACACAGTTTTAGCAATCACATACATTCATATATACTACCCCAAACACACACACACACAGCGAGAGATAAACAATATATACATATATATTATTATTATACTCGTACCTTTTACTTAGCTCTTAGTTAAACTAACTTATATAAAACTTGCAATAATAATTAAGCGTTCATATGGGAAAATTTCGCTTTACAAAAGCCCAAAAAAAAAAAACAACAAAAAAAAAGGTTTTTCTTCAATAATGTTTGAAAAATTCGCACAGTGCTGCTCAAAAGTTTGCATACAACAAACGGACACGCTTCGGCTGTGTGTGTGTCAACAAAGCAAAGCAAATGAGACAATTTCTTTTTGTAAAAATGAAAAACAAAACTTAGAAAAAAATGATGCAAATGTGATACAAATTTGTTGTAAATAATTGGTAAACAATAACAAAAAAAAAAGAAATGAAAAGAAACGTACTTTGTTTAGAAATAAAAGATAATGAAAAACTATGCCTTAGATGCCTATATACGATACGAGCACGTTTTGCGTATACACTGTACAAAAAAACTGTATGAAATGGATAAAATGATAAACTGTTGATTAGCAATATACATATATATCGATATATATATATATAGTGTAACTTTAGTGTAAAGTATCAAAATTGTGGTAAACCAACTCGAACTTCCTTAACTTGCCCCAATACTTCCTAATTCCTAGATCCTATATAACCTCAATCCTCAATCCTAAGTCACATTCTAACCTCACACTTTGCTGACGTCACTCGGGGGTTGTATGCAGCCTCAGATGAGCTGCTGTGCGCCAATTTTACAGATTCAGATTTAAAAAACATCCGTCCATGAGGTTCACAAATTTCTAGAGTTGAGATACATAAATACATGTGTAGTAAAAATTTACATTGTTAATATTATTTGTAAAATATTATTCATAGTTAATATTATTATTGTTTCGGTTTTTTTCGCTAGTTCAAGTTTATTGTTAAGAAATAATGAGATATGGAAAAAAAACAATGTATAGAATTTATTGTTGTTCTTTTGTTTAGCACAGTCAACTAATGGCAGGGCCTGCAGCACTTGCATTTTATACATAAACAATTACAAACATAGATGCACACACACTTACACACCTGCACACACACACACACACACACATACACACATACGTTGTAGTTACCTGCATTGCTCTACTCTAGCCAATTAATTTGATGTAAATGGTTTGTTGTGTTCACTTAATTTTTAGCTTAAACTTAAACATTATTCATAACAATATTAATAATTATAATAATATGTAAACATTTATTTAGTTTGCTAGTTGTATTCTTTTTATTGTTTACTTCTCTCTCTTTTTTATTATTAAACATACACATTTTGCAACAAAAAAAAACATTGTTAATTAGAATACGATCAAATTGTTATACACATAGACAAAGAGCAAGGCGGCTGGGGAAAAATAAAATAAAATAAAATATAAATAAAAACATAAAAAAAATTTCGAAATCAAAAAACGTTTAACGTTTAACGTACCGTAAAAGCAAGAAAAACAATTGAGCAATTTTTAGCTAAACTTTCATGTTGAACTTTTAATAGAATTAAAATGGCTAAGAAATGAAACAAAAACAAAAAAACATTTACTTAATTAGTAATTATAACTATAGCTACAACAATAAAAGGCATGTTAATTTTTTTATTAAAAATAAAAATGATTTAAAACAACAAACACATATTTATTAAATATTTACTTATCGCCTTGCTAAAATTCCCTCAGCATGGGAATTAATTCAAATAATTTCCCTACTGCTTGCTATGCTACCCTCGAACAGCTGCAGCAGCACACTGCTTGCCAAGCAGTGCACATTGCTTAATGTTGATTGGCGCGCGCTGCTAGAGCCAATCACAGCAAAGGCAGCAAGCCACAGTGGTGTGACAGCTGTTGAAAACTGAAGCAAATTTTGTGCTCAGTGTATATAAGCAAAAGCGCAGGCGCAAAAATCAAATATATAAATATTTATGTATATAGCGTTTTGTGTTGTTTGGCAACAGTAAAAAACGAACTTAGTCAATGCTGAGAGTTTGACAAAAGAATAAGCACAGTTTCAAACAGTTGATAAAATTAATATACAACATTATTACAATCATTAATTTTGTTATTAACGTAATCTTAACGTTGGCAGCATTTGAGCGTGCTAAGTTGAATACACAATAGTTAATAGTTAGCTGGATTATATAATCCGCTCAGTCAGCGTCAATGTGCCTGTTGTGTGTATGTGTGTGTGTGTGTGGATTTGGCTAAGACAGATTAGAAAAGCAGCTTTGGTCCATATCGATGTCGGAAGCAATGAAAATCGTCGCCTTTGCGGCATTTTTCACTTTCCATGAACTGTGCAGTTGTTGTTCTTGTTGTTGTTGTAGGCCATTTGCCAATTTTTGGCCATATGCTCGTTGTTTTTGGCCTTAAGCCGAGGTGTGCTATGTTTGGACTGCCAGCGGCAATTTGTTTGCGATTTAGGGGATAATGCGCCATAAAGCCAAACACGATTGACTGAGTTCCAAAATCCCGCACACATACATACATATATAGAGTTTTAACGGCGGCTGCAACTAATAGATATGGGTAGGGGCAGGGGCAGGGGCAGGGGCAGGGGTAGTAGAGTGAGCCTGATCGTTGGTAAGGATAATGCACGGCAAGTCCATTGTCAAAGCATCAATAGGCATAATCGCAACATCAATATTTACCCTATATATACATATATCTATACCCAAGGCATACACAAATGTTAGAGTATTTGAGTGACTGTATGTGTGTGTGTGTGAGTGTGTGTGCTCTAAACAATACACACACAAATCCGATGGCAACGTTCCAATGAGACGATTAACACCTTAAATATGTCATTAGAGGCGACAAATGGAAAATACATTGACAGCCGAAGGTTTTCGATAATATCTCAGTGTGGCATCCACATCCACATCAACACAGCGCAACACGATGCGGTTGCAGTTGTCGCAGTTGTTGTTGTTGCTGCTGCTGTTGTTGTTGTTGTTGCCGTTGTCATTTGGTTTATAATCAAATGGTGTCGTTGAAGCGCGTGTTTTTATTTTCAAACGCCGATTATTTGACCCTAAGCCGATTTGATTCAGATATTCAGATATACATATATATGTATTAATACTATATCTACATACCTACCTATATCAATTTATATATATTTTTAATTTTCATCTTATAGATTGTTGTTGCCTTCGCTTCATCGATTTTTTTTTGTTAAGTTTTTTGGTAAGTGTGCGCTTGACATAAGCCTTATTTTTACCCTTTGCTGCATCATATTTTGGTTGTGTGTGTGTGTGAGTGTGTGTGTGCGTGTGTGTGGGGTCCAAGCCTAAGCCGCTTAGATCTTGACACCTCGCAAGACGATCTACTAAATGCAAATATGCTAAGACTATTTAAATGAGGTCTAATTAAATCCCAATTTAAACTCTGCTAACGCTTTTAAGCTGTCAAAGTGTTGGAATTTCCGAAATACAATTCTTAGCTTTTTTTAATTTTTAAAACTCAGATGACGTCATTTGATTAATTTTTTGATTCCTGTGTAGATTAGCGGAATATGTAAATGCACGAATTTGGGCATTTACCACAGGGAACTTTACAATTTTACGCTAAAAGATAACACATACAGACTAAAGACAGAAAAAATCAATTTCGAAATTTCCGTTTATTAGTAGAAATTCGGGCGTTTACCGTAGCAAATTTTGCAATCTGATCAATCATTCTATCAATTGGTTAATTGCCATGCCTGATAAGCGGGATATTTTCCAGTTTAACTTTTAGGCATTTACTTCTCTAAATTAATATTATGTAGGGGATGCAAATGTGGATTTTACAGAATTTTGGTATATAATGGAGCTGATTCCCCAACAGCAACAGTTCCAATCACGCCTTCGTAGAACAATCAACAATCATGAAGTTCATCTCTTTTTTCGCTATCTGTGTGTTCGCTCTTTTGGCTCTGGCCCGTGGTAAGTGTCCTTATAAGGATCTGTATAATATTTCACAATTACGAGTAGTACAATTAAATATTTTCTATCTACAGCTGATCCATTTCCTAAGATCACCACTGCAATTTGCCCAAAATGTCGCAATCCCACTGTTGATAGACGAGGATTAATTGAATGACGAATTCTTAGAGCAATGAACGACCACTTCTTTTTATATAACTAGATGGTACTTATTTCCAAAAATTAATTATAAATTATGATGTGAACAATCGCTTAAAAAACTTCGTGTTTTCTCCTCAAGTTCTTTTTGTCTAGTGACGGGATAATCGATAATATAACAGTTTTCTTTTTTTAAACTTTACAGAATTATTATATTTTATAAAACTCATTTGTTATTTTTTATTATTTTAAAAATGTGTTTACAAGAAGTCTATGTCTTAATTTGACGCATGCTATTGTCTTGACCTTGCTGATCCCACACAATCCAATCCAATCCCATCCAGATTGAAGCTGGAAGCAGATTCCCTGTAAGTTTCTGAGGCCACATCAAAATCATCACGTCATCGCGGCTTCAAATTACATTTAATTGTTAAACATTTGCAGTTGTTGTCGAGGGGAGATTGAGGAAGGTGGGAGGAGGGCAAGTGGGAGTTGGTTTACTAATAGATTTGTGCAGAAATCTGCCACAAAACGGGGCATGTTGCGGGGTTTAATTTGTAAAAGAGATAACATTTACACGTCAAAAAGCAGAGTGGAATGGGATGGGATGGGAGGTTAACATAAGTAGGCGTGGCAGTTGCGGGTGATGGTGATGATGATGATGGTCTATTCCCAAATGTAATACAATAAGTTCCAGTCTTTGCAACGTTTCAACTAAGTAAATTTGAATCTCAATTGAATTGTGAGCTGGGAGTTGGGATTGGAATTGTGAGTTGGAATCGGAATTGGGGTCGGTTCTGGATTTGGATTTGGGTTCGCTTTATGCCTGTCTGCGTTCTGTGAACCCAATTATCTTTCAATAAAAAGGGGGCAAGCAAAAGTGCATCCTCAAGTTACACACACACACACACACACACACACACTGAGAGCAAAAGTTGTGTTAGATTTGTTGTTGTAACGGATTTGTGTGTTTGGCAAATCCAAAAAGCCAAAACGGCAACACTTTATACGGGGTTGCTGCCCAGTCTCTCTCTCTCTCTCTCTGACTCTGTCTCTGTCTATCTCTCCCCCTCTCAGCTGTCGTTGTGTAACCCAAATCTTGCCTGCGGGCAAAACATCTTTATTAATTCATAATTCAATCGGGGCTGCATTTTGTTCGCATTTCTTTGTTTTTTTTTTTCTCGTTTTTTGATTTGACTTCAATTTTCAACAGTTTTCCCATTTTGTTGCTGTAATTTAATATGATTTTTCAATTTTCATGGAACAATAGCGAGCTTTAGTCGACGAGGCATTCACATCATTTCAGTTGTTGGCTAAATTGATAAATTGCCGAGCCAATTTAAATAAATAAGTATGCTTAAATTAGTTAATTACTTGTTGTTTGGCATAAGAAGAAGCTGCCTGAAACTAGCTGATGAATCGAATCTCTGAAATTAAATTACAAAAATAATTACAATATTTTATACTATTAAATTAGTAACAACAATTTTATCGTCAAATAATGCAACTAAAATTAAATTTGTATTAAATTGAAGCAAAGTTTTGTACCTTTTATTTAAAACAAATTTGCAAATCGCTTGCTGGAGATCTCTTTTCTCTCATTCTCATTCCCGTTCTCGGACTCGTTCTCGTTCCCATTTTCATTTTCGCTTTTGTTTCTAATCCATTTGGAAAATCTCTAAATCCCCGTCGCAAGAACAACAATAACAAACAGGCGAAAGCGGAAATGTTTCAATCAGTTTTTGGCTGCTGAGTGCTTTTGTTAATACCCTGGGCTGAGAATGAGAACGAGGATGAGAATGAGAATCAGAATGCGATTGAAATGTGTTGAGTCTGTGGAAAACTGGAAACCGCAAATGGGCGCAACCATTTGCCTGAGCTCTTTAGCACGAATCTCGAATCTCTTGTGTTCCCAGAGCGGCCACAACAGCCACGCCTTGTTATGCTAACGCCCTTTGTTACCCCTGACAAGCAGGACAAAGATACACAGAGAGGCAGAGGAAGAGTGAGAGAGAGGCATCTCCTTGCCTTTTCAATGGTTTTATGAATTACGCATCGACGCCTTAATTTCAACCTCTGCCTCTTTTGTCTGTATCTCAATCAGTGTGCACCTTTCCTGCACGTATCTTTAGCTGCAAATGTATCTCAAACTGAATCTGAATCTGACTCCTTGCTGCTGTCGCTGGCCAAATCTCATTAGACGCGCCAACGTCGCAACAATAGAAAATAGAAATTGGGAACTCAACTCAACTCGATTGTTGCTCATCTTTCACTTGGATTTCCGATGATGCTCAATGACAATTAACGCAAGTGTCGAATTATTTGTAACCAAACGCCAACGCCCCCGTTTTCTCCGTTGCTCTTGCTGCCGGATTCTCCATGAGAATTTTTAGATATAATACCGAGAATACCGAAAATGGGGGAAAATATTTGACTTGTAGTTACTAATGAAATTTTAGCAAAGCGAAAAAATTCAGAAATATAAGTATATAAATTATAAAAAAAAAAAATTTTATCATAAAAAGAAAATAAAATGGGAAAGTCAATATGCAGACACATTTTATAGGAGACTATGAACGATATAACAAAGGAATTGCAAAGTAAATTCTCTCGAATTCAGAAATTGAATGTTAATTTTCCTAATATTAACTTTGCTTTATTTTCGTATTGTAAATGCTTTTCTTTTTTGAATTTCCTTAGTTTAATTTATATTTTTTTGTTTTTTCTGAAGTAGCTCTATATTAGACTTAGACTATATTCTGACTATATTCTTCTTCTATTTGAAAAGAACATTCAAACGGATTCAGCAAATCAATTAAACTTTTCAAAATGTGTTTTTTACTTTACTTGTTTTTCTTATTTGAGATTCCTTACTTTTATTCCTGGCTTTTTTATTAATTTCTATTGCTTCTATATTTTTAGACCCCGTACTTTAAGAAAGTAAAGGGGTCTATTAACTTTATCACAAAAAAAAATGTGCGTAACAGGCAGAAGGAGGCGTGGCAGACCCCATAAAGTATATATATTCTTAATCAGCATCAACAGCTGAGTCGATATAGCCATGTCCGTCTGTCCGTCCGTCCGTCTGTCCGTCTGTAAGAGCGCCTAGATCTCAGAGACTATAAGAGCTAGAGACTCCAAACTTGGTATTTAGGTTCGTCTATATTGCAAGCAGGTCGAGTTTGTTTTAGATTTTGGATCGGACCATTATATCATATAGCTCCCATAGGAACAATCAGTTGAAAATCAAGTCTTAGTATGGAAAACTCTTTTGCTGTTTGAGATATTTCAACCAAACTGACAGAATATGCATATAAGATAGTCCCATACATACTGACCAAATTTGGAATCGGGCTAATATATCATATAGCTGCCATAGGAAGGATCAGTAGAAAATCATGTCTTAGTATGAAAAACCTTTTTGTTGTTTGAGATATTTCAACCAAACTAACAGTATACTACCACTAGTTTCGTTTTGTATTACTAATAAAAATATTCGACATTCGCGTGAAATACCTTGCTTAACTATGCCTCCATATTAAATTTAGACTTTCTTCTTCTTTTCCTCCTTGTTTTCAGCCCCTTTCTGCTCTCTCCTTTGTTCGGGCAAAGGGTTTAGTCTGGCATGTGTGAAGTGTTTGCTTTGCGCATTTAGCGCTGCAAATATTGTGACAAAGCTAAAAGTTTCTTCAATTTGTCACGCCAAATTATCATAATAATGCTCCTACACCCCCTTTCCTTCTCTCTCTCTCTCTCCCGCTCTCTCCACCTGCCTTCCTTTTGGCTTCTCTATTGATTCTACGCCCTGTTGACCGCCAGTTCAACAATTGTTGGAACAGATGCGTCTGGGGCATGCTACGAGTATGGTACATCATCATGTTGTCTGGTTTTTTGTTTGCCCAGGGAATTTGCATTGCTAACAGTTCCCCTCGCTACCCCTCTGCCCTCCTCCTCCCCTTTATGTGGCATATTCATCCCCAAACGGAGTGCAACTCTTTCCGTTGTCAGTAAATTTTATTCAAAACGCGTTTGTCTATTTACAGTACATTTACGCATTTAATGATGGGGTTCATTTGCTCCCTCCCCTCTCGTCTGCTTCCCTTCCACCCACTCCATCTGCCAGCTAAAAGTGAGCAAAGATTTCAAGATGTGAGCATCCAAATGCTTTACTCCAATATTGTGGTAAACGAGCAACAGCTTTGTCTGTATCTCCTTTGTATCTCTCCCTAGCGGACACAGTGGACTAAATCTATTGAACTGTCCATATAATAAGAATATACTTCATTTTGTTATAATATAGGTTATACTCTTATTATGTACAAATTTAATATTTTTTACAATTTAAAATCAAAGATAGTGACAACAGAGATGAACTTCATGATTGTTGATTGTTCTACGAAGACGTGATTGAAACTGTTTCTGTTGGGGAATCAGCCCAAAATTATATACCAAAATTCTGTAAAATCCACATTCGCATCTCCATCATAATATTTATTTGATGACGTAAATGCCTAAAAGTTAAACTGGAAAATATCCCGCTAATCAGGAATAGTAATTAACCAATTGAATGATTGATCAGATTGGGAAAGTTGCTAAGGTAAACGCTCGAATGTCTACTAATAAACGAAAATTTCGAAATTGATTTTTTCTGTGTTTAGTCTGTTTGCGTACAATTTGTAGTGTTCACTGTGGTAAATGCTCAAACTTAGAATGCAATTCTTTCCTATAAATAGGAATCGGCAAATTACGCAAGTAAAAATTTGGGTATTTACCACATCAAACACACGAAAGAATTTTTAATATCATTAGATAGACAGTGTCTATTAGACACTTATGATAATAGACACTTATGTATGTATGTATATTTCACTACTAATTAAAATCATAAATGTTTAGAAAATTTGTAAAACTCTTAGCTTTGTATCATTTATTGAGCTCTAAAATGTGACTGCACTCCACTGTCTTTCATGGTGGAGTTTGTTAAGCAACAATTGGGGCTCAACCTGAAGGGGTGGGTTGGATAGGGGAAGGGGATGTGGAGGGTGTTGGGAGTGGACGCGAAATAAATTGCGAGAACCATTTGAAGGCACAAAGAAGGGTGCATAAATTCAATTTTAAATAGATGTGAACTTTTTGGTCTCATTCCAAAGTCGATGGCCGGCGTTTTTATTTTGTGGTTTAACTAATTGAGTTGCCTTGTAAATATGTAAATCGGCAAAGCAGTAGAAGAGAGGGGGGGAGAAAAGCAGGAGGGTGTAGGTAGAGAAAGGAAATTTGTTATAACAACAGTTGCCGTCTGTTTCACTTGACTGTTTGTTGTTTTAGCTGTTGTTGCCACTGACTGTGGCTGCAACAAACACACACACACACACACCCATACACACACACAGGACACAGCCAGCTGACAAGCTGCAAAGAGCCAATTAAAATGTATGAGAATCATCGAATGTAATTGCAATTCTATTTATCGGCTATCGATTGCGGCATGAAAATGAAACAGCTGAACTCAGAGAGCGAGAGAGAGAGAGAGGGGTAGTGTAAAAGAAGAGGTGCGGGGAAGGGGGAAATGAGGTCAAAAGTGTCACATCATGCTTAATGATGACGATGACGATGACGTTGCGACGGCGCCGAAATACCAAAAAAAATTGAAAGGGAAAACGCGAGTGGAAAATTAACTGACAACGCGGCGTATACGCAATCTGTTTAGATTTTGACTGGAAGAGACGAGCGCCAGCTACTGATAATTGCAGGCGCTTTCAAATGTCTGAGAGACTGACGGACAGACTGATGGACTGCCTGACTGACTGACAACTTCCACATGGAGCTGTGACTCGCTCACCTTGTAATTTGAGCCCAAAATGTACGCTTTATAAGAAGGAAGCACTTATATTCGAACAACTAGTCAGTCATCTAGATGGCGATGGAGACGGAGATGGAGACGAAGATGGAGACGCAGACTCGTTGTAGTTGTTGTTGTTGTTGCACCTAATCGCGCCACAGATTAGATCACATATGCATATACACTCTGGAAAAAAAATATATTACACTTATTATCGAAATTCAGATTTATTTGAAAAATAGACACTTCGAAAAATGTCTAAATATGAGAAATATATTTTTAATTTAAGAATTTATTGCTACAATAAGTTAATACTTGGAGATATCATTTCGGAAGTGTGGACAAGGGATTTCCTTCTTAAGATATCTTGACAATTGGAATTATTATTTTTAAAATTAAGAACAAATGCCTTTTCAAATATAAGTGTTTTTTTTAACTGCTTTTTCTAGTATTTCCGTAGCTTAAACAAAAGTACAATAAAATGCATTATTATAATTCAGATTTGTTTATCCCTAAACTTAAGATAAATATTTTCTTTTTTCAGTAATTTCTTTTTTATTAAAAATAATAATTTGCAAATATGAATTGCTGATTGGCGACCTAGGGTTAATTTTTTCGAGTGTAGCTATTGGTTCTATATATAAATTATATATATAGAATGTGTTTTGGCTTTGGACAAATGTTTCCCAGGGCACTTTTGTGTGTTGCCCTCTCATAATGACGATGATGCGTTGCATGTTGCACATTGAACGCTGCACGTTGCACGTTGCACGTTGGCCATTGCATTTGGTGTGTGAGTGACAGTGACGCGTCAGTTTTGAGTTTTTGGTGGCCTGCCACAAAGTCAGAATCCGAATCATCTTTATGGATGCATCTTATGGCCTGTGTGCGTGTGTGTGTGTGTGTGTTTGCCCACAGGCACGGATATTTTCATAAGGCAGCTAAGTAAACCACTCAAGTAGGACATGTCATCGTTGGCGCCAGCGCTCAACGACGCCGACGCCGCCGCCGACGCCGCTGCCGACGCTGTGGCAACTGGCACAGTCAGCTTCTACCATTTAAACATTTAATGGCAAGTCAAATGTGGCTGTTGATATTTTTCTTTATTTTTCTTTCTTTTTTTTCTGCTTTTGATGTTGTTATTGCCCCTTGTTGCCCCTGTTGCCGCTGTTGTTGTTGTTGCAAGCTGACTTCTGGCTGCACTTGCGGCTCAATGGCATTTCCAATACGTTTGCATTGTACATTCATATGTACATATGTATATTTTCCCAGTCAGCATTTGTTGTTGTTTGCACAGAAATTGATATTTTATTTCAAAATAAGCGATAACAAAGGAAATGCCAGTTGTTAGTTCAACAGATACCTTGACTTATGTTTAAGCAAAGAACTATAGGACATTGAGAGAAAGAATTTTGATGTTTAAACTACATCATACCGTCCTAGACATATAATTTTTAATTGATTCTAAATTTTAGATTGACTTCTTCAAGTGAATGCTGTGGCCAGGTGGAATTTGGTAATAGGTAAAGCTATTTTTAAGTTTAATTTAAAGTGAACTAAAATTTAGTTTAAAATGAAATGCATTAAAATAAAGAGAAGTTTATACAAATTTTGTGTGCTAATTTTTTTCCCGCCAACTCCGCACGCTTTTCCAGTGGCCTACAGCCAGGGAAATTCAGGGCTAAATTTCCCACCCCTGAAGAATCTATAGAAATGCGCAGTAACCCTTCAGGGGATGCCCTCTGAAACCGTAGCGGTAGCTTCCGCTAACACTTCAGCTAATGTAAAAGAGGATTCGAACTTTACATAAACTGCACAGCACGTTCAGCTGGAATTCTGTATGTTTTTCGGTACCATAGAGCCTCTGGTGTAAGTTAAAAGTATATATTATGTAAGTAAATACTATAATTAAACTATAACTAAATACTATAAATACTCATAATATATATTTAAACATATGTAAACCAGCAATCTGGCATCTCTAAAAGAAGAAGAAGAAAGAGTAGCTCTCACAGAAGAAGCCAGTTATGTACACAGCGCTTGAAAAAGAATCATCCACCCAGCAATAAAATTATAAAACAAAATAAAAAATAAGCAACGTTAAAAATAAAGAGAAAAGAAACTTAATGGTTTTATGTGTGTGGCTTAATTTTACTTTTTACGAAACAAAATTTCCTATCTCCATTGATTGGGACATTTCCGGGGTCAGCAATTGGATCAGCTAAAGATATAAAATATTTAATTGTACTACTCGTAATTGTTAGATATTATAGAGATCCTATTAAGGACACTTACCACTGGCCAGAGCCACAAGAGCAAACACACAGATGGTGAAAACAGAGAAGAACTTCATGATTGTTGATTGTTCTACGAAAACGTGATTGGAACTGTTTCTGTTAGGGAATCAGCTCCATTATATACCAAAATTCTGGAAAATCCATAACTATTTATACATCATATTATCAGTTCAAATGCGCATTTGGAAAATCGCGAAGATAAATGCCCAAACTTAGAATGAAATTTTTTCCCGCTAAATAGGACTAGGTAAATTACCCAAGTAAAAATTATATCATAAAAGCTGTTTTTTAATATACACCTATGTATGTATGTAAATATACTAATTAAAATCATAAATGTTTAGAAAATTTGTAAAACTGTTAGCCATATAAATGAGGATTTATGTAAAAATGAAATTAAAAATACTAAAAAGTTTTAGTTCTTTATTCAAGTATTTCGCTAATTATTCAGTAGTCTAATTCAATATCTATAAGACTAGAAACGTATTAGAATAAATATCACTCATCAGGAAATAATATATTGAAAATTGTTATAAAAATCGTTTAGTCGAATCGTACAATATTAATTTACCATTTGATCTTCTAGTATAAGTGTTATGTGATTTAGTACCAAATCGCAAAATTCCCTCTGGTAAATGCCCAAATTCAGACTGGTAAATATCTCTCTAATTTACACGGGAAATTTCAAACTTGTCGGATGACTTTATCAAGCGAATTGGAAAAGTTTACTGAGGTTACTTTTTCCAAATCGAACTCATATTCAATTGCTTACTCTTAGTTGCTTTCTAAATCTAAAAAAAATGTAAAAACCACCATCAATCAATATAATTTTAAGGAAATACTATAGTTTACTATAATGTAAACTTATTTTTGTTATAGAAAAAAAATGTTATAAAAATGGTTCTCTGTATTTCGTGGTTGTTTCAAACTCAAATTTAATTTAAATTTCTTACTTTTTGTTAATTTTCAAACTTTTTCTTCCTCGAATCTTTGAATGAATTTACTAGTTTTTAGCCCACAACGATATCATCTAATGTTGTTAGCAATATTTAGGTCTTGTTAAATCACCATTAGTTTATATTTCGCCTTTTAAATCATTGTTTTATTATTTTTGCTGAAATCCCGCCCAAAAGTTGAAATAAAAAATGCATTTGCGATGTTCGGTAATGATTTAAATTCTTAACTGTTTTCATTTCGTGTTTTATTGCAATCTAAATGTATACGTAAGCTCTATGATTTGCATACTTAAACTCTATTTACAATATACGTACACACACACGCAGAAATTAGAATGAAAAACTTGTTGAAATTCTGTTACAATTTGAGTTTAAATTTCAATTTTAGTGTCAATTTCAATTCAGAGTCTCTCAGTTCTCCAATTCGATTCTCATATGCGCTCTTGAATATCTTAAATAACTATCTTTGAAAAGTGTGCGACAATGTTATCAATATTTCAATATATATATCTCTCTCCACTGGATCCATCCGTATGTTACTTAACTGTTGTATAGGAAAGATCTTGATGATTTAATTGGAGTTGGAGTTGGATGTTGGATGTTTCTTATTGCTTGCCAACTGCAGACTTAACTAGCGAATAACTTAAGCTAGGAATTGAAACAATTTGTATAGCTGGGCCTTAATGTGATGCAGGATTGGGACAGGATGAGTGGGAGCTGTGAAGAGAAACCCTCGGGGCAGGGGCAGGGGCAGGGGCAAGGCCGCCTCAGACCCGCTGATATCATGTGATCTCGGGCGCACTGATCTTCAGCTCGGGCGACGTGGAGAAGGGTCGATGCAACAGCTGTCCACTGTGATGGTAACCTGTCGTTGTGGTGCTGCTGGTGTTGTTGGTGGTGCTGCTGCTGTTGCTATGATGATTGGCCGCCACGGCCGCCACAGCAGCTGCCACAGCGGTCGAGTTGAGCTTCTCCGGAGAATTGATGCGTAACTTTGGCGGCGGTGGTGGCGCCACCACACCACACTCCACACTGTACGCAGCCGCATAGCCGGGATGATGAAGATGTGGTGCACCTGGTGCTGCGCTGCCATTCAATGCCAACGGCTGTGGCAGCTGCGGATGCGGCCGGATGACAATGGGTTGAATGGGAAACTGCTGGGACATCTCCTTCAGGTTGCTAAAGCTTTGCAGGTAGCAGCCGGCGTTGAACAAACTGCTGGCCGCGTCCAACTTGAATGGCGGCAAGCAGCCAGGTGGCAAGCCACCAGAGGCAGCCCCACCACCGACGCCACCGTATGCCGTCGGCAACTGCGGCGGAGTTGGCGATGCCAGGGCACTGCTCAAGTCCCGCGGCTTGTCGTCGTCCACGCTGAGGCTCTCCTCGTTGGCCCCGTTGGACATGCTGCCCGGACTGTGCTGCAGCTGCAGGCTGCTCGGCACCGGCGAGTGCGTGCCCAGCGATATGTCCGAGTCGGAGCTGTCCGACGGCGTCGGCGACGCGGCTCCATCCGCCCGTCGGCTGCGACAGCCCATGCCCGAATTGTTCTGGTTGTGCTGGATGCTGCAAGGACAGAGAGGGATAAAGAGATAATATATTACTCACTTGAAAAATGGTATTAAAAGAAGTCATCGATTTTGTATAAAAATTACAGATATTTCAGGTGTTTCCCTAATTAAGAGGAATAAAGTTTAACACCTTATCAGATCTTTTGAATTCTCTTGGACTTAGACTTAAGTTTTCCATTTGATTCCAATGACCGATAGTTAAGTCAGAATGTTTTCAGCAGTTAAAATTATACTTAAATTCATGCTTAGGACTCACTTTGATAAAAACATAATATATTATTATTTAAATGGTCGATAGTTTCCTGAGAAAGTTGGGAATGTTTAGTGTAACATTCGATTAAAAATGATTCATTTGTCTTAATCTGTCACTTTTTGTGTTAAAGCTAAATTTTATTCGATTTTATAGATCAGAGCAAGTTCAAGTGCTTTCAAAATTTTCAAGATATCAGGGATGCCACAGATATCGCTTTCGCTTGAATTTGACATAAATTTCATACAAATAAAGGTCAAATTCAAGTGGAATAGATTTCTGTAGTTATATGGAAATTTTTGTATGTTCATAATTTTCCGTTGAAATTTTGAAAGGAACATTTTTGGAGAGATTAGTGTGAAAATATCTAAAAAAAAAACATTTATTAATCTTTACGCTTCAAATATTTTTAATATTTGATTGACATGGCAATGTCTTAAATATTCCTATATATTGAAAGTATTTCCCAACACAATAACTTTAAAATTTTCAATAATTCATTTCCTATTTGAAAACAAAAATTCAAGCTTAAATAGACAATATTAATGGCAGTTTACACAATTTTATAGACTCAGCAACAATATAAATCATGCACTTAAACGTTCAATGATTAATTTAAGCGACAATTAATCAAAAAATAGAGAAATTTCTCAAATTGTGAGAGATTTGTGATTTCAATATTCTCAGTTATTAAATGAAATTCATAGTGGATATAAAAATGAAGTTCGTTTAGCAATTAGATGTGCTTTCAATGCGGTTGAAGAGTTACACGAGTTACACGGTTAATTAGTGAATGTGGCAAGGCATGTTGCAAGTTGTATGTGGCTGGGTTGCATGTTGCATGTGGCATGTTTGCGGCAGTAAACACGCCCCATTAGGCGGCTCATTTGTCGTTGGGCTCGACGGGCGGGCCGAGGCCATAAATCTGAGACAACTTTCACACATGCTTAAGACAAATTATCTGAGGTGCCCCCAAAAAACAAAGGTGTGCCCCTTTGCAACAGATGACTTGATTAGAGAAGCAACTGTGCAACAAACGGCGGCAACAACAAATAGAGACATCAGAGATGAGTTGAGAGTGCCACAAATACATCATCAACATCATCATCAGCATCAGCATCATCATCAGCATCACAACATGACTCCTGCACTGTCATAATTATAATTATCGGTTAGGATTCGCTCAACTTGCCGCAATTTGTTGACCCATCAGCATTAATAATGCCACGACTCGAGTGCTCGTATTCGTGTTCGTGCTCGGGAGTCCAACCTGTAGTCGGCACATTCCCTTGTCCTTTGCGGCTCGTGTTGTGTGATTAATGATGTGCTTTGGGAACTGTGAACTCTCTCGGACCGAACCAGGCAACTCTTCACAGCAGTCACAACTCAGTTGGAGCTGCTGGAAATGTATCTGCGGCTACCTTTTATTGTTATTGTTGCGAGGCATGAAAATGGAATCGTTTAGCTGCCTAATGCGCCAACTTGATGGATTACCAACTGACCAACCACTTGCTCCCCATGAGCCAAAATCCATTCTTCTCCATCTCTCGACTTGCCACAGGTCTTTGACTACCTCTTTGGCTACCCGCTGCTGGGATACTTTCAATTTTTATTTTTATAATTCTATTCCAGAAATGTCTAGAGATTTTGTTGACAATTGCTTTTGAATTCCCAGATAGTTCATTTTATTGGAAGGTATAAATTTTTAATTATGATCATGAACATATTTTTTTTTTATTTAGTGACACCATGATCAAATTGACATTCCGCTTGGAAATCGGATCAGTTTTGGCAAAGTTTTGAACATTTGAATTTCAGCCTAACAACTTTACAACTACAAATGTTTGTTCATTATCACATCATATCATTATCATACTAATAATAAACGAATAAAGTTTAAAAGCATTTCCCTTTAACATAAATTTTTTAACTTTCGAAATCTTTATAAAATGGCGGACAATTTGTGAAATTGTAGCTGCTCCTTTCAGGCGGTAGCAAATACGCTCCAGTGGAGCCAACAACTTCTGGCTGCTGATGTGGCACGGGTCTCGACGTCAAGGCCGTCTTCAGATCTTCAGCACGCTCGGCTTGAGCCAAGTTGGAGCTGAATCTGATATGGATTCGCAAATTTTCCAAACAATTGACCAAACAGATCAGAGAGAGAGAGAGAGAGAGAAAGAGGGAAAGGGAGAGGTATAGAATGATAGAGGGAGACCCAAAAGGGTTACTCCAATTCCAATTCACTTGGCAATCTGATACTGTGGCACCTAAATGAAACCGAAATGACACGTATGTAATTACCCGCGTGGACACAAAACTGAGACTTAGCTGACAGCGCAACAGAGCGAGAAAGAGAGACAAAGAGAGAGAAGGAGAGGTCGAGAAAGAGTGATAGAGAGGTAAGTAACCCTTGCTTCCCTTAGCTGGTAACCTGAAACGGAGGCACAGGCCCGAGACATTGAAATGTTTATAATCGGCTCATGTCAGAAGATTCATGTATGCATCTGTATGTGTGTGTATCTGTATCTCTATGTATGTATCTTTGAATTGGGAAAATTAATTCAGCTGCAAGAGCTGCTGGTAACATGATCTGATCATAGGCCAAAATCCAACAACAAATTCAAAAACTCTTTTCGAAACAAATCTGGCTTTAAATCGATGCCTCATAAAAGGTCTCTGACAAGCGTTTGGACCTTGTTAATAAAATAGAAGTTCTAATAGTATATAGCAAATAAGTTGCAATGCTCGTCTAGCAAATACCCTGGACATACTTAAATTATTGTTTTATAATTATAAACAAACGGTGTGTATCTATTTAGTTAACTCCCTAGGCGAGGAACCAGAATTTGTTTCAAAACTTCATCTTAAAATGTTGAATACCTGTCAGGTAAGATTATTGTCTTTTGGATAGGATTAAATGCTTTACTTGTAGTTAATAATATTTTAGTTGAAATAAAACACTTCTGTAAAGCTTAAAAAAGAAAGGCAGAACCCGAAACAATTTGTTTTTAAGAGTTGGAAGTTTTATTAAGTAGGTCGATCAACACAGCTTAGGACAACTATTACGAATGAATTCCGCATCCTGGGCAATTTGGATTGATTAGGATATTTCCGGGGTCAGCAATTGGCTCAGCTAAAGATATAAAATATTTAATTGTTCTACTCGTAATTGTTAAATACTATAGAGATCCTTATAAGGACACTAACCACTGGTCAGAGCCACAAGAGCAAACACACAGATAGTGAAAACAGAGAGGAACTTCATGATTGTTGATTGTTCTACGAAGACGTGATTGGAACTGTTTCTGTTAGGGAATCAGCTCCATTATATACCACATTTCTGTAAAATCAAAATTAGCATCCCCAACATAATATTTATTCAGTGCCGTAAATGCTAAAACCAATTGATAGAATGATTGATCAGATTGGGAAAGTTTCTAAGGTAAACGAACGAATTTCTACTAATTAACGGAAATTTCGAAATTGAATTTTTCTGTCTTTAGTCTGTATGTGTTATCTTTTAGACGATAGGGAATCGGTTCTATTATATACAAAATTTAAAAAAAAAATCCCATTCGCAATTTTAGAAGGGGAAATTTCCCGCTTATGGCGTAAGGGAATTACCCAATTGATTTATGGACTTTATTTAGCGCATTGGGAAATTCACTCAAGTAAATGCGCAAATTGTTAGATTGGTAATTTTTTTATGTTTCAAAAATATCCCTTTTTCTGATGGCTTTTAAAACTAGAACAAATGAACTGTATAGAAAAAAGTGTTGTCAATAATTGTGTCATTCAAATTGAAAGTTATAAATTGTGTCAATATTTAGACAGCAGCAGCGAGAAGTGTCAAATCCCAGGGGTTCTGTGTTCCTAAGTGGACCGAATAACGCTTCTGGGGTGGATGGAACTGGGCTTGGGCTTGGGGTTGGACTGGATTTGGATTTGTTTCCGCGCTAAATGCAATCAACGTTTATTTTGTCGTTGTTGGCCTTTTTACTCAACTGAGAGGATCTGTTGACAAACAGGATTTAAATTTGTTCAATTTGAATATTGTTATCTTTTGCTCAATTGCAGTTGAGAGGAAACTGCGTCCCTTATTTGCACAGAGTTACTTCACATTTCACTTGTCAATGGAGCATAGACACTTCCATCCTCATTCACATTCACATTCACATTCACATCGATATCCACATCCGGTCATCATCATCATCATCATCGATGAGTTTGACTCTGTTCATTCTTTATTTCATTTTCATTTATTGCTTTAATACACTTTCTACACGTTGTTGAAGTGGGCGAGGCAGTCTCCTCCAACTCCAACTCCAGCTCCAACTTCGACATCAACTTGAACTTCAACTGCCAAGCATTGTATCTTGTATCTTGTATATTTTTCTCACAAGCCACCGAAACGGTAGTTGTGTTGTGCAAACATCTTCGAGTGCTTTGACTGGAATGGACTCTGTCCGACTCTACATAATATATCTGGGGATCTGGGCAGCTGGGAGTCTGGTATCTGGTCTGGGTACTTATCGACCTCGAGTGTGCCTGGCCGAACGCGCAGCCAAGTGGGCACTCCGATTTGGATATTGACAATGGCTGCAGCTTCTGACTATCTTTCCTCTCTCTCACTCTCACTCTCCCTCTCCTTCTCTCTGTCTCCTTCCCACGACCTTTCTTCATTAGAATTCCAACTGCTGTTGCTGGGAAATCGATGAAGGCATCGAGCCTCTTGAGCTTTACTTCTGCCAGAGTTCACAGCCTTCTCTCGTCCTTCAACATTTCACTTTGCTTCTCTCCACAATAAGGTTGAGTTAATTTCTACTTCCATTTCGTTTATAATGCGTGTTTCATATTTTGATTGATCATTGACATTTACAGCATATTTGTGTGTGTTTATTTGTTGTTGTCATACAATTTTATTACACTTTTGTACACAACACACACTAGAAAACTCCCCTTCCCTTTTCCATACCCATTTCAATTGTCGTTGATTTGATTTCATTTCATTTCGCTTCGTTTCGCCTCATTTCTCGTGTTCTGAACTTGACAAATTGCTGCCAGTGTTGCCTCCCTCTCCCCACACTTCGCCCCGCCCGCATATTTCGTGTAATGTTCATTGACACCCGCCCACTGTGCCTCCTAATTTGGCTTCTGTTTTTCAGAGCGTTGGTTGTGCGTGTGTACTCCTATCTTTCAGTGTGTGTGTGTGTGTGGGCAGATTTTTAGTGGCTATCACGAAACTCGCATTTCATTTTGTGTAATTCACGCAATAAATGAATCTGTGTTGTTTTTCGGAATTACACGAATCTCATTTCTCATTTCCAAGTCCATCAAGTGGTGCTCCATAATTGAATGAACTCAAGTCCATAATTTGGCAATTGAATTAGCTGCTCGCAAACTGAATGTCTTTCTTATAACAATATTAGTTTTGTTGAACTACTTTCTTATGTAAAGTTGGCTATTAAACTTAAGCAATTTTTGGATATTAATAAAGTACTAAATACAAGTAATATTATGTAACAATCTCAAGTATTCAATGTGAGTTTGCAACACAGATCAATTTTATTATGCATTACTGAGCATTATTTGGTACTACGATATTTTGAAATCTTTTCTATAGAGTCTCACAACTCATTTGTACTCGTAAGGCGGCAACAGAGCGTAACAAATTGTTGAGGCTCACACTTTCCGGTTAATAAGATCTTAATTGCTCCATTTCGAACCTTTCTAATAGAGTTGCCGATGTTGCTGTCTAGTTTTCGCTTTTGATTGATTTGAAACCAAGGCACAGACACTATCGTTGAAGACCCAACTCCAGATCCAGATTCAGATCCAGATGCCGAGCAACAACACCAACTGCCTCCTTGTTGCTTCTCATCTCTTCCTTCGTCTTTTTCTCCTTCCTTTGTAGCCGCTGCTCAAGTGCAGTAGCAAAAATGTTAACAATTTTTTCAGCACTCTGATGCTTGAAAAGTCAGCGCCTGTTATTCAGTCTGTATATTGCATGTCTCCCCTCCCCTCCTCTCCCCTCTCCTCCACCACTCAGTCTCCCTCTTAGTCTCCGCAATCCCTCTTCAAGCTGGTTAGAATGTCTCAGTTGCGCTCTCTCATCATTATTGCTGGCGCTGTCGATGATGTTGATGCCCCCGTTGAATGGCAGTCTGTCTCTCTGTCTGTCTGTCAGTCTCAGGCATATGAACGGCTTTTAATTTCATATTTTTTTTACATTTATTTCATTTTGTTCGTTTTTGTTCTTGTTGTTGTTGTCTCTCATAACTCAACTGAGTTGCCGGCAAATTTCTTGTCTTGTTGACTGCTTTAATAGCACGATGACTACACGAAGACCAGTGTTGCCCTTCGCTTTTTTTTTTTTTAAATGAAACACCAAAATGTTGGCAAAAGAGAAAAATACTAATAAACCTCCACACTCAAAACTTATTCAAAACAAATTGAATAATTTTATATCTTAATTTCATATTTGGGAAATTGAAAATATAAGTTGAAGTCTTTTTGTATTTGCTTTGTCGTTAATCAAAACCGAAAAAAAAGATACCAAAATAAAAATAGCAAAAAAATCTTCTAACCCTTAGATATAATTTCTAGCCAATAGGATGCTAGAAAAAATACTAAAACAGTAAAAAACCACCAAATCGACAGCACAGATGAAGACCCAATGTCAGAAATGCCAAAACTCGAACTAGGACTGTAGTCTAAACTTGGTTGTCCACTTGGAGAATTGCAGCACACACACACATACAAGCACACATACAGCACACACTCAAAATGCAGCTGAAGATGGAGTTGTAATGTTGCATGTATCTGTTTGCCGCCTTTGCTAAGTTTACAAGTCGAAATAATCGCCATCATTTTAACTAATGACCCGTTCCAAAAAGGCGCTTGCTTCTTCTTCTTCTTCTGCCTCTTCTTCATCCTCTACTCAATCTTCTTCATCTTTATGTTGTTGGCGCTATTGTGCAGATTCATTCAGTTCCTAACTTAATAAACACGGTTCGGTTCGTTCGCCTGCAAGATTTCTAAAGAATGCCAAAATGTTGTCTCGTCGGGAGCCAGGCAGAGTGAGGGAGAGGGGGTAGGGAGAGGAAGACGAGCGGGGAGGGGTGCTAGCTAGCATGTAGAAGCAACTTGAAATATTTGCGCATCTGCAGGAGCAGCGTACTTGAGTTCTTTGTGGGGAGCTTACGGCTTTTCTGCCATGTCATTCCACTTAACTTGCCATCTTTCACTTGGCCGTGGTCGCGTCTCCAAGATCCGAGATCGGAGATCGCAGATCGCAGTTGGGAGATCCGCGATCCGAATCGCGTATCTTCTTCATTTCAACTTCGCGCGAATTGGTCGAGTTTTCAGCTTTTTTTTGCTGTGGCTTTTTCTGCTTCTTTTACACCCTGTACTTACAAAGTACAACGGGTCTATTAAGTTTGTAAGCCAATTAAAAGTGAAATTTGCAAATTAATTTTGCAGATAATTACAGATATTTTCAATAATACACATGTACTATATGTATGTATACGTTAGAAACAGAAATTTCCCATGTGTGATAAGCGGGATTTTTGCCAGCTTGAATTTGGGCATTTAATACTTCAATGAATTTCCCTGTGCTTCTGAACCACTAATATTTTGTGAGTTCGAATGTGGATTTCCCACAAATTTCATATATAATGAAGCTGATTTTTTAACAGAAAGCAGTTCCAATCACGTTTTCGTACAACAATCAACAATCATGAAGTTCTTCTCTGTTTTCACTATCTGTGTGTTCGCTCTTGTGGCTCTAACCAGTGGTAAGTGGCCTCAATAGGATCTCTTTAATATTTAACAATTTCGAGTACTACAATTTCATATTTTATAACTACAGCTGAGCCAATTGCTGACCCCGGAAATGTCCTAATCAATGGCGATTGCAAAGATTGCAAAATTCTTTCTTCATAGGTGTCATTAGCTCCTCAAATTTACATTGATGAAATGACAACAGAATAAAAATATGAGAAATTAAATTTTTGGCATTTTTAATTCGAAGAAGAAGAGAACTCTGTCGCTACAAAATATGTATGAGTTTCTTACGGCATAAGTACAGGGTCTTGCACAGTCGAGCTCGCTCGACTGTATTCGTTCCTGCTAGTTTCTTTTTTTTTTGCTTCTTGCAGTTCTTCAACTGCTTCAAGCGGTTACACCTTTCAACTGAAGGCAACAACATGAGGCAGCTTTTGAGCTTACATTGTTGTTGTAATTCTACAGCTGCTGTTGTTGTTGCTGTCGTCATCGTCGGCGGTCATTTTAATGTGGCCAAAAGCGACGACCGCAACAAACGGCAGAAATCGAGAACGCTTCGATGGATGCCGCCGTCATCGTCATCGTGGATTCGGCACGGATCAATGAAATGGAAATGGCACGCAAACGCCACAGTTACCGCCTTCCCCTCATCCCGTCATCCCTTCTTCTACCCCTTCTGATCTCACTCCCCCTGCTGTTTTGCTGCTCCTGTGCTTGATTCCCGCTTCCACTTCCACTTGGCTGAGAATAGATATCGTTTTACGCCCGTTTGCTTGACGGCGCTTTGAATGGCAACAGCAGCAGCATCGAAGGCAACAGCTCGGATTACACAAAGACAACACAGCATGAGGATGATATTTCTCTAATGGCCAAACTAATGATGCAGTGAAGCGTTCGAGTTTAGCTTTAGCTTACCGATTCTTGGCAGCAGCGGCACGATCCCGTTGGCGTCGATTCTTAAACCAATTGCCAACTTGCGTCGGATTCAGACCGGTGGCCTTGGCCAGCTCACGTTTCTTGGTTGGATTCGGATAGGGATCCTGTAGGTACCATTCGCGCAGCAAACTTCTCGTCCGCTCCTTGAAGCAGTGCGTCTTCTGTTCCCCATCCCAGATCGTGGGCGGCAGTGGAAACTTTTTGCGTACGCGATATTTGTCAACGGGGCCTGAAAATCAAGATTTATTGTTAGAAATAAAAATAGATGAAGATAAAGATGCATGTAATATATAGAGATAGTTAATTTTGTTTATGCAGATATAGAAATAAATATAGATGTTTTAATAAACGAGTATTTAGATTAACAAATGTTGCGATAGATAGATTGAAGTACAGAAATATATAATAAAAGATTTAGATAGATCAAGTAATGTAGATATGGAAATTATTGCATAAAGATGCGTTGATATAAGAAGACAAATTTAATAAGAGAGATGAGATTTATAGACATGTGATAAATATAAAAACAGATACAGATATTATGATTCATATAGTAAAATTTGAAGATAGTTGTATGAATAAATATGGAAATTAAGACGACAACAATAGATTCAAATTTATAGATAAATACACAAAAAATTTAGGAATGGAAGGAAAGCTACTGATAGATAAAATACAGATTCTGAGATAAAATAGATAAAAGTATGTATGAAAATTGGGAGATGTGGATGGTAATATTTATCTGAAAAATAGTTAGAAATTTAAGAAAAGATGAAAATACAAACTTATATGCAACGATTGAAGATAAATATAAATGGAAAGATCGAGTAATAGATAATTTTAGAAGCAAGAAAAGTTATGTATATAGACATAGATCAGTATATAATTTTGGACTCACCCAGCGATCGACCGCGCAGCTTCTCGGCCTCAATATAATGGGCCTCGAGCCACATTGCCTGCAGTTTGCCATAGGATGCTTTAGTAAATTTATGATTTTCTATTATTGCATAGAGTTCCCTGCCAAGAGGAAAAAGATGAACAATGTTACAGTTGACCAATGATATTTATGCATTAAGAGATTTAAAGTCAATCGAGTGGACAACCCTATTGCGATCCAAATGGAAATCAACCCTAAAATGCTATTGTACTCTGAGCAAATCCTAAATGCTAAATGTCCTGCTGTGAGTCTGGCACTGGTAATGAATTTCTCGACTGTTTCCTCCCCTTTCAATGACACCTCCACCTCCTCCTACTCCGCCTTCTCCTCTGGCTGTTTATCCTAAATCAACCATATGTATTTTGAAACAATTTCATAAGCAATGATTGTCGTCGGTTGCTGTCGTTGACAGCCAAGTTGAGTACGTCAAATTGTTTTAATTGGAAGTCATTGATTTACCAGCTCAAAGCAATCAAATCACTTGGCCATATACGACTGATTTGGACTATATGTATATAGGCATTATATGCATATATGGTTTGCATACTGTATATATACAATTTCATTTAAATCGTCAACGTTTTGTGCTTAAATTTACGTAATTACTTTGACTTGTAAAGTTGAATGAATGTCAATTAAAGCTTAGGTAAAATCAAGTTACACTTTTTGAGATACTTTAAAAATAATTTATAAATATAAAACTATCAATTCCATTAGGAAATTTTAGCATATTCAATGTCTAATGTCAATAAATGTCATATTATTGCATAAATTCTTCATAAAAATTCAAATAACACTTAAGAACTTGAAAACGTTTTACAAAATGTAAATTTACATAAAGATCTTTTTTTGCAGTAAATTTATGTAAGTCATTTGAATATTCAAATGAATTCAATTACATTTGTGCAATAAAAATACTTTGTTTAAATAAATCACATTAGTGCAGATTTCTCAACAATTTGACTAGGATTTCAACTTGGCTAAAACGGTTGTTAACCACTTGGGAAAGATGTTTCCAAGCCCATTAGTCAACGGCTTTTAGCCAGTTTGTCAGATTGTCAGTATGTCAGTTTGTCAGCTGTCATAAACAATATATCAAACTTGATTCAGCCATAAAAGAGGCTATAATGAAACGTATGAATGCAGTATATGTTTTATGATACGAGTACGAGTATCTTGGCCAAGATGGAGAGCTGAAGTGGCGACGTGTTTGTCCACTTGTTAATAACCTGATGTTGAGGCCAGTAAGCAAATAAAAACTGCGCTATTGCCGTGTATCTATGACCAGTTAAAGTAGTTTGTCAATCATGCAGTTAATTGCATAAAGATCTATAGATCCATAGAACTTTGGGAAGCTAATGTCGGGAAAATGATATTCAAATC
Organism: Drosophila limbata; assembly: GCA_963924055.1. Classification (NCBI taxonomy): domain Eukaryota; kingdom Metazoa; phylum Arthropoda; class Insecta; order Diptera; family Drosophilidae; genus Drosophila; species Drosophila limbata. The sequence goes on along the minus strand of OZ001355.1, from coordinate 21,562,945 downwards.
TTCTGATATGCTTCAATGAACTGTTTCCGGCAAATGCAAATGCCTTTTTTTTATTATTATTTTTGATATTTTTTTTTGTAATTTGAGAATTTAGCAAAACATTCCATAGAGAGACGGAAGCTGAGATAGAGAGGCAAACAGAGGGACAGAGAGTGAGAGAGAGAGAGAGAGGGGACACACTCCTATAGAGTTCCCTTGTCATTGTTCACTCGGTGTTTTATTAATCAAAGTTTGCTTCAATTGTTCTTTAATTAGTAAATTAATGCCATTGTTTATTAATTTAGGAGCTCATTGTATAGTCTTATTACGTGTCCAACTCCAACGCAGACAAAGCTTATGGAAACTATCAAATAACCAAAACCAAAAAGTGCCCTGTCCCTCAACATGCATACATAGATTTACCCTTGTGCCTTGGCTCCAGGTTAATCAGAGCTGATATTTGAGCTGTGCCTAAAGTTTGTGCTTTTGTCTGCATTTATTATCTCAAATTCATTTGGCTAAATGGCTAAATGAAGTCGCAAGCAGAGTTGCCACAATTTTAAGCGCTAAAATAGCAAATTTTATGAAAAATCTCGCTAGAAATAGCTATAAAATGTTCCAAAAGTTATAAAGAAAATCTCTATAATAGCTTCATGTTGAGAGTTAAGAAATGTTTTTCTAGATTAAAACAGTTTTAATATATTGTATTTACAAACAAGTAAAAAGTTTTTGTTTTATTGACCTTTCTACTTGTTAGTGAGTGAGAAGCTAGAACCAGTTGCGAATTCTAAGTCTCAAAAGTGACAAAATAGCTGTAAAGCTGATCTAGCCCTCTGTGTGTTGTTGTGTTGAAACGCCATCGGCATTTGCTGTCCAGGCTGCCCAGGCTTTTTTCACAATCTTTTCAGAAATCTGCTAATTCACAATGGAATTTGCAGTAAGGAAATCTTTTCCCCTTAATATTTTCATTAACAAAATATTTCAATGCCTTAAATATATTATTGACAATTAATATATTGATTCATCTTAAATATTTATCTGGTATTCTGAAAAGGTAGCCAAATCCGATTTAAAAATAGCCAAATTTCTAGCTAAAAGACTTATTCCAACTGTGAAGCATTTGAAAGTACAAAGAAATATAGCTAAATTGGCAACACTGATCGGGAGTTGGAGAGGGGAGCCTACCTGAAGTTTCCGACGTGGTAGGCGACAACAGCCCGGGCACGGAGCACAGCCTCACAGTTGAGGATCTCGTGCATGTTGGGCAATGCAACTGGCAGACTCCATAGGAAGCGGGCCAGTCTCTCGATGTCGCCCGAATCTTCGAGGGTCTTGCAAACGATCTCGACTTGGGCGGCGGAGAAGGCGAGTGTCGGTACCGCCAATATCGGACTGGGTGCTATAATCTGATGATGTGTGGGCGAGAATGTCTCTGAGGGCGGCTGTTGTTTGCCCTCCGTCGGTCCAACGGCCATTTTATGCGTTGAATCCACTGTGAACAAATTCGCATACTATTCCAAACCAAAACGAAAGAATTTTGTTTATTTTAATGTAATTGATTAATCACAAACACGCACACGGACACAATCACAATCACAGTCACTTGAAAGTTGTTCTTTCGTTATATCGATATATCAATATCTATAGACATATAATTCAGTTGATTAACTTGGCATTTTGATGCTTGGGCTTTGTTTTCGGGGATCACTCGCGGCACTTTGGGGGATCCTTATATCTTGTTATAGTGGCCACCGATAACAGCGAGGGTATTACTTCAAATGAATGCCAATGAGGCAGCTGATGATTGCGATACCCGACGACAACTACAACGACAACCACGAGAGTGCAACTGGCTGCTGCTACAGTTGCTGCTGCTGCTGCTGCTACTGCTGTTGATCCAAATCCGTACCGAGCTGGGGCGTGCTATGGATATACCAAAAGAGAGAGACCGGAGCGGAGCGACCAACCAACCAAACGAACAGCCGAGCGCACAAAAAATACCTCAAATAATGGTCTTGTAACTGAGCTGCCTACTATGCGATGGACGACGACGACAACAACGACGACGGCGACGGCAATGGGAACGTCGTTGGTTACGATGGCAACACGGCAACGCACAACAATGACACGCCACAGATACAGATACTCTGGCAGCAACAGAGCCAGGCAGCTAGTAGTGGCTACTGCTGCCAGCTGCCAGTTGCCAGATACAGATACAGATACACTCTACAAATACAACTGCAGATACATCGACAAAAACGAGTTACACACACACACACACTCGCACACACATTTAGCTGAGTAACAGATACGGATACTGAAACACCACCATACCATGTCAGGGTATAAGGCACAAAGCACAGAGAGCGACAGTGGCAGCAGCAGAAACGGAGTCAGTGACTGAGAGAACGGCAGAGGCAGAGAGAGAGGCTGAAGCAGTGGCAGAGGCAGAGGCAGAGGCTGTTGTTGGGTAGGCGTTCCTGGGAGCACTAAAGTGCGCTGAGTGGCCTGCCTGATCTAGCACTCTGGCCATCCCGCTCTTGCTGCTGTCTGCACACACCATGCCGGGCTGAGACTATGTCTGTCCTGCTTACACGGCGGCATTGCGGCTGCGGTGGTAGTCTGCTCTGGTTGCGTTTAACTGTAATGTATATAAGCCCTACGCACACAGACATCCACAGACACACATATCTGCTATACATGCATACAGTTGCAATTGTCGGGAAGTGGAGTGATAAGGAGGGGAGAAATGGTGATGGTGATGAGTGAGAGGCAGCAGTTCGTTGATATTGATAAAGAAATCAAATAAAGCGGCAGCAAAGCGCACAGTGGTGCCAAGCGCATGTTATTAATTTGCCAATTGAAATTCACATTATTTACATGGAAAACAATCTATTTGACTTGGAGATTTGTTCAAGAGATGAGAAGCACTTTGGAATTTCCCTAAATGTATTCAATATATATTTTTTTAAATGAAAAACATATCTTGTAATGATCGAAAAATATAAAATAAATTATGATCTGTGATTTTGGAAGAAATATCGAACACAAATAATTTATTGATTGGATAAGGTATATCAGTAGAAGACTGATAACAATTATAACAATTATTTGTAAATTTAAGAATCTACAAAATTGAAATTTAATACGACAAGAATTGTTCTCATTGCAATTTGGTTAGTTTACTTAGAAATTGCTATTTTTAAGCTAAAAAATAGTCATCTTTAGAGATTGGGAAATTCAGTAGTGGTTCATAATCCCTTTAACCACGGTAACTGCAACATATTGTGTAAGTGTAGCGAAAATGTTTGACATGATGTGGCCGGGTCGGTCGTGACTGCGCCTTCTCTAACGGCACCGCCGAGAAAACCCAATCCAACCCAAACTCAAACCCATTCCCAAACCCAATCCAAGGCAAAGCAACCCAGCCCAGTCGAGGCTAACCCCCTGAATCGGAAACAGAATACAAAATACGTAGTACAACAAATTCAGGTTTCATTTTGCCAAAAGAGAAAAGTAAAAAGAAGAAATGAAAAAAAAGCGAACTTTTGATTATGCCGTCAAATAAGGGAAATATTTACCAGCGCGGTTAGCTGCTTCATCATAGTCAACGTCAGTTCCCAGTTGTGGGATGAGGGGGGAGTGCGAAGAGGAGTGGGTAAATGAGAGGGGAGGATGTAATGTTCGCGCTTTGTCGGAGTGTTAACAGATTAGTTGTTTACATGCCACAAGTAAATGAGTTTTCAAATTGCCGCCATGCAGAGGCGTGCCACATGCCCGTGCCTCAGTCTCTGTCGCAGTCTCAGTCTCTGCCTCAGATTCAGTCTGTACTGCCCAACCTCCCTCCCCTTTTTCTGCTGTTGCTGTACATATGTATTCGCCATTGACACGACTCGACACGACGCCATAGCCATATAACCATATAACCATATAGACCAGAGTCAGAGAGCAGAGTCATAGCCATACCCATAGCCATAGCCATTGCCGTATCCGTATCTTGTATCTTGTATCTCGCCCCGACGCTTTGTATCTGAAACCGGGTGTCGATGCAGCTGGCAGTTGCCGCTGCTTGGCTCTTGTTAAATCTGAACGATGACTTTTTGAGTAGTTGGTCGAGCATTTAGGATAATTGCATTACGAGAGAGGCTTCGTGGCAACTACGGCTACTGATTGCGATTGTGTCGCACCAACAGCTTGTAGATACATTCGTGTTACTCAAAGATACATGCTTAGATAGCGCACGCATTGCGACAGCTCCCACACTTTGTATACATATGTACATTAATTTATGTAGTCTCCATCATTATGGTATCTGTCATCCATTATGCGCCACCGCATTTACCGTGGCATTAATAAATGTTTTATTTTGTATCGTGGATCATTTGTATGGGATGAACATCCCAATTGATATATAGATATCGATTTGAGGTATTGAAAGTGGAGATCATTTTATTTAATTTTAGTTTCAATGTGTTTTTGGCCACAATTGAAACTTCTTTTTTGCTAAGCTTTCTCATATTTAGAATATTTTACTTAGCTACAACCAAAGGTTCCTTTTATTTGGTATAAATTTAAGCATTAGGAGTTTGCCTATTAATATTCTCATTTACTTAGATTTGGATAAATTTTACTACATTTTTCGACTTTGTATTATATATAATCAGCATAATTTAAAGATTTTTCCCAAATAATAACCTCAAAGTCAAATGAAGTTATTCCCAGTATTATAAGCAAATAATGTGAAGCATCGTTGATTCGGTTAAAAAGCAAAAAGCAATTTCAATTTCATTCAAATTGCCTAACGAACCAGTAATCAACTCTTGTTCTTCTCTCTCTCCATGATAATGATATTGTAGCTAATTCGCTGGGGGCGCTAATCAAAGTATCCAACTGCAGATGCAGATACTGGTAACTGGTAACTGGTTACAGATACAGATACCAAAAGGCCCAAAAATATCACGCTGTCAAACTGTGTCACTAGCTCAATGAAATCATGCGCCCAGTGGTCCATTAAATGACAAAATGTGCGCTCGCGTGCTCATCGCCAAAAACAACCACGCCCACTCCACTGAAAGAGAGAGAGAGAGAGGGGAAGCATAGTCACAAAAGGCTGAAATGTAATTAGGCCAAATGTGAGTAAGCGAGTATGCCGAAAATCCGTTATGCTGTGTGAAATTTCATTTTGCGAAAACAATTAAAAGGCAATTAAAAGTGTTTTTCAAGCGCGCTTGGTTGAGCTTTAAAAGCCAATGCTCGGTGGTGCCACCAACTGACCGACCATGTGGTGCAGTGTGGTGCGGAACTAACCGCAAACAAAAAAGGGCCAAAAGCACAACGAGCTAGCGAACCGTTTTAATAAACTGAAAGAATAATTTAGCTGGTTGCTTTTTCGTATTTCGCCCGCGGCTAGAAAGTACAATTTTTGGGGCACACAACACACAGAATGTGGCAAGGACCTCTACATATGCCACATAGTCGAGCACAGACTACAGACTACAGAGAAACGACAGATAATTCTATTTATGAGGTTTGTTCCCCTAAACCCCAAAGTTATTGTTGCCTTTGAGACTCAATTTGTTTAAGATAATTTAATCTGATTTCATGTACCTGAATATTTATATGTTCTCTCAAATTTTGTGAGGGAAGTGCGCTGTCTGGAAGCTCGGACTCAACATGTCAACACCCCGGACAGACACACACACACACACACACACCCACACACACACACACGCCAAGTGGACCTCTTGAATTTCAATTTATAATACTATAAAAAAGAAACTTGACGTAAATATATTTCATTGTGGATTTCGTTGATGACAAAAGGGATCAAAATTCAATTTAAACGTTAGACAAATCGTTTTTCTTTGAGCCTCAAGACCTTTGTGCTTGGCTCGTTTTAAGCATTAAAGTTCGTTAGCCCTTTAAGAACTGCACAACTACAATGCGATAATAATAAGGTATAAGAAAAATATTAACGAAAATGCCAACGCAAGCAGAGGCTGGTAATTAAAAGTTTTGTCGTCGCAAAATATTTAATATTTTAATTTATACGCAATTTAATAAATCGTCAAATATCAAAAACTGGACACGCCAGGCGCACTGATTGAAAATACTTGTGTATCCAGGTAGAATAGTTATGTAAGGACTATCGACTAGCCAAATACCCTATATTGAGAATATAAATTGAAAAGAATAAAATTATGAAATCTTTTCTGTTAAGTAGGAAATTTTTTTAACTACGAAAAGGGTATGGAAATTTTAGAATAGAAAGATAAGAGGATCAAAACTATTAAATAATGATAACACAACTTTTCGAATATAAAGACAAAAGGGGAAAATATTGTTTTTACTGATCTTAAATTTTGAATAACTTTTAAGTGTATAAGAATATTGTAATGAAATTTGTAGAAAATGATTCCGAGAGGGAGATAGATTTTCGGATCTTAATTCTTGAATTGTTTTTATGGGAGATTGATAGGACTAGTTCACAATTTAAGCTTCCCTTACTCCCCTTACCACCCCCTACTCTAATCTATTAAAATACTGATTCTCAGATAGCTATAGAATACTCGATATTATCAGACCCCTTTTAAAGCACTTGTTATGGGGTATAAAATCAGAATAGCTTCATAAGGCGGAATGGGAAACAGAAATAAAACCGGGACACGATCACCGCCAATTGCTTCGATGATGATGAAAGATCGGCGCTGTGCCAAGGCATTCGATTAATTTACATCGTTCTTTCTCGGGGCAAGACAGACTGCGCCGGCGTTTAGAGCAGCAGTCGGAGATTGGAAGCTGGAGACGGAGATGGAGATGGAGACGGAGACAGGAGACAGGAGAGGGAACAGAGTTGAAGCAGTCACATATTTGTGTTGTTTTCTGTTCGGTTGGTGCGATTGGGCTGCATTCCATAGTCATAAGGCTCCAAAGGAATGCCTTTGGGCATTAGGTTGCCCAACAATCCGAGCAATGCACGGCAAATGTATTGAGCTGCATTTAATAATTATGCCCAAGGAGAATGAGGACAGCAACAGGGTTGGAGTTGGAGTTGGAGTTGAAGCTGAACAACGAATGTGCTTGATGAGTATGTTATGTTTTGGAGCGACGGCAAAGAACAGAGTCTCAAGTTTTGGGCAAGTTTTCGGCCTAATGGAAATGTCAAAGGCTCAGTGTCAGCTGCGCGACCAGAGCCGTCAAGAGGCGAACATTTGGCTGCTCTTTTGGCTACTGTGCACCACACTGCGCATATTAATCAGCTTCAGACTCAGACTCGGACTCGGACTCTGAATCAGACTCAGCAGCAACACTAACGATTGCTTCTCGCACTGCGAATTGGCAACTTGGAACTTGCAAACTGGCAAGTGATACGCGGTGCGAAACATGCGTGAAATCTTCTCTTCTCAGCTCTGCTCGACAAGATTAGGTTGCAACTGTGTGTGTGTGTGTATGTGTTCGTGTGTGTGTGAGCCCCTTGTTTTATTATATGCTTCTCATTTCATTCCTTTGCAAAGGGTATTATAATTTTGTGTAACGTCTTTAAGTTTTAACCTATCTTGATAAAACTACTATATCACATTATAAAATATACGAGCTGCCTAAAATCGAGCTTTAGTATGAAAATATATGTTGTTTTCTGATTAAAATTAATATTATTTTATAATTTATTCTGATTAATAAATTTGAATTATAATCCTAATTTAATTTTTTGTTTAATTAATTTTTGTCGACTGTTTTAAGTCAGCGTAAATAAATAAATAAATATGTAATGTCATTGATTTGGTCTATTCGTATGTACTCTAATCAATTTTCTTAAAATTGGACAACTATATCAAACTGAGCTGTTTCTGAAAAGTTTTGAAAGCTTGAAAGCAATTACACAAATTGTGTATTTCTTACAGTCGTTCACATCTTGACGATATTTGGTAAAACGCGAAATACTATCTCATTTTTTAGCATGTATCTCATATAGACTCCATGAAATCGATCTGTCAAATTCTGTGCACAGCACTCTGAAAGAGCAGTAAATCTTCGACGTGCCAAAGATGGTCTTTCTTTCATGTTTTTTGTTTTGTCTGTCTTGCCACGCAAAAAGTGTGAAATTGTCGGCTACTGCAGCAAGGAGTGTGGAGCGTGGGGCATGCAACTGAAGCAGAAGCTATAGCAGGTAGACAAGTAGAGCGAGTTGCAGCTTTAATTAAGTCATTAACACCAATCACACGGGTGGACACTGCCAACTGCAACAATATCGAATTTGCCATTTTTGGTCAAAATTATCTGGTTGCGGTTGCGGGCCAACGATACTGTTGCCAATAAAATATCAATTATGCGTACACTTCTCGACTGTTCAATAACGAGTAGTGTTTTTTTGTCAGTTGTGCTCTAGGGCATTCTCTGGGTTTTTGGCTAAGGCTGCCAGTTAACAGTTACCAGTTAGCACTTTTCCCAGTCGTAACTATCCCACGGTTAACTAATGACAGCTCTACAATAAATCGCTTTTGCATAACAAGCGCTAACTGGTTAATTACCAAGGCGATTGCTTTACACATCAACCGTAATCAGAGTTGAATCGGTCTATAAGTAAGTCGCTTAATCGGTATCGGTGCTAAAAGGCCTGATTATATACGGCATATTTCATGTAATTACAGCAAGCGGCAAGCTTTCGCTCATCATAACACAACAACGACAGCAAAGGAGAGCAACAATTATAGATAGAGCCTCGCCTTCTCCCTCTTCCTCTCACTTGGTAGCGAGTGTCAATTAATGAGCGACGTCTGACTGATCTGTCGCTCTCTCAGCTTGACGCACAAAAGAGAAACGTCAAATGCGCAATGAGCTTAATTTGTTGTGCGCCTGCGCACACACTCACACTCTCGCATGTAGTACATCAAAACTAGCTAGCCATCTTGCTCGCACTCAATTGTCACTCAATCAGCCTTTTGTTTTAACAGCGCTGTTGGGAGGTGGGGCAGCAACTGGCTGGGTAATTGAACGCATCGCAGCCACTTTATGTTTTTTTGCGCCTGCCTTTTTTATTTCATACCCTACAGCTGTAAATGCTTAAAACGGGTATAATATAAGCTGCAAAGGTATTAAATAAATGATTGCAAATTAATTTACATATTACGTTGAGTTTGGTTCACCAGATTTACCCCAGCAATTAACAGCGCTGTTAAAGTGCGATAGCAATCGATAGTTTGTTGATAGTAATTTTAAAATATATGTATGCATGCAGGGTATTTACTAGTTCAGCCCTGTGAAAGCAACTTTTTGCGGCTCTTTTTTTTGACGTTCTATATAAATTGTTGTAACGCCTATTCGGAGCAATGTTTTGGCAAGGGGCAGCTTGAGTTGACTTGTTGGTGGTAATGGAAGAAGAGGAGAGAAGGAGGAGAAGGTAAGGAGAGTGGGGATATTATATACATGCGCAGTCCATTGTTCTTAACATAACTCATTAGGCCTGAAACTGGGCATGGGTGTTGACGTGGACGCAGAGAATGTGTATGTGTGTGTGTATGTGAGCCTATTAATTAGATAACTATCTTGAGAAATTGCCCATTTTCAAATAGTCGGCGAGCATTTGTGTAATTAGATTTGCTTTTCACAACATTTACGTTTTGTTGGTAGCAGAGACGTTGATTGCATTTGTCGACTCGAATAACTTGGGCGATTAATCATTGCCGGACCAACAACAACAACAACCACTGTAGTCAACAGCGACTCCAAAGAGAGCAAGCGAGGCAGCTAGCTTGACAGGAACGTGTGTTATTAAGAAGAAGAAGAAGTGGAGGAGAAAAAAACGCCTTGCGGTTTGTCACAATTTATGAGGTGATAATTATTCATCGCGACCCACAAAACTGTCATAATATTGTAATTAACATTAAGACTCGCAATGAAATTAAACGCATTTCATTGCAATTGCTGCTGCCGCTGCTGCTGCAAGCCGTTGGACATAACTTTCACCAGCCACTGTCGGACCCTAATGTGCCCTCATCATATTTTGTCCTTTGCTGACCAAGTTCGTTACCTTATTTCCAGCCGTTCAAATCGAATACGGAAATTAGCCACCGCAGCCGTCAGTCGCTTCAGTTCAATTGATAACATCGATGCTCTTTGGAAAAAAAGAGATATGAAAAATGCCATAACGGAGAAGAAAAATCCACAAACTAATCACCAGCAAAGGAAATGAACAACAGCCCAATGAAACCTGGCCACAGTTAAATGGTAAATGGTAAATGGTAATCCAAAGGCAAGGAATCAAATCTTTAGAGTTTGCAATACGAAGCCTCGCATCACTATTTCATTTAACACCATGACAATTTTCATTTGGACAAAGTCTAGACCTGAGATCGCAGTCGAGATTAAAGATAAAGATTCTTGTAACAGTAACTGCTGCCTGAACTAATTCGTCCTAAATAAGTTTTATGCAAGTCAGTAAACCAGCTTATTTTATGAGAACTCAACTAAAATTTGAGAATGAAATATTAATCCATCGCTTTGATATCTAAATTGAAATAAATGCGACTCACAAATGTTGGCTATAATCTAAAAGCTAGATTGATTTTATATTTAAATATGTATATCGTTTTCAGTATTAAATATATACTATAATATGGGCATTTCCACAGAAATGTCAACCGAGGCCAAAAACGTTAAATTGATTGATATTTTCCTTCAGAAATGTATTAAAGTTATTTATTTAGAAGAAATTTACGCTAGAAGAAATTCACTACGATTCAACATTGTAATAAATTTACTTTTTCTATATTTTTTCAGATTTCCTTGAAAATTTACTTCAAAAACGGACAGTTTGTATTCTATCGATTACACTAATTCAGATATTAAGATTGTAGCATGAATCATTTTAATGCATAAAAATATATTGAAAATTTATTTTAAAACAAGTTTTTCGAGCTGTGTTTGATATATAATTTAAAAAAAAAAGAGAGACATTAGAGAATTGCCCATATGTAGTTGATCCCTTAATTCACCCATATTTATAGTGCATAATCTTCATAAGATAAAATTACAATAACATATTGAAAGCTAAAGCCTTTATAATAGCGCATATAATTTATTCTGTAAGAATTGATAAAATCTAATTCTATTCTAAAGCCTTTAGAATAGCGCATATAATTTATTCTGTAAGACTGGATAAAATCTAATCTTAGTCAACTAACTGGATAAACTTCTTCGATAATTTTTGAAATAAATTCTCTATTCGTAAGGTAGGTTTTAAATGCAGTCGAAACTGTAGCGTTTTTAATTTTCTTTTTCCCAATTATTTCTAGTTTAAAATCCCTGTAAGCTAAACTTAGTCTAACCTGAACCCAAGCCCCTGGGAAGTATTATCTATAACAAATTTAAGCTTCAAGATGTCAAATTTCAAAGTCTATCCCTTCCTTCCAATTTTAATGCATAATTAGTATTAAAAATTTACTTGTATGACTTTTGTAATATATTTGACAGCGCTACAAAGTGAAACTAGGCTCTTAAAATCACCCTTATCAACTGTATAAGGCTCGATATGATGCAGAGTGTTGATTCCAACTGAGTTTGGGATTATGCGAGCATTTGGCATAGTTGTAATTTGAATCTCAACATGGAACTCAACACTCCACTCCACTCCATTCCACTCGGCAAGTTGATTGGCAATGCTTCCTGCCACCTTTTCAGCAATTGAATGGGAATTGTGCCCTCCTAATGACATAATGGACTTTTCGCTCCATGAATTTGCCATTGCCATTTGCAGCGTTGTTGTTGCAACAGTAACTTATTTTTTTAATTTCATTATGCAGCACAAAGGGCGTGCCTGGAGTTGCAACTATGTGGACTATCCAATGGTCTCTGGATTGGGCACGTAAGAAGAAGAAGAAGAGACGCGCATTGTGTGCGAAATTTCAATTTATTTGTATTGAAAAGTTTGAACAGCCCGAAAGAACGAACGAGTAGCTAGAAATGTATCTGGACTGGAATGTGACTCGCACAGCAGTCCAGAAACATCTCGGCCACAACCACTGGCAACGTTGCCACATAACGGCTTTTGTGGCATTCAGCTCGGTTCGTCTATTCGGGGGTTGTTTGAACACTTTCTTTCGCCGCAAGCTGCCGTTGCTGTTGTTGCCTGTGGAGGACACTGTGACTCTTGAAAAGTGGGAGTGGTTTGACGCCCAACCCAACCCAAGCCAAGAGGCGCGACCATGCGGCGCCATTTACAATAAACTTGCAACCAGTGGCGTCGTTAGGCCAAGTGTGTTCCAAAAGGGGTGACAACTACCTAAGATTTAAAAAATCAACTTGATCATGGGACTAAGAAAGAAAAGATATGAATAATGGTGCATAAAAGATCTTTTTCATTGTTTATTTCCACTGCAAAGTTTATCATCCTTTTTCTAAGTTTGACCACTGTTAGAAATGTGCATATAAAAAAGTATAAGTGTAAAAATCTGAAAAGCGGGTATCAGTTAATTGTTTATAATTTATTACCAAATTTTTCGGAACTACCTCTTTTTATATTTTTAACATTTTTATCTTTCATGTTGTAAATTTACAATTTTATGTCACGTATAATTTAATTTGTAAGCTATTGTTAATTTAAAATCTCAATATTAAGTAAATAAAATAATAAGCGATCTGTTTAATTAATTTTTTCTTTTTTACTTTGCAAAAGATACATATGTATCTTAACTACGCCCATGTGCAGTTGTGTTAACTTCAATGTATCCGTTGCGTTTCCCCCTTCCCCCCGGTCACGAGACAGGAAGCTCACGTACTCAATGAACATATTACAAAATGCCTTCTATGGCTGTCATATGCTCATGTAACTGGCTGACAGATCTGGGGAGATGATGGGCAGAGCGAAGAAGGAGGAGGGGTGACCATTTGGTTTGGCTTGAATTCAATTTGAAGTGGGTACGAAAATGAATACGAATACGAATACGAATACTGTGAACTGATGCTGTGCCTCTCTGCTTCCCTCCTCTTCCCTCGTACGCTTCCTCTTCCTCAGTCTCTTTCTGCTCTTGTCCCTTTTGTCAGTTGCCGAACATGTTGAAAATCACATAATGTGTCATTTAATAATCAAGTACAATGACGACAACGGCACACAATGTGCAACAACCGGCAGCTGAAGGAGGAGGAAGAGGAGGAGGAGGGAGGAGTGGGGAGGCGTGGGGAAGGGAGTGTTGAGGCGGTAGAGAGACACACAAAAACGAAACCAACAATATCGCCATTAGGCATAAATTTATGGGCGAATACGAATCCCGTATGCACACATACATACACACATATGTATATACAACGGCCATTGGCACAATCAGACCACGCACACACACACACACACTCATATGTGGAGTAAATCATATAGGACACACACACACTTACACACTTATACATATGCAATGAGAACTGAGACTGGGAACAGATGAGCTTCTTTCTCTATCTCACTCTTTCCTTCACTCTCTTCACTCCCTCTCAGTCGCCCCCTCTCGCTCTATCATATATGCGCATCCCTGCGGCGGGTTTTGTGCCTTTGGCTGTGTTTGCTTTTACCGTTCGTCGACGAAAACAAAAAAGTTAAATAAACGTTAAATGAAAAATTCAACTCAATTGAATTCGTTAGCGCGAAATGTCGTTCATCTCGTTATTTCATCTACTCATCATCATTAACATCATTATTATGATTATCAAAATGATTTGTTGTTGTCACACTGCCTTTGTTGTTGTTGTTGCTTTGCCTGACAAAACGTGTTGAATGGCAGCCATTGGACAGGATACTTTTGGCAGGCATTGTTATAGGGCCGCTTTAACAAAAACTGCGATAGTCGGATCAGATCAGTTAAAGACAAAGCAGCACTTTCTTGTTTTCTATTTATTTATGAGATTGCTCGCATCTATTGAAATTCAAATGAGCATGCGACACTGCTTGCTGCAGTCGATACAACCACAGCAAGCAGTGCGTTCGCTGTAAAGACTTTGCACTGCATTCTTTTTACTCATTTGTCTAGATAGACTGATTTTGTATCTGAGATCGAGAAAGTTAAAACCTGTATCTATTTAATATTTTTTTAATATTTATCCTTTTACTAAATTATAGTATCATATTTTCTTAAAAGAACCTTAAACCTTTTTTTCGCTGTATTCAAACTACAGTTATAAAATTTTTTTTATATATATTTTTATAGATAACTATATAGTGAAACCATGATAAAGTTTATTAAGACGTATCAAATGTTTTCAACTTGCCAAATTCAATTTCATTTCCTTTACTACAAATTTCCAAAATGCCATCTATTAATATACTTATGTATCTGCACTTACATTTAAAGCTATTTGGCCAGCAGAAATGTGAATGCAACAACAAACAATTTGTAAATACCTGTGCCTCTTACCTTTAGCCCAAATATGTGTGTGGCGTCAGATACAATTTGTTGCTGAGTAATTTTATTAGTTATAACCGAACATCGCATAACATAGGGCAAAAGGGAGAAGGAGAGAGGGGAGAGAGGAGTGGGGGTAATGTCTGCGGATACCTGCGGATGAACGACACTGCAGCTAGAGATGGGCACGGGTCGGGTCGGACCACGGGACCCATGGGCCTTTTACAAAATTGTCGGGTTCGGGCAGAAAAATCTGATTTCGGGTCGGGCCGGGCCGGGCTCGGGCCTAACTTCAAAGCCCGAAAGCTCGGAACACACCAAAATCTATTGCATTTTAGATAGATAAATTTCACGATTGACTAAATAAGCTAGTTCAATTATTGGTACGACGCGCTCATTTGAATCTTCTAGTAGTGAAAGGGTATTTTCCACATCTGGAAATGTTTTGTGGCTTTTTTTTAATTTTTCGGGCGGGCTGGGCGGGTTTCGGGCTTTAAAACAAAAGTATCGGGCGGGCTTGGGCCTTTTTTCCATCGGGAATTTCGGGCTCGGGTCGGGCCGGGCCTGAAAAATGAGGCCCGCGCCCATCTCTAACTGCAGCGGAAGTTGAAAATAACCCAATGGAGCAGGTATACAATATAAAATACACGTATATATGTATATCTGTACATACAGGGGTGGTCAAAAGTATTTACACAAAACTAAAGTTAAATCTTCTCGTAATTTGAACTTACTTTATGTTAAGTTTGGCATCAATGGAAAGGTCATTTAAATTCCGTTTGAATGATACAAAACTTTCCTTAACCCATTAAGTACCCATTGAAAATTTTGAATTTTTGTAAAAATCTACTTTTTTGACTTTTTTCCTCGGCCTCAAACAAAAAATTTTCTAATGCAAAAAGTTTCTTCAAACAATTCTAATATGGACTGCAAAAAAAAATTTTCAAAAATCTCTTCGCTAGTATTTTTTATAAATTTTTGAAAACTGCAAAAAACCCACTTTTCGGTCATTTTTAGACAAAAAGTGGGTTTTTTGCAGTTTTCAAAAATTTATAAAAAATACTAGCGAAGAGATTTTTGAAAATTTTTTTTTGCAGTCCATATTAGAATTGTTTGAAGAAACTTTTTGCATTAGAAAATTTTTTGTTTGAGGCCGAGGAAAAAAGTCAAAAAAGTAGATTTTTACAAAAATTCAAAATTTTCAATGGGTACTTAATGGGTTAAGGAAAGTTTTGTATCATTCAAACGGAATTTAAATGACCTTTCCATTGATACCAAACTTAACATAAAGTAAGTTCAAATTACGAGAAGATTTAACTTTAGTTTTGTGTAAATACTTTTGACTAGGTTTGTATATACGTACTTATATTTATAGCAGCAAAAGAAATAATACCAAAAAAGACATAAAAAACACTAAGACACTTTTTGGAAAAATGGTTGATCATAATGATGATGACGGGGCAACGACGATGATGATATGGCACAAATGCGCGAAATGCGAATGAATAGATACGTATCTACATGCAGATACAGTATGTATCTTTGGCTCGAAGTTGGCTGTTGTCGCTGCTGTTGTTGTTGTTGTTGTTGTTGTCGTTGTGCTTCTGATAATCGCTACCGTGCGGGGGCAACCAGACAAATTGCCATTTACACCACTTACAACAGCAGCAGCGGCAGCAGCGACGGCGCCGACAAGTGCCAGCTACAGATACAGATACACAGCTAAAGATACAAAGATACACAGCTACAGATACTCGTATACATTGTATATTCATAACATGCATTCCTAGGGCTGTCTCGCTTCGTCGCAAGTGCGGCAATTGCGCGTTGCATGGTGGGCGTGTCTAGCTGCCTAGGACACGCCCCTTTTTGCCAATGGCAGACTATAAACACACACACATACAGAGAGAGAGAGAGAGAGAGAGAAAGAGAGCGAGAGAGTGAGATAAAAGCATAGAAGATACATGTATACATAGCATAGTGTTACAGATTGAGATACATTGTTGCATTGTTGTTGCCGCTGATTTAAGAAGCTGCCGTTGACGTTTTGAATAAATTTTAATTGAATTCGCACAATGAAACTGTTTACTTAACCTGCCACTTTGCAGAGATGAGCTTCATTCAAACACACGCACACACATACAGATACAGATACAGATACAGATACATATATGTAGATACAGATACATTGTATATAAAGAGCATATGTGGCATGTTGCCATTTAGCTCTTGGTTTAATTACAGCTACCGGGGGATTTGCGTTAACACTTGTTAAATATGCAACAGCGCCACAACTTGGGGCAAGCTAATGAGTTGACTGTGCTTCAAACTAATTGCTAATATGTATAGACACATATATAAGCCAACAACTGAATATGTATCTGTGTGCCACAGTTTGTTGCACTATTGTCAGTTGCAAGCGGCACTTGCAACACTGGTAATTTACTCGCATTGCCATAAGCCCTAAACTGTTAACGGATAATACGACATTACGTAAATAAAAACATTACACTTTTTTTTAAACAAATCAATAATGTACTCTAAGTGAAAAACTAGGATACAAAATCAATTGCAATTTTTTGAAACATTTTTTTTACTGTAGAATTCAAGCTTATATAAAATTAAAAAGATAATTAACTCTTTTTTCAGTTTCTGTTACACTGTTAAGCATTCAAGATCAAAATATTAAAAATAGAAACTACAGTCGAACTTCCCTAACTCGAATAACCATTATCCAAAGAAAAGGTTTGAGATATGGAGATATTCGACTTATAGAGTTCTTTTTCTTAAGTTTTTTAATTTTACTGTCACTTATTAAGCTCGAGCTAGAGAGAAATTCGAGTTATAGAAGTTCGAGTTATGGAAGTTCAACTGTATATTTAAAGTGACTAGAAAAGTTTTTTAGTACTAAAATAACGATATTAATAAAAATTATTTTCAACATCTACACTTTTACACAATTAAGCAAAAGTGTGAGCAATATAAATTATTAGGCTTTTTATAAAACAATACAAATTGTCGTAGTAAATGAAAAATATTGAATTACTTTTAGCTATTAATAATTTTATTAAAATTCATTTTGACAAAAAATTATTTTAAAGAAAAAATATTTTTTTTAGAGTTTATTTAAACAATTTTTTTTTATATGCATAACTCTAAGTAAATTATAAATTGTAAATTAATTCTGAAAACTTAAGCTAAAATCGATGTCATTCAATGCTATATTCAATTGGAGTATCAAAAATATTTTAATATATAATATCTGTGTTAAAAATAAACTTCATTACTCACATTTTTTTTGGGTCATCAGTTGCCCAAAGACATTTGGAAATTCTCTTTCTCTCCTGGTGATTTTCAACACCTTGTGTCATTCCGCCTGCCAAGTTGAACAGCATCTTGGCTTATACCTTTTATCTTCGAACTTCGAACAACTCCTATCCATTTCTTTGTGCCCATTCCACTCTTCCACCACTCCTTCCCCCCCCCCCCCCCTCCTTATGTAGTACTTCCGTCAGGCGAATCACGTGTCAGGTAAAATGTGTGTGCACAGCACTCCTTCATTAAGTTAATAACAGTTTCCCTCAAACCCAAAGTACAAAGTGAAATTGCGAAAATCCGCTTCACAATTTTCACTGGCGCTTTCCATCTCACTCCCCCTCCCCTCTCTCTCACACTCTTTGCCGCTGAAACTGTAACTGTGTGGCATGCAACACACTGTGTAATTTGCCCAGTGCGTTGTTGGCCTTTTGATTCTCCAACGGGTTTTGTTTGGTTTTCAATTTCAGCCGCTTCAAAAGCAACTCCGGATTGTGTTTTACATCTTGATTATCTTCCGTTTGTTTATGCTGCATAAACAGTGGCAAGAGAGAGAAAGAGAGAGAGAGAGGGGGGAGGAGAGGTGAACCACCCCCCAAATGGAAATAATATTTCTATTCAAATCCATTCAAGGATAAGAAGTCAATCAGTCTTCAAAGTGCCAAGGATTTTGCACTTTGTCAAAATTCAAATTCAGTACAAATTCTTAAGCTTAATCCGTCAGCTGAAACAACCCCAAGACGTTGCTTGCAAATTGAAACTGTTGCTGCCCCCACAACACACATCCAACCCCCTCTCCTGCTCAGTCCAAGAGCGAGACAAGTCAAAGGCGTCTCTGGTGGCACGTGGCAACACGGCAAGGGTCTCTGGGCCCAGCAACAACAACGACAAAAAAAAAGCTGAAGCCAACACGTCACATTCTTCAATTACCCTTTCGACTGACACACTGATGGAGACGAAGCATCCAGAAGGCGGGTGGCGGGGGGGGGGAACGGTCACATTATCGTAATCGCATCCTAATTGCGAGAAAATTACGCCCACGTGCGGCTGTAACCTGATCAGGATCAAAGGACTACACACACTCGATGGATTCTATTGTCAACCTTGTTTACTTTCCAACTTTTGACAATTTTCTGAATACTCTCCATATGTTTTATTTACGATTTACCCTTGAGACTATTTTAATAAATTTATTTATTCAACTCTTCTAATAAATATATTACAATCGAGTGATCAAAAACAACTAAATTTTCGATCATTTTTTTTGACTATCAATAATAATTTTTTTTGACTATCAATCGAGTTAATTAAATCGATTTCAATGAAAAATCCACAACTTACTGAAGTTTGATCATCTCAGTTAAATTTCAGAAATTGGTTCAGTTGATTATAAATTTTAAAGCTTAAAATTTCAAATTTTGAATTTTAGAGAAGATTCAGAATCCCTCTAAAAAATTGATACCTTGTGGTAAATAATTATTTGAACGAAATTTAACAAATTTGAATATAAATTTAGAGGCCATTTTTACAGTCAAAATCTTTGTTTATTATTGTTTAAATCAAATCTAATGAAATATATATTGGAAATTTATTAATCACTTTGTATATTTTTGTTTACTGACGAATACTTGGTAAATTTTCTGGATACACTCGAAATAATTAAAATAATTAGATTATTCCAGTTATTCTTCGGCTATCACGAAACGCCAGAGAACAGGAATTGACCTATAAAATAGGCCCAAAGACCGTCGGATTTTAATTGGTTTAGAGCAGGTGCAAAAGGGTGTAAAAATTCAAACTACAGCCAGAGTATGCTTGTAAAAATAAAAAAATATAAAACAAAATAAAGTTATAGTTTGGTTATATACAATCCAAACACTGACTCCGGCAAAGCAGAGACCCACAATAAAGAATCCGATGCGTAGGGAAATTCAATCATAGGCCAAATTGCTACGCTTATCCCAAAAGGCACAGAATGCGAACAAGAGAACCGCGCAGAGAAATAGCTCGATGATGAATGTAACTTCCATGC
Source organism: Drosophila limbata (assembly GCA_963924055.1). NCBI lineage: Eukaryota > Metazoa > Arthropoda > Insecta > Diptera > Drosophilidae > Drosophila > Drosophila limbata. Next base: position 21,543,241 of record OZ001355.1, on the reverse strand, counting down.
ATCGACATGTGCCTCAGGGATAGTGAGACAGACATCCTTGATCTTCTCTGGAAGTCCTGCATGGGCTAACTAAAAAAAACAAATGCACCAAGAAATTTTTGAATTTTTAGCTTAATAAAAATATATATTTTTTTTAGTCAAAACTATTTGAACTAGAATTCAAGTGAACATTTCCTTTTTTTAACCATCTGGAATGAAATTTGAATCATTTAAAGTGACTTCTATTACTAAACAAATTTGAATTCTAATTGGAACAGACGTTAATAATCGTTATAGATAAGTCGTTGTCAAGTTGGATGTGTCAGAAACTCGATTAAATTTAAAACACATTTTTGTAACTAATACCTGGGCAATTTTCTGGATATCGCCTCTTTTACTTGAGACTTACACTTTTAAATAATTTAAATAGATCTGATTACAAAGCATTCAAAAAAAAAATTACTTTTCTTCTAGCATTTTATCTGGCTCTTCAGCTTGTATGACGAAACGCCAAAGAACCGGAACAAGAATTGCTGCGACCAATTGACCCACTAAATAAGTCCAAATACCGTCGAATTTCAATTGGAAAATAGCGGGAGCCAAGGTACGAGCAAAATTCAAACTGCAGCCACAGTAGGCTTGCTAAAAAAAATAAAAAATAAACATAAAACTTTTAGTTACATATTATATAAGTATTGAATTAGAAATATACTTACACCAGCAAAGCAGAGACTGGCAAAAATGAATCCGATGCGCAGGGAGAGGGAATCATAGGCCGCATTGCTGCGCTTATCCCAAATGGCGCAGAAGGCGAAAAACAGAAGGGCGGAAAGAAATAGCTCTATGAAGATAACCTTCCACTCATCGACACCGTGACTGACCAAGGTGAGACAAATGTCGCCGCTATTCTCTGGAAATGCCGCATAGGCCAAGCCAAAACCGGCAATGGCACCAATAAATTGACAGCAAAAATAGCACAACATCAGTGGCCATTCCATCACACCGACGATCGTGGCACAGACACTGACCCAGGGATTGAGATGAGCACCGCTGAGGAAGGCAAACGTATGCATCGCTGTCGCATAGGAGAAGCCCCAGCCAAGTGATATTTCAGTAGCTGAATACGTAAATTGCGCTATTGTACATCCGAGCGTCATCAACATGGCTGTCCCCGTAAATTCGGCCAGCAGCTTCTTGCACAAATCCAGGTCGAACTTAAAGTTTCCCATGCTTAAATCTGAACTTGATGAAATTTTACGAATAAAATATATGTAAAAAATAAAATATTTCCAATTTTTTTAGTGAAAACGATTTGTAACAGCACTAGAACTCGACTGAACTTTTTTTTCATTCGACTGATTCGTGCAAAAATTTTATTTAAACTGATTCAACACGCCTACTACGAATTAACAAATTTGAATTCGTATTTGAACTAACGCAGCGCGCACTTTAATATTGTTATCGATAAATCGTTGTTCGATTTCAATTGTCAGTAGACATTTAATTTGGAACTTATTTGATGCTTTAATGCATATATATTTTAGCGGTACCGATTTGTGATACTACTAGAATTCAATTGAACTTGTTATTTCTTTCCAACCGACTTGAATATAAATATTTTCAGGATTAGAAGGCCTACTATAAATGAACAAATTTGAATTAATATTGACACAGTTTTTGAGCTTATAATTATTATCGATAAGTCGTTCATTTGAAGTACTAATTAAGTATGGCAACATTGGCATTTTGATCAGTTATTCGATTTTTATTCGAAAGTTTTTCGATTAAGGTTTTTAACTCCAAAGTAGATGCAAATTGAATACCAACTACTATTGAAATAAATAAAAGATAATGATGTTATTTTCAGACTCTTTATTTACGCCATATCATAAATTAATTCACATTAATACCAACATACGAAAATTATCTGAATATCTGGATGGAAATGAAACTTAGACAGCAATATCTGTTATTGCTTTTGAACATGACAAATGTAATTGGTAAAAAGTTATTCGCCACCGGCACCGGCAGTTTGGGCGTTCTCATCCTTACCCTGCAGGTAGAGCCAACGCCAGGCACATGCCAGTAAGCAGGCAGTGACAAGGGGCACGCACATGTAAATGTAAATGTAATCCCAATACGAGGCGGCAATTGCTGGCCATAACGAACGGAAGGGGTTCATGCTTGCTCCGGTATATGGTCCCTGAAAAATATCAAATTTGTGTAGATAATTGATATTTACTTAAAGAAATTTAACTTACACCAGCAAGACTGCAGGCGGTGACAACGATTCCAATGCGCAACGAGATTGTCTCCAGCAGTGTCTCATTGGCGGCATTCCAGGAGGCGCACATGGCGAATACCCAGGCTCCCGTAGTATACAACTCTAGAAATATGGATTTCCACCATGGTTTGATGTTTACTGCGGTCACACAAAATCTGCTGGCATTATCGAAACGCACAAAACCGTAGGCAATTCCGAATCCACATGCCGATCCCAAAAGTTGCATAAGTATGAACAAAAATCCATCGAGGATTTCAGTGTACTTCATAATCATGGCAGCGCAGGATATACACGGATTTATGTGGGCACCAGACAATATACGAAATGCTTGAGTTGCGGCAATCACAGAGCCTCCCCAGCTCAAGCCGTAGGCTATAGACGACGAGTTATAATAGGGAACAGAACAGCCCACAAATTGTACGAATAGACTTGCCAAAAACTCGGCCAAAAGTTTTACTATAAACTCCTTATTGAATTTACCCATTTTTTGGTGGGGATATTGTTGTTGAAATTATGAAAACTGTAAAAATTTGGTTCGGCTCAGTTGAAATTACTATTACTATCTGAACTTTTTTATATTTGTGATCAGCTCTGGAAATTTAACGATTTCAAAGCCAACTACGATATTGGAAAAAGTGGGTAAATTTGAATTAAACAGCTGTTTACTACGATAACACAAAATTATGGCCGGTTTTATATTCGATTGCCTATCGATTTCTGTGAAGTTGCAGGGTGACCATCTTTCATTTTTAGTGGCAACGCCCGACCCCCATAACCGGTGTGCCGCTCGAAGCCTGGCGCGCAATTCAAACAAAATTGCTAAGGCCCGATATTGTACTTAATCAAATTAAAAAAAAAAAAACCCACAAGCTATTACAAAAATTCATGCAATGTTAAGAGAAGTGCAATTCATGTATCTAGCTTAAAATTTAGAGAAAATGGAAAAGTCTTTGGCGCCACCTTTTGTCTGTGTCACAAAGCACAAGTGCGCCACCTATGTGTTATTTAGTTTTGAAAGTAAAGTGCGCCACCTATGATTTAGTTTTGAAAGTAAATTGTGTAAATTTCGCTTGCCAACACTGCCCTGATTAGACCTGCAACAGTTTGAATTTTTAAATAAATTTAAAATTCAATAAAAGTACAATTTCAAAAACCAAAACAATCATAAATTTTTAAAAATAATAAAGTTCATTTTAAGATTGGTTCGGGCCACGTCAGTCTTTTCGTGGTGAAGAAATTCAAAACTCAGTAAAATCGATAAAAATATAACAAAACTCCTGTGAAAGTTTCAAAGTTCTAGCTTCAATACTTATTTAATAAAAAACATTGTTGATATTTAACAACTTTTCTGAAAAGAGTTAAATATTGTCAATTAAGAACTGCTGCCAAGGTTGCCACCTTTTCTTTTACCGACAAAAAGGAAATTTATTTCGAAAAACACACACACACACCACACCAACCAAAACTACCCCCACAAAATGGCAAACACTGAATTTTGATTTTGAATTCAGTCCGCAGACGTCGGTTTTGCCAAGTAAACGTGCTTCTTCTACGCGCTGTTCGTACTATTTTATTCATTAATTCGCACACACACATACCCACATACACCTAATGCGTGTGTCGGCGCGCGGAACATAAAAGTACATTAGAAAAAAAAAAATTCTCCCACAACAACAAACCTACTAAGGCATAATAACTAATAATAATAATGCTTATGTTGTTGCCTTTTGCACTAAAAGTACAAAAATTGCCATAATCTTTGTAATAACGAATCGCCATTATATATACTCTTAATTTTGCTTGCTCCATCGTCATCGTTGGCGTCACAAGAGACACTTAAAAAAATACGGTCATTCAACAACCTCTTTGGAATGGTATCGATTTTCCGTTATAACGTTATACACACACTCTGACCGAGTTTACACACATTACGCCGCGCGCAAGCACACGCCCCTCTCGTTCTTGAAACCACAGAGCATCCTCCTCCCACCCACCACACTGTGTTTGCCTTTGTCTCAATGCCTGTGTGCTGCAAGTGTGTGTGCGTGTGTGTGTGAGTGTGAGGGCGAGTGAGAGCGGACTGTTGATGCTAAGTGAAAGTGAACAATGGTTAATTGTTGCATATCGGGGGAATCTCTTTTAAAAGTTTACGTACTCGTACTCGCAACTCGTATCTAGAGAAGCATGTTTCATTTGGCACTGATCAAATAGGGACGGACAAACATTTTTGGGTAAGTAATTATTCCAACCAAAGCTGCACCATGTCTCAATTTAATAAATAAAATAAGTTTTTAATTTATCCTTGATTATTTGAACTTTTTAAATTCATTACAAAAAATCCTAAAAATGTCTGAGTTAAAACGTTAAATTTTCCCCATTTAATTAATTTGCCTTCTAGGCTTTCAGCTGATTTCCCAAATACAAAATCAAGACGAACAAAAATTAAAAAATTAATGTAATCCCCGTGAAAATGGGGCTATTAAAAAAAAGATTTTATATAACGAATCGAACCTTTCTTTCTGATAAAGTATATTAACCTTTTCTATAAATGTTAGTGCATTTTCATGCGTAGCTTGACACAGAGTCATCAACTTTGATAACGACTGTACGTACGTGTTTTAGCTCAATTAGTTCAATTTATTTTTAATCCGACTTCTGTGCAAAATCACAAGCACATAAAAAGGCACAAGTAAAATCGCGCATGTCGCGTATTGTGCGCTTAATTTGTAATTCACTTTTTGTTGTAGTTTGTAGTTTCATTTCTATCCGTACTCGTATACTCAACTCACCTCACTTCACGTCACCTCTCCGCTTCTCACCTACTCTCTGTGTTGTTCTCTTTATAGCATCATCAGAACATCAACGACAGCAACAGCGGCGACAACGCAAACTTTGACGTCGCAGTTCTCTTAACGATCATTGTGTTGTGTTGAGTTGTTGTAGCTGTGTGAGTAATTGAGCGAGTGCTTTTCACCATGGCAGGACAAAGGCCGCTATTAATTCAACACATGCATGTTGTGAGCACCGTTAGCTGTCTGCTGCTCTTCTTCTTCGTGTCCCAAACATTGGCCCAAACAAACCAACAGGTGTGTCCAGAGCAGGGCGACATCTCTCCCTGTATTTGCACGGTAAAGAAAAATGGTTTGGATATTTTATGCGAGACAACGGACTTGGCGCATATCACAAAATCAATGGGCACATTGAAGGGCAAGAGTCCAATTATCTTTTATCTGAAGTTGCGTCACAATAATCTACCAAAGCTTCAAGGTTTTGTCTTTCTCGCTCTGGACATTCGCCATTTGACAATTCACAACAGCAGCTTGGCCGCCATCGAGGAGAATGCACTCAGCTCGCTAGGTAAATGCGAACTACATTTTTTATTATTCAATATTTACCTATAATTGTTAAACTTTGCCATTTTATAGGCAAGGGACTCACACAGCTGGATGTTTCATTGAACCAGATGAAAACAGTGCCATCTCAGGTATATATAAATTCAATTTTAATAGCATACTTTTCAGCCATATGGTGACTCCATTTTGAAAACAATAAGAAATGCCCAAGGTTGCCACTTAAACCAATAAGAAAGCGCCAAGCAAATAATAAAAATAATCATTTTCCGTATTTGTGTAGGTTGAAATATGTTAAAAATATTTAAAAATCCAACAACAACAAAAATTAAATTAAATAACATAATTTATTTCGCAGGCACTGCAACATTTATATCACTTGTTAATATTGAATTTGAATCACAATAAAATTACCGTTATACACAACAATGCCTTTGAGGGACTAGACACATTGGAGATCCTCACGCTCTATGAGAATAAAATCACACAAGTCGATCCCGAAGCATTTCGTGGCCTGGAAAAGTGCGTAAAACCTATCAGAACAATAATTTCATCATTATTTATTACACGAATTGTAAATTTAGGAAACTGAAGCGTTTGAATCTGGGTGGCAATGAACTGTCGCAAGTGCCACAAAAGGCGCTCTCCATATTGGATACACTGAAGAAACTCGAGATACAGGAGAACAAGATACGCATTATCACTGAAGGCGATTTTGAAGGTAGTATTGAAGAAATACAAATTGTTATCATTATCTAACGCTAAGCAAATATTTTACAGGTCTAGAGAACTTGGATTCGTTGATATTAGCACATAATATGATCACAAGCGTGCCTGGGAATGTATTCTCTCACTTGGGTCTGCTCAATTCTCTCGAATTGGAGGGCAACAAGATCAGCGTCATTGATAAGGATGCATTCAAGGGTCTAGAGGGTAAGCAGATTGTGAAATATTAACATAAACGCTGACATAATGCCGTGTGAATTTACAGAGAATCTGCAGTATTTGCGTCTGGGAGATAATAATATTCATGCCATACCCAGTGAGGCACTGCGTCCATTGCACCGACTACGTCATTTGGATTTGCGCAATAACAACATCAACGTGTTGGCTGATGACGCTTTTACCGGCTACGGCGATTCGCTGACATTCGTTAATCTGCAGAAGAATGAGTAAAGCCCGCTAAAGTGCACAAATATTACTTGGCTTTGACTGTCATAATTATCCATATTATTGTTATCCATTGTTATTGTCTAATTTTAGCATCAAAGTGCTGCCAAGCACTTTATTCGAGAACCTCAACTCGCTGGAGACTTTGAATCTGCAGAACAACAAGTTGCAGCGAATTCCGCAGGACACTATGGAGCCGGTTATCGATACTTTACGCATAATTGACATCACTGGCAAGTCGTGCATCTTGTTTAATGTCGCATCTTTTAAAGCTAATTCTGAAACTTGTAGATAATCCATTGAATTGTTCATGCGAATTGATCTGGTTCCCAAAGCTGTTGGAGGATCTGAAGAATAAGGACGATGAAATGTCACAGAAGAAGAAGCCACTGTGCCACATGTCGCTGGACAATCGCGAGTATTTTGTGCAAGCGATGCCCACCGAGAAGATGCACTGCGCCGGCCTCAATGTGAGTCCCTCACCCACGAGCGGCGGTCTCATGCGGATACTGCAAGTGAACATTTTGGCCCAAATAGCCATGTTTAGCGTGGCGTTTCTGAGTAGCGTTTAAAAATGCTGCTTCAATCAGCATACACGCGCAATCGTATCAATTGCATTCACACATCCGATTTTTCCGATTAGCTATATATATATACATAACTATATATATATATATAAATATGTAGGTGATCATGATGGATCATTATCATCAGAAGTGATACTTATGCCCCCTCAAAACCAAAATACCAAATCAAAAAATACCCAAAAAACAAAAAACAAAACAAAAATAACCAAAAAACTTTTGTACGCCTACAAACCTTTTTCTGTGTTGTTGTATTGTATTTTTTATTATAGATTATAGTGAATCCGTGAATTATGCAACTCTGGCAATTGTTATAGACTCAGAATGCACCCAACCAAGAGCAACAACAACCAAAACAACAGCAATATCACCCGCAAGTGCCCCCCATCGTTAACTGAATACGAATACTCAAATACACCCACCTTGTTGAATTGATTGATTATTTGATGCCAATGCCATAAAACGCGCTAAAAAGAAAAAAGAAAAAACCAAAAAAAGACAAATTAATAATTTAAAAATGAATACAAATCATAATTAACTAAATACACACACAAATACTCCGAACACAAACAATATTGCAGTAGCCCGACAAATGCTGCTCAAAAAAACATACAAATATATTAGAAGAATCGTTCAAATGAAGATCGCTTATTGTTAACGGTTAGAACTAATCGTAATTGTAATCGTTAATCGTTATCGAAAGGCATATGTATCGTAGCTTAGGCATAAGTCCAAAAATAACTATAATACAAATAAGAATCTTTAATTAATGCCCGAAACGCAAACATATCTGAAAACGTGAATTGTTAGAAACTAAGCGATATTATTATTATTATTATTATTATTCTGATTATTATTATAGTCCAATTACAAATTCGGAGAGAAACTTTACATGTTTATCGTAACTATATGTAATATCTATTTATGTACCTATCTATTGTGTGTCGTATGTCGTCGCTGTTGTGAGATACAATCATTATATAAAAAACAAAGAAACATTTTTTATTGTTTATTCAACTGTTTTGCTATTCAAGTTTTTTCGCAAGCATAAAAACTAGTCGAAATTTGCAATATTTAATTATTTACAAAATACATACTATATTGCTATATACAAATCTATGTGCAAGCATTTTAAAAATTTACAAAAACATTAAAAAAATACTATAAAAATTGTACGCGTTCAAACGGGAAAAGAAATCACATTTGCATCAATCAATAAGAACTGATTATGGAATAAGTAGTTTGTACTCTTTATATGCAAGATCCAAGAAGAATGAGAAGAAGCATAGAGAGAAGATGAAAAAAGAGGATGAAAATATACACATACATATCAAATATTGTGAACATAATCGTTATATATTATACATAAATAATGTAATATCGTAACATATCAAGAGAGCTCCAATTGCAATTGGTGACTTGTTAAAAAAACTCACAAAATTTTATAGATCTACTTTTGAGCATGTGAAACCACACAAAAAATGCAATTTTTGAAATTGTTTTTTTTTTTTATTATATATACCTATAATTATATATGTATGTTTCTATGTATGTACCTCTATTGAATTGTATTTTAACTTAGTTATACATATATCTGTAAGCTATTTATATTTACATTTATATTTGAAAATCCTTTAACACTTTTAAAGTCTTTCCTCGTTGGGCTACTCGCCAGTTTGGTTGGGTCAGTTAACCGCTGGCGAGTTCTTGAAACGGAAAGATTAAACAGAAGTACAAAAATATTTCCAAGAGAATACGCTTTAAAACCAACTCGGGTCAGTTTTGGGCATTAGCTGTTCTTTTTTAAATATTTTAAACGAGAATGAAATCATGAGGCAATTCAGTTGTAAAATGCTTCGTTGTAGAAGTCAAAGTGTGTGAGGCGTTGTGTGCCATACAGACTATGTTTTCTCAATCGAACCACTTGCGATTTATAAAGAATAAAGAATCATATTGGTTACTAACACATCACTCCGTTTATTTCTTAGTCAGATGGCTTTAAAGTACAACGTCTTTGGCAAGGGAAAACCATTAAAGGCGCTGGCAATGGGCACAGTATAAGCCCCCATATTTGGAAATCCAATTAGATCTCCTCTATTCAAGTTCGGCAAGCGCAAGTCTTCAGAAATCTACAAGTGAAATTAAGAATAAAGTTTAATAGCTGAAAAAAAGTTTGAAAAAATATAATTAACCTTATCTAGTGCATCGCAGCTGGGACCCCAAATTAGGCTCTTGAACGTGGGCAAGTTTTCAGCATTATCCTAAGATTTAAAAATATTATAAGATATAAAAGATTACACATTTAGTTTAAGGTGCCTACCAAATAATGCTGTGCTGTAACCAACTGATGATCATAGAGTATGCAGTTAAAGGAACCATAAACACCATCGTTCAAGTAGTACATGATCGTGTCCAGTTTTCCCGCTGGATTTCGCACCTCCCGCTTGGCATGAATCTTACAGATGAGTGTATAGGCAGCAGCCACAAAGAAACGACCCGGTTCGGCGATAATCTCAACACGTTCATCGGCAAAATGTCTATCCACTGCCTTATTCACAATGTTAGCTATCTGTGATTACATTTTTAAATTAGTTAATTATTTAAATTTTATAATCTTACCTTTTCAAACTTGACATCATCGCTGCCTGGAAAACCACCACCAATATCTAACAGTTTTAGATCGTAGCCCAAGAGTTCGCCAAATTTGAAAATGTTCTTAGCCTTTTTGATCGCACGATCGTAGGCCTCAAATTCACTGCAACCGGAGCCCACATGAAAGCTGGTGCCAGTCACCTGGTGAAGCACATTAATCAAAAAATGAATCCAAACTTGTCCAAATAACTGCTTCAACAGAATATTTTTTGAGATTTTAAAAAGAAAAGGTACTTTTAACAAGCTTTAGAGCTTTAAAGCTAAGGTAGTGTCGTTAAAGGTTAATAAATGTTATGGTAATGAGCTTTCGATTAAGATTGCATGTGCTTTCTAATCAAGTGTTCAAAGCTCTCATGTGCTTTTAAGGCAAACTAATCTCATAAAGCTCCTGTGACTTACCGACAAGTCGAGAGCTTTGGCGAGCAACATCAGCGCCGAGGCATCGATGTCCGCATCGCAACCGAATTTATCACCCAACGGGCACTGAGCTTCCTTTGCCTCGCACTTGAAGCGAACAATCAAGCTGGAAAATAAACGAAAAGATTAAGCAGCGACTCAGCTGATTAGAGAACACATACTTTGAATTGGGATAGTGTTTGTGCAGTTTGTAAATCTCGAATTCATTGTCCACAGTGCCTTTGACCACTTGGTGCTGGCGAGCGTAATCCAGATGACTGACGGGACGACAGGGATTGGCAAAGATGATGCGATCTGGAGAGACATTACAGTCCAACACCTAGAGATAGAAATGATAATTATATGTGATGATGAGAGCAGTCTAACAGAAGGTTTGCAGACCAGCTTCAGTTCATTTTTGGAGGCACAATCGAATCCAACGCCCAGATTGGCCAGAGTTTCTACAATAACGGGATCATCATTGCACTTGACGGCATAGTAGGGCTTGATGCGTGGCAAGTGCTGCTGCCACAGCTGAAACTTGCGCTCCACGGTCGACAGATCACAGATATTCAATGCCTCATCGCAATCCTCCAGCTGCGACTCTGATATAACCTGTCGCACATCGAGCACTTGCTCATAGTAATTGATTTTATTTGTCGACATCGTTTCGTGCACAACGCTCGACGTTTACTGATTAACTAGTCGGTCCCTTGAGTTTGTGATTTTGCCATTGTTAGGAGTATACCCTCTAATTGTAGTGAGCAGAGGTATATTGCAGTTGTTGCAATGTGTGTGACAATGACTCCAAGTTCGGATATCAAAATGTTTTTCAAATTTTTCAACGGAAATCGCAAAAGTTATGGTAAAAATTGTCTTTTATTAAAGTTATTCATTTAACTAAAATGCATCAGTTTCAGATAAATCTAACTATCGTTATGACTGTATTCAGTTTTTAGTAAAAGCAAGCACCCAAATGCAGTAATATTTAAAACCTTAAAGTTTAAAAGCCATTGATACAATTTAAATGCATTTAAATTAAATAGAGGATATCTTATAGTCGGGAATTGGACTATAGCGTTTTTACTTGTTTTCAGTTATCAGTTGAAACATTTTCCGACTAGAAACCGATTCTCAACAGACCTGCGAGGCATTTAAAAATGTAACGTGCGCGTGTCCAGACGACTGTCCATTTGTATTATCTGTGAATGGACGGGGGAGAGGGATGAATCGAATACAATGCGCCTCTAATTAGCGGCAAAAGGTCAAGGGGCGCTTACCTCAACATACGTATGTATATATGTATATAATTAATTGTATTTGCCACATACGTACGTGCCATGGAAATTATTTACAACCTACAATATTTGGGATCGTAAATAATTTTAATGCGTCGAGCATGTAAAATCTAATAAAATGTAAATTTTCACCAAAAGTGAACTTCAAAATGCGCATAATTGACACACTTCACTCAGGGTTACACACACATGTGCATTAATGCATTACAATAAACTGCCCCAGGGCTGGACAATTGGCAATAACCATAAAAGTGCTTATGATGTGCGTGTGAGTGTGTGGGAGGGGGAGGGTTGCCTTTTATTCTTTGGACGGAGGGGTGACACTTGTGCATCGACCGCCCTCTATGGGCAATTATAAATTAAAATCAAACCATTGAAATCGATATCGCAATTGACAATTGTCAGTGTTATCGATCAATTTTTAATTGGACGCCGCTTACACAGACACACACCCTTTGACCAGGTAACGGTAACGGTTAAATAAAAAATTTTTGTCAGCTGTCAAAAGGTTATTGAGCGATTGACAAAAATGCATCAAGTCACGCCGCTGATCGGCAAATTGTGGAAAATCTGAAAACTCATTCCATTCCATTTCCATTTGCAATCAAATATCATTTTGTCTGCCCAGCGCAATTTGCTGCGAGTGTCATCATTCATTCATTCATTCCTTTTATTCATTTATTCGTTCCTCCGCTCTCGCCCAAGTGTGCACTTTCTGAGTGCTCATGTCCTTGCTCTCAGCTCTCAACTCTCGACTTGGCGTCGCACTTCAGTTTGAGTGATGTGACAAATGTGCGTACAAGCCACAAAGTGCTTCAACTGTTTCAGTTCTCGTCGCACTCGAATTTACCGCTCTTAAACTGCTGTAAAACTCGTTTTCAAATTTACACTAAAATGCATTTAAATCATTTGGTAATAAGTTCACCAAATTTAAATGTAAATGTCATTAATTATTCGCTGTCCCTCTTCCTCTGCAACCTCAACCACTTTACATAAAATCTATTTGTAGTGCTTTCAACGTTCCAAATTCTTCTTCCATTCCGAACCGAATTGTTGTTAAAACCTGAAACTGTCACAGTGGCATAACAAATGCCGCCTGTGCTATTTAATTATCAGATGGGGTCAGGTGAAAAGTTCACAGAGCTATTAAAACAACAACACATTTATATACATGTGTGTTTTCTGACTATTGAAATTTATTAGCATTTATTAAGTACCTAGTAATTTTTCAAAATATTTTAAAATTGTTGGATTAAAACGATTAATTTATAATATTTTAAATTAAGAAAAGATTACAAAAATGATTGTTTAGCTCGTTTAAGCTGAATTTGCCTATCAAAACATCTTTTAATATTATACAGAAAAGAGCTTTAGAAGAATTTGCACTTCAGTAATAGAAAAAAATAAATGTTCTCTAAATAGTAAAAAATTAAAGATTTCATTTGAGGGAGTGTTTCACTGGCAATTACAGCATTTTGATTCACAGCAGCAAATTGGCGCCTGGCCATAATAAAATCAGGCTCTTAGAGAACAAAAGAGAGAGAAGCAGTGACTAAAAGAGAGACCAAAAGAAAGAGAGAGAGAGGGAGAGGTAGGGTAAAGCAGTGCTTGAAGGGCAGACAATGGCCACATTACCACATTTCCATACATATTATAGTATTTAGTTTCTCGCTAACGGCACTTACACTCGAGGGTCCACTCGAGTTTTTCACACACACACACGTACGCACACACACATTACATATGCAAAATCTGCGCTCGGAGAATCCGTGAATCGGAGACCCTTTTGGGAGATTTAGCCAAGTTACTGCGCCGGTGCCGACGGAGGCGTCGGGCTCTCAGCTGTGTTTTTGGCTCGCTTTGGCACTTGCAATTCCAGGCATGACTCATGCATGCGGCACCACACAGTCCGCTGTCCTTCGAGTCCTTTGAGTCCAGTTTCTATTTTGTTTTCTCTAATTTCTAAACTCAGTGTTGTTTTGTTAGGCCGACGGAGCTGCAGCAGCCGCAAACAGCAGCAGTTGCCGCAGTCGCAACCGCAGTCGCAATGTCTCAACCATTACAATAACAACAGCAACAATCAGTAGCAACAACAACAACCAGCAACAACAACCCACAACAATAGACAACAACAACAACAAATCGCAACAATAGGCCACAAATTTTCGGCACTGACATGTCCCATTTGCTGAGGCGCACCAAGAAATCCTGTCTCAAGGTGAGTCGTGTGTGGTGCTTTGTTGGGTGGTGCTTCCTGCTTGATTGGGTGGTGCAATCAATAAAAAATCGATGACGGCTTGTGGCGCCGACCCTTCTTGTGTGTGTGTGTGTGTGTGTGTGTGTGGCCAGTGTGGCAACTTGAAATAGGAACTTCGAGTTATTTACGGCACTTGAAAATCACTGCGGGTATTTTAAAAACTATTAACTTTACACTAAAATAAAAAGCCAAAGAGTTGGAGACATTATAACTACTCAAAAAATAAAAAAACTTAAAGAGTTATTTATGGCACGCCTAAGATTTGATATTCTTGCATATGGAATTCCTTACGTTTTTATGAAAAAATAATTATTTATTTGTTTTAAAATATCTTGAAAGCAAACAGTTTTTCATAAAAATTTCAATAATCAAGTGTTTGTTCACTTGACAGCTGCTTATTTGACATATTTCTTACACCGATTTTAATCAAATTTTATCGGAATATATAAAACAATTCCAAAAACTTAATAATAAAGATTAAAAAAAAAACGAAATAATAGTTAAAAGAGAATGTTATAGTGCTCCAATCTGATCAATTCCGAAATAATAAAGGCGGACAGAATAAAGATGGATACATCTGGATATATCTTCCACGCCTCCTGTATTATATTTGCCTATACATTAATTAAATTCATAATCAAATAAGAATACCCTATATTAGGGTATAATAATTGTCGCCTCAACTTTTAATGCGCATCAGCAATAAATATAGAATTTTGCCCTTGTTTTGTTGCAGTTGCTGCGCAAAATTTCCACATCAAAGCAACTGTTTGTGCAGCGCCTGGACGAAGATGAAGAAGATGAGGACGAGACAATGGAGGAGCAGGAACAGAAGGAGCAGCATCAGGTGCAGCAGCAACACTTAGATGTGGCAAACGATAAGCAATATAGCAGCAACAGCAACAACAATCCAGAAACATCCGTCCAATGTTTTGAATATGCCTATGAGGCAGCAATCCTTGAGAAGGAGCATGAGAAGGAGCAGCAGGAACAGGAGCAGGAGCAGGAGGAGCAACTGCAGCAGTCGAAGGAATCGCTTGCTATACAATTTGATTTAATGCATTACAAGGAGAATGTGCGATATTTGCGACACACGCCCTCCAACTCCAGCTTGGATCTGCAATTGGAACAGCAACAGCAGCAACAACAGCTGCAGCAACAGTTGCAGCCACAGCAGCAGCAACAACAGCAACAGTTGCTGATGCCAATGCAACAACAACGTGCCACATGCAGGGTCAGCGTTAACTCCAAGTTCGATGGGAATTATCACAATGTGATCATATTGGAGCAGCCTCCAAATGATGATTATCCCATTGTCAAGTGGGACATCAATGGCAACTCACTGGACGAGGAGCACTTTGATCTGCGGCAACATTGGGATGCCTTCGACAATCGCTGGCGGCAACTGCAATCGTTGCAGGGCAAAAGACTTGGCAGCGCTCATTCCCATTCCCAGTATTCCCATTCCCAGTCCCAGAGATCGAGTCATCATTCCAGCTCCTGCACCCTTGAGACTTGGATCGATGACGCCGAACTGGGATTATGTGATGAATCGCAGTATTTACTGCAAACCAACAACCACAACAACAACAACAGCAACTGTAATCAATGCCTTAAGAGTTTCTGAAAATTTGCAACCAACAAAAAAAATATATATTAGTATTTCCTGAGAAAAACCTCAAAAGAAAATGTAATGAAAATGTCAAGGTAATAATCGGAATTTTCTCTGTGCTCTGTGCTACGTTAGTTTTTAAGAGATCTTTCCATTTTTTGAGAATTATACGGTCGATTTTGAAGCGAATATTGATTTGTGTTTTTTGTAATTCATCAATGAACTTGGGATTATAATCGTCAGATCAATTTTAATATTTTAATATGTTGCTAAAAATAATTATTATTTAAGAAGAATCAGAATTTTCTCTGTAATACTTTTTTGAGAATCATACAGTCGATTTTGAAGCGCGTTGTGAATTGAGTTCTCTTTTATTTCATCACTCAAGTTGGGATTATAATCGCCAGGCAATTTTCATTATTTGAAAATTGGTAACAAAAACCCATTAAAAAAACAACAACCATCCTCTTTCTCGACATGCATTAAATGCACTTCAAACGATTTGGTCTGCGCTTTTTTTCGGCCCAACAAAACAGTGTAGAGCCCGACGGTAGTGCCGAAATACATATAGACGAGACGGTCGCACGACCCGCACGTGCTGAACATGCGTGAGAATCGGAGAACCTTTGGCTTTCCCACGAGCCATTTCTCACTGTCGCGACAATCGCTTGGCTTAAGGGTGAACTACTGCCCTTAAGGGTGAGTTATTGCCCGCTACACGGTGTTCTACTACGCGTCGTACCACAACAACAACAACAACTACATGAACAACATGAACAACAATTGTATGGCTCACCCACTCGGGACTTGTGTCCTTGCAAGTTGCCGAGACTTTTTGTAACCTGAGCGACAGCTTTTTTTGCCGAAGCAAATTAAAACCACTTTTCTTAATTTTTATTTAGCATTTGAAATCGATATCAAGTTGAGTTTGGAGCGCACTCGCTGCATATTAATCATACGCCGCTTATTACCCAGTATTTATTTAAAGAAACTAAGAGGATTTTCTATATATGTATAAGTTTATTTTTTGTGGCAAAGCTTCTACTTTATTGCCCATATTACATTTATTATTTAATGTCTATTCACTACTGTTGGGCCTTTGAAAATTATTGATCTAAAGTAAACAGTTTGTCAATTGAAGCTTAGATGAATTAAAATTGGATTAACTTTAAAATTAGAAAAAAATCAGCTACGCTTATCCGCTTCTACAACTAATTTATTATTATTATGAAAATTTTATTTATTGAGAGCTAGTAGCTAAAAATTTTGTGTTTTTTTTATTAAAAAGTGGTTACATTTTCGAAATTATCGTATTATTTTTGGAGGGTCCTTGGAAACTTCTTTTAAATTCATCAATCACATATT
Organism: Drosophila limbata; assembly: GCA_963924055.1. NCBI lineage: Eukaryota > Metazoa > Arthropoda > Insecta > Diptera > Drosophilidae > Drosophila > Drosophila limbata. The sequence goes on along the minus strand of OZ001355.1, from coordinate 21,526,294 downwards.
TTTCGTCATTGAAAGATAATTATTGGATTTCAGTTCATTTAATTTTTGTTTATTATTAACTAAACTTTAAAAGTTTATTTATTTAAAGCTAATGTTATTTCTAATTATAAAAATTATTCTTTATTATTATAAAGCTATAAAAATGTGCCATAAATAAAATGTGCCAATAAATAATTCAAGTATTATTTGAATTTGATTCAAGATCCACAATATTTATTTCAAGAATTTTTGGCTCATTTTAAGTTAACATTTTAAGCTGAAAACAAATATCGTTTGTAAAATTATTCGAACTATTTCTTAATTCCTTTTTCAACTCATTATGGATTTAAAGTGATTTTCATAAATAAACATTTTTTTAAACCATCATTAATTCTTGACTTAATTTTGAGCCGTTTCAGATAACTGAATAATCTATAGAATTAAACACACAGAATAGAACCTTATATTCAGCTTTCTTCAAATGCTTTAGAAAGAAAAGTTTTCTGTTTTTTCAAGCTTTTAATTTATGAATAAAATATGAAATTGAAAGTATTATTTTGGAGTTCCTCTCGAAACTCCCTAATGAAATCGGGTTATTTTCATAAAAATTATTTAGGGTATACAGAAACTCTGATATTTGTGTTATTTTATAAAGTGGTATATTTTGTAATGACAAGAAAAACACAGAAAAAGATTATTATAACGAATTTTGTTTACACAGCCATTATACCAATACCCTAATTATGAATTTCTGAGAAAAGTGAGAAATCAATTGGCATGTGCAAGAAGATAGAGAAGGTCATAGGTCAGCGCCATTCCAACGCCATTGTGTGGCACCTGCTCCATAACCTTGATGGGAATTCGACCGCTGACCTAGAAACGAGGGTCACACAATTCAAATGAGAGCAAACAAGGAGACGGCCACATGAGGGGCAGGGGCGTGGCAGGCAGGCGGTGCGTGGCGGGGCGGGGGGCAGGCGCCGGCACTTGTTGGAGCCACATGCCGCATGCCGCACACGAGCCGGCGGCAAGGACGACGTTGGTCGCGTGCTCCAGTTTCCAGTTCCTGGCCAATATGCAGCAAGGCAACAAGTCACCAAAATAAAAAGACAAAGCTGTGGCAAGTGGCCGTCGATGCTGCCACAGGCTGTTGCAAGATACACAGATACACAGATACAATCGGCATCGATGACACAAGTTTGTCTAATAGTAATAATCACTGAGGTGCGTTTGCATTTGCATTGCCACAGTGTGTTGCAAGTGAGTGCGAGTGTGTGCGACTCACAGACTTGCCTCCTTGTCGCACTCAGCAGTGGCAAGTTGGCTTCATGTTCATTTGTTGGTCTCTCCGCGAGGCAATGATCGGCCTTTGTGCGGCACAACGGAGTGTTTGCTACCCCCAGCTAGGCGTAGCGTCGTCGTGGCACGCGTTGGCCCACAACAACAACAACACGACTAAAAAGGGGGTGGTTGCTGCTGCATCTTATTGGACCGCTGCCTCTGCTGCCTGTGGCAACAGCTACGGCAACGGCAACGGCAACGGCCAAAGGGGTTGAGAGGTTGGACAAACGGCGGCCAGAACAGAACGTCCGCTTGGCGTGTGCTTCGAAATCAGTCGAACGTCGTTCGCGCACACGATAAGTCACGTGCTCTCTCCAGATCGCAGCGCAGCAAGTTCAACATTTTGTGGCAAGTTCTGTGATAACAGCAAGAGCCGAACTAACACACAAAATACAAAATTTACAACTATAATTGGCAATTGCAAACACAAGTGAAATCAACTTTAATAAACTACAAACTCTATGTGAAATTTATAATTTTATCTAAATAAAAATTAAATGTTTAAAGAAGAATAAAAGTTACACCAAATAAAATTAAAAATACAAACAAGTAAATACTTATCAAGCAAAAAGTTTAAGTCGAACTAAAAATACAAATTTAACAATTAATTTTAATAAACAAAAATTTTAAAACAAATAACGCATAAATATTTATATAAAGAAAAAATAAAATAAATAATAACTACAGAATTTTTATAAATAAAATATAATATTTTTGAAATCTAAGAAATTTATAAAAGTAAACAAATAAACAACCTGCAAATGGAGCACAACATGCACGTGCAACATGCGCCGCCATTGCATCATTGGGGCTACGGCGCTGCCACCGCGGTAGCAGCGATGCCGGCAGCGGTGCCGCAAGGTCATTGGGTGCCGCCGCCGCAGAGTCACAGCCATCAGAGCCATCACAGTCATCAGAGCCATCATTCGCACAACAGTCTGAAGCGGGCGCTCTCCGAGAGCGATTGTGATGAGCTCTACTCGGAGGAATCATCCAAGGAACAGTGCGTATACTTAATGCTGCTTAAATGGAAGAATCTCTTTTTATTAAATTGCATTTGACTTCTTCTTTAGAATCTCTCCAAGTGAGCCGGGCAGCTGTCAACTGATGAGTCGCAAGAAGCGTCGTGGCGTCATCGAGAAGAAACGTCGCGATCGCATCAATTCTTCGCTGACGGAACTCAAGCGTCTGGTTCCCTCGGCTTACGAGAAGCAAGGATCCGCCAAGCTGGAAAAGGCCGAGATTCTCCAGCTGACGGTCGAGCATCTGAAGAGTCTGCAATCGAAAAGTAAGTGAATCTTCTGTAGAATTATCGACAAAAGCTAATCGATTTAGGATTGCACATTATCGGTATTTGATTAAGATAGAAGATGTAATGAAAGTTTATAAAGATTAAAATTATAATGATTTAAAAGTTTTAATGGTAAAAAGCATAAGAAGAAACCCATTTGATTTTATATAACATTATAAAAACACTGGGATCAATTTTTTTGAGAGTAGGCCCCAAATTTTAATTGATTACAGGCTATTAAAATGACAGTAAAATCTATGACTAGAGATTTTTTGATTAATTTTCATATTTATGTACGAAAAATAGTTTAATAGATTGTTTGCGAACTCCCTAATTTATAAATTATACTTCTGTTCTATTGATACATAATGTATTCAACACTTATTAAGGGGATTCCGGAAAACAGTTTTTGGATTGGTTTAGATTAGTTTTAGATTTCTCCATACAAAATTTTCAGTGTGTCCAGAGCAAATCAGGGAAAAATCAGGGCACACTGAAAATTTTGTATGGAGAAATCTAAAACTAATCTAAACCAAATCAAAACTTTTTTCCAGAATCCCTTTATTATTTTATATTATTTGAAATTCAAATGAAGAAAAGATATTTGAGAATAATTTTCCAATATGTTGTTCAAGTTTAAGATTTCATGGAATACAAAGAGTTTCACAAACTTCTTTAATTTAGAATTTGAAATTTTGATTACTATCCTTTTTTTAAATGAAAAACAATATGGTTTTCGAAAAGAAAGAATTTAAATTGTTTTTCTAGCTATACTTTGAAAAAATAAAAATATCCTGAGCCACCTAATTTTTCCCTTGAGAAACTGATCCTAGATTAATTTGCACCAAATATGTGTCGCATTACAATAAAGCTGGATAAACAATGTTTAACCTGTTGGCTCAAGGGCTGGGAAAAATGCACGAGCAATTGTTATGAATAGGGGAAAATCGACGGCCGAGAGAATTTCGAATCTCGGCACTTCCCACGCTGTTGCCTCGGCTTTGTTGCAAGTTGCAAGCGATAATTTACCACCATTGAGCATTCACCCACCACCCGCTTTTCACAACAAGGCGAGGTACCACCCATTCCCCTGCCTCTTTCCATAGTGAATTCAGTGATGGGACAAGGGTAGTTTTTTATTTTAATCGGTTGAACGCGTGGGAACTGCGAGTATTTTTAATGTTATTTGAATTGTTATTGACTTTTGGCTTTTTCCACAATTTGTCTCTCATTGCAGCATTGGACTCGTTGAACTATGATCCGCAACGCGTTGCCATGGACTACCATATCATTGGATTCCGGGAATGCGCCGCTGAGGTTGCCCGTTACCTCGTCACGATCGAGGGCATGGATATCCAGGATCCATTGCGGCTGCGCTTGATGTCACATCTGCAGTATTTCTCCCAGCAACGCGAGATCTCGGCCAGCGGCGGCTATCAGCCCAACTGTGCGGCCACGCCCTATCAGGGCTACGCCCCCGCCGGCAGTGCCAGCTCCTATGTGCCCAGCAGCAGCAGCAGCTCATACATGAATCATCCCTCGCCCCATCATGTCAGTCGCTCCAGCGTCGTGTCGACAACAAGTGGAGCTGGCGCTGGAGTTGCCGCTGAAGCTATACCAAGTGTCATAGGTCCGCTCGAGCCACGTGCTGAGGCAACAACGCAACAGCAACAGCAGCAACAACAACAGCAGCAGCAACAACAGCAGCAGCAACAACAGCAACAGCAACCTCAACAGGCAGCACAACAACAACAGCAACAACAACACTACACTACACAAGAACACACTGTGCACGCCGAACAACCTCAACAGCAACAACAACAACAGTCCCAACAGATTCCCACCTACATTGATTTGACCAACAGTCACCGCAACAACAACGAGGTGCCAGCAATCACCGCCGAGAGTCTCAGCTACAGCTCAGCTCCTCATCCCCATCCTCATCCATCGTATCCCGTCAGCGGCGGCACTCAGGATTATAACGCCAGTGCCCTGCAATATGCGACTGCGAATGGCGCCAAGCCCTACAGACCCTGGGGCGCTGAAATGGCCTACTAAAGGGTATCATCAAGTACATGCACATATTGAAACAGTTCAGCAACAACAACAACGGCATCAAGTGAAGTGAAGCTCAACCCAGTTCTAGTCAGATCAAAGCCGACCATTTGTGATAGTCCTAAGTTCTCTTAATTGTATATAGCTTAAGTTTGTAGTGTAAGTCGAAACTTGATCGAAACTTTTTAAAAATTATACATCTCTGATATTTTATATGTATTTTTGTAAATAAAGCGAATTTTTAAAACAAAAACATGAATTAAATGCTAAAAATAGAAATTCCTCTGTTTAAAATTTGATATTTTGGGGCAAAAAACTAAAAGAATCAAATTTATAAAAGTTGAAGGCATTAAAATTAGAGACATTCCGCTTGAAAATCTGTTCAGTTTTGGAAAATTATGAAAGTTTGAATTTGGTCACAAGTTTGAGCAAATTTTTGTACATTTTGACATGATTTAAAAAAAAAAAACTGTCTCAGAATCCTTTTTAAAGTGTTGTTGATCAAAATGGCAACACGCATCAAAATATGTTCTGTTTTGGCAAAGTTACGAAAGTTTGAATGTGATTTGATATTCGACCTAAAAACTTACTAGTTAAAATTTTCGCTTTTATTTTGAATTTTTATTTACATATATTAATTTTAAAGCTTTTTTTCGGAAAACTTGATATATTGGTATTATTTAGACATTTAGCGACAACTCGATTCATGTTTTGTCGATTCTTAGATTTCTATATTAAAATCGATTTGCTGTTTGGAGTTGCATCACTATTTTGTACTGTAAATTAGAGTTACCAAACAGTTTTAAATTCTTATATACTCTGTTTAAAACACTTTAATTTATTTTCAAATCAAAATTCTCATTATTGCTAAAATATGAATTTTAGGTACACACCAAAAATGATGTTATAAGGAAGTTTTGATGCTTACAGCATTAGTTGTTTCATTATCTGTTCAAATACGAGTGTGTATGCAAATCTTTTGTTTCAGACTCATTGAACTGGAAAACATAATCGCGACTAATAAGCTGTGGCCACTGTGCGCGACCCAAAGCTACCGCTGACCACCTTCCACCTTCCAACTTCAACTGACCAATGACCACCGATCAGTGACCAGTGGTCAACGATTTAAACCCCTTGTTTACGTTGTTTTTGGGGGTATGTATTTTACTTTTATGAAATTTGCATATTGACAAAGCGTTAACTAAAACACAGAACAAACCCAAATGAATTAGTTAAGCCGACGGTTGCTGCATTCTCTGAACATAATTAGAAACAGGCTACAAGATGCAAAGGGTAACAAACCTCCCCACCACCCAACCCCTAAGTAGTAACTACGAGCTCAAAACCACAAATGACAATTTTCCAACTGAATTGTGTGGAAAAGGAACAAGAAAACATTACCTGAAACTTGAAAAAAAGCGGAGAACCTTTTAAAATACAATTCATTTATTTATTTATTTATTGTCAGGCTAAAAGCAGACGACACAACAATTAATTTAAAAATATTATAATATATTTAAAACATAAAATAAATTAAAATTATAAAATGAAAAAACAATATTGCATTTATTTAGTTATTATAATTCAATTAAAGAATCTTAAATGAAAATATTACATTTTTTAAAATAATTAAATCAAATTAGTTTTAATCAAATGACAAATGCCAAAGGAATTCAAAGCTACCATTGAAAATGGTGTCCCAAATATTTATGGGAATTAAACGTAAACGTTTCCGTATCAACATACAAGTTGTGATTATAACAACCCCTAAAGGAGAAGCCCTATACCATGCTCAACATTATCATGCTTCCACATTGAAATGAAACAATCTTTTGCGCATTAATTTAACTTTGCCGGTTAAACATAAATGTTTTCAATATTTACGGCGTTACCAGGGCTGAAAAGAGAGCACTACGAATGGGATGATGTGATGAGAGACTTTTGGGCTTTGACTTCCCACGCATGGCAAAGGGAAATGGAAAATACCACCCCAAAGAATTGTATTAAAAAGTCCGTGCTTCAATTGTGTTCACTGAGGGGTGTCCCAGAGATCATCATAGTCAACACCATCACGTAATATACACGTCAAAACTTCCAATTAGAGACAATCATTCGGCTACGGGACAGAAACTTACTCATATCATATACTATACATATGCTCTGCAGGGTGGTTTCCTCCAGTCAAGAGATTTGCGTACAAAAACACAGGCACAACCAGAAATTGTTTTCATTTCTTGGATTACATTCGGACCACGAACACAACGGCAAATGGAACTCAGCTGTGGGAAAAGGGTGCACTTCACATATGGATATGAAGTTGGAAGTTGGACCTGCTTGAATGGTTTATTTTTATTGCGGTTTCATTCGATTCAATTAAGCGGAATATTATGTGATTTTTTGAATGGATTTTCGTGTTAAACCTGGCAGAAATTTCCATAATCGAATTTTTGGCACTTGTTTTTGCCGACATTTGCATCGTCTATTTATCACAATATTGGGAACAGCAGCTGCCCAAATTCTGCATATGTGAAACCAAAATTAAGTGTCCTTTTTGTGTCGATTTATATGGTGCATGACGTAAACGCATCGTTGACTCTTTGTGCATTTGCCTAATCGTTATTGATGCACAATAACATTACAATACAATACAATACAATACACAATACATTACACAATGCAATACAATAACATTTCTTTTTTCATTTTAATAAAGTGCAGCAGAATTTGATAATTAAGGTTGCATTTTTAATTATTTCCTTTGCAGTATTTTTCAGCCGCAAAAGGGTATTATTTTTAAGTTTGTCTCGTTATTTTTATTTGCTTTTGTCTTATTTAAACTGCTTTTTATTTAATTTTTCAAGCACTTTTACACTTAAGATAGATTTTAAGGAATTAAATATACATATTTAATAATAAAATATTAACATAATCATAAAAATCAATTTTAGTAAAGAAACCAAAAGAACTTCTCAAAATGTGTCACAAAAACACAAAGTGTGGCAACTCTGAAATATTCGAAATAATTCTCAATGCCGCATTTGCTCTTAACGAACACATGTAAACGCCCACACACACAAACTGCAATACAAATGATCACATGAATTCGATAGTCAGCTGATAAAGATAAAGATCACACAACGCATGCATCAACAACTTGGAGAAGAGCGCACAATGGAAAAAGTCGCACATGTTGCCGAGATTAATTTAAATTTAAAAATATAAAATAGCGCCAAAACTGCTTTGTTGTCGATTACTAAGATACTAGCAAGGTATCGACACTTTGCAGTTTGTTTTGCTCTCCATATTCGCACAGATGGGAGCCACATACACACACATACAATATATGTTGCATCAGCTTTTTGGTGTTATTTTGTTACGCTAGATTAGAAAAATGACCCACTGTGCAACGACGTGCACGTTGAGAGCATTTCGATAGTATTGTTTGGTTATCGCTGTAAACGAGCACGAAAATTGTTTTGATTTTTTTTTTTTTAGTGTTTGTTGAAATTTAAAATCATAAATGTAATTTCATTTGCTGGTTATAATACATTTAAATATTGTAAATTAAACGACACGCGTGTATTTCGACAGCAAAGAAATAAAAGTCCCACTGTGATGTAATGCAGCTTGCAACTTGTGGCGAGTTTAATAAATAAAATACCAAAAATATGTGAAGTTCTGTTGCGCGGTCAATACAAATGTGGGCCAAGAGTCTGGCGACAAGGTTGATGCTGGGCCAGGGAGTCATCAAAATGTGCACCCGATGCAGCTGCACAAGGCGTAAGAGCAACACAATGGATACATTGTTATTATCATTATTTTTAGCTTATCATTTTAATTTATTTTTAACAAATTTACACATACACACACACAGTTAATGCCAAGGCACCTGGTTGCCAATGGTGCCCTTCTTGTAGAACTTGGCAGTTGCCGAGGCTGTTGTAGCCAGCGTCGGTGTAGTCGGATTGGGTTCGTAGGTGGGTCCACTTCCCTCGGCCTTTAAGACGGCCGCGCATTTCCATTGCCTTGTGTAGTTCATGCGCCAGATTCGAACGCAGCCATCGTCGCCGGTCGAGATGAGCATGGTGGCCAGCATGTTCCAGCAGACGCGCCAAACGGGACAATTGTGCTCGCTAAACTTGAGCGTCTGCAAGTCCAATTTCGATTTGCCCGTCGCATCTCTGCAAGATCGTTTCAAACCATTAATTTACATGAATAATTGCATAACAGATTCCCCACTTACGTCACGCCGCGTATGTTGACAATGTAGAGATCCTTGCTAGCAACGGCAAGCATGTGGAAGGTGCGACCGGCATTTGGTGCAAAGGCGACATCTGTCACCGGATCGGTGATATCATTGACAGTCTCAATTTTGACACACTTTCGGGCATTTTCGCTGTAGTCGAAGAGGAACACTTTGCCCGTGGGCGTGGCAGATTCATCGCTGCCGGCCTGTAAAGCAATTTTAATTTAATTTTATTCCGACTACTTTATCAAATGGCAAATCAACTCACTGCCAGCAGCTGCGTCACCATATAAGTTGAGGTATTCCATGACAGGCAGCTGAGTGACAATTTATTGGCAATCTCATGCTGCACTGGCCACTGGGACAAGTTCATAATGTCGGGCGCCTCGTAGATGCGTATGATGCCATCGGCCGAGGCTGTGGCCAAGAGCAGGCCCAGATATTTGGGTGCGAATTCCACATCTGTGACACTGGTGCGCGAGTCCACCAGCGTTGTGCGTCGCACCCAGCGACGGGTTGGCGCATTTGTCGTGGACACCTTGTCACCCATGACCTCCTCCCAAACCGATGCGGTGCGATCGAAGGAGCAGGTGGCAATGACCTGGCCGAACTCGGGATTCGCCCACGAGACGCGCCATATGGAGCCCGAGTGCGCTTTCCAGCTGCTCGTTACCGCCCATTTGCCCTGCTCGTCCTCGTCCCATATCTGAAATTTATTTGGCAATTTTATTTCTACTGTAACTCAGCAAGCGACTCCACAAATTTTATTTACCTTTACAGTCTGATCACTGGAGCAGGTGGCCATGCGGCGACCATAATAATCAAACACTACGTCGTGTATAACATCTTTGTGGTCCGCAATGATTGGCTCAACATCGAACATGTTTATTTTCTTTAATTTTATTGTAACAAACAAAAAAAACGCGGCTTTATGCAGCAAATGTTGCCAAATGTTGTTGCCGACTGCAAGCGCAGCCAACTCGTTGTCCGCAAACTAGGTTAGCAGCCCCTGAGGCCGTTTTACAACACTTGTTGCCGCTATCGGAAATGCAATTATCGGCAATCGATATCGGTCGCTGCCTGAAGAGAATCGGATTCATATTTACGCGTATAAAACCACTGATAAAGTTATAAACAATAGCAAAATATGTTTACCAACATAACTGTCACATACATTAAGAGCTAAAAAAGTGCAGTGCGCAATATGACTATTGAATTGAGCTAAGAACGTGCTGCAAATAGAAAAACAAACCGAAGTGAAACCCACCCACAACAGCCACAACCCAATTGGACAACAATATTTTAGTGGCCGGGCAAAAACAGTTATAGAAAACAAAATTGCTAACAAAAAGAGACGTGCAAAGCGCAATACAATGGAGAAAAGTAAGTCAATGACCAGCCAAGGTGTTAATCTAAGCACCAAGTACACAATTAATGTGCGATTAGTGACTTTTCATAAATAATTATGCACATTTGTTAATGCATATCTAGGGGCAAAGCACGGGTTATTCACCTCATGAGCAACGAACAACTTGCATAAATCAGCATTCAAATAACTGTAAATTGGTGAATGTGTACATTAATTTGTTAATTCAATTCATTTTACACTTGAACAGCATAATTCTTTCAATATGTTTGCTCTCTTGGCCTCTCTGTGCGCGCTCTCTTTCGCTCACCGCTTGGGCTGACCTTGATTTCTATTGGACTCGCATATCGCGCGATGTCCGCATGATACCGTGTGTGTGAGCGTGTGTATATGTACATGTAATGCTCATGTATGATGCTGTTGGTGTGTGTTTCGGTCGAATTGTTGTGGGTGGTTTTCAGTATAAATTCTCTGAAAAAGCAGTCACAACGAGCCGGCTTCAATTACTTAATAGTTAATTTGTATGTATGCAAGCGTGTTAGTGTTAGTGTATCTGTAATTCCAGATGGAGCTTGGAACCACGCTTGGTTTATTAATGACGCCGCGTCTTAGATTCCACGCTGATAAGAAACTGCAGGCGTCTCAAGTATAACGGCACACGCGTCTGATGCTTGCGCCCAGTGATAATCCAGAAGATGGCCACGCGCCAAACGCGATGTGAGGTTGATTTGAATGTGGTGTGTTCAAGCAGCTAAAAAGTTTCCGTAGACACTGATAAGAATTATGGTACTCGAAGGCAAATTGGTAATAGCGTATTTTCGTTACCACTTACCAAAAATAAACACATGTTAATTTATAAAAAAAAAAAAAAAAAGAAAAGTATTAATCATAGCCGGCTTATTTCGACTTGCATATGAATTGTGCTTGCTCACAAAAAAATCGAAAGATGTTTATGCCTTATCAGCTGACTGCGGCCGGCGTTCTGACTGGAAAGTCGGAAAGACTTTTATGACTTTAAAAAAACCTCTGGTGACTTTAAAGCAAAATTAAATTGATGCCTTAGCAATGTAGATTTGCGTGTTCTGTTCGTGGGCAGCGTTTGTTTTTAATTTGATTACACACACACACACAAAGAACCATGCGAATCTCAATCACAAGATAATCAATTTTTTTTTTGTCTCTATCAAGTCATTTGCAATCAGTTTTCTCTGTTGCTGACGTGCAGCGCCAAGTGCAATTTGGGTTTGTTGTTATTGTTGTTGTTGCTGTTATTGTTGTTGTAGTTGCTGCAGTTTCCTTGATTGCGTTCGTGTCGTAACCCTGAATGATGTCCAGCAAGTGCATCATCAATGTCAAGCAATAAAGATTAACTTTAAGTTACGCAACAACAACAACAGCCTTGACATTGAAAAAGGTGCAGCAAAAGTGTATGTATGTATGTGTGTGTGACATGCAGAGAGCGCAGTGAGAGCAATATGTTATCGATTTATTTATCAAATGTTATCGAAGCTTACGCGCCAAGCCACAAATAAAACATATGAAGCATAAAAATAAAAATAGTTAAAAGCAAACAGCAAAGAGTACAACTGTAAATAAATAAATAAATCGCTGTTGCTTGCAGCTTTTTTTTTTTTTTGTTTTTGAGTGCAGTCAGCAATGTGTTACGGGCCCAGCAGCTGCCTCGACCTGCAAAGCCCTCTGAGCAATTAACATACGAACACAACAACCTAAGCATAAGCTCACACATACACGAACACACACACACAAACACCTGCTGCTGCTGTCGACGCAGACAATTTGGGCAAGCACAAGCAGTTGATTATTGATAGTGACAGCGACGTCGCGTCGGCAGCAGTGGCGACAGCGATAGTGTGCGACGCTTTGTGGAATCGCCTCTGTTGCTGTTGACCAGTCGCATTCCAATCGTCGGTCAATCTAGAAGCAATCGTGCGCAAACTTGTTGCTTCTCGCTGCGTGGCGCGCGCTTTAAACATAAGCAGAAAAACTAAATGCAATTAATTGCCAAATAAACGAAAGCAAGCGTGGTAAAAATCTAAATATTAAAAAAAAAAACGTTATGTTAACAGATTACAAATTAATTTGAACAGGTTGCGTATTTCTTATCGGCAGCTCAAGAAGTTATCATATTTCTAATAAATTCCTCAAATTCATTAATATCTGTGGATAAATAGTAATTCAATTGCCTAATTGATAATTACTCAAGAAATCGGATTAGATTACATAATAAAACGAGCTACACATATCAATACATATATTTGTATGTTTCTGGGTCTTGTGTCTTTGAAAACTCACACCATGGCACACTTACACACACATATTGTAATGGTTAAATCGTTGACCTCTTCCTATATGCAAAGCTAATTTGCATGCCCACAAAGCTCTACCTGTCGTAGTCGTAGTATTATTCAAGTCTTATTTCTTATTTTTCCCCTCTGTTATTGGTGTAAATTTAAGATATGCGCAGTACTTTGTACCCTCGTTCCGGCCCAAAACTGAATTTTATTTTCGTATACTCTTTTACAGTGGGCATAAAAGGGCTTCATAAAGTTTATGATTTGTTATGTAATAAAAGCACCGAAGGACGTGTAAGTTTCCCATAGTGTCTTCGTAAAAAAGGATTTCTTAAAATTTTAATTTAGTTAATTTTTTGTATTATCGACATTATCAGTTGGGAACTTCTAATTGCACAAATGTTAACATAATAGAAAAAAAAAAATATAAAATACGTAAATTGTTCAAGTTCATCAAGATTCTCCGAATGTATTTAAAACTTTTTACACTTTAAACTGTTTTTTTCTCCGTTTTTGGACATATTTTTCCAATATTTAAAATGCACATTTGTGTGAAATCGTACTAAAATCAATTAGTAATAGATTTAATCAAATTTGTGGAGAAAAAAAGGGGAATTACACACTTGGAAACAAAATGGACATCGAAAGCTATCGAGTCTTCATACATATTCATCTAATTAAATGGTTTCTAAGTTGTTTCGTCATTGAACTCATACAAAGTAATGTTGGGATCATAAAGGTTTTTTGAAGTACAAAATCAAAATTTGATGAGATTGTTATAAAACAATCTTAAGACCTCTTATGTAAGGTCAGTACGGTGTTACTGAAGATGATAAGCGTCTCAGCTAAATAATTATTATTTATTTATAGTAAATGATCTTTAGATTGTGCCCACTGCAAGAGTATCAAAGATTCGTGTAGACAAATTTAAATTTAAAATGTGTTTTGGTCTTCGTTTTCTTCATTGATTTTCAAACATTTTGAAACTAGTTTATCGGTAATTATGCATTTAAGTTCGCTTTGGCATACAAAATCGTGGTTAATCGTTATTGATATGCTACTTAGTTAAAGATTAACCTTTTGAACTCACTTGCCCTGCTGCCCTCTATATAAGTAATGCTTTGTGTATAAATATATGTATTTTATTCAAACTTGAAATCAATGCGAAATTGCAGCTTTAATTTGGATGTAGCCATCGATGCTCATCGCATTGTTAATCATTCTGGCGATTATAGCATTCCTATTGAGTTTGCTCTTTGGTCGCAAAAGCGGCCTCGTCAGACCAAATCAAAACCAAGACCAAGAATTCCCGACTAACAACAACAACAACCAAAACAACAATAACACCATCAACAGTAAGAATCGTGAACGTTTATAAACTTTATTTAACTACATATACTTAATTTGTAAAGGTTCGGGAAATTCTATTACCAAGCGAAACTAGTTTTATTTTGTACAAATGCTAATTAATTAATTGGTTTGTTGTTTATTTCTTTTTATTATTACCTTTGATGTCTAGACAACTCCAGTGTTATTGCGGCTACAGCAACAACATCGTCAGCGATAAGTACAACCAAAACTAGCTCGGATCTGCAACAACAACAACTACAACCGCAGCAACGTTATCCAAAGTCGTGCATTAAAAAAGTGAAATTCTCAAGTGAGAGCCTTAAATCATCATCGGAAGTTGATGGCCTCTGTGAGCAATTAAAGGATAACGTTTTAACCGATTTGAGCCATTTTAATATTAACAACAATAACAACAACAATAATATTGATATCAAATACAACAACAAAATGAGCGAACAGGAGGCAACAACAACAACAACAGCGGAAACATCTGAAGCCACGACCACAGATGGTGAACGTCCCAGTTTTTTGGTAAGTTTTCGATGTTCATAAAAAATAAATGAAAATAATTGATGTAATCAATTGCCGCAGGTGGGTGACGAAATCGATGAGAAGGAGGCCATCGAAGCCGGTGAAGCTGGCGATGAATTCCCGCAGAAAATGCAAAGCGATGTTCGTCAAAATGGCGACATTACGGAGCGACGCAAGCGCCTGAGGTTAGTACTCAACACTAACAGCCATAACGTATTTAACTACGTCATTGTTATGATTGTTGCTGATGCCAAACAAATCACGCGAGTTTCACGGAAAGAGATGGCAATATATAAAATATGAAAACAACGTGCCACGGCTTGAATAGCGGCAAAAGGCAAAAAGCTTTTATCATCCAAAAGCTTACGCTCTCTTGTAAGAGAGCAAAGCAATTGCGAGAGCGAGAGTGCACAGAGCACAAAAGCTGCTTTTGACAGACGGCAGGTGGCTGCGGCTGCACTGTGGGAACTGTTGAGTTCTTGTTTATTTTCATTCATAACAACAAATGAAGCCGCTGTCAACAGAGGTCAACTCTCTTATGTCGCAACGCTTTCTCTCTCCCACTATATCGTCACTCTGTTGAGTTTACTCTCCCAAGCAAGTGTGTCGTATGAGTAACGACGTCATCACGCCATGGACGCCATGGTCGTCTCAAGCTGCTGCTGTTGTTGCCGCTGTTGTTGCTGCCAGTTTTAAAGCATTTGCCGTGCCTATCGGACGTTATAGCGTTAAGCTCTTTGCCGATATCATTTCTCGCGTGTGATTTTTAGCTTTTCTGACCTGCTGGCATTAGTTTTTATTAGTTTTTTAGTCGCTTTTTCATTGTATTTACAACGGTGAAAGTCGTGTTACAGCTAACACAAAATTCATATTGATTATTGGATATATATTTTTTTTTATCTATGTGCTTGCATAATCATATGAATTAGTTAGTTCGTACTAAAATAAGTCGTAGTTTATACAGTAAACACAACTTCAACTTTGGACTTGTGAATGATCTTGGCCTTAATTGCATTGGTCAGAATGCTAAAGCGTCGAGCCAGCAAACGTTTTGTACTTGTTGAATCCGGCGAGGAGCCACAATCATCTGGAATGGCCAATTCCAATGACAATGGCCCAATTATAATACCCCAAATTGTGGCCATTGATCAGTGCAATTACGATGATACCAACTACAACAGCAGCAACAGCAACAGCAGCGACAACAACAATGAGATTAACAATGCGTCATCGGCAGCGACGTCGCTGCTCAGCGTACAAACCGCCGGCACATTAAAGTAAATCAACGCATACGAATTTTTGTTTAATTAACTTGCGCATAATTATTTTTATAGCAAGTAAATAATTCACTTACAAATGCAAAGAGCGTCCTCTATTGGCGCTCTCTGTGGGGATGTGTGTGTGTGTGTGATTTATACAAATGCAAAAAGCGTCCTCTATTGGCGCTCTTTGTGTGTGCGAATGAGAGCGTAAAGTAAACAATGTAAAAGCTCCAAAGTCGAATTTTTACTTAACCGGTTTACCAAAAAAACAAATACAGTATGTCAACTAATTGTTTTGACAAGATAAAACTACAAATATGCATGAAAAAAAAACTATTTTTAGAATTGTTGTTTATTATAGTTACTATGGTTCTTGGAACAAATGAAAAACAATAATGAAAGAAATTGGGCTTAACTATTTTTCTTATTTGTCAAAACAATATCTTGAGCTACTGTAAGTAAGCTGCTTCTTACTACCTGCCTCTGTCTCGCTCTCGCTCGCTTATATAACATTGACCCAGACAAAGGAGCGTATTTAGAGCACGCATGTTAAATGACCTCAGCGTGCGGTGGAAGGGGGATGTTAAAGGTGATGACACCTGATGTTAGTTAATTAAGCAATTGCATTTACATATATCACTATTTATTGATATCACTATGATTTGCAGGCCCAGCATGTCCCGCGGCACGGGACTCGGCCAGGAGCGGGATCAATATCGGGACTTTCATATTGCCACCACGGAGGAGTTCGTGAAGCGCTTCGGCGGCACCCGAGTGATAAACCGCGTGCTCATTGCCAACAATGGCATTGCGGCGGTCAAGTGCATGCGTTCCATCCGTCGTTGGTCCTACGAGATGTTCAAGAATGAACGCGCCGTCCGTTTTGTGGTTATGGTGACGCCCGAGGATCTGAAGGCCAATGCCGAGTACATTAAAATGGCCGATCATTATGTGCCTGTTCCCGGTGGATCGAACAACAACAACTATGCCAATGTTGAGCTCATTGTCGACATCGCACTTCGCACTCAAGTGCAGGTAAGTTTTTTATTTATTTTTTTTTAGTTTTTAAGTATTTTTCATCATTTTCAATCTTCACACATCGTACGATTATTGTTTACACGTGCGATACTCGAAAATCGAAAGCCCAACCTCGTTCGATACCCTCCTCCAATAAGAACGCTCTACCTATGTGTGTGTGAGTGTGCGTGAAAGAGAGAGTGCGCGTTTGAGTGTGTTTGTGCGAATCTTCTCTAATTACACTGTACAGCATTCTTAGTTTTTTTATTTATAAAAATTGATCTTTTGAGCTTGACCAGCAGAAATCAATAATTTTCTCTCACTTCCTCCCATTTTCTCGCGCTCTCTCTATTTCCTATAGAGTCTCTTAATTTTGTTATAAAACAAGTTCCTAAGTATTTCAAGCTTATTACAAAGGTCTTACCTTTTAATACGACTTTGGAGCACTTAAAATTAATACAACTAATTGCTCTGCTTATTGTTTGCAAAGGAAAGTGTGCAATCCCTTGTGGTAAAATAATAATTAACTCATTACCTCTCATAATATATTCAGTAAATAATGCTCAGAATTGACTTTTTTGACCTTTAGAGCTAAAAACGTCATCGATTTTGTAAATAAATTCCCAAAATTGGTAACTAAGGTCAAGTACAGTGATTAATTAAACACGGGCAAGGCCGGACAATATAATATATATACATATATTATATATGTAACTTAACTTTGTGTTTATACAAATCAGAAATATCTATAATAGATATAAAATATGATATTATAGATATCTATATGTTGAACTTAAAATCAGGCCTGTTCCGATTTTCGCTTTCAGCAAGATTTTTCAGAACTGTTTTTTTAACCTGCTCTAATATAATTTTGGCAAAGATCTGTGGAAAGATTTCACTTTGAGTTGATTAATTTAAGTCCGATAAAGTGAAAAACAACGTGAACAGATATATTTCACTATATTCTAAATTATTATAGGAATACATGTCTTTGGAAAGTTTCCCATAAATTTTTGCCCATTTTTGCATCCACTTTAAATTTATTGAAAAGAGATTTCGAATATATATCGAGTGCATATTTCTGTATGAAACCATGTAATATTTATCGTTCAATTTCCAATTAAATTTCAAGTTTCGAATATTTCTACAATTTCACTCTTTTATTGAAATATTTCTGAATTATATCGAATAGCTATATATGAAATTCCTCTTATTCCAAATCCTACATCTATTTTAGGCTGTCTGGGCGGGTTGGGGTCATGCCTCTGAGAACCCAAAGCTGCCGGAGCTGCTGCACAAGGAGGGACTCGTGTTCCTGGGTCCGCCCGAGCGCGCCATGTGGGCGTTGGGTGACAAGGTGGCCTCCTCGATTGTGGCCCAAACGGCGGAGATACCAACGTTGCCGTGGTCTGGCTCCGATTTGAAGGCGCAGTACAGTGGCAAGAAGATTAAGATATCCAGTGAACTCTTTGGACGCGGCTGTGTCAACAATGCGGAACAGGGACTAGCTGCGGTCGCCAAGATTGGTAAGCACTTAAGGATTTAGACTATTATTATTTGTATATTAATATGAATGATATTGCCGGCCAGGTTTCCCTGTGATGATCAAGGCCTCGGAGGGAGGCGGTGGCAAGGGAATCCGTCGCGTGGACACGGCGGAGGAGTTTCCCGCTCTGTTCCGGCAGGTGCAGGCCGAGGTGCCCGGCTCGCCCATCTTTGTGATGAAGCTGGCGAGTGGAGCACGCCACTTGGAGGTGCAACTGCTGGCGGATCAGTATGGCAATGCCATCAGTTTGTTTGGACGCGATTGCTCCATTCAGCGGCGTCATCAGAAGATCATTGAGGAGGCGCCCGCAATTGTGGCACAGCCCGAGGTCTTTGAGGACATGGAGAAGGCTGCAGTGCGTCTGGCCAAGATGGTGGGCTATGTGAGTGCCGGCACCGTGGAGTATCTGTATGACCAGGAGGGCAACTACTTCTTCCTCGAGCTGAATCCACGTCTTCAGGTGGAGCATCCTTGCACGGAAATGGTTGCCGATGTCAATCTGCCCGCCTGTCAGCTCCAGATTGGCATGGGCATCCCCCTGTATCGCCTCAAGGATATTCGTCTGTTGTATGGGGAATCCCCTTGGGGCACAACCGTCATTGACTTTGAGAATCCACCGAATAAGCCGCGTCCATCTGGTCATGTTATTGCCGCCCGCATCACCTCGGAGAATCCCGACGAGGGATTCAAGCCCAGCTCGGGCACCGTCCAGGAGCTCAACTTCCGGTCCAGCAAGAATGTCTGGGGCTACTTCAGTGTAGCGGCCTCGGGCGGATTACACGAGTTTGCCGACTCGCAGTTCGGACACTGCTTCTCCTGGGGCGAGAATCGTCAGCAGGCGCGTGAGAATCTAGTGATTGCCCTCAAGGAACTATCGATTCGTGGTGATTTCCGCACCACGGTCGAGTATCTGATCACGCTGCTGGAGACGAATCGATTTCTGGAGAACACCATTGACACCGCCTGGTTGGATGCGTTGATTGCCGAGCGGATGCAGTCGGAGAAACCCGATATACTCCTGGGTGTCATGTGCGGATCACTGCACATTGCGGATCGTCAGATAACCGAGTCATTCTCCAGTTTCCAGACCTCACTGGAGAAGGGTCAGATCCAGGCAGCCAACACCTTGACCAATGTGGTGGACGTGGAGCTGATCAATGGCGGGATTAGGTACAAAGTGCAGGCAGCCAAGAGTGGACACAATTCCTACTTTCTGCTGATGAACAATTCGTTCAAGGAGATTGAGGTGCATCGTCTGTCGGACGGAGGATTGCTCATCTCACTGGAGGGCGCCTCCTATACGACCTATATGAAGGAGGAGGTGGATCGCTATCGCATTGTGATTGGCAATCAGACCTGTGTCTTCGAGAAGGAGAATGATCCGTCGCTCCTGCGCAGTCCCTCGGCCGGCAAGCTCATCAACATGATTGTCGAGGATGGAGCCCATGTGGCCAAGAATCAGGCCTATGCCGAAATTGAGGTCATGAAGATGGTGATGACGCTAACCTCCCAGGAGGCAGGCACCGTCACCTTTGTGCGTCGTCCGGGCGCCGTGCTGGATGCGGGCACACTGCTTGGACACCTGGAACTGGATGATCCGTCGCTGGTGACCAAGGCCCAGCCTTGCAAGAGTCAATTCCAGCAGGCGGAGAATGCACCCGTGCCGGAGAAACTGAATCGTGTGCACAACACATACAAGAGCATTCTGGAGAACACCTTGGCGGGCTATTGCCTCCCGGAACCATTCAATGCCCAACGCTTACGGGACATTATCGAAAAGTTCATGCAGAGTCTGAGGGATCCTTCGTTGCCGCTGTTGGAGCTGCAAGAGGTGATTGCCTCGATCTCGGGCCGAATTCCGCTTTCCGTGGAGAAGAAGATCCGAAAGCTGATGACGCTCTACGAGCGCAACATCACCAGTGTCCTGGCCCAGTTCCCCTCGCAGCAGATAGCCAGCGTCATCGATAGCCATGCGGCGACCTTGCAGAAGCGCTCCGATCGCGACGTCTTCTTCCTGACCACCCAGAGCATCGTTCAGCTGGTGCAGCGCTATAGGAATGGCATCCGCGGTCGAATGAAGGCGGCGGTGCACGAGCTACTGCGTCAATATTACGACGTGGAATCGCAGTTCCAGCATGGACACTACGACAAGTGCGTGGGTCTGGTGAGGGAGCACAACAAGGACGACATGTTGACCGTGGTCAATACGATATTCTCGCACTCGCAGGTGGCCAAAAAGAATCTCTTGGTCACCCTGCTCATTGATCATCTGTGGGCCAACGAGCCGGGACTAACCGATGAGCTGGCCAACACGCTGAGTGAACTGACATCCCTAAACCGGGCGGAGCACTCCCGAGTCGCACTGAGATCCCGCCAGGTCCTGATTGCCGCCCATCAGCCCGCGTATGAGTTGCGTCACAATCAAATGGAGTCCATTTTCCTGTCGGCCGTGGATATGTATGGCCATGACTTCCATCCGGAGAATCTGCAGCGTTTGATTCTCTCGGAGACGTCGATCTTTGACATCCTCCATGACTTTTTCTATCACTCGAATCGCGCCGTTTGCAATGCCGCCCTGGAGGTGTATGTGCGACGTGCCTACACCTCCTACGAGCTGACCTGTCTGCAGCATCTGGAGCTGTCTGGTGGCCTGCCCCTGGTGCACTTCCAGTTCCTGCTGCCGACGGCGCATCCCAATCGCCTGTTCTCCCGCATGAGCTCGCCGGAGGGATTGGAATTTGCGGCCGCGGAGTCTCTGGGCAGTTCCTTTGTTCGAACTGGCGCCATTGCCGCCTTCGATTCGTTCGAGCACTTTGAGATGTACTCGGATGAGATACTCGATCTGCTCGAGGATTTCGTGTCGCCGGCTTTGGTCAGTGCCAAGGTCTTGGAGGCCGTCGAGGCGGCGGATTCCATCTCGGATGGTCGGCACAGCACGTCCATCAATGTCTCGCTGTCGGATCCCATAACGCGGGCCAATGCCGCCGAGGAGGCCAAGTCCACGGAGCCCATTCACATCATCAGTGTCGCTGTGCGGGAGACTGGCGAAATGGACGATGTCCAGATGTCACAGATCTTTGGCAGCTACTGTCGGGAGCACAATGAGGAGCTCTTCCAGCGTCGCATTCGTCGGATTACGTTTGCCGCGTTGAAGAAGCGTCAATTCCCCAAATTCTTTACGTATCGGGCGCGGGATAAATTCGAGGAGGATCGCATCTATCGCCATCTGGAGCCGGCATCTGCCTTCCACTTGGAGTTGAATCGCATGAAGACCTATGATCTGGAGGCGTTGCCCACGGCGAATCAGAAGATGCATCTGTATCTGGGCAAAGCCAAGGTCTCCAAGGGTCAAGAGGTCACCGACTATCGTTTCTTCATACGTTCCATCATCCGTCACTCGGATCTTATCACCAAGGAGGCATCGTTCGAGTATCTCCAGAATGAGGGGGAGCGTGTGCTGCTCGAGGCCATGGATGAACTGGAGGTGGCCTTCTCCCATCCGCATGCCAAGCGCACCGACTGCAATCACATCTTCCTCAACTTTGTACCCACCGTCATTATGGATCCGGCGAAGATCGAGGAGTCGGTCACCAAGATGATCATGCGCTACGGTCCACGTTTGTGGAAACTGCGTGTGCTCCAAGCGGAGCTGAAGATGGTCATCCGCCAGTCCCCGCAGTCGGCCACGCAGGCGGTGCGCCTGTGCATTGCCAACGACTCGGGCTACTTCCTGGACATCTCCATGTACACGGAGCAAACGGAACCCGAAACGGGCATCGTAAGTTTGGATTGTGATTTGCTTCTCTTCATCCTCTTAACGCCTCCCTTGCCCTTTCCAGATCAAGTTCAAGGCGTATGGCGAGAAACAGGGATCCCTACATGGTCATCCCATATCCACGCCGTACATGACCAAGGATTTCCTGCAGCAGAAACGCTTCCAGGCGCAGTCCAATGGCACCACCTATGTCTACGATGTGCCCGATATGTTCCGCCAGATGACGGAGCGTCACTGGAAGGAGTTCTCCAAGGCCCGTCCCACGGTGGATATACGCATTCCCGACAAGATTCTGCTCGAGTGCAAGGAACTGGTCCTCGAGGGCGACACTCTGGTTGAGATGCAGCGTCTCCCGGGCGAAAATAATGTGTGTATACCTACCTAGCTAATCCTCTCAAGCAATTGTGTGTAACTCGCGCTGTTCAAACTCTGTTTGCAGTGCGGCATGGTTGCCTGGCGCATTGTCCTGGCCACGCCGGAGTATCCAGCTGGACGCGAGATCATTGTGATTGCCAACGATTTGACCTATTTAATTGGCTCCTTTGGCATCAAGGAGGATGTGCTTTTCGCCAAGGCATCCCAAATGGCGCGACAGCTCAAAGTGCCCAGAGTAAGTATCTCAGTCGGAGATTCTACTTCCTTTGGGAGATTATAATATCTCCCATCTCTCCCCCGCAGATCTACATCTCTGTGAACAGCGGAGCGAGAATTGGACTCGCTGAGGAGGTGAAAGCCATGTTTAGAATAGCCTGGGAGGATCCCGAGGAGCCGGACAAGGGCTTCAAGTATCTGTATTTGTCTACAGAGGATTACGCCCAGGTTGCCAGCCTGAATTCGGTGCGTGCCATTCTGATTGAGGATGAGGGCGAGCAGCGTTACAAGATCACGGATATCATTGGCAAGGATGATGGTTTGGGTGTGGAGAATCTACGCTATGCCGGCCTCATTGCGGGTGAAACGTCGCAGGCCTACGAGGAGATTGTCACCATAGCCATGGTCACCTGTCGCACCATTGGCATTGGTTCATACGTCGTGCGTCTGGGACAACGTGTCATCCAGATTGAGAACTCGCACATTATACTCACGGGCTATGCTGCCTTGAATAAGGTGAGCAACTGGATATTGTAGTGTATATTCACTTAAGACGCGCAATGCGACTGTTATGTTCTTTACAGAGCATGTTAAATATTCGTTAACAGAGCATGTAATGTTATTTACAGTCTATGTGATATAAACAGCGAGTTATATACATAATTTAATTAACATCTAAATCCCTATTCCTTGTCTCTTACACATTCTAATCTTGTATCTGCTTACGCCTAATCCTTGTAGTTGCTGGGACGCAAGGTGTACGCCTCCAATAATCAACTGGGCGGCGTCCAGATCATGTACAACAATGGCGTCACCCACAAAACGGAGGCCATTGATTTGGACGGTGTCTACACGATATTAGACTGGTTATCGTACATTCCCGCCTATATTGGCTGCGATCTGCCCATAATCCTGCCCAGCGATCGTGTCGATCGTCCCGTTGACTTTATGCCCACCAAATCACCATATGATCCACGATGGATGCTCGCTGGCCGTGTCAATCCCGTGAATGCCAATGACTGGGAGAACGGTTTCTTCGATCGCGACTCGTGGAGCGAGATCATGGCGCCCTGGGCCAAAACCGTTGTCACGGGACGTGCTCGTCTGGGTGGTGTGCCCGTTGGCGTCATTGCCGTGGAGACGCGAACCGTGGAGGTGGAAATGCCCGCGGATCCGGCCAATCTCGATTCGGAGGCCAAGACGCTGCAGCAGGCGGGTCAAGTGTGGTATCCGGATTCATCGTACAAGACGGCGCAGGCCATCAAGGATTTCGGACGGGAGGAGTTGCCGTTGATTGTGTTTGCCAACTGGCGTGGCTTCTCCGGCGGCATGAAGGACATGTACGAGCAGATTGTCAAGTTCGGCGCCTACATTGTCGACGGACTGCGCGAGTACAAGAAACCGGTGCTCATCTATTTGCCACCCAATGCGGAGTTACGTGGCGGCGCCTGGGCGGTTCTCGATTCGCTTATCAATCCCCGGTACATGGAAACCTATGCCGATCCGGAGGCGCGTGGCGGTGTCCTCGAGCCCGAGGGCATTGTCGAGATCAAGTACAAAGAGAAGGATCTCATCAAGACAATCCATCGTCTCGATGCGACGACAATTGGGGTGAGTTGTCAACGAAAAATGGCGAGAGCTCTAATTTATAAACCTATTGATCAAATCCTCCCTTTTGCAGCTGAAACGCGAGCACGATGAAGCGATGGCCGCTGGCGACAAGGTGCGAGCGGCGCAGCTGGACGAGAAGATGAAGGCGCGGATCGCTGTATTGATGCATGTCTATCACACGGTCGCCGTTCACTTTGCCGATCTCCACGACACGCCCGAGCGGATGCTGGAGAAGGAGTGCATCAGCGAGATTGTGCCGTGGCGTGAGTCCCGTCGCTGGCTCTACTGGCGTCTGCGTCGTCTGCTGCTCGAGGATGCCCACATCAAGAAGATACTGCGAGCCCAGGATAATCTCTCTGTTGGCCAGGCCAAGCAGATGCTACGTCGCTGGCTAGTGGAAGATAAGGGTGCCACTGAGGTAAGGAGAAGTTGTTTATGATTAGTGCCAATTATATTTAATTGTATATGTTTTTAGGCCTATTTGTGGGACAAGAATGAGGAGATGGTGTCCTGGTATCAGGAGCAGACGAATGCCGAGTCCATTGTGTCCAGAAATGTGAACTCTGTGCGGCGGGATGCCATTATCTCAACGATATCCAAAATGCTGGAGGTAATTCCATAAAATGCCCATCAAATTGAATATTCTTTAATTCATCATTTTAATTGCTGCAGGATTGTCCGGATGTGGCGCTGGACGCTGTCGTGGGACTCTGTCAGGGATTGACGCCGGTGAATCGAGGAGTTGTTGTCCGAACCCTTGCACAAATGCAGCTGAACGAGGAGTCCTCGGCGAATACCCAAGGATGACTTTACGCTAACTATTAAGACAAGTTACATGTATGAGTCTCCATGATAATTGGATTAACAATCGGATAAGTGGTCGGATTATGGTCAGTCGATCAATCAATCAATCAATCGACAAAAGTGTTTTTGTAATATACTACAAATGGAGCATATTTTTGCATTTTGTTTAGTTGAATTGTTTAAATATAATTAGCCTATATACATATTTTAAAAATAATTTAGTTTCTTTTAAAATGGAAAGCAGACACACAGTTTTTGGAATGGGCAGGAAAATGTTTCTAGTTATAATAATACGTGCTCTATTCGTATCCTATATATATAGATTTATATATATATATATATATATATATACTGTCTTTCTTTGTATTTGTATTGTATACAAAAGCAAAAACAAACTTTCCGTTAGTTGTGTAAGACTTACAATTTGTTTATATACTACACATTAACTTTTTTGTGAATTGAATAATATACGCATAAAATATTGTGAATATAGGTGTGTAAATGTTTCATAAAAACAAATTGAATTTATATATACTATATTTAAATTAAACATTGGATTTGTTTTTATTGCAGGGACCGTTAGACTAAAATAAAATTATTTGCTGATTTTGTATCAATACATTTATTAATAATTTTTGTTTTTGAGTTGATTTAAAAACTGGAATTGCTAAAAAAATTTCAATTAAAAAAATCTTACTTTATAAAAATTTTTAATTTGCTTACAAATTAAAAGTAGAATTCTTTTCAGGATTTTCCATTTAAATATTTTATTTTAAAACACTTGATAATTTTTTTTGTTTTCTTGCACGATCCATGGGATCATCGTTTATTTCTTAAATTCAGATTGAAATTTACAAAATGAAACTCAGCAGCAAGTTAATTAAATGTAAAAACCTGTCGAAAAACTGCATTATGAATGCAATATTTCAATCTACACAAGATTATATTAAATTATATAGATGATGAGAGATTGGGCATTGGATTTGATGCTTAGTTCTGGTTATCAAGCCAATCAGGCTCGGCGACGCCAATCTTCTCAATAATGGAATTAACTTGATAGCAGAGCGACTGAATTTGTCGATCCCATTGGGGCAACAGTTCACGGTTCTCAAAGTGTACAATTCCCGAGATTTGATCAATGTGTCCGTTCATGCGCCCCTCGGTTATCATCTGTGAGGCAATCTTCTCAGCCTTGGCAGCGGGTATGTCCAGCAATGCACCCAGTTCCTCGAACGTTATATTATTATACAATTTGCTGGCGGACAGCAAATTGTGCTCAAAGACAGCACGATCAAGTATGGATGAACCATCGGGTGTGGCAGCCTTTTGATGATCCATCAACAGTGCCTCGAACTCCTGCAGTTCGGAGCGACGAATAATGCGCTCCAGGTACATCTTTTCCAGAATGCCATAGGCTGGCAAATGCTGACAACGTTCATCCTTGAAGAGTGTGGCCAACATACGGGAACGCTGCTGTCCGGCTGAGGCTAAAACCGTGCAGATAAGAGCCTTTTTCAGCGCCGTCATGCGTTCGCCTTGGTCAACTATTTTGCGGTAGGAGAGTTCGTTGTAACGCTGGGCAGCTTCAATGAATTTCCGACGATAATCAAGAACGCGGGCGTAGCACACTTTGTAGAGAACCTGCAAGTGGAGATGCTACCTTACAAATTTGTCACATAAAAGGCCAGATTTTTAATCTCACCTGCAATTCCTCGGAGTTGGTTTCCGCTTGCAGCAGCGAAGCACGATTGATATACAACTCGGCCTGGACGGAATCATTGTCCTCCAGATAAAGTCGAGCTATTTTCAAATATGTGCCCAGTTTGCACTCGACGGAATACTGCTTCTGACCCGTTTCCAGTGGAATGCCAACTAGAACTGTGGCCGCATCGCGCCATTGTTGATTCCGTTCGTAGATGTTGGCCAAATGGAATCGGATGCCGGCCACCTGCTCCTCAAAGGAAATGACACGAGGGTGCACTTTCTCCAATGTGAAGTGGGACAACTGCTTGGACATGTCGTCGGGCAGCTTGCTCAGCTCGACGCCCACATCGTTCAGTATCTGGCGAGCTATGACCAGGCTAACATGTTCGTTGACAATGGCCTCAACAAAGAGCTTCAATGTATCGATCAATTCGGGCCCGGTGTTGGAGAGCACACTCTTCAGCAGTTGGCGATACTTATCCGCTTGGTCCTTGTGTGTGCCAATGAAGTTGGTCAAGCCCATTAGCTGGGATCGCAGCGCTGCGGTAGTTATCCCCATCTTAGGATTCAACTAATTCAGACTACACTAAAAAATCATGCAAACTAGTAAATGTTATCGATAATGCTGTTCCAGTGCTGGAAAATATTTTAAATTGTCACTACCAAACAGTGCTGCTAGAACAGCTTTTTCCCGTTAAAATGGCATTGGACATTGCTGAAAAACTTTGAAAAAAGCGAGTAGCTAGAGCTTCGAGACTATATTGGACTTATTAGAAAATTTATGAGGGAAATTTTAATTGAAATGAAAAAAAAATAGTTCTCCTAAGGTTATTTTACTGCGAAGATTAGCTATTTTACGAACCCACTAAAAACAGCTGTTTTTTGCTATCTGAAAGTTGGCAGCACTGAAAGTAACTGGAAGTACACAGCACTACATACTTGTGTCTATCGATAACTGTCGATTGTAAACAAAGCGGCAAATCAGAGCCTGGACCTGAAATTTATGGATTAATTAACCTGTTGTATCATGGAAGATGAAGATGACAGCATAAGCTCAAGTCCGACACAAGTAAAAGCACGTAGCTTCAAGCGCTTTCGACATCGGAACAAAAAAGAAACGAGTGTATTGCTGGACAACGTCACCTCAAATTCAGTGTCTGCAACTGGAACGCAATTGGAGTGTGAGAGAAAGAGGGAGACACTGCACAACAATAATGGCCAAGTCAGTTGGTTTGAGCAAGAGCAAAGGCTATTTGAAGCCGACCGTTTGGATTGCCAGCTTGCTCAGCAAGAACCATTGCGACGTCGTGTCGTTCCCGCTTCGCAAAACTTCATGTCGCTGCAGTTAATGCTGGAAAGTCAACATTTGCCGCAGGAGGGAGCTGAGTCCGATCCTGAGACATCTCTAAAGTGTCAGAACAACATTATGGGGCAGATCTTACAGGATTTTAGCTTATCACCCCTGCACGAAACTGAATCGAAGCCTGAGATACCCGTAAGCAACATTGTGCAGGAGATCTTGAAGGATTTCTGTTCATCGCCTGGCTACGAGAAAGATGAGCCGCCTGTATATTACGTCTCTCCCCAGTTCCGTTTCTACAACAAAACATTAAGAACCTATGGACGTCGTTATGAGAAGCAGCCCACGACACATGTAACCACGGATAATGATGATGATGATGAAAGAATGAGCTGCTCCTCGGGACTTTCAGTACAAGAAGATTTCATAACACAAATGCCAACCACCAGCCACTGTGAATTCGATGCAAATAGCTCACAGAGAATATGTGAAAACCTGTTGAATTTGAGTGCATTCTTTACCCAGAATAATGGAAACAACAGCATTGATTTGCCAGCTGACAGGGCACAATCAGAGCCCATGAACGTAGAGCAACCAGAGGATGCATCGGAT
Organism: Drosophila limbata; assembly: GCA_963924055.1. Classification (NCBI taxonomy): domain Eukaryota; kingdom Metazoa; phylum Arthropoda; class Insecta; order Diptera; family Drosophilidae; genus Drosophila; species Drosophila limbata. Next base: position 21,497,601 of record OZ001355.1, on the reverse strand, counting down.
ATATTAAAGGACAATGGTTACTTGATCGGCAACACGGAGCAATGCAATCTTTATGATGATTGCAATGAGACTAAAGCTGCAGGTAATTGACTTTATAGCAAACTTGCTTAACTTATAAACATAACACATTTTTAAACTCTGCTTGCAGTCAATAACGAATTCACTCTATTTGGCGGGATTAGTCGCTTGCCAGCTGAGGAGACTCCTACCAAAAATAACAAAGGTAAAGATAAGATATTTCTGCCAGATTTATGTATAAAAATTACATATTATTTAAAATTGCAGATGACAATTTATTTGAGGATTGTTTAGATTGGTTTGTCAATGATTTAAGTACGAAAATCACTGAAGCTACCTCCATAAAAGCTGCCGAACCAACTAAGGAAACTAACGAGTCCAAAGAGACAAATGACAACGAATTCTTGGACGGTATTCCTCTGAGCGAATGGCATCCAATGGACTTGCCAAATCCAACCAATGAAGTCCCCAACAATAAGTCGAAATCAGAAAGCAATGTCTGTAATCAGCTTGAAGAGATACCATTGAGTGAATGGCAGCCAATGGATATCCCAGATACTGTCGAGTTTCGCACTGCATCAAATAAGACCATCGAAGTTTCCGAAGAGCAGCAAAAGGAAGCGCACAAACTAATGGCTGATCTGGAAGCAATCAACTCACAGCAAACAAAGATGCACAGTCCAGAATTTGTTGTGCCTAATGCGCCAGTAAAAATTGAATACCGCACTGCATCCAATAAGACTGTAAAACTAACAGAGGAAACGCGAAAAAGGGCAGAAATGTTGATGGCTGATTTAGAGGCTGTCAATGATGGCCATCAGATGGAGAAGGTGTCGGAATTCCGCACAGCATCAAATAAGAAAATCGAAGTAACGGAACAGATGCAAAGAGCTGCTAAAAATCTTATGGCAGATATAGAAATCAATGCGACGAAAGGGGAAGAGGAGGAAATGCTCGATGAGATTCCTTTCAGTGAATGGCAACCAATGGAAATCTCTGATGAAGCAGAAACAAATGATTGCAGCAGTCAACTAGATGCGATACCTTTGAGCGAGTGGCAGCCATTGGATATTGCAGAACCTGTTGAATTCAGCACAGCATCAAACAAGTCAATTGAAGTATCTGAGGAGAAGCAGAGAGAGGCTGCCAAATTAATGGCTGATGTGGAAACAAGCTACTCCCAGACACTAAGGGCAGTCAATGAAAAAAGTAAACAACCTGAAACAGTTTCGTTTCGAACTGCATCGAATAAGACTTTAGAATTAACGGAGGAGATGAGGAAAAGAGCGGCAATGTTAATGGCTGACTTGGAAACAGTTCAAGAGGCAATGAATGATTGCAATCCATCAAAATCTGTCGAAGAATCTGTTGGATTGGACTCTACGCAACCTGAAGAAGTCCAGTTTCAAACTGCATCAAATAAGACTGTAAAATTAACAGAGGAAATGAGGAAAAAGGCTTCCATGTTGCTGGCTGACTTGGAATCAGTTCAAGAGCCAACAAATGATTGTCAGTCATCCAAATCTTTCCCAGAAGCTGTTGCCTTTCCTCCTTCATCATCCAACAAACCAATTGAAGTGAAAGTAGCTGATGCTGCAATGGAAAATACACTTAAACCAATTGAATGTGATATGAGAAAGGATTGCCCAATGACAGCCACACCACAGCCAAGCAAATTTGAAACCATAAGCAACTCCGTATTTGAGACACCAAGATGTACGCCAGAGCTGCAGGATTCGCTCACCCAACTGTCAGAGCGTTCACCTTTGGACAAGGCCACAAAGAGTTCCATAATAACGCGACGCAATCTCTTGTCTCTAAACAAGCGTCGCAAATCGAAGAGGGATTCGGAAAATATGGATACTTCCCATACGCCAATGAGACAGCGGTTTACTCCAATGTCGGCGGCGACCAGCACGCCTGTGCCAAATCGAAGGGAAAATATTCAATCAGATTCCCAGTGCAAAAAGAGGGACCAAAAATGCTCGCAAGAAACTCCAGTACGTTTGGGTAAACGGCGTAGTGAAGAGGCTTTATCTCCAATTTATGCACCCACAAATAAAACTCGCCGTTTGGGCTTAAGTCGCATACGAAATAAATCATCTAATGAAATTTAAAAATCCGTATTAAAAACACACATAAATAAGAGTTGGCAGTGCCATTTTTAAGTACATTATTAATGTGGTCGTTTGTCAACACTACCATATGTGAGTTCCAGTCACTCATTCCAATTCCAACAATTGGTAAGAAAATAAATAGTGTAATCTAAAATAATAAACATATAGCTTTAAACACAATTAACAAATGTAAATGAGCCACAATATCGATTATGTAAATAAAAGGCATAAAGTTAAGTGAAATTCGTGTAGTTGCATCTAAACGAGAGCACACATTATCAAATCGAATGCACTTTGTTTACCTCCGTGTAATAATTTCCATTGGAAGAGACCCAAATACGAGAAAGCAAAACAATCAAATGCGAAAGTGACTTCATGTTTTCAAAATGTCAACTTGGCAAATTAAAGGGAAATAATGAAAAGCATATGGCGACTTACAGCAGCATTTATTTACATGCAATTACAAATTTTATTAATTACAGGCATATGCAATGTACGTAAGCCGTTAGAGTGAGCTGCAAAAGTATTCTTCCACTGTGCTGTAAATCTGTTACATTAACAACAACAAACATGTGTACACACAAACAAGTATACATATATTATGCATCAATTAAATTTTGTAAATTCTTATGTTTGTAATCTTTTGTAGGCGTTTGCCAAGGTCGGTCTTTTATTGCGAGTAAAGCTTCATGTTCGTTCTATCGCTTCACATATTTACCCGCATACACACACACTCACAAGTACATATATGAGATGCTATAATATTTGAACTGAAAATCGCGTACGTCGCATAAGCAACAGCTCTCACTCACTCTCTCGCTCTTTCTCTCGTTAAATCCTAAGTACCGACTTTATCACAAATATAGCAATCATTATAGTTGGAGCACATTCAAATGTCAATGTATTGAAGAGAGTTATACATATATGTATATGTATGTATGTACGTTGGGCTTCTAATCATTCTGTCTGTGTTTTGTTTTGCTGACACAAAACAACAACAACAAAGAAGGCAAAAAATAAAAAACAAAAACAAAAAAAGAAGAAAATTAAATTCGTTTCAGTTGAGCTCATTTACAGTTTGAAAATACTACATATTTCTTCAGTTCGGTGTTTGCTCCAGTTGTCAGTACATTTTTATTGTCTGTCTGTCACCTGCAGCAAAAGCCACGTCAGTTGCCAATTGTTCAATATAAAAGTATAAACAAAACATTCAATTATTGCAGTTGCAGTCGGTGCGCCAAGCTTCAAGGAATCAAAAGAAGAAAAGAAAACTATAAATAATGGGAGACGAATTCGATGGCTGCGAATGCATTTGGTCCCATGAATTGGCCATGCAGAGGCTGATTAATTTCGTAAGCTATCAAATCATTTAATTACACTGTTGCTTAACTTGACTAACAATCTATCTTTCTATCGTTGTAGATACGGCAAAATCAGAATGCTTGCACAGATACCGAGTGCATTGATGGTGAGTGATCACAAATTTAACGGCTAAATAGCTAAAAAGCTAAATATTCAACCCTTTAGTTAGCGGACGTGTAACGCAGCCTGGACAACAGGCAGGAGATGACACTGGCAGCAGCTTCACCATAGCCATGGTTTTCATGCTTCTGGCCATGTTCATGTACATGGTGAATCCGAGCACTTGGCGTCAGTTTACTGCCACCAGTAAGCCAACAATTCGTCGTGATAACAACCAGGATGGATCCCCACCGCCGCCACAGCCACCGCCGGCAATCAATTGAGAGCTTCATTTCGTTCTAAAAAACAATTTTGCATTTTTTGGTTATATATATATAAAACATAGATACATATGAATATGCCTATATCTAGAGATATGTGTATGTATATATCGAGAATCATTGCCCAGACAAAAAAGTTTCAATAATATCTACATATGGAGCATAAAACAGGTACAGAATAAACTAACGTAAATAACTAAGAAAAAAAGAGTATCGACAATTTCCCAAAAATACCCAAATGCTAAAATGTTGAAGTATGATGATGTTTTGTTCAAATTGACTCTCTCTCTCATTTACTTGATATCAAATTTTGTACAAACTTATTGAATACGTACTACATACAAAACATTTACTATACTATATATACTTATAATCGTATATTAGCATATTACAAATTTAGCATGGTTTTCATGTGCAATATCAAATTGAATTGGTTGGTGAATAAACTTTGGCTGAATCCAAAAGAGAACAATTGTATTTACACCGTAATTAATATTTATCTATGCTCTCAGTCGTCAGCATTTTGCAATTTCTCCATTTTTTGTCGCACATCCTTGAGCAATCCCTTCATTTGTTCATATTTGCCCGTGGAATCGGGCAGATTCTCAAAATTAATGACATCGCTGACGCCCACCTTGAAATTGTCGCCAACGGGCAGTTTCTCAAATTTGGAGAACTTCAATATGGGTGTGCCTTCAAAAGAAGCCTTAAATACGGCGGGTTTTCTATCTGTTGCGGGAGTTTCGGTTTCCGTTTCCAAGCTGGACACATTAAGGTCAACAGTGCTTGTGTTTAACGACGTATTGGATTCGAGTTGATGTAGTAGTTGCGCCTGTTGCTCTCTAAGGTCCTCTAAACTGGGTGATGGACTGCGTTGTGGTGTCTCTTCCGCTGGCGGTGGAGGCGGTGCAGGTATACAGGGCTCCCGTGGCAATGGTGGCTGCATAGCATCTTCCACATCATCGTCGCCGTCATCCAATTCCATATCATGCTCTACAAAATTTGTACTAGTTTCGATTGTCGCATCATGTGGCGTGGGCAATTCTATTAACTTTTTCCGTTTATAGGCCTTGGTGATGTTCTCGCCCAGCGATTTGATAAAGTTTGCCTTGAGTTGATGGTCTTGGAAGTGTGGCACATTGTGATGTTGAAAGTCCTGGAGAAGATTAAGCTTAAGTACAGAAATATTTGATTTTACTCGACATATTTACATCGTAGAACTTGGGCCCGGGCTGCGCATTGAAGCCAGGGAAATCAATGATTTTATTGACATCATATTTGAAGCTATCGGATTCGCCTTCCTCCTCCTCTGGTCCTTGGACTTCGCTGCCCTGTGAATTCAAAATAGGGTATTAGATCTAAAATTCCGTTTTTATACTTAACTTCTACTTACATCTGCATTAAAGAGCGCTATGCCCGAACTCTGCACCTTGGCCTCCTCCAGCCAAGCTGGCGGATAACCCAAGACGCGCATTCGATAGAACATGAACGGCAACTCGCCCCGACTGAATCCCATGGCATGCCGTGTCTTGCTGCTGATCTTTCCCGGCCGGATGTGGGCAAATCGCTGCTCCGTGTCCACATGATAACGCTCCGTTCGATTGTTCGTTTTCTTACGTGCTCGCTGTATCCGGGCCTGATTCCGGGGTCTCGTGCACTCGCGCAGGGAGTGATCGGTGCCGCCGCAATTGAAGCAGGCTGACTGCACCTTGGGACGAAAGCATTTGTTGACAGCTTCCGCTTTCAGCTTCTTGCGGACGGGCGTCTGCTCGTCGAGAATGTCGGTGTGGGCACGCTTGTATGACGGCACCTGGGCTGCATTCAGCTTCGTGGCCGGCGCAGTGTCAACCAGGAAGAGATCATCGTCGGGCACTGGAGTCGCAGTCTTTGCATACGCGATTATGCTTGACTTTGTCTCGTGTGCTTTAAAAATCAATTCGTTGGCCGCAAATGTCTTGTTGAATACTCGCAGTAATCGATCCTGCAGTCTTTTGTAGTCATCCTTGTGGCGAAACTTTAACTCGAAGATTACATTCTCACCAATTTCATCCAATTCCTGCAAATAAATATTATGCGTAAATAAAGTTGAGAACTAATTTTTTAGTTCACTGCTGTACTTTTTTGCTATTTGTTTCTTTCGTCGGGGTCGTAGGCGGCGATGAATTGGCGGTAATGTTTACTATATCAATATTGTCGGTTTCCTTTACTTCGCCATCTTCCACATCTGCTTCGCTGTCAACACTTATGATCGAATCATCAATAACTATTACGCTTTTGTCCATTTTTTGTTATTTTTTATAAATAAATCGAATTTTTCATAAATCGAATTAGAGGTTGAGAACTATCGATGGCACTATCGTCAAATCGTTCAGATTAAGTTCCTACAAACGGTGTGGCAGCCTTGGTTTCCAGAAAACGTGTGGCAACCATTTCAAGATTCCAGGGCTAGAAGAAAAAAAAACAAGCAGATCATGAGATTATTGTATATAGTGACTTTGTTAAAGCTGTGAATTTATCACATTGAATACGATATTAAACAAAATTTAATTTAAAATTTAATATTCAAATTTTGATATCTATTGTCGATAACAAGTCACATTTAAAACAGTTATCGAAAAAGCACGCATTTCGCGGCGAGTCCACTTTGACAAATTGAAAATTCGCAGGTAATTGTTTTATTTTCATTTATTATAACTTATAAGTGTGGCAGCTAATAATCAAATTATTAAAGTAAAAGAACTGACCTATTGGCTCATATAATCGTTGCCTTTATACTCTGTAAAAATAAGACTTGTTTTTTTTACTTTCTCAAACAGATCCCGTTAAACTAACGTAAGGAAAGAAAGAATGTCACGCAATGGAGACGACGATACCAGCTCGATTTATTCGCTGGCTGATGAAAAATTAAAGCCAAATTATAAAAATTTTGTAGTATGTCCTTATGATAAACACCATACTATGCTGGCCACCCGTTTGTCCACACATCTGATCAAGTGCGGTCGCAATCATCCGGGGAACAACATGGTACGGTGCCCATTTAATAACACGCACGTGCTGCAGTCGTCAGACCTACAGGTAAGTGGTAGAATCACTCACAATTGTGGAAATAATCATACAAATTGTGTGGCTTTGCAGACGCATCTCGGCAACTGTTCCAATCTGAAGGACTTTTTGCAACTTACAAATAAGGAATACGTGCCATCAGCGGATCCAATGGCTGGTAGTGTCGATTTTATTGAATGCCATGAAAACTGGAATGATGAGCCCGAAGCAGAAACCTACAATCCGCAATTGTATTGTAAGAAAAACCTATTGATGAGGAACTTAGTTGGTGGCACTCCATCACAGCGGAAAGAATTTCGGGAATCGCAACGCGAGAAGTTCAAGGATTTACTCGAGGGAAAAGATTTGTAATTCTATTAATACATAAATTCGTCACTAGTGCGAACTGCCGTCTGCAGTGATATACATACATATGTGTGTATGCAAAAATTACATGCACATACAATTTATTAACCGTTGAAATATTGCATACTACAACAGTGTTGTAGGTCCTTACAAATAGTATTGGAAAACGTTAGGAAGTCTTTGTTTTCATTTAACAAAACGGCCGTTGTAATTCAAATGCCATTTAACAGAAAATGAATTTCTGAAATATATAATTTGTTGTTGTTTACTAACTTGATTGCTTGTGATTCATTCAGGTACATGAAAGTATGTAGAATATTTACTGCGCTTGACTTCCGCGATCAGAATGAGACATGATAAGTAAGACAAACATAAATTAAATCAATCCATTGGAAATGCGAGTCAAGTGTTCTTTTGGATTTCATGGATAAGCCGAGTTAAAGACGTCATGTCTGATTTAAATCTGGAGAATCGCCATTTGAATGACAACGATCCATGCATAATGTTACGCAGAATCAGCATTTCTCATAATCATTATTAATTCAACTTACAACTGGGGGAATTCTCAGCAGCAGCAGGAACTACAACAAAAACAATTGTTGTCTGAGGAGTTTCAAGTAATCAAACGAAATGAAATCAATTTGAATAAAAGCGCGCGAAAATGCGACGACAATTATTGCATGCAAATGAAGCTGCGATATTTTTTTATACTTTGCTGTGAACAATTCTCCATAAATAGCCCGGCATCCGTCATGCTTTTCCACATAAGCCATGGATCTGCTCAGGTGTTGTCTACTCCTGCTTGTAGCTCTTGTAGCCACTGCGCTGGCCACGCCCTCTCTCAAGGATAACGCTGTGTTCATGCAGAAGAAATCCGAATTTATGCAGATGAAGTCCGAATTTCTCGAAAAGCCGACACAGCTTCTCAGCGCCTTGACATCGAAATTCAGCAAACCGAAGCCTGTCTTTATTAAGCCGGTTGTTGTGAAGCCCATTGTTGTTGTCAAGCCGGTGGTTGTGGGCGGTGGCAGCGGCGGAGGAGGCGGTGGAGGTGGTTGGGGAGGTGGAGGCGGCGGCGGTGGAGGATGGGGTGGCGGCCACGGACACGGACATGGACATGGTCACGGTCATCATGGCTAAAATAAGATTTTCAGCAAGTTTTAAAAGTTTTATGAAAAAATTAAATGAACATGTAAATAATAAAGATTAAATAATTACTTTAAAAATTAATTCCAGCACAAAGTCTTCCAGTTCTCTCCACTCTTCATGTGAAGCTGTAAAACCAAATCAAATTCCATTGGAAGTTTACTGTTCCAGAGATTAAGCCGCTATCTTACGACTTTTAGCTTGTTTATGGCTAAAAATACTTATTTTTAGAGAATGAGAACTGCAGTTTCACGTTATTTATCATTCAGCTTGTTTACGGCGCTGTTACTAGTGTTTTAGCTTTATCGCGGCCAAAAGTCGCAGTTATAGAGCATAAACTGCTGTCTAACCCATTTTTTGGCTTGACTGACGCCAGAAAAGTCAGTTTTGGGGTGAATTAGCTTAATTAAGGTAGTTTAAAGCTTTTTAGCTTAATTTTATCAATGTATCTAGTGATTTTAGTTTTTGGGGGGTAAGATAATGAGATTTCTAAGGGATTATAATTTTTCTTTGCTGATTTCGCGGGTCTATGATAAAAATTGGTTTTGTTGCGGGCGATTTGGCTTTTTTGCGGCCAAAAAGGTGACAGTTCTAGAGTCTAACCCGCTGTTTGGAAAGTGAAAGGCTTACAATGTGGAGCAGATCCTTTGGGCACTTCAATAATCGCATATCGATGTGCATAATGAATCGTCCTTGGCTCTGGCTGTCTGTCTAATGACATCCTTTGTGGTTATTGCATTGGAATTCAAGAGTACGAGATAGATAAACAGCTGAATAGCTCCTGCGGTGGCTGCGCCCATAAACATTAACACACAGCAGCAGCAACAAGTGATAAGAGCGCATTCTAATCAAGCAACAACGAGTACATAATCATAATCATATGACAGAGAGACACAAATACGAGTATACGACTACAATCTATAATTTATACAGTTGTCTTGAGGGCGCTTTGTAATCAGCATTATGCAAAAAGAAGAAAGACCGCCACCACCACCCAAACGAGGACCAAAAGGGAAGACTTAAAAGGGGGACTAAGAACGGGGCTATATAAGCGGCCTGGACAGAAGTTTCGCAAACATTTTGGCACAGTTAGCAGAGCCCAACGGAGTTTTATCAACAACCACAGCAGCAGTAATAATAATCAGTTAATACAAAATGGTGAGTACGAATTGAATGGTTTTTGGATCAGTTAACCACAGCACAGAGCCAAAAGCAAAGCCAAGAGTTGGCCAATCATTTGCTGGCTTGCCAACTATTTATAGACGCCATAAAACGGGTTTCAAGCCACAAAAAAGGCCAACAAAGCGATCTATAATTGCAATCGAAATGGAAATAGAAATAAATTAAAAAGATTATTAACTGTAAGCCAAAGTTTTGATACACTTTCCCCGTTGATTTTTAAAAAAGTTACCCAAAAGAAATAAATTTTTAAAGAATTGACTTTATTTATATGATATTCTAAACTAAATAAATAGTCAATTTTGCAGTTTCAATTAACTTTTAAAAGTAATTTGTATAAAATATAAAGAAAGAATTTTCAGAGTTTAGTTGAGATATGTATATTTAAAAAAATTTCAAAGTTTTTTATGCCCAATTTGATTTTTAAAAGATATAAGGATCGTAAATGGTATCGAAGAAGCTTAAAACTTTACACATTTCGTTACAAAGTGAAAATACTCTCTACAAAAATATAACTAGATACTTTAGTTGAGATGCCAGAGTGAAGGGAGGTATTTCTAATTAAAGCTGAGCTATATTTATGTCCGTCAGACCGTCAGTCAGTCAGTCAGACAGTCACATAACTCTCACTAACTAAAAATGTTGACTTTCTTAAATGGCGGCAGTTAAATCTGGTTTGTTTGGCTTAAGTGTCACGAATTTAGATACATATCTACAGATACTTATATTTGCGGGTGACCTTTGCCGGTCATCTGTCTCTTTCCCACCCACCCCCGTGAACTCTCTTCTCTACTCTCTCTCTTTCTCTCTCACTCGCTTGAGTTTGACATTTCCTTACAATGTGTATGACTGCTAAGTATTTATAATTTGCGTGTGCGCCGCTCATTTAGTATACATACTAAGTACCTAAGACATATCTTAAAATGAGAGAGAAATTAGTTAAAAGAAATATGGCCAAATTAACTTAACTGTCAGTTAGCCAATTGAGCAATCAGTTTAGATCGCAATGTAACCGTTAAAACAGGCAAATGTCTTTGACTTTAACTTTATTTGTTAATTGGCAACTTCATTAGCATTATTTTAAATAGTTACTCGTTTATTCTAATTGGATAATAATCACTGCAACATTACATTTCCAGTTGCCTGTCAATTGCGCCTGGTCAACACACACACACACATACACACACACACACCCATACACAGTCAGACAACACGTCTGACAGCCTCAGTGAGTTTATTGAATCATACTTGTGCCACATTACAAGTTTGTTGACACGCTGGCGTATACGTAATATACAATATATTATCATATAATACGTATTCCACATTTTATTTCAAAATAAAAATATATTTACAAAATAATATATCAACTGCAGGTCAAAGCACAAGCGCACTTTGCTCGTCAATTTAATTTACAAATAGGCGTATAATTTATATATTTAGCTATTTATATATACACAAAAATATATATTTGTGTACTTGGCTAGGCTTTTAAATAATATGTGTATACGATTATATTCAAGTCCGCCCTAAACGGAAACGGGTAATACTCGTAATTTGCGACGCAGCTGAAAAAAACGTTTTACATTTTTTTACACGGAGTACGGCGACGAGCCTCAACCTCAGAGTCATCAGCTAGAGGATGAGGTGCTGCAAGAACTGCCTGGAAAGATATTTAACACACACGCACACACACACACGCACTCATAAGTGAGTGAGAAAAATAATGTTTCACTTTGTTATACCCCATTAAATTAGCTGCAGTCGAAAGAGTAGTTTTAACTAACAATGAAAAATAACTCAGATATTTTCAGAGTATTCAACTTTTGTGGAGTATACTTTTAGGTTTTTACCAAAGAATACATTGTCAGTTGCCCACTGTCTTATCGATTAGTATACGATAAGATATCGATATAAATTTGCATATAGTGTTTGCTGCGCGATCTGTAACTTAACTTAACTTAACCAAAGTAGTAACTGCTAGTCGGGCATGCTCAATTGAAAACGTTCTTTGCTCATTTATGCTCGCGACGCGTTTTATTTTGGTGAGTGCGAGCGCGAATTACAGTTACATGCTTCAATTTCAATTCATGCACTTGTGTGTGTGTCTCTGTTGTCAGTGGCGTAGTTGACAAGGGAATTAGCTGACTGCACGTTCGTGCCTGAAATAAGTCTGAATATTCTCTTATCGCACACTTGACTGTGACACGTTTCCTTTGTCTTGGGGGTCTAAAAACCCCATTAGGGACTCGTGTCTCTGTGCCAATGCAATGACCACAGTTGCACACACACACACATACAGTTATCATACAGCTGAAAGGGGGCGCAGCATTGGAGGCAGAATTGTCTGACAGACAAGCACACAAATACATACATACATACATACAGACAGTTGAGCAACATCGTCGAGTGTGTGTGTGTGTGTGATCGTCCATGTTCCAGTGCTCAGTGCTCAATGCTCTGTGCTCACTGTTCCCCACACAGTCAGTACAACATTTTGTCAATTCATTTTTTGCATTTAGTCTGCTTTCGTTGCTCATGCGGCTTGACATTTTTTATTCTTCATACAATTCGAAAAAAGTCAAATTTGTAGTCATTTCCTACGAGTCGTGTCGTCGCCTTGGCATATAGATATAGATATTCGTGTATATGCATATACATATACTCGATTCTATATGTGTCAAAAAAAAGTATTTGTTTTTGTGCATTGCAGAGATCTTTTAATACTTACTACATGTATTAATTCAACTACAAATGTATTTAGTACACATTAAATTGTGAATTATGAAAATCGTGCGACGCTTGGCCAGGGACGGACTACTTCGATAAATCAACAAACATATATATAACATAGTACATGTTTTCGTATGTATTACATATGTACACACATATATCGCGTATCAATGAAGTATAAATTTATGTATTTACAATGATATGTAAATATGCATGTGTGTGTCCTCTGTGTGCTTGTGTGCGTGAGTGTTCATATGTAAGGCAATTCTGATGCCCTGGCACTGAATGTCACTAAACGCGCCAACCACTCGCATTGCGTGCGAAATACCCCGCATCCGCCTCTGCCAACGTCTCTGCTGCCATCAGCAGCGCCTATGTATGTATGTTACACCCAGTGCGAGTGAGTGTGACTGAGTGCGACTGTTCAGTCTATGCTCTTTTTGTGCGTGCGTGTTAGTGTGTAGATCAGCTTCGCAGTCGCAGCAGAAAAACCGCACGTCATACAAAAGTAAAGCAAACAAACAAACAACAACAACAAATTGAGATTCATTCATTGCGCGTCGGCTCCATTGTGAACGATAACGATTGCCGCCTCTGGCTATTATCGTCAGTTTTGTTACGCACTCATAAAGAAAGGGATAGCGAGATATGTAGATCAGCAGCGAGGAAGAAGCTGCAGTGAGAGTGAAACGCGAGTGGAACGAAGATTGGATAATGAAAAATGCCAAAGGCAAATATACAAATGCGTGTGTTGCAGTAACAACAACAACAATTGCAATTGAAAGAATATAGAAAGTGCACAAGTTCGTGTTTTTTATTTTTGTGCTATCAATTCCACTGGCCACGCCCACCTATGCCGCCTAGGCCGCATCAACGCAACGCACACAAAGACCTAACAAAAATCCACACAAAATGGCGATAAGTTTAAGCGCCAGAGAAACGCCCAAGCGTGAAGTTTGAAATACAAAAAAAGTTAAATCAAAGAAAGATAGCAAAAGCTTAAAAAAAAAAGAAAAAGTTGTCGAAATTTATGCAACGAAAGTCAGCAAGCAGCGAAAGAGAGCGGCTGATAGGCGATAAGCGTCTGCATTGTGTGTGGCCAAACAAAACGAAACTCGGATCAAACTTGATACAAGCGCCTAAGGTAAGCGCAACATACCCCGCTCTTCCCCCCTCTTATTCGATTCTGATCTCAGTTTCAGCTTTTGCATATTTGCATACATGTTGTTTGTATGTTTGCCTGTCTGTCTGACTCTTCATTCGTTTGTTTGTTTACCTTTATCACACACCCTCCTTTTTTCGGCATTTGCATTTGCAAGTTCGACTTGTGTGTTTGCTTTATTTATTTGCTCTCTGGCCCAGTTTGAGGTTATTAACATTGAAATAAAAGTCCAGCGACGGCATTCAATAAATTCGTCCCTGTCCCTGCTCTCATTCCCATGCCCTTTCCATTGTTCCAGTCGCCCAAATAATAAATATAACACTTTTCCATTTTTGTAGTTGTTGTTGTTGTTGCCATTGTTGTATAGAAATTGTTACAAGGTCGATTGTTTGTTGTTTTATTATTGTATTTGCATGGAATAATTCACGTTTGTTGAAATATATTTAATAACATTTTGCTTTAATTCAATTTCGACAACATGTCGGCATCTTTGCCAGAGTGAGGCAGAGAGAGAGGGAGAGAGAGAGACACTCACACACACGCACATGGCAAGTGTTGTTGCTTGTTGTAATTTCCGGTTCCGTTTTGCGTGTAATGTGCGCCCATCTGTATGAAATGTTTGTTTGTTGATTTTTTTCAATTTAAAGGCATGGGAACATTTTTATTATTAAACGTTTCAACTGCAAATTGAAGCTGATCCTCAGTTCATTAAGCTAAGGAACTGCAATACTTCAATGTCAGAAGATAAAACTGTGAGAAAGTTCACTTCCGCTTCAACTTCACTATAGAATAAAATATAAATAATAAAACTTAAATTGTTTGAATACTTACAATATTGAAAGAATTCCATGGAAATGTGATTTTCTTTATTGTTTTGATTTTTTTTCACTTTTCTGGGAATATTTGAAGGCTTTTGGAATTATTTAACAATGATTAATAGTAATTTAATGGAGCCAACGTCATTGCGGGACTTGGCACCCTTCGAACCCGATGCCAGAGACGTATGCGTCATATCTGCAATAAATTAAAACGTTGCCCATATCTAAATAAGTGTAGTATTAATTAATTTCCTCGGTTTCTTTTTACCCCCTATTCATATTTATTGTAATAACTTGGAACGATGATTTAATTAGCTTAATCGCGAACTGTGAAATCGTAAAGTGACGCTGCGATCTATAACTAAATACATGTGGTGTGTTTTTTATAACTCTCATTCGATTTTAATTATTATTTATTACGGGCAATCGTCAGACTCAGATGATTACGCCCACACAGAACACGCGTCCACCTGCGGGTCGCGAATTAATATTACTTTTTCGTGGGATTTGAATTTTGCATGTTGTGGGCTATCGATACGTGATCAGCTATATTTATGCCGTTACTGTGGGTCTAATTAACAAGAAATTAACATACCAAGGGGGATGGAATGAATTTACCACAATATTGCATTTATTTTTAGCTACGTTTCCAGTTCCGGTTGCCAATTTCATCACAGTCATCATCGTGTTAGGACTGGAAAAGTTTTTTTTTAACAATTCTGATTTTTAAAAATATTCCCCAACAATTAATTGGTAAATAGGCATGACTGTTCAAAATGGCTTACAATTTAAAATGTGCTCAGCTACCTGGATACCCTGTAAAATCTTGTTCATCCTAATAGTATGCTATGCAAAAAGGTATTAAGCAATAAAGAAAAAAGGAGTTTAAAAAAAAGTAATATTAGCTCGAATCTTGTCGAGACTCTAGGAATGCCATCCCTGTTTAAAGATCACATCTACAGGGTATTACAATGGAACTCACCGCGATAATAGTGATTGTAGTTCTGTGGCAATTATATGTTGCAGTAATTGCAACGATTGGCAATTAATTGCACCAACAACGCCAAGTAGAAGCCTAGGGGAAATCCAACGCAAACTGAATAATATATGATAGATCCTCAGAGATGGGACGCAACAGTTACAGTTACAGTTTTTGTGCCGGCAGCAACAAGTGGCCCAAAGAGAACAACACTCACACACACACACACAGAGAGCAGGCAAGCGAGCGCGAGAGAGCGCTGTTAACCTAGCAACATGTGTATCTCAACATTCCAAATGTGCCTAAGCTGCACAGCAATTGACTAGCAGAGCATCAAAATCAATATAATGAAACTGTAAAGTTAACAGGCGAGTTCCATAACAGCTTCAGTCAACAGTCAACAGCCAACAGCCAAACAATGTTGCAGAGGTAAAAGAGGGTCGCTCTCAGAGTTTCTTAAAAATTCAGTATAAAAAACAAAACCGGATTTCAGAGTGCAACAGTTTCAATTTGAACAGCGTGGCGAGCAGTTCGTTTTCGAGAGACAACTTGTGGCATAGTTAACGAGATATTCACATTTAATAAAGATCATGTAAGCACGAATACGAAACAAGTGCAAGCGAAAAAAATGTGCCAATTGAAATGTTAAATATTTGATACAAATAATTCATTGATAATCAAATAAAAGTAAACATTGGGCAATTTTAAATTAACATCGATTCTTAGAAAATTGTGTTATGAACGTCAGCAAGAAATGTATAAATATAATTCACGTTTGGAGTTTTCGTATTTAAATAAATAAATTGAGAGAACGATTCATTCAAAATTTAAATAACGTTAAATAACGAATACGCGGTGCAACTTAAACTTTTACAGCTTTGGACCAGCAGCCAATAATAAACGAAATTACACAAAACGCATGCTGTATAAAATATTTAAAATAAGTTATAAAAAGAAAAAAATAATAATAAAAAAAAACAAACACGAAAAAGGAGCCAGATAAAAAGTTGATATGAATTTCGAATTGTGTGAATATTGTGGAAAAGTACCGCGCTAAAAAGTTGATGTGTTATGATTATTATTATTATTATGATTATTATCATTGTTGTATTTATTGTTGTTGCTCTTTCAAAATACAATTGCATTTCAAGTTAATGACAAGCGAAAACAAAAATAAGAGTCGCGTAAAAATGTGGACTCAAAATTGAGCCCGAAATATAAATACCAAATTTCGAATACCGAAATACTAAATTCCAAATACCAGATACCAATTGCTTGCTTATCGCGATGCCTTAATCTGTGTGCGCACTGTGCGCAGGTCTCTCTGCAGTTAACGAGAAAGGGAAGACTACCTGCTGTGCCCGCCTGCGCCTTCGCCTTCGCCTCTCCCTCTACCGCCCTTTGAGCATCGTCAACTCACTCGTCACTGTGTCGTCATCTCATCGAAGATATCCATAACCAAATCAATGCCGCCGGCACATCTCTTTTTTTTTGTTGCGCCCTTTTTGTTGTTGTTGTTTTCGCATTATGCTGCCACCTTGCACACGCACACACATACAAAGCCAAACTCTGCACAGACCACACAGTTGACGATTAACGATGACTTTTTTTGAGCCGTTTCCTTGCGCTCGTACATTTTTGACATTGTTTCTCTTTTTTTTTTGGCTCTGTTGCCATGAGAGGGTGCGCTAACAACAACAACACGAACACCAATACCAGCGCAGAGAGAGACAAGACAACTTTCGGAGATATTTTTTGTTGGCGATGATGTCATAAGTTCTTATTGGTGCGTGGAAACGCTTGGCGAGAGAGCGAGAGAGAGAGGCTTGCAAGAGGGACAAGGCGAGCATACAGGGATAGGGACATTGGAATGCGAATATTATGATTTTGTTATTTTTGAGCATAACAAGCGTTTCCTAGAAATCCAAATTCAAATTGTTGCCGCGTTTTGCCAATATGCCATGTTGTTGTTACCACACAATTGCGCTTGCGACAGGAAATATATGTATATAGATGTGTATGTATATGCATTATGCTTAAATACAAGCACGCATACAGACACATTTGTATTTATTTTTTGCACGCAAACACTTCCGACATTTTAAATGCAACGAGCGAAGCGATCAGACCGGCTAAATAAATCAACATCAGCAATAACCAACAACAACAGCGACAAGAGCAAAGAGCAAAAGCAGCCATGTGCATTCTCTCTCGTCCACTCCCCACTAACCTCTCCATGTCCACAAGTCGCAGTTGCTCTCACTCCTGCTCTCTTTGCCCACGCTCAAGCTGTTGCTTTGCTGCAGTTGGGCTGTTAAAGCACTCAATGCATATAAATGATTTTAATCAATGGCGTTGACGTCGACGTTTACGCACACAGCGGCACAATAATACACACACACAGACACAGAGAAACATAACATTAATAATAATAATAATAAATGACAACGTACGATCGTACCGAGTACCACAAATGCTTGCAATGCGTATTTAGAATTTGGAATGTGTATTGGAAGGGCACGATGACAATTCCATGAACTCTTGTGGATTCCAAGAGCAGTCATTTGTAATAAAAGCAGATAAATTAAAGTTTTAATAAACCGATTAGACGATCAGTCGATTAACAACAATAAAAACAAAATGATAATAATACTGATTCTAATTTTGTTTTTCCCCTTAGAAAACACTCTAAGCCCTTAAATAAACATAAGCTGCGGCAAAACAACTTAAGAAAATAAAACTCAAAACAGGAAAATAAAAAAAAAAATACACGGAATATATAAAAAATTAATCTAACTGTGCTAATCGAGTACTTAAGTCAAAAACAGTAACTGCAAACAGAAGTACTTAAATCAAAGTAATTAAACAACCAAACAAATTAGCAACGATTTTATTGCCTAATTTTACATTAAAAAAAAAGCCAAATAAAAAAAAAAAAACTTTAAAAAAGCGGAAACAGACAAACAACAAACAACAAACAACACACAAAACAATTAAACAAAAAGAAAGAACGCTATGAAGAAGCTGTCACTAAATGTGAGTATCAATGGGGGGAGTGGGGAGAGAGAGGGCGGGATGATTTTAATTTGAACAGCATGTGGTTCCAAGAAATTCAGAATCTTAAATATGAAATGCATTTTTCAAGTTCAGAACTCAAAAAGACTGAGAGCAAACGAAACAGAAACAAATCAACGAAGAAACTCAGAAACTCAGAATGAACGTCATTGGAATTGGATGTTGTGGCATGTTAATGAACTTGAAAAGGCCATGATAATGATGAAGTTGCACTTGATGCTGCCGCTCTTCTCTCTGGAAACAAGAACAGAAATTGAAATTGAAATTGAACAGGCTGGAATGCTGGAAATTAAAGTGCACTGCGCGATTAACAATCGATCCAATTGATTCCGATTCCGATAACTTTTCAGACGATTTAAAACAATCACTTTGATTTTTTTATGTGTCTGCAGATTTCCTTTATATATGGCGTAAATCTTTAGATTGTTCTTTTAAAATCGTTATTAAATAAGACTGACCTTGTAATTGAAATCTTTGCCGCTGGCTTTAATATTTTGTTTCCTTTTCTTTTTAAATCAATGTTTCCATTTTAATTCAATTCGGCGATAAATCTTTGCAATTCTTTCTTCTTTAAATCAAAATTCTTGCCGGATTCTTATTTGGGCACGCGTCGTCTCTCTTTTTTTCTGTCTGCCTTCTTCCTCCTCTTCTCCTGCTGGTTCGTTTTGCCCGCCTAATTGAAAAGCAATTGTGGCGCACTCAAATAAGTTGAGGCGTTTAAATGATCTTTGGCTCTGGCCATTGATGATAATGAAGTTGCGTTTGGTTTGTAGGCTCCTGGCAGACGCTTCAAAAGCCGGCGGCAATCAAGTGGACTCTGATTGGTAACAGCGGCCGCACTTTGAGGTTAATGTGTGGCAAAAAAGATACAGATACAAAAGATGCTACAGCTGTAGAGATACAAATGGGAAATGGGATGTGCGAGTACATTTGGCACGCTTTGATGTTGCCAATTGAAAAATGGCCATATATCAAAAACACGCATACACTCACAATTTGCATGTGTTTTCCATATTATTATAAGTACAATCTGTACAATCGTTCTATCGTAACATCTGCCAGACGCAGCCTCTTGTCCTGACACAGACACTCCCATTCCCATTCCCATTCCCATTGCTGATTGTTGACTTATTTAGCGGCAGTTCAATGCCCCATAAAAACACACACGAGTTTTGCAAAAAACTCTCGCTACGGTTTGACATTGACAACATGAAACTTTGTTAAAATATCCATAAGTATATTTTACTTTGTCTTCTCTTAATAGTTCAAGTGCAACACTTTTACTCTATGCTCCTGCTCTCTTGCTCTCTTTGAGCCCAGCGCCATTTTGTCTAGGCTGAAGGTCAGAGCGAGATAGCTAGCTGCTTATGATCCTGGAATGAAACAGCAGTTGATAACTTTTACATTACTAGCGATGACAGTGATGAGTTTTATTAATGATTGAAGAGTTGCCAGCCTGTTGAAATTAGTAACTAAATATGTAAATAAATCAATTAACGATAAGGTAATATTCGTCAACTATTGCGTGATCTCTTAAATTGTAATCATGGTCAGATCAAAATCAATTTGAAATTGGCTGATGCAACAGTTTCTTGATTTCTATGTTTTTTTGAACGTTGTTTGTTTTAGTTTTTTTCTTTTATTTTTTTCCCCATTGCCATCAACATTTTTATGGCCTGTCTGCGCATTAAATTGGCCTTTAATGGCCGTATAGCAACTATTATATACACATATAATTTATCTATCTATATCCATATAGTTATGCTGCCAACGAGGCAATTAACTGATTTTTATTATTATTGTTGACGTAGTTGTCGCTGTGGTTCTTATTGTTGTGGATCGTAAATGCGTTGAATGCGTTCTTATGTCAGCAGGCAAATTAAATGTTGTAATAATAAGCCAATAAAAATTAACAGTCAATTGACAAACGGCCATAAAAACTGTTGTAAGCAACAGTAACAACAACAATTCAACGAAAACGGGGGCCTGTCAATACAAAAACAATAACTACAATTGTTTAATCTTTTGCTGATAAAAAAATACTAACAATAAACCTAAAGTTGATAGACAACTCCCCATTGGAGCTGGCTAACAACAACAACAACAACAGCAACAACAACAGGTTACCAAATAAGTCGCCAGCACAATTTACAAATGTTAATGATTGATTTTGTGTCATGTAATCGTTGCAAACTAGTTTCCAGTCTAGTTTGCAGTCATATTTCAACTTTAATTGACGTCAAGCGTTTGGAGTGTGGTCCAAACCCCTCCCCCTTCCTCTTGACCAAAGTCTTGGCCTTATATAGTCGCACTTGACGCTTAAGCGTCACACATTTCTTCCGTCCTTGGCCGTACAACAACAACAACAGCAAGAGCAGCAGGCACAACTCCAAGATACCCTGTAACTTCTGTTACTTGGCCCAAAAGTATGCTATATTTATTTAGAAGTAAACTACTATAAATAAAATAAAAATCAGTGAAATTAATCTATATACTTAACAAATAGTTAAATTACTTACAAAGCGAAACATGGCAAAATAAATGTTTCGACTAAATTCCGCTGTTCACTGGGGCAACTCCATTTTGGGGCCAAACTAAAAACAATTCCCATGAATTGAATCGAGTCGAAGCAAATGGTATCGAATCGAATTTGAAATTTGTGTTCATTCATGGGGGCATTTCTCGCATTCTTAGAATACAAACAAACCGCGTGCAATTGGCATTTTGTTTGTTTGTTTGTTTGCTTTCTGTTAATTCTTCATGTTCACACGTTCAGTGGCCGTTTATTGTAATTGATTTGTGTGATCGTTGATCGTGTGTGTGTTTTCTTGCCGTGACTCATTTTCATTTCCGCTCTTTGACACGATACTACAAATGTTTATATATAAAATAAATATCTATTTGCTATTTTAGATTTGGGTCGCCATTTTGAAATTGACTTGCTTTGTCTGCAACTGTTGCACAACTGTTGACATTGCAAGGAAGCAATTAGGGTGGCCAGACTTGATATTGAAAAGCTACCAAATAAATAGATCGCCATTTTGAAGTTATTTGTTTGTTATGCAGACCTTGACTAGTGCTGTAAAGATCACACTTATTAACATGCTTATGTTAATTGTCTGTTAACTTGA
Organism: Drosophila limbata; assembly: GCA_963924055.1. NCBI lineage: Eukaryota > Metazoa > Arthropoda > Insecta > Diptera > Drosophilidae > Drosophila > Drosophila limbata. The sequence continues at coordinate 21,476,093 of OZ001355.1, read as the reverse complement.
AGTTACATTGAACCACTAAATTTGCATTGCATTCGAACGCTGTCGCTGCCTGGCCAGTTAATCAGCTTACAAATATTCCGTATGCCCAAAAATAACACTGTACTTTGTGTCATTAAATGTGCGGTAGTGGGGGGATGCTGGACATCACCCCCCACAGCCTTAAGGGGAAATCCAGCTGTGCCTAATGGGCCTATATAGAGTGTGTGTCTTAATGCTTAACGATTGCTGTTTGAGTTTGCATTTAATGCCAAAATGCACAAAATTCAATATCAATAAAGAAGCTCAAAACTTAATTATGTGATTTATATGCTTTTTAAAACAAACAGCTACAGCAACAACAACTGAAATTGGCACAATTAGCAGGCAAAGCTTTAAATATATGTGAATTTGCAAATAATTTCCTCAATGGACTTGTTTAATTTATTTGTATGTATGTATGCATAAGTGTATTGTATGTACAGTGAAACCTGTGACACGCTTCTGTATTGTGCTTATTCGAAACTTGTATTCGTATTCGTCTGATTATTCACGGGGCATTTAAAAAAAAAGAAAGAAAAAAACTAGACAAAACCAGTTTTTCGATTCTCTATGCATATATACTACTTAAATTGTTTTGCTTTCAATTAAACTAATAAAATGCCAATTGTTGTGTTACATGTGTGCTTGTCTGTCTGTCTGTGTGTGTCGCCTAACTGGCTGGCAAGTCTGAAACTGATGCGGACTCAACTGGTCAGCAGTCTGTAGCCAATTTAATAAACTCTATCTCGATCTAAAACTGCAACACGCGGCGTATGAGCAATGAGAACCAGTAATAATACGTGGAAAAAATTAGCTATGAAATTTATATGTATTTTATATAATTTGTATTTATTATAATTTATTATTATTTAGCGATAAAGAATTTCTTGAATGTGGCAGTTCAATTATTTAGTTGCAATCTCAGTTAGTTCAACTTGTAGTTGAAGTGATGCTCGTTAACGTAATTGAACCACATAATTGGTTATTCATGCTTAAAAGCCAAGAGGCTTGACCACAAAAAAAAGAGTAGAAGAAAAAGATTTTGTGGTATGATAAGCGTCAAGTGATTTTATAATGCACATCACGTATACGCCTGGGTGTTCCACTCTTTGCATCTATAATGTGCGACAGTCTCTCCGTGTATGTGTGTGTGTGTGAGTGTGTGATCACACAGTTGCATGCATAACTTGGCTGAGAGCTCGACACGATTCGTTTGCTTGACTTGACGCTCAACAAAACGCCAGACTCGCTGTCGTCGCTGCCTCTCACAAATGTTGTTGTTGTCTGACTGTGTCTGTATGTGTGTGTGTGTTTGTGTCTGATAAGAAAAAGACAGCAGCAACCACAGTTGTCGGTGTCTCAGTGGCAACAGCAACAGCAACCTCAACAGTTTTGCGATCTTCAGTTTTATTTTTGTTGCCAACAAAGTTGATTGCTCGCGCGGGTGTTTTGTTTGTCTTTTTCGACTTTCTTAGACAACTCACTGTTTATTTTTTTTTTTGGTTTCGTTTGTTGTTTGCACTTTATTTTCAACACTGTTTAAACATCTCTTTTTTTTGGGTCTTGCGTTTTATTTGATTGTGAATTAGTTTCAAGTTGAAAGAAGAAAACAAACATACATATGTATTTACATATTTGTATTTGACTGTTGGCTGTTCTATTACGAAACGTGTGCAACTACATATTAATCTTAATAACACTAATTGGATACACGAGCAACAAAGATCGATCCCCAAAGAGATCGGCAATTCAGCAAACAATTGAAATTGAAATTGAAATTGACTCTCTCAATATGCATCTTTATGAATGCTCCAACGGCGACGGCGGCAGCGCTGCTGGAAGCCATAGAAAGGCTCATCAGCATCGGCATCAGCAGGCGGTAGGCAAAGTGAGCGAAATTAATACACACACACACACACACATACATACGCATAGATAGCATACATACATATACTCATCCTATTCCAGTGGACAACATTCACAAACAGACGCCGACACTACCTGCCGCCATTTTGCAAATGACTCTCAGCTGCTCTCGATGTAGTTGTTGTTGTTGTTGCTGCTATTGCTGAGCTATTAATTTAATGCCAAAGAGAATTTAATGCATATTAAATTGCAAATTAAAATGTGCTTGCCACAAGGGGAGTCCAGTTTCAGTTGCAGTTGCAACGAAATGCAAATGCGGCATGTCTAGTAAATTAACAGCACCGTTTAACGCAGGCGCAACTGTCGCAACAGGCCGGACAACAGGCAGCCAATAACAACAACTACTTCATGTAACCAACAATCGCTGTGCCAGTTTATTTGGTACCAAGCAGTCTCGCCATGTCGCTGTGTTTTTTTTTTTTGTTTTGTTATTTTCTGAGTGGCCATGGTACCATGCAGTCTCGAGAGTCGTTTTAACACTCAAGTGGGTTGTTTAAGCAGTTTCTACAAACTAACAAAGCGGCAGCAATTCTATTTCCACTTAACAGACAACTGCAGGTCACTTTAGCTGCTTACCAGCAAGCTGCTGTTATTAACAGAAACGGTTAACCGTTTAGCATGCAGATATACCAGGAGTATTTCTCATTTCCATAGATCATTTCAGCTGCCGCTGTTATTAACAGCAGCACGCGTTGTGAATGGTAAACTGTATTTGTCTTTGCTTTGAAAAATACACAAATTAACTTAAACTTTTGCAGCTTTTGCCATGCTTGCGTAGCCAAGCGTTAAGTTAATGGAACATACATGCATACATATAAGTGCATGTATGCGTGTATGTTTGCATGTATGTATGTAGCTGAATTGCACACGCTTGTTTGGTCACAGTTTTGCAGTCATTTCATTGTCACTCATTGCCAATTCGCAGTAAAAAAAGGCCATAAAAATAAAAGATATTTGTTGCGTTGCGATAACATGACATACCTGGCAAATACCAAGCCAAATTTAGGCGTCCTGATAAGACCACAAATTCCAGACAAGTGGACGTTTTTATTTTTTGACCAAATATTTGTCAACAGTAAATCGGTTTATGGCGGTTTGAGACAGTTTCTTGTGGTCTGTGGGGGGTCGAGGAGACGGGAATGCGTTAAATTCTTAAAAAACTATTGCGCACAAAAGAATTCACAATTCATTATAATTGCTGTCATTATTTTTGGCTCATGACTTCATTCAATGTCGCCTGGCAGCACACACACACACTCACGGATACACGCACGCACAGCAACACTCACACACATATACACACAAAGAAAGAGCAATCAAAATCAAAGTTGAATAGTTTACAATCAGGCACAAATCGACTTGGACTTGGACATGGAACATGCGCGATTCGCGCCAATGATTCGGTTACACACACACACACACACACAAACATAAGCATCGCTTTTTTTTTGTTATAATGCGACTGCTTGTATGTATGACAGACAGACAGTTATTTAAATTGATACAAAGCGGCACGCCGTCAAATAAAATCAATTGGCAGCTAATCAAAGCACAATGCAAACAAATTGCCAGCACATGCTCTTCCATCATGATAATGACGATGATGTTGATAATGAAGTTGATCGGCTTGGAATCAATTCGATCAATCGTTCTATATTCGCAATGGTTCATTCGCTCGCTCGTGCGCGTTCATCGGCTCCTGTTTGGCGCACAATGATGACGCCATCAAGAGCAACAGCAAAGCAAAGTTAAAGAGAGAGAGAGAGAAAGAGGACGAGATTATTTACAGCTGCTGTTAAGACTCGTTGATACGAAGGAATTAAAAAGGTGAATTAAAGAGAGCGAACTCTCTTTCGTTTCAGAGGGCATTTCCGATCAGAGCTCATGACCTCACCCTTTTACTTCCACCATGAAGAGGACTTAATAGTAGTGATATCGATACAATTAGGCAAAAAATCATTTTAACAATTTAAATTAAATTTTAATGCATACTGAATTTAAAGACCGAACCTTAAACTCGATTCATTGTTCGGATTTACATCTCTACAAACTTACTAAAAGACTTACAGCTGCTGTTAAGGCTCAACAGTTGTTATTGCTCTCTGTTATATTACGCCTGTTACTTTTGATGCCGCCCATATCGATTATGCAATTTATGCGCGCCGGCAAAAGTTTTAAAAATAAATGCATGCACACTCGCACTCACAATCGAACTCGTTCTCGAACTCTCGCCCGATGGCCATAAATCGTGCAATTCGAATCCAATTAGCGAGCGCAGAGGTCGTCGTGTGTGTGTGTGTGTGTGTAATGCGAGACAGCAGCAGCTGCTGTTAACTCTCTTCGGCGCCTGGATGTAAAGTATACGCTCCATAGACGTACAAGAGAAATTACAAATTACATGTAATATGTGCAGATCTTTTAGCTGTTGTTGCAACTGACGTCAAAGTCTGAAGACTTTTGCACCTTTCCAACACTGTGACGTCTTCAGTTTATTTACTTGTGTTTAAGTATTTAGTATTAAATGGCGCTCACGTGATTGCGACGCGACAGCTGCTAATTATAGTATATTTAAATATGCCAAAAAAAAGAAAAAAAAAATACATATTGTACTAGAAATCGAAGTGTATTTTGGCCAACTGTTGAGTTGCGCACTGTGCTTGTTTCGGCCATTTGGCAACTGATTGATGAACTTTTCTACTTGTCTATAAGCCATAAATCAAAAGCGACGACAACAAAAATGCGCTCAACTTAATTGAAAGCATCAACAAGCCAATAAAAAATCAATTTAAATAAACACAGACAGACACACATACATACATAATAAGCGAGAGCACATTGAAACGATCGACAATACGACGCGGGAGGTGATAAATGAAATGTCGAGTCGAAAAAAGTCGAAACACGAAAGTCGAAGTATACTCAGATAATTTCAACAGAATTCTTTTCATATTGTTGTTGTTGGTCTTGGTCAAAATAGCGACGCTCTGTCTGCTTCAATTTTCATTCATTTTTCACACTTACACACACACACACGAAAATTTCACACAATGAATGGAAAAATTTGCAATTTTAATCAAATTATTCAATAGTTTGGAATGTATGTCGACGACGCTGGCAATTGAAATTGAAATTGAAATTGAAGCTGACCACGCAAATTGATAAAAATATGCAAATTCAACAGAAAAATTTCAATTCATTTATTTATTTTGGGGGCCTGTCTGACAACGCAACGTATACGTACATATGTACATATAGTGAGTCAAGTAATTGTTTTAACACAAGATTTATATTGAAAAAAATAAAACAGTAATTTTCTTGCTTTAAAATTTACTAAATACAATTTAAGAATATTTGCGGATTTTTTTAATTTTGTCAAAACAATTACTGCACTAAGTGTACATATGCTAACTTCTCTTAACTAATAATTGTGTGGGCATGTGTAAATTGTTGGCTTAAGACTTTGAGCCAAGTTGTAAATTATGGCACACTCGTAAATTAGCCAAGTCGACACTTTTTGCAAATAGTAGTGCAATAAACATTGAAATTGTGAGTTCTATTTATAGCCAGACACACAACACAGGTCTGTCCGTCCGTCTGTCTGTCTGTGACTCGTGCAAGAAAAAAGACACCTTTATCTTTATGATGATGCCGCATGCAGATCGCAGATCGCAGCAGATGGCAACTTGAAAGTTGGCTGTGTGCATTTATTTTTAGCACACACTTTGCAGTTGCAGTTGCAGACGGCATCTATTTTTAGATACCTTGAACTACGAGTTATTGTACAATTTACGAGAAGGCGAGAAGGTACTTAATACAACAACAACTCGTATATCTTTGATTGAAAGACACCGACCACCCGTTGTCTCTCTCTCTCTCTCTCTCCCTCTCTGTGTGTGTGTGTCTGCTCTTTTTGCGGTTTCAAGGTTCAACTTGGCCCATATCCATTTACCCAGTAAGCAGATAGCAGATAGCAGCCAACGAAACTAAAGCTGATCTTAATTGTAGCAACTCGACAACTCGGCAACTCTTGGCTAAAAATAGACACGAGTCCAGAGACCACATAGCAAATTGTGTTATTTTTAAAAACTATTTCCGGACTTGAGCATAATCATTACACTGAGAGAAATCACTAATCTGATACATTTTTTTTTCACTTTTCATTTTAGATGTGTTCCCGCAACATAAAGATCTCGGTGATGCTGTTTCTTGTCTTGATACCCATATTCACAGCGTTGCCCCACAATCACAATCTGTCGAAACGCAGCAATTTCTTTGATCTGGAATGCAAGGGCATCTTTAACAAGACCATGTTCTTCCGTCTGGATCGCATATGCGAGGATTGCTATCAATTGTTCCGTGAGACGAGTATACATCGATTATGCAAGTAAGTGACGTTTTCTTTATAATTTTCAGAGAAATCACACCCACTAATCCACTTCATATAGCTATTGAGACAGACTGTACACAAAATTCCCTCCTAATTTCCCATAATTCCCCAACATTTTCCTACAAATTTCCCTTTGAAACCATACCAAAATATCCCAACTGGCGTCCTCAACCCCATCACAGGGTCCACATCAATTTGAAAGCAGTTCAAGGCGATTTGTCGCAAATTGCTGCGCAAAAATTCTAAAAAATAGATAAAAAAAAAAAAACTAAAGAAATAATAAACACTTATAACCATGGTCATGTTTGGAGAAAGGCCCTGACATGGATATTAAAAAGAGCACAGGAACACACTTAAAATATAAAAAATTACTTAAAATATGTATTTCTTAGAAAAAACTATTTGTGTTTTTTTTAATGTTGAGCTTTTGTGTTTTATGTACATACTTATATCCTATCTCTACTGGTATCATCTATCTTTTCTAAGTATCTTTGCTAGCTGAACACCTATCTATCTTATCTATTTGATGCAGGGCCAATTGTTTCGCCCACGAAACCTTTGGGGATTGTCTAAAAGTGCTGCTCATCGATGATGAAGAGATTGTACAGCTGCAGCAATATCTTAAAGTCATTAATGGCTCGCCCTATCCCTTTCATAAGCCTGTTGTATACAAATTTTATTGAGTTGCTTCCTTTCGCTTAATTTCATTACATTTAATTTGATTTTGAATTTCTTTTGATTTTTGTATGCTTTTTTGTTGACTTTTTGATTTTTTTGTGTACATTTTAGGAAAGACTGCTTTGATTCCAAATGGTTTGGCGAATGCGTTAAAGTGCTATTAACACCGTCAGAAGAAATAACAAATTTACAGCATTTTATAAAAGTAGTGAATGGCTCGCCCATATCATTCAACATGGCGCCGGTCACATAACTTTAAGTGGATCGGTTAAAGCCACCACCGAGCAACAACACCACCAGAAACCACCACCACCAGAATTCACCCACAACATCCACATCCGCAGTTACAAATACACATATAGTACATACACTCACATACTACAGCACAGGATAATGAAAGACGAAAAAATAAAATTAATTCCAGTTCCACATGGAATCCACAGAATCCACAGAAGAATCTGAATCAAGAGCAAAAACAACAAATTAAATATTTAACGCCCAAATTTAATTCGTACTTATTTATTACTGTATGCTTTACAGTTTTTACTATATATACATATGTGTTTTTTTAAAAACCGAATTATTTTAATTAATTTATTGAAACTTTACGCGTTTGTTGTAAGTGAGGGAAAGGGACAGGGACATGGGAAATGGGAACACGGGGGGAATTATACGGGAACAGTGAGAGGGAGCAAACTCCCACACCCACACACACACAAGAAAAGATGCAGATAGAGAGGGAAAGAAAATAGAGAAGAGCGATTAGGGGGGAAATCGGGGGGCTTTTTTATCCCAGTAATTTGAAAGCAGACCCCGAAGCCGAAGAAGTATTTATTTCTAAGTATTCTTAGCTTGTTTATTATTGCGTTATATATGTAAAATAAAAGATCCATTGTTTTTAATATACTTATTTAATGTATAATTTTTATTTTTTATATTGTATGTTAACATAAACATTAAAAAAGTATCGCGTATTCCAAGCAGCATTTACATTTTTACATCGAGGGCAGAACAGAAAAAACATTGAAAGAAAAAATACTACACTCACACATTCAGACTCACAAACGACACACACAGACACATACAGAGTTGCACCCACACAAGAACGAAAGTATTTTGCAAATGTATTGAATTTTTGTGCTATTTAGAAAAGATTACCGTAATAAGCGTAAAATTTGTTGGCAAAAAAAATAAGAAAATAAAAGAGATAGCAAAGAAAAAAAAATATATTCACGAATACATACAAAAATATATTAGTCTAAAACGCAATTTGTGCAAAACACGCAAAATTAAACAAAAAAATAAATGCATTAAAAATGTAGCAAAAAAAAACAACAAAAATAAAATTATGAAAAAATATTTATGTAAAATGTTGAACAAAAAACATCAATCGCCGGCTATTTGAGGGCATCCAAAATTGTGATAAATGAATTAGAATGCGGCACTGACCACACAAAAAGAGTGTTAAAGCAGAGAGAACAACAAAAAAAAAACAGAACAAGAACAACGTGAGAGAGAGTGAGCAACAAGTGCAGCAGCTGTCATCGATGTTTGGCGCGTTTTCGAAGCGACTAAAAACGCGCGCTTACGGTTTTTATTTTGTGGTATGTTTTCAGTTTTACAATTTATTAATTTTGTATTGATTATCATTTTGATTTTTGCCATGTTTGTCAAGTGCAATTGCTTTTTGACATTTCATCTATGCACTTTACTGCCCACCAATACAATATTTTTGAACCGGCACAACAAACAAATCTTTTTGAATTTTTGGCTCAAATTAAATATTTTGACTGAGCAAATGCCTACAAAAAATAGAGGCTGAAACAACTTTAAGTATGATATACTAATGCCATTTATTCGACTATCCCAAAACAGACAAGATTGCTTCGGATCACCGTTTTTCAACGCCTGCGTTGAGGCGCTGCAGCTGCACGAAGAGATGGACAAGTATAACGAATGGCGCGATACCCTAGGACGCAAGTAAACGAGCAAAAACGAAGCGGACACAAGAGTTGGCGGAAAAAAAGCTATAGCTAAACGCATAATACGAGTACTACTTACATTATATACCACTTATACTATATAACACTCTTATACGATGTGAGCCCTCACACTCGCATGAAACTCTTATACGGTGTGAGCCCTTACACACTCACACATGTACACCCATACAAGGCACACACACGATCGACGAGAAATTACACGAGTAAAAATTATCACAGCGAATACGCAAAATACTTTTATCAATTAAGTGAAAAAACAAAAAAAAATGTTGGAAAAAAATACAAATAACAAATAATAATAATACATATAAATTCATATTAAATACACAGAAATAAAAAAATATGACAGTGTAAAGTTTCTTTTTCGCACACTTCTCTTATTATCGTATATATATATTTTTTTAGTCTAGAAGTTTGTAAAATTGTTTTTGTCATAGGGCCCCGAATTTAAGTTTAGTTTCAACTATATATATAGTTAAACAAACATATGTATGGAAATTTATTAAGTTCAAGCAAAGGACAAATTCAAAATGTCTGATGTAAATATTTAAAGTGTTTGCTTTCTTTGAAAAGTTTTCTCCTACATATATATTTTGTAAATTTTTTGTGTATCCTTTAAGCAATTAAGTTAATTTGTTACGTTTACGTTACGTTCTAATTCTAATTCTAACATCACATCTCTGCGAAGAAGAAAGTGAAAGTTGAAATCATTAAGAAATACAGAAATATAGAAACACATACATTAATTAATTAACCAGCACAGCATATTTCGATATTACATTATATGTACCCTAATTAATTTAAACTTGTTTGGATCTAGTCGTAAAACATAAATAAAAACTGTATATTTCAAGTGGAAAGCATTTCAAGTCCACTTTATTTCAATTCTTTTGATGTTTTTTCCAGGTGCAAAATCTTTATTCAATATATTCAGTTGAGTGAGTTTCCAATATTAATATCAACAATTCATATTCATTCAGCTACAATAATTATTCAAATCAATTTGCGGCTCATTCACTTGAGATGTATGAAATGCCAAGTATCGACTGTAAGACAAGAGAATTAAATATGTTTTTAATTGCACAATATTTATTAAACATGACTTAAAAATACTATAATATAGTATAAATAACTAGCCAATTACAAAGGTGTGTGACAATATTTACAAAATTTGGTTTTTATCTTTGGTTTTGTGGTTAGTAGAAAGCATGCAAATTGGACAATTTCTATCCAATTTTGTGCATTTTAGCCAAGCGTGTTTTATTATTGTGAAGCTAAAGCAGCTAAAGCTTTGCGCGAACATAATGAACCTTACCTGTGTCGGGCACCTCCTCGACATCGCCGCCATCTGGAGCATCGTCCATCAATTTAGCAGCGTCCCCTTTGCCAATGACATTGTCAGAGTTGCTATTGGTAATGTTTTGGCTGAGAAATAAAGGGAAATTTATTACATCTTGCAAGGGTAAATTTACAATATTAGTTGGGAAACAAACCAAGCAATTCCCGAATTGCCTCCGTTGGGCTGATTCATCAAAGTTTGCCAAAATTTGTGGGTCTCGGCAATAATAGAAGTGGCAAAATCACCATTCTTAGCATCGCCATTAAATGCAAACTGATTCTCCGGCTTGCCATCGGGAATTTTGTAAATCTAAAAAGAGAAACATTAGTATTATAATGAAGGTTTAATTTGCATTTGCTGTGTACCTTGAACCACTCAACGGTGGCGCGCAACAAGCCGGGGAAATATTGATCTACATCGGCGATATCGTTGACCTTCGATGCCAGGGGATCATTAACATCGATGGCAATGATTTTCCAGTCAGTCTCGCCCTCATCGATGAGCGCAATGCAGCCAAGAACCTTGACCTGCAGCACATCGCCGCGATTGGCAACGCGATAGCCGATTTCGATAACATCAATGGGATCATTATCGCCCTTGCATCCTGTCGATGGCTCAATATGATCGGGATTCTCCCAGGTTTGGGGCAAGGCACCGTAGTTCCAAATGTAACCCTTATGGGGGAAACAATTGGCCACAAAACGCAGTTTACCCTTCTTGATGTCCTGCTTAATGGGATTCATGGGCGTCTTCAGACTAATCTAATATTGAATGAACCAGACAGACACGCAATCGTGTGTTTATCAACATGAATTATCGGTAAATATTCAATTAGCTTACCTCCATTTTGGCGTTTGTCCAACGTGGCACCTCAACAACCATGTTGTAGACGGTTTTATCCTCGTTGGCAAACAATGGAATGTCGTGCATTGGCGAGATGACATTGCCGCAGTTATTTTCTATATTGCAAATTATAGCGGAAATTATGAAGCGTTGTAAATAATGTTGTGCTAAGCACGCAATCAGCTGATTAATTATATTGACCCGAAAGCCACCTTAGCCATATCATAAAGCAGCAATTCTTTAATATATAACGTAAATAAAGATATTGCATGGGCATTTGTTTCATAATAAACAATTATCATAAAAACAAAGTCCACATTTCAGCGTCGACTGATTCTGATTCACCTTGCCCAGTGTCATGTTTGTTGCCGGCATTCGGTTTTGCTGATAAAGCAACGTTTTTTGAACTAATGTTAACTTGTTGCATAATTGTTTATATCAACAGCATCGGGTTAAATTAGTTAAATTTAAGGATAATGGTGTCGCTAACAGCTTTTAATGCCATTATTACTACAACCTTTTGCACTTTGTTTTGAGTACTTACTGAAATAAAGGCTATAGTTTGGCGAGTTCTTGGCTCCCTTGGCAATTGTCTGATACAACGGCATTGTTGAGTTTTTTGTCCGTAAGTGTTGTAGTTGAATCTGTCTAGAACTGGTCACAATTCTTTCTGCTGACGTTGCGAAAATTGGCTGCAGCAAGTGTCTACCAATTCCACGTGAGGAAGCAAAATATGACGAACTCCTTGTAATTTTGGCGAACATTGGAAATGTTCAAATGAACGGGTCATTAAAATGAACGAATGAACTTATTCAGTCAATCATGAACTAAATCGTTCATTTCGCTATCTCGGCGGCCATTATCTTGATATTTTGACAAAAAAATATCGATAATATCGATGATATAAATATCTGGGCGCGAGCTTAAGTAAACAGTTTTTCCACCCCAAATTAGTCATGTTACCACTAATGTTTACTATTTTATTGCAAATTTGGCACTTGGATGTAGTGTCGAGTATTATATCCGAATAAATTATTGATTCGACGTTTTCGTGAAGAAAAAAAGTGGCGGCAAAAGATAGAAAAACTGGTGAAAAGCAGCGCACGATAATATCGTACAATTATATCGATATTGATATTATTATGCTAAAAAATATCACTTACAAATATATCATCACCAAAAATTAAATATCGATATATCGATATATTGATATTATATCAGCAGCCCTAGAAACGACACAACTCTATTCCTCCACGCTGACAAAGTTCAGAGAAATTTTGAAGTCGCTTGATTTTTGGGCCAGAATTGCTGCTGCAGGGAAAAAACCTAATTAACTGTTTGCATAGCAACGTGCAAAGCATATTCTGTTAAGCTTCTGGCAAACGACAACAAATTTAAAGCATATTGTGTCTGACAATAACAACAACAACAGTACATTTTGTGCAGGTTTGGCAACAAGTTGAAATATTCCCCTTATTATTGCCATGCAGAACTCAAGATCAAGAGGCTATTCGGCCAGACCGCAACGTCAACGGCCAGCAGGAGCGGGTGGTCCATTAAACGCCACTAAATCAAGTGAATCCATGACGAAGCTGGCCTTGGAGGCCAACAATCAAGTGGACATCGATGATAACGCGTGTGTCGTGTGTTTTAAAAACGTGGAAATCTATTCAATCGGGGACTGCGATCATCCAGTGTGCTACGAGTGCTCCACGAGAATGCGGGTCCTTTGCCAGCAGAACGAGTGTCCAATTTGTCGTCATGTGCTGTCCAAGGTTAGATTTCATCACTCACTGCAATATAAGAAGCACCTGCTTAACTAAACAAAACTTGTTTATTTGCCGCAGGTTCTGTTTACATTGGAAAAGTTGCCTTATCGCGAACTTGAAGCCAGCAATCGCTCGGATTTCTACAGCAAAAAATATCGCATTGGCTTCTGGAGTGCTGACATACAGCAGAAATTCTATCAGTTACTTGATCATCCGTGTCCAAAGTGAGTTTTCTTTATGATTTTCTTTATTGGATTAACAATTAAATGAGCTTGTTTTTGAACAGATGTGATGCGCCGCCCTATCGCACCTTCCAGGCCTTGAGGAATCATGTCTTGCGTGAGCACAACATGTACTTCTGTGATCTGTGCGTGGAAACATTGAAGATCTTTACATTCGAGCGTCGTTGCTATACCCAAGCCGAGTTGGTTGTCCACAATACCAAGGGAGATCCGGACAACACATCCCATCGTGGGCATCCTTTGTGCGAGTATTGCAATCAACGCTATGTGGATCGAGATGAGCTCTTTCGACATTTGCGGCGCGATCATTACTTTTGTCACTTTTGCGATGCCGATGGCTGTAATGATTTTTACAAGTAATTGTCCCACCAACATTCTGTAGCGAGTACTTATCTAAATAACTGATAACTGATACCCGTATCACCATGCAGCGTCTATGCGGACTTGGCCGATCATTTTCGCAAGGAGCACTACCTATGCGAGGAAGGCAAATGTGCCACCGAGGAGTTTACCGGCGCCTTTCGCAATGAGATTGAATACAAAGCGCACGTGGCCAGTGTGCACGGTAAGTCGCTGAACAAGCAGCAGGCAAAGCAGACGCGTACATTACAGCTGGAGATTACACTGGGACCACGCGGACGGCGTGAGCAAGGCATGGCAAACATGAGATCGAGGTAAATCAATAACAGGAAAGGTATAAAAATATCTATTTAATCATAATTTGGATATACAGAAATGAGGAGCAGCAGGAATACATGGATGAGTTGCCCTCAACGAGCTCACAACGGAGTCAACCCGTTACGATTGATGCCGGCAACGAGGAGGAGTTTCCCATGCTGGCTGGCCATACACCCGGTCCGAATGTGTCTCTGGTCAGAGCACCGCCACCGTCAATGCGCAATATAAGCGGCACCTCGGGACTTGCACGCACCAAAGAAAACTTTCCGGCTCTAGGCGGAGCTGCTGGTGCCAGCATTGCAGCTGTTGCTGGCAATACATATGCTAATGCCAGAGCTGCCCAATCCGCTCAGCCTGTGGGAGCAGGCTTTAAGAAGCCGTCATCAAATGCTGCTTCTGGCGGTGGAACTGTGGCACGTGGCAATGCACCAGCCAATGGTATGCTGCTACATGTCTCAAATCGACCTGCGACCAATGCGAACAAGAAATCAACACCGGCAATGGATTTCCCAGCACTGCCAGCTGGCAAGGGCAAGGGCAAGATGTTACGCAATTTAGAAGAGGACATGTTGCCCAGCAACTCCGGAGTATCCATTTCAAATGTTGCGGCCAAGCATCGCACACTTGTTGACGATTATGTTTCCGTTGCGCATCCGAGCACCCATCAAAAGTTACAAATGGTACAAAAGGAGGAGACGGAGGCCAAGGCACGCATGGAGGCTCTCAAGAAAAGTGCGCCCAAGCTAACAGCAGCCGAGTTTCCCACGCTGGGGCCAAGCAGCACCAAAGGACCGCCCTTATCGAGGCCAAATGGCGGCTCAGCTGCCTCTTTAAATTGGTCCAAGCCCGTGTCGGAGAAGAAACAACGAGAATTGGATAATCGCAAGTCCAAAGTTGCCCCAGCGCCATTGTTGCCCACTCCGAAAGGCAGCACAAGCAATCTGAACAATAATAAAAGCAATATTAATAATCAGGAGCAGCCACAACAGCAACAGGCAATCAAGAAGGATAAGAAATCAAAGGAGAAGAAGAACAACAACCAAGAGAATCAGCCTAAAGTCAACAAGCAAAAAGAGAAGGAGAAAAACAATAACATTAATAACAACAACGACGACGATAAACAGCTGCCAGCAAATGTTAACAACGCCAACTGGAATCAATCAACGACTTCGCGTGCTCCACCTGGCTTGAGTGCTAGTGCAGCACCCATAAAACCACCACCTGGTTTCATGTCCAATGTCACGCTGAACTCTGTGGCAAAGCTACCGAACAATCTAACATTTATCAGTTCATCCGGGGAGAATTACAGCATTGTGCCGAACTCCTTTAGCTACACTGATCCGCCAGATACTGCCAACAGGAATCAAGTAAGAAATTTTGTAATTTGTACTTTAACTATTTTCTTATATATTGTTTTGTTTTGTTACGTCTCTTGTAGAATTTGGTGGATCAACTGCGAGAGGTGCTTAAATCGCCCGAGGCCTTTAACGAATTTCGCTTGCTGTCATCCAAGTTTCGTGATGGCACCTGTACAGGTCGAGCCTACTTTGAGCACTGTCAATCCGCGATGACGGACAAGTTCCACAGTTTGTTCCCTGAACTGTTAGTGATGCTGCCTGACATTGGCAAACAACAGGTTTTATTTATTTAATTTAAACTTGTATTGTTTATACTTGAACATGTTTACATTTACAGGAACTGTATCTTGTGCATAAACAATATTTGAATACCCTAACGCCCCATCAAGAGAAATCGTTGCCTAACCTGGAAGTGTGTCTCAAATGCAAGCAAGTCCTTATGGCCGCCGATTTTAGCAGCCATCAGGAAGCTCATGAGCTCACCAAGAACATCCTCACGCAAGATAATAATGTGATCGGAGCTGGTGCCAAGAATACGCAACGTAAATAAATCCAGATCCATCACAACAATAACAATGATGAAAATAGCAACAGATAGCTTTCCTATGTAAATTTTGTATGTATGTAATTAATTGTTATCCCACGGCCACATCAGAAACAAAAACAAATGTGAAAATAGCACACAATTACAAAACAAACTCTCTTATGAACGTAGGCTTAACTATATAAATATTCTATATATTTAGGTCTCGTGAAATAATGCTGTTGCGTGAAACGTTTTCAAAGCGTTTCATGATTTTGTAAATCAGACAACTTCTCAGCCTGCTGCACGAGTGGAATATGTTTTTTTTTAATTTCCGATAAGTGAGC
This sequence comes from Drosophila limbata, assembly GCA_963924055.1. Taxonomy (NCBI): domain Eukaryota; kingdom Metazoa; phylum Arthropoda; class Insecta; order Diptera; family Drosophilidae; genus Drosophila; species Drosophila limbata. Next base: position 21,459,982 of record OZ001355.1, on the reverse strand, counting down.
TTGTTTGCTATAAACAATTACAATACTGAATAAAGTGCAAAACAATCAGATTGCAATTTTACCTAGCTGTGCCAATTATTTCTGTATCATTCACTATAGATAACTAACTAAGTAGAACTAATTTCCTGAGATAAAAACTCAATTAGTATTGATTAGTTCAATTAACGTATTAGTTATGATGTTTATATTAGGTCCCCCCCCCCACCCCATGAAAAAGTTTGCTTCGACCAGAGCTGTCAACTTTTCTCGTTAAATCGTTACTCCGCCTTATTAACTTTATTAACAGATAGGTATTAAATGGAGCTTGGTAATTGGTCACACTGCACTTATCGACTTGAATTTATCGATAGCTTCGATAAATTAACAACGATGGAACGGCGCGACGTTGTGCTTCGACAAGTAAGGCAGATTATTTAAATATTTAACTGGTAAAATACAATTTCAGGATTATTTCAGGCACTCGACAAGAATGCCGATGAAACGGAGCGTTGGCAAGCCTATGAGGCGGACAATGAGACGGCAATTAAGAACCTAGACATGTTCTCCAAACAACTCACCGTCGAGGTTATGGTGCCAATTGGCAAGAAGGCCTTGATGCCGGGCCAGTTAATACACACAAACGAGTTGCTTGTTGGCCATTACCAGGGCTACTTTTCCGCTTGCTCGGCCCACAAAGCCAAAGAGATATGCCAGCACCGTCTAGGTCTGGCCGCGGAGCACCTCAAGAAACTTGAGGTCGAGGCGGAGATGTGGCAGTAAGTTAATTGGAATATCTGTGTTTATCTTAAATACTTACACTCACACTTATAGAAACAAACTGGAAAAGCCACTGTTGGAGGGCGCTGTACCCAATGTAGGTGAAATTGAAATCGTGGAAGACTACGAGGAGGAAACACACAACAAATGGTTAAAACAGCACAAAGAGAGTGTGCGAAAGCAGAAACGAGAGGAACGCATTCAGCGCGAGTCCCAATCGAATGAAAAGGATGTATTGAAAGAACTGGAAGAGCGCGAATTGTTGGAAGAACTTGGCCTCGATCCTGACAACTTGAGTGAGCAGGCAATCAGCAAACTTCTTAATGATCAACTGCAAATTCCACAATCTGAGAGTGAAGTCTGTGATACACAATTTGAGTCCACAATGACTGATGAACACGTATTTGATATACTCGATAAGTTGGAGCTGCAAGAGCAGCAAGAAGAGGATGATATAGATTTAGAAGCGGAGCAAAATCAGCAAGTCACCCATAATATAATACAAAATTTAATGAAACGTGAAACGAAAGTAGAGACTTCCAATTGGCGACCTCGAATTGGCAAAGCTGGAAGCAATGTAGAGAAACCGAATGAAGGTGTGGACATTTTGGACGAGGATGGTGATGATGATGATCCTGATCCTGATCAGCCAGAGGAAGTAAAACTAATACGAGAACAGATGGCACAGCTACCGATCGAGCAACAAGAAGAGTTTCTTAAATCGCAATTGCAAATATTAAAATCGAAAATGCGAAAAATGCAAAAGGAGCATTTCATAAGCGATGAACTGACACATTTGATGAATGTGGTTGTCTGCCTGGAGGATGATCTGCAGGACATGATGTTCGATATAATGCAGACAGCCAGCACAGATGAACTATCAGATGAATCTGAATCGCTACCCAATGCAACCGATAATAATAAAAAGCGGCGTATATCATTTGCCCCAACCGATGAGCAATTGGTTTTCAGAAAGGAAGAAGCCGTTGCTCAAATGTTGCCCAAGAGCAAGCAACACCAATCCCGTGAAGTTATTTCCCTAGATGCACCATTAAAAATCGCTCAAAAGGAAGTCAGTGAAAAGGAACCTTTAAAACCAGTTACTTCACAAATCATGCAGAAAGTGGAACAAAATCTGGACTTTGTCAAGGAGCATCAAAGTGTGCAGGATTTTGATTTGGTCAATCAAATTCTAGAGGCTTCTACGGGACGCATTAATACACTGCACATTAGCGTCAAACATTCCAATGCTGTGGCTGCTTCAACAGCTTGCGATGAGAGTATTCCGGGAAATCCAGCAGACATTTACAATCTGTATGAAAAGTCGCTGGAACAGAAGAAGTTGAAGAATGAATTCCCCATATATGTAAATAGTTTTGAGGGCGAAGAGGAGCTAAAGGTGCCCATACTAAAGGAAGAAGCAAGGAAAGCTGCTTATGATGATCCACGTGCTCAAGTGAGCATTATAAATTGTACTTATCGGTAAACTCTTGTATATATTCCATTTGATTTCTAGTTTTCCAGGTGTCCAGCTGCGTTGGCAGAGCCTTCAACAGATACCAAATCGATACTGCGCAACAAAGCGGCTGTGGAACAAGAGACTCGCGCCAGCAGCGAGAGACCGGGATCAAACCAAGGGACCGAATCCAACAAGTCCAAGAAGAACAGAAACAAGAAGAAAAAGCCACGGACCATTGATGATGATCTGCGTGACATGAGCGCCTATCAGAAGGTTATGCATGATCTTGTCGAAAAAGAGCCCACAGTTCCTGAGCCCTTGCCCGAGGGCAAGTACATAGATGCCCATGTGCCAAAGAAACGCATCAGTCGCTTTAAGGAACAACGCTCCATCAACAGGACGTAGTAAAAGATGCAGCGGTGAAGATATGTACATTTGTTTATTTTGCGAAAAGTGAAATGTTTCATTTGGATGTATGTACATTAATTAAACTACTTGATCCTTTCAGTTGTCATGTATTAAAACACACAACAATTGAGAGATTGATTGATATTAAAGTAAACACTAGTTACTACTCCTCCGTTTCAACGGAATTTATTTTTAAAACACATTTACATTTACGTAATATTTACTTACAGTGAGATATTTTTGATTTTACAATTTATATGGTTGCTACTAAATCGCTATCAAGATTTGGGAACAGCGTTAGCTTTACAAGATTCCTAAATAGACGCTGTGTATGTAGGATGTGTGTGCATATAGAAAAATCATATGCCTTCGCTTAAATTAGATTGTGTGTGTGTTTGTGTTTAAAAGTAGATACATATTAACTACTAATACATACAGTGCGCATCTATCATCTTATATATAATCTCGCATTCGGATCAACTACCTCACTCTCTCTCTACATATGTAATTTTTTTTTGTTTATTGCTTCAATTCTTGGTTCACAGATAAACCATCCGAATGTTTTTTTCATTACGTTGTTTTGTTTTTTTGAAGAGTAGGTACATTTGAAATGTCAAAAGTATATTAAACATTATTATCGCCATCTAATCTTCCATGCATCGCCGAAATTCTAAATGTCCAGGTCGTAGTCGCAGATCTAATCTTCTAGGCCGAGAAATTCGCGCTCCAATGCAGCGCCCATCATATTCCATTCACCATCATCACCGTCATCCTCCTGATTGTTGTTCTCGCTGTTCGAATCCGAGCCCATTTCCAAATCAGATGGCAGCTCCTCGCCTGTAAATATGATAAGTTAGTTGAATTTATATATTCGTTTATTATGCGTTATTTATTTACCTCGTCGAAACTTGGCACTGGGCATCTCGTCATCATCTTCCTCGTTTTCCTCATCTTCGTTCTCATCACCCTCGTTGGAGCTCTTGTCGAAATCATTTAAAGCCGCGTTTGCAATTGGCGCGCCCATCATGACATCCTCGGAGCGTGTAAAGAAATCGTGTGCACGATTCGAGCTCTCATCCTCTCGCTTACGCTTCAGCAACTTTTTGTCCATAGGCGGATTTTCTATATACAATAAACAAACAAATTAGGCAAATTGAAGAGAACACATGTGTTTTTGATCCTTACCAAAGTTGACGGGGCCCTCATCGCTGGACGAATCAGACTCAAAGAAGGTTTCGTAGTCCTTGTTCATGTCAGCAATGTCTGCATTGGTGAAGACCAACAATGGATTAAGCGTTTCACGGAAGTTTCCACCCTGCTCCTGTTGCATGCTGCTCGATGGCGAAATCTCAGATCTCTCACTGTAGTTGACCACATGCTCGGGACTGTGGCAATGTGCAGGCGGTTGTCTGCCCTTGTTGCGCACCTTGCGATCCAGCGGAAAGAGACGCTCCTCGACATGCTCCCAGCGCTCGGCACAGGCCCACAACCAATTGGCATTGACCACCTTAATGTTGAGCTCCTTCTTGGCCGCATTTACCTTATAGGTACCAGCATTGACGGCCACGAGATGTGTTATTTCCTTGCTGATGTTTGACTGCACATCGGCACCCAAACTCTTGGCTATAAAGTACGCCCGCGATTGCTCCAGTTTCATTTGTGTTGGCACCAAGCCGGAAAAGACTAGATTCTGTCCACGCAGCACTTCGCAGCGAATCTTCGGCACAATGATCTTGAGATCGGGTATTTCTGTGGTCTCATCGTAGATCGCATAGAAGCGCTTGTGAATGTTGCGCAGAATCACCTCCAAATAGAGTAAATAATCATCGGGATCCTCGATTTCAATTTGTTTCTGCCCATCGTTGGTTATTTTAACACTTGGACATGTGCTTTGTTGCGGTTGTGATGTTGTGGCCACATCATCGACACCTTCTGCCGTGTCATCTTCGACCTCTGGCCCCCGCTTATCTTCGCCGCTGGTTGACGATGCGATGCTTTCGTCATCTTCTTTCTTGGGCGCCGATTTTGAGCTATCCGAGGGCAGATCATCAGTAACATTGATGTCATCGCTATCGCTGTTATGCTTGGCATTGTTCTGTGACTCTTGCTCCGGCAATCCAGTTGAGTTGTCTTCCACAACAATGTCTTCTTCGGCAGCTGGCTTTCCATTCAGTTTATCGACACTATTTACAACGCATTCTTTAGTTTCTGTGGTGTTTGTTGTCTCAACATCTTTTGTCTTGCTTTCCAGCGAAAAGACGTCCACAGACTCTTCATTAACTTCCTCGTCCTTACTTGTGCTGGAGACTGTATTGTCGCCCTTGTCAGCATCCGCATCCTCGGCTTTCGTCGACTCCTTCTCCACACTCTCCGGCGAGATCTTTTCGGCTATTTTATCAATTTCTAAAAAAGAAACGAGGTTGTCATTTAACTTAATAAGGAAGAGAGGAAGGTTTACCTTTGAAATCGACACCCTCGCCATCTAGTTCATGCTTGGACAGACCAGGCGGCGCATTTATATCGCCAGTGTGTTGAAAGAAGTGATAAGGTTTCACCTGTATCAAATTGGAGGCCATGTTCCAAACATCCTCACGATCATCGATAATGCAGACCATGGAATCGCCATTCGGAAAAAGTGCCCTGTAAGTTATGTTAATGAGAGTTAAATTTTAAAGAGTATAAGATACAACTTACTTTAGATTATCCGTCTTGCTGGTGGCATTGAAGCATTCATCGCGCGACAAAATGCGATGGGAAAAGAACTTGCCATCCGGATCCAGCAGCTGTGCAATCATGTGCGCATAGTTTCGAGCGCCAAATGTGCAAATATGCAATTCGTACAGCTGGGACATGCGCTCCAAGAATTCGGCGGTGCCAGGGCGCAGTCGCGTGTGATACCAGGGAGACTGCGGTCCGTACAGCTGAAAGTGATAGATGCCCTTGATGTTGTCCGGCACTGTATCGTTGGTTGTGTGTATGACCGTCTGATCGAGATCCACCAACAATACCAATTTGCGATCAGCGAGCAGGCGGCGTGTATCGTCGTGTCCCAATTTCTGAGCCAGCTTCTGGGTAACTTTTAAGTCGGGCATTGTGTGGACCATCGGTACCGATGCCTCCGATGTTTGTCCCTTTTAATATAATCATTTTGAGAATTAGAATTAGAATTGAACACGTTTTTCTTATTGTCCACTTACATTTTCGTTTTGGCGCAAATCTGCGCCGCAGTCTGCGCACATGTCCTTGATAACGGTTGTGTGTATGCATTCGGATAACTCCAAAAGCGCATCTCTGAGCGGCAAAGAGAGAGAGAGAGAGAAAGAGAAGCATAATAAAAACAAAAGCTTACATTTTATGTATACGCTCATGTGACGCTGCCCCCAATGTGTGCATAATTGCATTCCACCCACCACCCTCTCCTGCTCCACCTTCTCGTGTGAAAAACAAGAAGAAGAAGATGGAGGAGAAGAAGAACTCACCCTTTTATCACAATTTCGCCTTCCTTGCGTAGACGTTTTTTGACCACACCAGCTCGATTTGACTTATACTTATGGATTGTGGTATCGTCTTTCCTAATAGGTTTTCCATCATCGCCGAGCTGCTGGTACAAGAACAGGATTTGTGCCGCAGAAACGAATTGTCCTTCGCGTACGCGCCATTTATTGATTCGTATGCGTGTCTCTGTCGCTCCAAGTGCTGCATTTACAACGATGCGATTGGCGGCACCGCCACCGCCGCCACCATCGTCCGCATCGTTTCTTGGCTTGGACGCAATCTGGCTAGTATGCGTCTTATCCTCTTCGCTGGTCTTTTGCATACTTTATTTACAATTCCTGTATATATACAGATTTTTTAACGTTGTTTAAATCTGTAGCTTGTTATGTTTTCAATTTGTGTGAATTGCGACAGCGCTGCTCTTGCCATTCTCTGTAAAATGCGGACAGCTGATTAGCATTCGCGTTATCGAGTTATCGAAATAGAATTACGATAAGTTTCAGTCACCGGGCAAATTTGGCACGCTTTGATTGTTTTGGGTTTGTTTATACGTTTATTTGTTGAAAATGAGCAACGAAATTGACAGAGAGGACTTGAAGCGCACTGTAGCTGTTGATACAGATGAGACTGAGCACGATGCTGCAGCGGAAGCAGAGGCAGACGGCGAGAATGAGGGCTGGATTGGACCGATGCCATCGGAACAAAGCGCGGCGGTGCCGGCAAAGAAAAAGAAAGGTAAACATGACAAATAATGATTCGAATCTTACTCTAAATTGTTTGTGTCCCTATGCAGTGCTGCCTTATGAACACATCTACTTGGAGAATCTGCCCAATGCCGAAAGCTATGAGCGCAGTTATATGCATCGCGACGTCATCACGCATTTGGTGAGCACTAAAACGGAGTTTGTGATCACGGCCAGTTTGGATGGCCACATCAAGTTTTGGAAGAAAATGGATCTGGGCATAGACTTTGTTAAGCATTTTCGTAGTCATTTAGTGCCCGTCAAGTCACTCTCGACAAACAGCAGCGGCACATTACTCTGTTCAGCGGCAACCGATCAAACTGCCAAAGTCTTCGACGTGGTCAACTTTGACATGATCAATATAATACGCTTGGGTTATACGCCCCTTTGTAGCGAGTGGATAAGCTCGCCAGGAGATGCCGTGCAAGGATTGGCCATGTAAGTAGCATTGTAATCATTTTTAAACCATATATTTTATATATATTTCTGGGTATTTACAGCACGGATGCAGAGAGCAATTGCATATACATTTACGATGGCCAGAGCGGAGGTGAAGTGTTGCGCACGCTGGACAAGCTGCATTCGGCACCTGTTGCTGCAATGTGTTTCAATGTGGCAATGGAAACGGTAATTTCTGTGGATCTCAATGGCATATTGGAGTACTGGCAAAATTCTAAGCACGATTACAAGTTCCCGCAGCGTTTGGTGAATTTTGAATCCAAGCTGGATACGAGCCTGTTTGAGTTTGCCAAGAATAAAACGTTGGTTACTGGTCTTGCGTCATCGCCAGATGGAAAACGATTTGCGGCCATTTCAACGGATCGCAAAGTACGTGTGTTTCAGTTCAATACCGGAAAACTGTTGCGAGTGTTCGATGAAGCGCTTACCACATATACACAAATGCAACAGACGCCACACGCTCTGCCTAACATGGAGTTTGGCCGAAGGTAAGTCTAGTTTGTATACCATCAATTGTTTACTAATGGAATATTTACCAATTATTACAGAATGGCTGCAGAACGTGATTTGGAGAAGACTGCACAAAATACAACACTCAACATTCTGTTTGATAGCACCGGACATTTTCTGCTTTATCCCACAATGCTGGGCATCAAGGTGATCAATGTGGCCACAAATCGTTGTGTCACAATTCTGGGCAAAACTGATAATATTCGTCCACTGCAAGTGGCCTTGTTTCAAGGCCGAATCAAGCGGCAAAAGGCGGCAATAACGCTCGAACAGGAAGCTAGCGAGAATCCAGCGCTGCAAAATCTGCTTAATGATCCAACAGCCTTTTGCACAGCCTACAAGTGAGTTGGTTGTGCAGCTCCAGAATGTTTAATATTTAATTTATGCATTCTCTTTACAGGAAGAATCGCTTTTATCTATATAGCAGACGTCTGCCTTCGGATCTGCAAGATGTTGATCGTGACATTTTTAATGAGAAGCCATCGAAGGAAGACATTATTGCCGTGCCCGAGTCTCAAGGTATTTGCTCGCATTCAACTTATTTTATTCATGAATATTTACTAACAATTGTGTATTGTCTTTTACACGCTAACACTGACCAGAAGAAGGTTTAATTTACATACTATTTAACATTTCCACACAATATCTATACAATTGCATACTCAATTTTAGTTATACAACGCATATATGAAAATGTGGTGCTGCACACCACTAAAGGCGATATTCATATGAAGCTCTTCTTCAAGGAAGTCCCAAAAACTGTGGAAAACTTTTGTGTACATGCAAAAAATGGGTAAGTCGCTATATTTTCTTAAAAATATCAAAACTAAACACTTGAAACTGTCTATACAATAGCTACTACAATGGGCATATATTCCATCGAGTAATCAAGGGATTTATGGTACAGACAGGAGATCCCACTGGCACAGGCACTGGCGGCAAGTCCATTTGGGGCAATGACTTTAAGGATGAATTTGTGCCGAGCTTGAAACACGATCGTCCCTATACTGTGAGCATGGCAAATGCGGGTCCAAACACAAATGGCAGTCAATTCTTTATTACAGTATTGCCTACGGTAAGACTTATATGTTCCTATTTCAATAATATCCATTTTAAAAACTCAATTTTCTCTTACAGCCTTGGCTGGATAACAAGCACACGGTGTTTGGTCGCGTGTTTCGTGGCATGGAAGTGGTGCTTAATATTTGTAATGCTAAAGCAAATCCCAAAACCGACAAACCATACGACGACATTAAAATAATTTCCATACATTTGAGTAATTAAATAAAAAATAGAGAAATTAAAAGGATTTATTATTTGAAATTGTATTTGTATTTTGTTTTTGGTAATAAAACGGTTTTATTATTGCAATGGTATTTTTGTGTTTGGTATTTTTGTACAGCTATCAGCACGGTCGCACTGATCAGCTGTTTATGCATTTTACACCGCAGTTTTTTTTCCCCGCAGTTTTTTTTCCCGTTTTACGAACTAAAGCCTAACAAATTGATAATTAGATTTAACATTTATATAGTGCTTTACTGCCAGTAATAATAGGTGATAATATAAATCGTACGCTGCGCGTGCATAGCAATATTAAGGTAAATATGTAATCCATGGTCTTGATTGCTTATGCGGGTTTGGAATATTGCTTAGTTTGCTGAAAACATTTTGTTTATTGAAGAAAAAGAAAAAACAAAGAACGAAAAGAAATGAAGCTTATCAGTAGTTAATCAAACTACGCGTTCCAATAATCAAATAAGCAAGTCTTAAATTGGGTCAACTCAGCAAGCAAAGAATAATTAGAATTTGTATACATAAGTAAATACATACATTGTATTCTTGTGCTTATCAGCGTAAACATAAAATTAGCGGAACAAGACGACGTCGTCGAGGAAACTCTTTTCATCGCAATGCCATTAGTCATCAATTCCATTGCCTTTTTGGCATTCTTATCGACAACAGTTGGTTTATTGTGTAGTGCTTGCTATATTTACTGATAAAAACTAAAGCCCAATATATGCTTTATATTAACCATTGTTAATTGTTATGATTACAGGTGATTTGCAGTAAAATGAACTAACTGTTTAAGCCGAAAGAATTGAACTCAGCCATGTCACAAAACGACTCAGATGACGTGCGGAGCACTGCCCAGCTGTTCCTCAGCAATGCACAAAGGCATGGGCATGGAAACGCATACCACATGCCCTACGATATGTGTGAGTCGAACAAAATAAAATGCACCCTTATAATATATGTAAATTGCCTTAATTCTCAAACACTTATTCATTGATTCTGCATCTTCCTCTTTCTTTTCTTGATCAGCACGGCCGCATTCCATTAATTTGTTTACCGAGGAATTCTTGGCCGGTTATATGCAGGATGGACGAATGTCAGTGGTGCGTCGTTTCTTCTGTCTCTTTGTCACATTCGACTTGGTCTTTGTGTCGCTGCTTTGGCTCATTTGCATAGTTGTACGTATTTCACACACTCCCATGACTGACTTGATATATATATATGAATATGCATGTTAATTTCTCTCTAATATTATTTGCAGATCGGTGGCGACAATATATTCCAGGCGTTTCAGAAACAAGTTGTACATTATACAATATATTCATCTCTCTTCGATGTCGTTGCCACGGCTCTTTGTCGTTTCTTAGTCTTAATCTTCTTCTATGCATTGTTATACATAAATCATTGGTCCATCATAGCGGTAAGTGACTGTAGTTTGACTGTAACTATAATATAAATTGTTTAAGTTCTTTAATAGCTGTCCACGAGTGCGTCATGTTTGTTTCTCATCACCAAAGTCTTTTACTACGATGTAAGTGAATGTTTAAATTGAACTCTTTTTAAAGCATTTCAAAGACTAAACTTTTTTATTTCTTTCTCTTCAGTGGGTGCACTCCAAGCAGCAAGTATTCGAGGTAATACTCATTATAACATCATTCATTCTGGCCTGGGGTGAGGCTTGGTTCCTGGACTGCCGGGTCATTCCCCAGGAGCGGCATGCGCGTCGCTATTTTACAGGTAACTTTCACTTTTATAAAAAAAGGCAAACTGTTTTGAAAAACTAAAATATTATTGAATTTTTAAATGTATCTAGCTTAAAAGTTTTGCAGCCTTGGTTCTATCTAATCCCATATTCATTTATTCTTGCATTTATTTATTTTTCCCAGCAGCTACCACAAATGATCGCGCACAGATGTCACAGCCAACGATCTTGACCGAACACGAACGGGCGTCTCAAAGTGTTACAGATTTCTATTCACCCTTGGACACAGCACATCATTCTGACGAGGAGGATGAGCAGGTAAACGAAGTGTTTATGTATGCGCATACCTAAAAACACTTGAATAAAACAATTTCGCTTCGAAGTATCTATAAAAGATGCTGCAATCGAGTTGATCAGAGTTGATCAGACATCAAAAGCAGTTTCAAGATGCTCTTGGTTGTTTTAAATTGCAGATCTTGCTGTTAATATATTTTATTTACCTTCTTTTTGTGTTACAGGATGAGGAGTACAATCAGATGGGTCTGGATTGCCTGCGCAAGGCATATGAGCTTATTGAGTCCACCGATTGGAAAGTGGAGAAGGTGACACCCAAGGGGGATACCATACACAGCACGCAGCGGGATAAAATTGGCAAACTCTACAAGTTAACGGTGTGTAAGCCAAGTTAGTTAGCTCAACTATAAAGCTCACTAATTGTGTATTTCCTCTTGAAAAGGCACGTCTCAAATATCCTGCCAAGGCTCTGATGGAGGAGCTGTTTTATCGCATTGAGGATGTGCCCAAGTGGAATCCAGCGCTGTTGGAGTCCAAAATAGTGCGCGTAAGTGGAAATTTTCATTTACCCTTCTAATTAAATATATAACATGTATTTTCTTTTAGAAAATTAACTCGTACACGGATATAACTTATCAAGTGTCCATTGGCGGAGGCGGTGGCATGGTAAAGAGTCGCGATTTTGTTAATCTCCGCTCGTGTCGTTTGATTCACAACGGCAGGATCTGTGATGACGATGAAGCAGCCAAGCTCAGCAGCGAGGAAGACGACGATAACTCTCTTAATCGATCTTGCGAAGGCAGTGTAAGCACATTGTCGGACATTGATTCGCAGACGCCGCAAACTGGCAGTGTTGGTAGCTTTCGTAACCGGTTGCTTGGAGGAAGCTCGTTTCAGCCCGTTTCGGAGCCTGTGGCTGCAGCGTCAACAGCTCCAGCGACTCCATATGATACACTAAGCAAAAGTCTGGGCGCCAAAGGTTTAGGTGCTGTATTAAATTTAAATGTAGAACCACCGCCACTAGATGATTCCTTTGAGGACGCTAAAGATAGTGTAGATGATGTGCCCATTATGACAAAGGATACGATGACTCTGGCAACGGACACGGCCGTAGGAGTGGGCAAGACCAAGGACAAGGTGTGGATGAGCTCGGCTATTAGCGTGGAATACGCAGCCGTGCCTGCCACAACGAAGTATACCAGGTAAGGGAATGCAACTTGAAGTTATTAATACAATTCTAAAGCAGTTTCTTACCCTTTTACAGAGGCGAAAATATTGTGTCCGGCTTTGCGTTCCGCGAGATCGTCGGCAAGTCGGATAGCTGTATTCTGGAATGGGTGCTATGCCTGGACCTGAAGGGATATATACCTCGCTATGTGCTGGATGCAGTAAGTAGTTGGAGTAGACATCATTATTTGCTGCCATCTGAATTTTCTGAACTTCCAAGTTAATCCTGTCATCTATTATTGCAGGCACTCACCTCATCCATGGTGGACTACATTAAATACCTGCGTAAGCATATTAACGAGATGCGACAACGTCGGCGACGTTGATTCTGAAGATCTACTGTAAATATATATAGTAATCTACTGAAATTGTATTCTACAATCTAAGCATAAAGCTGAACGAACTATGTATTTATATAGTTAGATATGTATCTCAAGCATGTGCAAATCTTTTGCATATTTATCTGTAGCTGAGTTTACGAGAATTTTGATCATGTGCATTGCTCTAAGTTTATTGAGTATGTATTGTATAAGTTGATAAGAATGATGACCTACACTAAATACATTTTATACATGCTTTCTTTTCGTAAGCTACGTTAAGTTATTACAATTAGTCGCTGGTTGTGATTAGGCAGGTGCAGCATCGATTAGAGTTATGTAGCTTTGCAGCGCGTAAGTTTACGATCAGTCCCAAAATGTGCATTCTCATGGCGTGCTCCTATTTGCTGTCGTTCTGTGAAAACCAACTTTGACACGCCTCCACAGCCACCTCGCAGGCGGCATTCATGGCCTTGGCATTATCATAATCTGCAGATAGGAGATTTAATGATGAGAAACTAATGTTGCAATTGTTCACCTAAGGAACTTACCCAATGCATTGCGCTTGCCAAAGATGCTGCCATTGAATGGCGGCTTCCTGTAGGCGGCCTCGCTGCTGTGCAACAGAATTGTGGCCACAATAATTGTTATCAGCAGGAAGGTGAGTGTGCAACGTAGAGCGGTCATTCTGCAGTCTTTATTGGGCGTGTTGCTGACTTTTAGCGAAGACTGTTGCTGTTGCTGTTACTTCGTTGAATGCTGTGATGCTTGTGTGATTTGTGGCTGCCACAACAGGACCTTATATAGTAGTCCAGCTGCCACAGTTGCAACCCCTTCTCTATCACCACCAGTGATGTTAACTATTGTCCAGGAAAAACAAAATAAAACAGCGAGAAGAAAAAAGGAAGTGTCGATATCTAATATATGAGGAAGCCATAAAATAATAAATAAATTAGCTTTTAAATAAAAATCATTAAAAATCTTTTTTTAAAAAATTTAAATTTTTATAAATATTAATACATATTTTTAAATTAATTAAAATTTGAAAAAATGAGAAATCGTAAAATCTTTTTTTTTTCAATTTTTAAAAAATTAAAATTTTTATAAATATTAATACATATTTTTAAATTTATTAAAAACTCATAAAAAAGAGAAATCATGCAAAATCTCGTTTTTTCAATTTATAAAAAATTTAAATTTTTATATATATTAATGCACATTTTAAAATTTATTTACAAAATTTAAGGGTAACCTTTTACTTCAATTAAGATTTAAACTAAATGAGAGTTTTATAATTTTTATTTTCATAATCATTTTGCTGCCAGATTTTCAGGACAGATTTTAGATACTATCCGGTTATAAAACCACTAGAGTGGTTATAAAAAAAGGTCAGATCTACCCGTAAAAAGGCCAATTCGTCAGCACTGCGATAAATATCTCGGCACTCTGATTAAATTAGCAGCGTTGTAATTGAAAACAAATTGCTTGAGGGAGTTTCAGCGTGTCCTAACATAAAATTTAATTTATATACAAATACATAATAATTGTTTTGGGTACAAGCAGTAAAAATACGCACAAAGATCAAACATAAAACTGGAAGTAGTGAAGAAGTCGAAGGAGTGGAGTCGTTACTAAAATGCACTCTTGCTGCACGTGTTCCATTCGAGGACCTTGTTGAACTCCTTCTCGCCGAAGCCAATGGCCACCGCCTGCTCCACGCAGCTGTTCTGTCGCTTCAGGTTGTCAATCATGAAGAGCTGCTTCTTGTAGGCGTTTAGGAGATCCGCCCGCTGGCGCTTCAAGGCCTTGATGCGAGTGTCGCGTACCTTGAGCTCCTTGCGCTGGAGCTCCTGCTCCTCGCGCTTGTCGCCACTCTGCTGGCTGATCATCTGGCGTGCCGCTTCGGCCTCATCGCTGGCCCGGGCCAGGCGGTTCTCCAGATTGGTGTTGGCCTGCTTCAGCAGCTTGTTGTCGCGCCTGAGCAGCTCCAGCTCACGCTGCTGGCTGCTGTACTCCACTTGACGCTCCTTCTGGCGACGACTCGCATGCTCCAGCTGCTGCTCGAGTCGCTGCATTTGATCGGACAGCTTGGTATTCGAATTGATGGCCTGATCCCGTTGACTCTCCGCGTTGCGCAGTGACAAGAGTGCTTCATCCAGTCGCTCCCTTTGCACGCTCATCTCCTGGGTGAGTGCACCGTGATCCTCCTCCAATATGACGACCTTCGCCTTGAGAAATCTGCGGCCGGAAGTGGGTTAAATAATTAAACGATCTCTGCTGAAATGCAACGCACCTGATGAAGTTATCCTGTGTGAGATGCTTCTTGGACTGTCCACTAACCACCGTGGTGCTCTCACGGGTCTCACGAATCTCCCGCTGCTGCGTCACCACCTGCTCCACCTCCACTAGCTGCTGTTGCTGCTGCGTCATGGTCTCCGTCTCCTCATCCGGGCGCAGCAACAGATCCATTGATGGACTTTGGGTGAAGTTCGGATTGCGGTATTTCACATAGGTCGCCGTCTTGTGGGTCGCCTTGCGGGTTAAGCTGCTGTCCACGCGGCTTGTGGGGTGGATGGTGGAATACTTGCACTGCGCCTTGCTGGGTCGCCAGTCGGAAATGGTGCCGCCCCTGGACCTGGTCAGTTGTGTCGTCAAATTGGGCGACTGAGGCGTTGTCGCTGGCGATGTGCCCGCACCTTTGTTGCTGTTTGCTCTCGTCGTCTTGTGTGCTCGTCCCGATGCTGGCCTGATGTTGGTGGCCACCTCAACGTTTAGCTTCTTTTTGAGCAGTGTACTGGGTCCCTTCTGCTTTAGGTAGGTGCCGTAGCGGGATTGTCCCATTGCCATGGCCATTCCCACACCATGCTCAGGCTCATGATTGCTGGGGCCCAATGTCATCAGATTGAGCTCCTGATTAATTTTGAATAATTCCTTTTCGCGCGACAATATCTCGGCCATAATGCCGCCTAAATGTATTTCGTATCTTGATCCGCAGGACACTTGCCACGAATTCGCTAATTTGTATATATGTAATCTGAGAAAACCCTTTTCAACATGAAATTTTTACGAATAATTAAGTATGGAA
Organism: Drosophila limbata; assembly: GCA_963924055.1. NCBI lineage: Eukaryota > Metazoa > Arthropoda > Insecta > Diptera > Drosophilidae > Drosophila > Drosophila limbata. The sequence goes on along the minus strand of OZ001355.1, from coordinate 21,444,234 downwards.
TTAAGTAGTTTTTTAATAAGTACGACTTGAGGCTAAATTCAATGTATATTTGATTTTTTTCAACTTCCAACTTCAAATCATATGTACATAAATAAATATTTCGTTAGAAGCAACAGTAACCCTTGGCTACCCACGGCTTGTCCACGTCCCCCTTCCTCATCCCCCTTCTCTTCCTTCACCCTCTCCCTGGGGGTTGTTTTGTCTGTCCCTTGACTGTTGCTATTGTTATTGTTTATTGTTGACTGCGAGGGCAACACAATCTTAAGGCCAACGACTTGTCAATTTATGAACTTGTCAGCCACAAATTTATGAACTTGTCCCACTGTGTGTGGGTGTCAATTCGGCTCTTGTTGTTGTTGTTTTTAATCGTAGAGTTGCCAAAAGTTCAACTGTTCGCGTGGGTTGCTGAATCTCTAAGTAGGCAAATATCGCATATCTTTAGAATTGTGTTTCTTGTGATGTAATTGTAATTGATTCTGTTCCCAACGGAGCTAATAATGAAGAAACCCACTTATGTCTAAATCTGGCTATGACTGTGATGATTCAGCTGCGAGTTTTTGACAACAGCTAATTTATTTTATTTAAAAGTTAGCTGAATATATGGTAAATCATCCAGATCTGGAATAAATACTCTTCAATAAACAGAAAATGTTTAATAAACCAAAATTCAATTATTATACCATATTTTATACATAATCCTAAGTTTGTCAAAATAATACGATTTCGTGGAGTTGTAAAAATGTAAATTTCTGTTAAATTTGAATACATAATTTCAAAATATTCTTATTAAGTCCCCAATTGTCAGCTTTAAAAAAATGCTACATTTCTTGAGAAGATGTGCTCACGTATTGCACTGAAAATTCCGGCACGTCTTCGAGTCTCTGACATTGAACAGAGTTTAGATGAGCAGAAGGAGAAGCACGCAAGATAATCATAAATATTGGTATAACTAAAAATATAAACAGAAACGTACAAGTTAATGGGAAATGCCAACAATTGCCGCGCTGAGCAGAAGAAGCGACCTCAGTCAAGGCTACAACGAGAGCTCGAGAGTTCGGAGCGGTTCTTTGTATGCAGCAACTACCTGAGTCTGAGTCTCTGGCAGGAGTTGATAAATGTAAATGCAACTGCCAAGATTTATTTGACTTGAGCTAAGCAAACACAAAGTTATAGTATACGACGGAGTATGTTGTCATCAAGGTATTTTAATAATACAAAAAACGGGGACATCTTACAATTTAAAATTAATTTGGAAATTTTAAATTTTTTGAAATTGTTAGCAGTCCCTCTAAAAAATTGATATCTTGAGCCAATATATTGGAATGATAATTAATTAAAAATCCAAACTATGTTTAAAACTTCATTCCGCTTGGGAATCGACTTAGTTTTGGCAAAGTTAAGAGTTGCAGTTTAAAACTTGAGACTTAAAACTTTGAATTTTTAAAAAACACAAGGAGGCCTTTGCATAAAAATTGCATTTATTATTAATTGTATTATATATTATTTTAAAAAAATTAATAACAAATTATAATTAAAATTAAAATCAAAAATTGCTTTAAAATTTTTTCTGTTTTTGCAAAGTTATGAAAATTTGAAGTTGGTCTTATTTTCGACCTAACAAATTTACAAGTCATTTATAACAACTTGTTTTATAACAACTTGTTTCTTTAAATTTGTATTAGGAAAACTCAATGTATCGCTGATATTTGGACATATATCGGAAATATAGCTAAATTGTGTTTCAAAATAATTTGGAATTCGTATGTGGTAACAAAGATCCCCATTCTTAGCATGTTAAGTGTAGTGTATAAAAAACATGCCGTCATCACGGCATTCCAGCGAAGACGGCCCACACACTGATTCTGGCCAAGACTCTGCGAGAGTGCAAATGTTATGGAAGTGGAAGTGGAAGAATGGGGCTTAGTTAGCCACCAAGTTGGCCAAGCATGACGGGAATCGGGCAGGAGTCAAGCACTGACCAGTTGCTGGAATTGGAATCCCTAATTACTCGCCAGTCGCGCACTCATTAGAAATAAAGAAAGACAATCTCAGGGGCCGTAGGTGAGCGAGAATATAGCGTCAGCAGAGCATGGCGTGGAACAGGGCTCAAGTGCAACCGGTGTGGGCCAAGTTGTTGTTGTTGTTGTTGTTGTGCTGAAACGAAAAACTGCCAACACTCGGCACTCGACACACACCAGACCAGAAGCGCTAAGAAGAGCGCGGCGCCTGCATTTGAAGAGCGCGATTCGCCAATTTACTTGACTCCGAACGCGACTCCGAAAGTGACTCCGACTTGGCTCAGACCGGTTGGCAGTCGATCGTCTTTGGTCGCTGTCTTCAGTCTTGGCCAGGTCGGTGTGCGAGACACATCCACAGCGCGGTTCATAAGCAACGCACACACACATAGACACAAGTATTAACTTACACACAGACACACACACACACACTCGCTCTGTAAGCGTCGCGCGGGTTTGTTGTTGTCGTCATCGTCGTCGTCGTCGTCGTCTTCGTTGTTGTTGTTCGCTCACACAGATGAAAAACGAGCATGTACGTGTTAGAAGTTTAAAGTGAATAATACTGAATATACTCATAGTTGATATGCCATGAAAATGATTCTAATTGGATTCCCATTCCGATTGGAACTCGAAGCAAACGTGCAAACGCATTTGTGATGCTCCTCAAAGAAATTGTTGTCGTTGTCTGTTACCCTGTCTTTTTTTTGGATTGTTGTTGCCCTTGGCTATCTCACAACGGGTGGTTGAACTAACCGCCAATTCCGTGTTCATCACGACCATATCAAAAAAAAAGCTTCACTTGTTTTTGGAATTGGGAATTGTGAAAATTGACCGTCAGTCACAAGTTTGTTGCCTAAGTCTTTTGTGTTTTAATTGTTAAAGCCAACTTTTAAAGTCAACATTACATTTATTTTATTCCTGCTTAATGCAAAGAGCATTCCGTGACTCTATTTTCCAGTCTCTCTGACTCTTTTCTTGGCTCTTTTTAAAACGCGCTTCGCTCTTTCAAGTGTTGCAGTTTTTTTAAGAGGTTTTTTGGTTGGTTTCCCAGTCTGCTGCCATTGTTTATCGCATTTTGTTTTATTTTCCACAGCCTGAATGTGAGCAAAACAAAGAGGAAGTTGGCCAAAATTAAATTAATGCAAATTTGTTGAAATTGCAAGGCGAAAAACGTTGTAAAAAATAATGATAAATTATGCGCATGTGAATGAAAATTAAATGTTAACAAATTGTAAAAAAATAACATATTTGGCCGAAAAGTTTGCAAAATAAACCAGTATAAATTATAATCTCTAAAACGTTTTTAACAGTTTTGAAACAAAAGCAACATAACTAATTGGATTACACCACAAACAAAAAAGAAAAAGAGAAAGATAAAAACGGAACTGTTGTTTTTTATTTCAATTTTATAAGGTGAGTTTTTTTTTTGCGCAAGTCTTAAGCAAAATAGAGTTATATTCAAACAAAATCCAATTCAATATGGCGATTTTTATTATTTGATGTTTTGCCGTGTGCAAAATGGCCAAAAGCAAACGCTGAGCTTAGCTGAGCAAAGCCACAAAAGATGACTTCATAAATCTCAAGTCTGAGGCGGTCCTCATCATTAAAACCGGTTCGCTGCCTCGACTTGACTTTAGGCTCTCGCGAATATATCAAGAAATCTGTTTTTTTTTTTTTCAACATATGTATGCGCAAAAACGTCAATGTAATAAGTTTTACTTATACTGTATTTTTGTTGTTTTGGTCATTTAGTTGTGTTTTGTTTTTTTTTTTGTTTTTTCCTGTCGCAAGAGTTTCCGAGCTGCGCATTGAACCTGTTTCTCAAGGTTGGTCGCATCCCAAAATTGGCTGTCACATGCTGCCAAGTTCGCCAAGTTACATCACCAATGACCATTGGAGATGCGACAAATGTGGCAAGTCCGAATACTTATTAGCTTGCATGACACAGCACGCATTTGTGGCATGCCACAAGTATGCAGAGTATATATGGCATTAGCCACGTCACGGACATCCGCTTATTGTTGCCTGTTGCATGTGCGGCATGTTTAATTTTAATGTGTCAGCTTCAACTCGGGAAACTCCGAAAAGCGGCAACAACGCCTCGACGGGGGAAATGACTGAACAAATACCAAGAATCAACCCAGTCATAACTGAGAGGAAGTGTAAATACGTCAAGCATTTGCTTTGTCTTAAGATTCCCAACTTGTTTAAAGACAACTTATGTTAAAGCGTAGGTCGAGAGCTTTAAGCTCTTTAAATTTGTATCATTTTTTGACCGAAAGAATGAGGCTTTCGTTGCTAAGTTTTAGGTAAATTTGTGCATTTTTGAAATAATTCTCAATTTGTTCTGGCATTAAGATAACCTACAGTTAATCCAAGAGCTTTAATTTCGGCAAATTTTGAGGGATTTAGTAGTATTATCTTTAAGATAAATGTGTTTCGGAATTTATTGCTGACTTAATAGTTGTAAAAATTGAAAAAAAATTTGTAAATAGAGCTTAAATTTAAACCAAGTGCTTTATTAGACTATTAAGCTTTACAAATCAGTCAGAATTAATTGGTAGATACATTTATTTTGCCAGTTTAGCTGTTGAAAATTATCAAATTCCGATAACTCTCAACTAGTAAATAGAATGTAAATAAAATTCACAATTCAACCAGAGCTATCTATATATTTCCAGGCCAAAACAGATCTAAATGCTGGGAAAGAGCTTTGAGCTCTTAGAATATTAATGAATAGGTGGGCTTAGTACCCTCATTTACTTAGTTATGATGCATCCAGAAAACAATTTACAACCAAGTGTTGGCTGCCCACATGATTTGTACATTTGTATGTATATGCACTTAGAGCACTGCAATCTATTGCTAATTGGCTGGCAAACATTTCGAAATGTTGTGTATATGGTGTGTCGGGAATAGCATTAATCATTTCTCAGGCGGGCAGACATAAAATAAAGCTGAGGCTGTTGTTAAAATATTAGCCACAATTGCCGGCAGAGTCTGTACAATACACAATATAAAGCTTGTCTAACTTTTAGCACTTGGCTTGGCCAACGGAAAGGTCTTAGCCATAATTATGACTCTGCTTTTCGATTGTTGTCATTGTTGTTGTTGTTTGGTTTTGTTTTGTGTGTTGGCGTCTAAAGAAGCAATTAGAGAATTTGATTGATAGACAGCTGGAAGAGTCAAGATGATGAAGAAAAAGAAGAAGAAGTGCGTTTCTTGCCTTGCATCATCAATGTTGAATGAAAAATGTCTTGGGGTCTTTTTTCTCATTTTCTCGCTGCCTTTGCTTTGATTTTGATGCATTGCCTATTAATTGGTTAATTTGTGGTTGTTAACTATCAAAACATTTTCAGGAAAATGTGTGTTGACTGCAACACCTTTTGTTGTGAATAATTGGCTGGCAATCGTCGAGCTAATAGAACAACAAATGATCGCAGTTCTCTCTTCAAAATTGTTGCCTCCATAGCCAAGACTTCATATAGATTTCTATATAAGAATTATGTCTGACAAACGCCGCCAACGCATTCAACAAATAAAATTATTTTAAATAATTAAAAGGCAAAAGCGACTTGAAACTTGAGACCTGTTTGGATACACACATTAATACATTTATACGCCACTTCTTGGCCATAATGAACTTAACTTGTTTATATAACAAGCACAACGCAAGTGACCTTGAAATAAGAGCGTCGAAAATTTTATTTTTTTTTCTGGTCTTATTTTTGTGGTGCGTTATTTTTTGGCAGGCACTTGAAAAGTGAGTTGTGGTTACAACATTTTGTGGCATCAGCTGCCAAAGCGTTGGGAAATGTTTGCCACATTTTATTAACATATTCTGTTGGCCGAATGATGACGCACTTTTTTCCAAAAGTTCATGAACTGCGCCACAAACTGAATAATTGATTTATAATCGCTTTGCCGCAAGTTGCCAGCTTATGAACACGCGAAAAGAAAGCGGCAAAAAAATGACGGAGGTTCATTCAACTTGCAAAAGAACTGAACTTGCGATCTAAAGCTGATTTAAGTTCTTTTTGATTTTTGGCAATATTATTGATTTACAGTTGTGGTAACAAGCAGCTAACGGCAAACGAAACGAAAGACTTAGGCAACGAACTTGCCTCGCACGCATTACTCATTGGGTTTCTTTACGACTCCCGCTCTGCACAATCTCTAATAATTATGCAAATTCGAGTTTCTGCAGTTGTGTTTGTTTTTTTTTTTTTTGAAGGCGTGGCACATGAGTCATTTAACGTCTGAGGTCGATGCGGTTTAAGCCAAGTCCAACAATGAGTTGACTCGTGCTTGCTTTTGCTTAAATGAAAAGTAGTCTGGCTAGATTCTGTGCAAACTCCTTGGTGGTGCTACAACATGTCCAAAATGCAAACCGACTTAAATGCAGCCTTTTACCTAATGCAACAGCCACTGCGTGGGCTAGTCTGGCCCAGCAACAACGAACAACGAACAGCGAACAACGAACAACGTTGCTTGTAATTCGTACACTCGTTCACAAAACACTTTCAAATCCAATTCGAACGGGGCGTGGGTGTGGCTGTCCATCTGTCTGTCTGTCTGTCTGTCTGTCTGCTTGGCAAAAAAAAAACAGCAACAACGACAACATTAAACTGGTGCATGTTATAAGAAGTCATGACTTTTGAACCACATCGCTGGAATTTTCTGTAGCCTATAAAAAATAGATGAAATAGGCAAGGTTGAAAAGAGGAGAATTTATTTATGCCTTTGTTTTTAAAATAATGTTCAATTTGGCATAAAATATTTTCATTTATTATTTTTTTTAATATTTTTGGACTTTAATTTAAAATTCATATATTAATGAGCTATAATTAAATCATATTCTTTTTTTTTAATTTTATGACAAAAACAGATGGAAAAGCATTTTATTCTTAAGAATTTACAAATACATTTCAGGCGGACATTGACAGGGAAAAATGTGGCATTAAAAAATTAAAAACGACTGATATCTAATTTTTTATATATTAAATTTAAATACAATATTTTTTGTATTAATATATCAAATGAATCTATTGTTATAAATAAATCAACACATCAAATTAGATGAAATGAAGAGAATTGCTTAATTAAAAGGCATATATTTTATGACTTGTTTCACAGTTCAAGCCCAGATTTTCAATTACCAATTAGATCAAAATGGCCAGCAGCTTTATTGCCGGAGCAATGTCGCTGGAGGCCTCGAGTTTAAGTACTTCTAGGCGCAGTAACAATGCTAAAAACTGAAAACATTAGACTCCGAGCAGAAAACGGAACTGTTAGGCGATCGGCAAAAACAAGTTTTGCTATTGGCTCCAGGTAGCCGATAGCCAACAACAACTATAACAACAACAAATTCAGACAATGGGCGCCAAGCCAAAGCCAAAAGAAAAAAAAACAAAGTAAATGTCTGGCAACTGTAAAATTTGTTGTTGTTGTTGTGGCTGATAAAAATCGAAACATATTCAAGTCCTACGGCTAAAAAAGCTGAGCTCAAGTCACGTTCAATGCGAATTTGTGTTGCGTGTTTCTATTTTGGCTAAGCGAAATATAGTAAGCCAAAAACGAAAGAAAAGCAAAAAAAAGCTAGGCGTTGAAAAACTAGCTGGAAAAAAGCTGAGCCTCAGGGCGCGTCAACTTTTGTTGTTGTTGTTGTTGTTGTTGTAACTTAAGCTGTGGGTGTTCAATAAGCTTGAATAAGTGTTTTTTTTGTGTGTTTTGATTTGATTTTTGCGCTGAGCCAAAGCTAAATTGGACATCTTGACAAATCAGCGACAAAAAACAATTTGTAGAAATTTTACGTAACTGCGTAGCGAAAAGACAAAAGACAAATGAAGCAACAGGAGAAAAACAAATAAAAAAAAAAAAGACGCAACAAATTTGGGCAGTGGTCGCGTTTTTGTTTTTTGGGTTTTGTTTCTTCTCATGCCACCGAGAGACCGAGAGATGTGGCAACTTGTCAGCGCTCCAATTTAACGCACTAAGCCAAATGCGGGCGGCTTTTGCAATTGGCCAAGTGACGGACGGACGGACGGACGGACGGACTCGCGAGTTGACGACTTGCACGCAAGACTCCAAGTCCAACATTGACGCAGGTCCGCAATCAGTCAGAATGCAGCCAAGTGAACGGCTGAGAAATGCCCTGTTTTTTATGGTACCTCATACGAATTCCGATTTTTTTAAGGAATTTCAGTAAAAAAGAAAAAAGCCAAGAATAATATTTAAGGATTCCAAAATAAGGAAGAAAAAATTAGGAATCATAAATTAGGAATTTCTGCTAATAAAAAATATTCAGAGTGCAAAAATTAGGAAAAAAAAATTTGGTAAAATATCTTTGCTTTTTCCTGTCTTTGATTAAATACTTTCGAATAGTTATATAACATACATTATTCATTAAAGAGCAAAAAGAACAAGACATTAAGATTATTCAAAAAGAAAAAATTTTTGTTTTCCTAATTTTTGTCTTCCTAATTTTTGTTTTCTCAATTTTGTCTTCCTAATTTTGGATTTCTAATAACTGTATTTCGAATTTCGAATTCGTAATTTTGGATTCCTAAAAACTCTATTCCAAATTTATGATTCCTATTTCTTTCCCCGAATTCTAAGTAATGTGTTTCGACATTCGTGCATAGAATCGTTTTTTATATTTAGTATATTGAAATTCACTTTCCTTTATTTTATTTAACTTCTACTATGAAGAAAAGCTCCAAAATATCATGGGAAATATGTCTCAACGTTTTTCTTATTTTCATTTCTTTTTGTAAGTACTTTTTGTATTTTTTAAATACCCCATCACTAAGTGTAGGGTATCTTAGCCATTGCACAAGGACAACTTAATGAGCCCAGCCTTTCCAATTTCGTCGCTGCATTGCCAACAAAATATATTTAAACTTCCTCTGACCAAAATTTAATACATAACTTATTTGACATTTTGCAATTGAGCTGGCTCAAAGCAGAAGTTTGTGGCCTAAACCATTTGATAATTGCTTTTTGTTTGGTGCAGCTATTAACATAAGCATTAGCACTTTGTTTTAATAGTTAATTGTAAATTGACGTCATAATCAAAATAGACATAAATGTTGGTCAATTTGAGGCTGGAAAAATGTGATGAAAATTTAAACAATACAATGGAAATTGGCATTAATGTTGGCGTTGCAATTGCAGCTATTGTTGTTGTTATTGTTGTCTGGCTAATGGCAAATTAAAGCATTGTTAGCTCATTTGCTACGACGACGACGACGACGGCGGATGGGCAATTGCAATGACCTTGAGGCAAACGCTAGACAATAACAAAAAATAAAATAAAATAAAGTTCGTTCCGATTCGTTGACTGCGTTAACTTTGAGCAACCCTCCTCCTCCCCCTGCCACCACGAAAGTGTTACCTTAAGCTGGCAGCCAAATGACACTTAATTGTCGTCTCATCGCTTCGACCGACTGCTACCTGGCATTTAAACGACATGTTTGTTTATAATTTATAAATATTCTTCGATTCGTATTTGAAATTCTAATTCCCAGCTTTGGATGTTGAAGCTTTGGCATAGCTAAGCAGGTGAAAGTTTTTATGGGTAACTTCAATTGGCTGCTTTTGATCATGATCTTTAGCGCATTTGATTAGCACTCGAACACGCTTGAAATTCTCTCTGAAGCAGCTAAAAGTAAAAGCTAAGACAAAGCTCAGAAATTAAAGCCATGTCTGACCCCAAAAACAACATTGTTAAGCCAAAGAAACTGTTAACTGTTAACAAAGTAACAAAAAAATAAAGACATAGAAATAGAAAAACATATATTTGATGAGCTTTCCAGTGGCTTTTGTATTGACCCTTTTCCTCATTAATTACCATAATTAAGAACACAATGCAGCAGTCACAAATGCAGCTAAGCTGCGTCTTGGCCAACTTACTTTCTATGAAAATTGCAGCAAAATTAGCTGGACGCAGTGAGCATTGATCAGAGAGAGAGAGAGAGGGAGACAGAAAATCAGAGGAGGTAGAAATTGAGCGATGATTGCCAAAGATTTCTCATTTTTATGGCACTTGGCTTAACCACAACCGAAAGTTGTTGGCTGTTAGAATCTTGGCGGTTGGCCAGAAACTCGATGCCCATTTCAAATAGGTCAAACTCTGCGCATTGTGATTGGGCCTGTTCAACTGTCAGTGTGTGTGTGAGTGTGTTTTTGTCGCTGTGCTTAACACAGTTCTTTTCGTATTGCCTTTGGCAATTTGCATGGCCGTAGTTTCAGATTGGTAGCGTGTGATATTCCAAGTGTAAGCCAACACGACTCTATTCTAATGAAGTTAACCCTATTATCGACATTGTTGTTGTTTGTTTTTATGTTTTTGTTTCCCCTTTTCTCCTTGATTGCCACAGTAGGGCGCCAAGTTTGTGTCTTAAGTCTTTCGTTTTATGTAGAGCAACATTAGTTCTGTTCAATGAACTAGTTTAGATGCCGCAACTAGATAAGCTGTTGATTAATCTATATTTAACTTTAACTTAACTTAACCCTAATACAACAATTTGCTGCTCAATTAGCACAAAAACAACTGGAAAATTAAAAAACACACACGCATATTTTACGCACAATTACGTGCGATGCTTTAACAGTTTTAAGTTTTTACAGTTTGTTTTTAAAGTTTTTCCTTTCAATTTTGCTCAAGCAGAAAGCTGTAAAACTAAAGCAAAAATAAAACTAAAATTCAGGCTGTTTTTGTTGCTTTTTGTATATTTTTTTTTTGCATATGTTTATGCGTTGGGCATGAAAATGTTAATGTTAATGGAAACACGCGAGGTCATTTAGTCGCCACATTACGAGCACACTCGTAAATGAAAATGCAATTGTTTAAACAAATATGTGTGTTTGTTCAATTGTCTCTACTTTTTATCTATTTATATTTTCCGCTGTTGTTGTTGTTGTTGCTGTAGTTGTTGCCGCGTGCACGCAAAACTTGCTTAATTTATTCAGTTGCACGGCCCATTTGTCGGCTGTTTCAACTCGTGTTTGTTTAGTTTTAAGGTTTTGTTGTTGTTGTTATTGTTGTTGGTGGTGTTACGGAATGTGTGTCAAACGAATTCGACACTTGACAATCGCATATAAATATCCGTTACAGCTGAACGCACTCATCGAGCCGCTGACGCTGATCAATTGAATGATTTCATGATGAAAACTCAATGCTAAAAGTGGGAGACATGCATATCATTTAGATAAATAACTATCTATACTATATAATAAGAGTTAAGCTATTAATAATAAATAGCTCCTTGAGTTTCTTATTATTTCTGTTGAGAGAAATAAAAAAAAAAAAACAATTTAAGATTTTCTTAAACATCTATTAAAATAATGATGACGATAATGATTAAGCATATCTTCATATAATTTCCTACTGAATTATTCATCTATCCCTAAATATTGAAACTTAACTTACTTGTTATAATTACGAGTATTGTACTCGTATTTAATTAGAGATTTATTCACAAACAATATTGGGATTCGTGCAATGCGAAATTCGTGCAATTTTCAGAGAGCTGCCCCCATAACTCGAAGGTCACTTGCTCCCATTTCGTTTGCTCACTTTTTTTTTTGCAAATGTGAATCGCTTTTTTTTCTCTCGTTTTTTTGCGAGTCTCTCGAAACTGGGTAACGAGAGCAGATGCCAATCAAGAGTTCATTATTCATAATTTCCATTGAACGTATTTTTATTTAAAATTGTATAGCTGCATGAACTGCGCTTTTTGTTTTGTTTTTAGTTAGTTGAGTACGAGTTTTTTTTTTATTTCAGTTAGTGACATTTTTGCGCTAAGCGAAGTTTACGTCATGCGTCTAATTTTAGTTTATTTATTGCAGCTCGTTCATTGTCTGCTCTCAGCACACATTGTTGTTGTAGTTGCTGCTATTGTTGCTGTAGTTGTTGTTGTTGTTGTTGTTAGTGTTAAGTATTAGCTAACATTTTGCATTGGCTGGCTTTCAGTTTATAGCCTCAACTGTGTCAATGCGGTTGAATAGAACAGCAGCAACAGCAGCTGGAAAACTCGGGAGCGTGTGGGCTGCACAGTGGTGCAAAATTGATAAATATTTGAGGTGCATTTCATTATCTAGTCGTACACAATGCCAGCTATTTGTCAAGAGACATTTGACCCAATTTAAATAATAACCGAAATCCTAAAGAGATTACGGCGCTTGCAGCAGCAACTGTTGCTGTTGCTGTTGCCATTGCAACGGCAATCAAATCAACGAAGCGGTTGCATCTCAATTGGGTGAGTCCGTCTGTCCGTCCGTCCGTCTGTCTGTCCATTTATCAGTCTGTCTGGCATCTTGTGACATCATAAACTTGTGAATGAAATAGTGTTGGCAGCCAAACAGTAAACAAACAACAAATAGAAGAAGCAATTGGCAGTGCACTCGATGCACACTGATCGACTAAGCCATACCCTGTAATTAAATGCTGATAGAATTTCAAAAAATCTGTTGAATCAATGCTGTTGCAGATGCATTTCTTCTGTTTACACCTGCTGGACTAGTGTATACCCTGTACTGTGTCTTAATCTCTTTTTCTAAAGGTTTCATCTACCTCTAGCTTGCTACATTTCTTTACTTAAGTTTATGCTACCCCTTATTCCACCTTGACGGATTGTAGGGTATATAAAAAAAGACTTAAACCAGAAATCATTGTCGGCACTTTATCGCTGGCTGGTCATCTATGTAAGCCGCATGTTGTTTGGGTTTTAGGTCGCATCGGGTTTACCGAGCTGCGAGCTCCGAGCTCCGAGCTGATAATGATCTGACAACTGCCGTTTGTCGACTACGGCTCCTTCCTGGCCATGACTGTGAGCTATCAATATTCTCACAGTAGTCATTACCATGCAGGAAGAGAGAGAGAGAGAAAAGTGCTTATCATGTGCTCCATTTGGTTATTGATATGTGTTTAATGCCCGTTTTGGTTGTTGCCACAACAATTGCTTTTGTTGCTGTTGCTGTTGCAGCTTCTGTTTGCTCGTATGCAGCAATTGTTGCTGTTGTTGCAACAACAACAACTCGTTAGGCATTGTTTACTTGAAACTTGGCCCTGTCACAGCGCCTTTTTCGAGCCTGCTTCCTGGGCACTTTTTAGTTTATGCTGATTTCAACCCATTTTTGAGCTACACACGCAACATGCGAATGCTCTTCCTCTGCTGTCTCTCTCTCTTTGCCTACCCTCCCCCCTCCCCCTCTCTCTTTCCCTACCCTCTGCCACTTGGCTGACCCAATTGCGAGGGCCTCGTGTTGTTTGACTGTTGAAAGTTTCGCCTCGGGGATTTTAAGTTGGGCGAAAAACACACACAGCGCGGAAAGACATCAATAATTCATTATACTTTTTATTTTTTTTATTTTTTTGGGTTTGGCTGTGATTTAGCATAATGTAATCGGATGGTGCAGATCATGAAACCGGTTGCTTTTTAAACAAATAAATTTTAAACTTACGAAAAATTACAGTTTTATATTTATTAATCTTTCTCTTTCTTATTTTACAGCTGCCACAATGAAGTCAAGCACACAAATTCTTTGCACCGCGTTGCACTTAATCGTAAGTATTAAAATAAGTCTAATCAATGGTACCTCATGTACATTTCAGAAACTTTTTGAGGCAGCTAAAAAATAAAGACAAATAAACAGCGAGACTCCAAAATGGGGATAAAAAAATGGAAGCACAACTAGGAAATTTAAAAAAGTTAAAATATTTAAAGTACAAAATGAAGAATCAAAAATATTGGTATTATAGCTCAAGAGATTTTTTCCTAACTTCCATTTATTTCTCCTAATTTAATATTCCTAGCTGCCATTTTCCTTATTTTAAGTGCCTTAATTCTTGTAGGGAATAAATAAATACATACTTTTTTTAAGCCTTATTCTGGCCATATTCCATGCCATATTTAAGCCAGACATCAATCAGTTGTGAGCCGCTTTGGCCATGAATGACAATTGCATGGCCAGGCGATTAACCTGAATATGAGAGCCTGGCAACAGCTTTCAACATCAATCCTGCCCCCACAACACTTTGGGGCATGTTTACTCTTTCCCTGCCACACGTTCCGTATGCTAAAAGAAAATCGATTCGTGTTCGTGTTCGTGCCAAGTTGCCAAATAAAAGTGGCACAACAACAGCAACAAGCTTATCTTAGATTCTAAGCAGCTTTGGCCTCAAGTTCAGCCTCGGATTGAGGCTCAACATGTTCATCCACAACGCAGTTTCAGACTCGGACTCAAACTCAGTCTCAGTCTCAGCTTGGGTTTCAACTCTAACCTGGCTGCTGCTGTTGGCGAAAGTTTTTCTAGAATCGTGAGAATAATGTTTCTCCCATCTCACTCTTCATATCTGCAGCCATCTCTCTCTCTAACTCGACACGAATGAAACCAAAATCTTGCCGCATTTTGTGGCATTTTCCATTTTAATTAAAGGAACAGCGACTTGCATAGATTAGTCTGGCATTAATGTCGGCTCGTTCGTGATTTATGTCAACAGCTTTATGGGTTGCCATTGCTGTTGCCTTGGCCATTTATGTTGGCCATGGCCCATCTCATCATCCTCAGTTGTCCCCGTTGCGTTGCTAATGAGCATTCTCTCTCTCTATCCACTTTCTTTGCAGACAATTGCAGCTCTAACGACACATGGTGCACAGATCCCGAACTCAGCAAGTAAGTACATAATTCTCTATTAGTATGCTAATCATTAACTCGACAATGGGATACTCTATAGTCAGCTCAAATAATATACAACTAGTGGACGGTGCTACAGTCGAGCTTACTCGTCTACTGGAGACCCCGTACTTACTATGGAAAAGCAAACACTGCTTAAAATAAAATAATGTAAATCGCGACAAATATTATTATACTTATGTACTAAATGTACTTTTCGTCCATCAAAATGTAAAAGACATAGAATATTCTCAATCTATGAGTTCGGTTGAGATACTAAACAAAATTTCATACAAAATCTATATTTTCGATCAATCGTTCCTATGGCAGCTTTATGATATAGTGGTCCGATCCTAAATCTGAAACAAACTCGCTCTGCGTGCAATATAAACGAAGCTACATACCAATTTTGGAATCTCTAGCTCTTATAGCGATAGCTTTCCGTACAATGATTTGAAAAGATATTACAAATTTGTTCTGCTGGATTTCAAAGTTAATACATAAATAAAATTTCTTTGTTTTAAAAGTAATAATAGAAGTTTAGTACAATCGTTACCTTTGAAGGTGCCAATTTGACAAATTAGAATCCTGCTTACAGGGTATCTAATAGTCAAGCATAAGTCAGTAGTCAAAAGGTAAGGCAACTCACAGTGACTCCTGCTCCTGTTCACAGCTGGCAACTGTGACCAAAAAGTGAAGGTGTTGTTGAGTGTTTAACTCGTTAACTGTTGCCACACTCGACAACAACAGCAACAACAACAGCCTAGACAACAACAACAATAGCTACAGCAACTTGAAGCATCAGTCACATAATCGCGTGGCAAACAAAAGTCAATTCATGTCGCATTTAGCCGTCTTATTAAAATACGATGACTCCTAAAATTGAATAACTTGGCATTCGTTTTGGCCAAATATTGCGGCACATTGTCGCTGTGTTATGATTGTGTGTGTGTGTGAGTGTTGCAACCTTTGACCGCCTCAACGTGGACAGCAAGTAATGCTGTCATCCAGGTACTTGAGTTTCTTCCAATGGTTGGGCCTCCTGTGGTGCAACGTCTCCAGATAAACGAGGAACTGATCGTAGGTGAAGAACTGACGCTGACTGCAGATGAAATTGTGGTGATAGGGACACTTGCGATCGAAGATCCACTTCCGGGGCTCGGGTATGTCGTAGTCGGGCAACTGGCGGAGCATCTGGTCCTTGCAGAGGAGATCCTTGCAGTAGAGTTCCGCAGATGCAAAGCTGAATGGATTTAAATTTGAAATTGGCATTAGTGAAAAAATGTAACGAGTACAAAACTAACGAGTATGAAGTGACCAACTGAAGGCAAAGTGTAGGGAGTAACAAAAAAATGAAGAGCGTAGATAGTAAAGTGGTGGAATAGCGAGAAGGAAGTATCGAGTTGCGATTAGATAGATTGGGAAGTAAAGAATAGGGGAAGTAGAGTAGGGAGTAAAGAGAACAGGAATCGAGTTAAGATTAGCGAGATTAGGAAGTAGCGAGAAAAAAGACTAGCGAGTAGCCGAATAACTATTGACAGATTCTGATTAGCGAGTAAGGGAGAAGCGAGTTACTTACACAAAAGCTTTGTTGATCATATCCTTAACCTCCGGAACAGTGGTGATGTAGTGCATCACCCGAGTGCTCTGTGGATTCTGCACAAAGCGTAGAAACATTGGAGGCAGCAAACCAAAGCGGACACCGCCCACCAAACTGGGCACATGGACCTGGCGCTGTGGCCACTTGTGGCTAAACCAACGCACTAAGGCGTAGAAAACCTAGATGGAAATCGAGCAGCTGTAGAAAATTAAGGAGATCAAACTAAATATGAGTACGCACCTCAATCTCACTGTTGACACCCAAATAATGGCTGCTGAGCAGATTCTTGATATATGTGTGCGACATCTCCACGAATTCCAGCGAGGAGACGAGTGTGAGAAAGAATCTGCTGATTCTCGAGAGAAAGAGATACTCAAAGTCCGGCAAGTCCACGACGGACATATCCGGCAATAAGGAGAAGACCTCATTGTCGATTTTAATCATATCCAAAGTATTGCAGATGGAATCGACCAACTCGGCAATGCCCAGAAACTCGGCTGTTTTGTAAATCTCAAAGAGACAGCGATTGCTCAAGTTCTTGCCAGTCGTTGGCTTCTCCTGAAGCATCCACTTGTAGATGATACTGAAGGCCTGTGCCGTCACCATATTCTCAGGCAGTCGAATCACATGTGTTTCCTCCACCTTGCTGTGCAGAAAAGTCGAGCAAAACAGTTGCAGGACGACAAACTGGCAGTAGAACTTGTTATCCCCGATGTGCACCTTGACGTCCCAGTTGTCCTGGCTCTGCATCACAGAGAGCAGCCTGTCCTCGTTGTGTGAGCTGTCGTACAGATTATTGCTTCCGTCCAAAACTCCACTCATGTCAATCTTGTCCATCAAACTGTAGGATTCAATGAGCGGCAACAGCTGCAGCTGCTGCTGTGAGTTTGTCAAGGGACTAATGAGGATAAAAAACTGTTAAGTTATCCAATGTGGAAGATTAAGATTCATACTCGAGCAGCCTTGAAGTGTAGCTATCAGCCGAGTCTCCATCCTCCGCCTCAAAATTGATGAGCAGCTGCAAACGATCAAGTTGTCAATATGAATTGCTAAGAATTTGCAGACTTTTACCTGTCGCTCACTAGTCTGTAAATAGTTGCAATGGAATTTAGTAAACTTAATTAAGTAAAGTTACTGAAACTCTTTCCTACCTCGCTCTCTACATCCGATGTGTGAATCGCCTCGGAAATTTCTGTGCTGGGCATGGAGATATCAGCGATTATTTGATTAATACAAGTTCGCTGCTCGGTGGAAATCTCGCTGCCAACAAGCTGAAGTGGCTTCTTCTCAGGCTGTGCCTGAGCTCCGTCTTCCTTCATCTTCTGCACAGGTTTCTCCTCGAGATCCGTCTGCTTCTCAAGCAAATCTTGCAAGGAATTGCCTTTTACGGACTCCATTTGAGTCTTTTGTAGCTTTTCTCTCTCTAAAAGTTTTTGCTTTTCCGCTAGATTCAAAAGATCATCCAACGATTTTGTTGGTGATCCAAGTGACTCCGGGCTCACATTCGATCTAAATTCTGGCTGGGATTGACTCAGCTGAGGAATCTCAAGTGAGTTTCCTGGTTCAACTCGTTGGTCCATCTATAAAAAAATATACTTTTAATTTAATTGAGAAATACTAAAAAATGTTTTAATTTTAAAACAATTTAAAATGGCATTTGAATTTTGCTCTAAAGGATTGCTGAGTTTTATCAATTAAAAAATATGTATTGGAAAAGTTTAAAAGTCTTATTCAGTTTTTAAATTTTATGATTTAAAATATTTTTAATTTTTGTAAAATAATTTTAACTTTTGTGTTTTATCTCAAAATTCAACTTTATGTACTTTGAAATATATTCGACTAAAATATTTGTTGGTATTAAATAATAATTGATTTACTAAGAATATAAAAAGAAATACATGTAAGTAATGGGGTAGAGAGAGAGGGAGAGAGAGAGAAAAGACAGAGAGGGAGTGATAGAGAGAAAGAAACCCTATTTGATTATGCAGCTTGTGCAGTTTTAGAAGATTACACATAATAGAAAGACGCATTAAACATTTTATGTGGCAGTCCAAGCAGAGCAAAGAACCACATCGACATCGAGAACGACTTAGCCATGGTTTAGCTTTAGGCCAACATGGAAAAAACCGGCTCTGAGTTGTCAGTTGGCAGTTGGAAGTTGCATGCAATTACTTTGCCCAGCAGCAGCTTATGGAGCTGCAACTGGAGTTGGAGTTGGAGTTGGGAGAATAGGAATAGAAGCAAAGCTAACTGATGCGAATTGTTGGAAGGTTCGTTGAACTAAAGCAAAGGCAAACGCGCCATCTTCCATAGGCCCAAGCTCCATTTTGGCCAAGAACTCAGTGCAGAACAAAAGTATGAAAATCGTTGAGGAGTAAGAGGCTTGGGGCATGTGGCTGTGTTTGTGGCATGTGGCAAGGGGAATGCGCAATCCGCACGCGAGGTGTCGTGCTGCATGTACTCGAGTTCGTATGTTGCACTGTTGCACGTAGCCCTGGAACTAACTTGGAGTCTTGCCACAGTTCTTGGCACTGCAATTGCTTGCTCTGCAGTGTTTTTAATGAAGAACTGAGCGAAACCACAAGCTGTGCAACAACTTAAAGGTTCTCATGGTGGCAAGTTCAAGGAACTGGCATCTTTCTAATGCCTCCACTGCAGTGGCTCTATCAATGGCGTTTCAATGTCATTAACTTGGCTTTGTTATTGTTGTTCATGTTTGTCGCAGCGGTTGCTTCCGCAAGTTGCAAGTTGCAAGCTGCCATGTTGTCATGTTGCCATGTTGCCTTGTTGCAGCTGCAGCTGCGTCTTGTCCTCGACTCCCAGGGGCATCTTTAATGCCATTGTCTTGGCCTCAAGCTCAGCTTGTCTTCTTCTTCTCTCTCTCACTCTCTCTCTCTCTCTGTCGCTCTGTGCAGATTCGTGTATCGCTTGATGATTTATGCCAATGACTTCTGGCCTAGAGCTGGGCGTGTTACGTGCTTTTCGCGTGACACGAAATAAACATGATTTTAGGAAATAATGCAAATAAATTTCTTTCTTTATATTGAGCTTATCAATACCTTAATTAGACTTAGAACGAATGTTCATCTTCACATGAGCTTTTTTAACCGTGACACGACCTCATACTATAAAACACGAGCTGTTTGCGTTTAAATCCAACCATTCTTTTCCAGAAATTAAATGAATTCTCAAGATAAGGCTAAAAACGTCCACTTCACTTCGTGGACCGTTCAACTCGTGCTGCCTCACGCGCCCATCTCTAGCTCGCCCCCATCGCCTTCGCAACTTAGTGGAGGTCAACTTCAGCTTCGCCTTTAGCTTTGTTATTGTTATTGTCTAAATGTTGTTTAAGCACACAACATTTTCCTGGTCAATACATAAAAATTAAATTTCATAACTTTTGTCTATTTTTTTTCTCAATCTTTGCAGAGGACGCACAAACATCGCTAAACGACGCCATCGCAGCGGCTGAGGCGGAAACGGCGACGGCGCAGGCCACGCCCCCCGGCAAACAGTCGACGATTGAGCCGAGTGTGCGGGTAAAATGCCTGTCGGGCTCAATGCTGATCAGCATTAAAGATGCGCCACCGAATCACGAGACGGGATTGTTCAGTGGCATGATCTACCCGAAAGGTCTGTCCAAGAACTCGACATGCCTCAGCGAGTACAGGTGAGTGCAGCACACAGACACACAGACATAGGCTTAGTTATGATGGTACTATCAACATTCATCTATGGATTTCATCCTTGCAGAGATCACAGTGGTCCATTGAGATACAAGCTGCCGCTGCGCAGCTGCAACACGATGCCCAAGGAAACGGTAAGTCATCAGTTAAAAAAACAACCATAACTGTAAACAAAAATAAATCTGAAATATGATTAGAGAAGAGTAAACCAAGTCTAAAGTTTAAGCATATTATTTTTTTATTATTCAATTATTCATTAAATAAATCACATTATCTTATAGTAACTCCTTTGAAGACAGAAAAATATTTAAAAATATATTTTTAACATTTTTCATTAGCAGATAAATATGATTACATAAAACTGTTTTTTTTTTCTTATAGAAAAACTTATTGATAAATACTTTTTTTGATTTTCATTCATTTATTATATCATATATTATGTTATGTTATTAAAAGTGGTTCTGCCTTTTTGGCTTATGCTAATTGTATTTTAGCTTGGCCAGAAAGTCATTAACAGCTTATAAGGCAGCTGGCAGATTGGTTACAAGGCAACAGCTATAGCATCTATATGGCAAAATGATGATTAGCCAGTTTGGCGCATCGCTTTTAACTTGGCTTCGTCAATTGACGCACATGAATTCACTTGGATTTCTGACTCTTTGACATTCAGCTCAAAATTGATGACGACGCTGATTAAGTGCATCATTAACTGTCTGATTGAGCAGCAGATACGTTGGAGCTTGAGAGGTGGGGTAGTAGCTGTAGTAAGCTGAGATAGGCATCTAAAACTGCATTTTCCACAAAAGGGAGTTTAAAAAAATATATGTGACATTTATACAATTTTTTAAAATTTATGCAGAGCTTTTCAAAGAATTGAACACTTTAATGTTTATCCAAGTAATTTTTCGAAAGTACTGAAATAATTGTTATTTAATTCATGAATTTAATAAAATATTTTTCCATCACATGTGATAATGGAATTTACATTGTAGACACCACTGATTTAAAGCCTTGAACTTTGAGTTTTTAAAAAATACTTCTTTTCAAAAGATTAAAGCTAATTTTTGTCTTTGATGCTAAATTGTTTTTAATTTTTTTTCAATTCAAATTCTCAATCTTAGCTATATAGATTAACTAATCCAATAAGCAAAAACCCACATATCGATTCGCCCGAATTTGTGCAGCATTGTTCCGAATCGAGAAAGTCAATAAAGTGCCGTAAAAATATCAGTTTCGAATTTACAGTCGCAGCTGTGGCACATGCAACATATGTAGATACTTGAATACATTGATACTGCCCCATATATGTGGGGTTGAATTATTTATTGGGCCATAATGTGGATTTACGAGCGTTTATAGCCAGATGGAGCTCATATATGTTTTGAAATCTCAATTAGCACTTATCGAGCTAAACGTGGCCAGCAACTCGCAACTAACACGCATCGACACTTTTATGACCAACACACACACACACACATACAGAGACACACTCACGCATTTGTATGAAGTCACTGCTATCGTCATTGTGTTACATTTTTGTATTTAATGTAATTTCCCAGCATTTATTGGGGCAAAGCAGTTTTGTAATTTTGTTGTTATTGCGGCGGCTTTTTCCTTTCGCTCGATTGGCCTGACACCATTTTTCAAATTGCCAATTTTAATTGCCGTTCAACATGTGGCAACGTAACTATGTATATGTGCCACATGGACACGTACACCATTCTGACCAGGTTCGTTGCCTAAGTCTTTTGTCCACTCACCACGTTTGTTGCCCAAGTCTTTTGTCCCCGGCACTTGACGAGGAAATGGAAATTAAACAAAAGAGGAGAAAAAAATTAACTGTCAACAATGTTGTTTACCCTTCGTTAATAATGGAAAAATCAATAAGACAAGATTTATGTAGTTATTTTTTGTAGTTGTTGTTGTTGTCTTTTGTATGCTTGTCATTAAAAGTGAAGGCAATTGCAGGCTGAGCTGCATGCTGATGTCATCTTTGTGGTCATCGGGGCAGGATGCTGGCTTATGTCATCTGAAAAGATGAGCTGACTG
Source organism: Drosophila limbata (assembly GCA_963924055.1). NCBI lineage: Eukaryota > Metazoa > Arthropoda > Insecta > Diptera > Drosophilidae > Drosophila > Drosophila limbata. The sequence continues at coordinate 21,422,206 of OZ001355.1, read as the reverse complement.
AATGCACATTTGCATACAATGTGTGTGTGTGTGTGTGTGTGAGTAAGTGAGTGTGTAATTATGCATGCCCATTTTCAGCTGCAGTTTTAATGTAAAAAGTCGCATGTCAACAGCCACAAAAAGTTGCCACGCCATTGACTTCAACTGAGGCTTCAATGTGACCCTGTTGTTATGTCGCCAGTTATTATTGTTGTGTTATATGCCAAGCGCAATTATTTAAGCTATAAATAGCTTTTTTTAATGCTAATGCACAACATGTGTCATAAAGCACACAAGTATTATTGCAATCAATAGTTGTAAATATTTTAATTTAAAATATAAATAACTTTACGAGTTGATAAAGGTTCAAAACAATCTCTTGATTATAGTTATGATTTTAAAAAGAATGAATTATTTTTTAAATAATTTATTTAATGGCAATCGTTGAGGTTAAAGTTATTAGTAACAATAGTAATGATAAAATTTGTTTTAGATGCAACAGTATTTTATTTTTTTTTATTTATTTGTTCAATGTTAACTAAGTACAGTTTAACAAAATTAATATAAGAATTTAAGTAAAAGTTAAGTAACATAAAAAGTTAACTAATATTAAATAAATCAAATTTTACTTAAATGATACAAAATTGAAAAATTCAAAATCTGGGGGTATTAAAAATTTTTTTAAAATGATCAAACATTTACTGCAAGGATTGGGAAAAACCCAATCAAATCAAAAGTATAAGTAGTAATAATTGGTAATAATATAAGTATTAGAGTTAGTGAGGTGATTTCTAGAAAGGGAGAAGAGAAGGAAGGAAATTTGAAATAGCAGTGGGTGAAATAGCATTAAAATTAGCAGTCATAGTAGTACTAGTAGTAGTAGTGAATAGACTTTAAGCACACACACTTAAATTTTTTATGTTATAGACGAGCAATCACGCCTAAAGCATTCTTATTAATTGTTTTTTTGTTTTCTTGAATAAACGATTACCCACAGGGTCAGCATACAGACACTGACACGCACACACACATACGTCAGTGTGCTGCTTGAAGGGCGCAAAACATTTAAAATTAAATTATAATTACTGCGTAGCTGATGCGCAGGTGAAACATCACAAGAAGAATTCAAAATCATAGCCAAGACTTTGGATTGTTTTATAATTAAATCAGAAACATAAATGCGCTGAGCAAAGCAAGTTTGTTGCCTAAGTCTTTCGTTCGGAACACACACAGATGGACGGTCATCAACTGAAATCGATTTGTTCTGACCAAGTGAAATGCTGTCACAGTCAACATCATCATCTCAGCTCACACTCTGTCCCCTCCTCCCCCGCTTCCTGACCACAGCTCCAGTTGGAGGCAGCGCAACGTTGGCGGCCATTTAAAATACGTTCAATGGCCGACGCCTTCGTGCGTTGACCGTGAAAATGCCAAAAATGTAAGCACTGTGCACATGTAAACGTGTTTTTATTATGTTGCTGCTGTTGTTATTGATATACTATATATATAAGTATTTATGGCTACTGCTGTCATTCATGGCTGGATTGAAGGTCAACTCGCCCACGCAACTGAAACGCAGTTGCAACAACATTATCATTATCGTTGTCGAATGACACTTACGAGTCTCTCTCGACTCGTTAGAATAAACGGCACAGATACGAGTTGACCCGAATTTACATAACTTTAATTCTTTAATTAATTTACATACTCATCCAACGAGTGTTGACTGCAGAATAAGAAGAAGAAGGGGAAGCAACACTTTTGGTTCTGGTTTTTTATTACAGAATCTGTTGCGACGGCACAGAAGTGTCATAATGACATAATAGATGTCAGACCAGTGTCTACCGTTAGAATCTGGCTATTCAAAATCTTAAATGTCATTTTATGATGCTTTTTATTAGCCCATTGTCTCATTTACTGATGCTGAGAATTGTTCTCATAACTCGACTTGTTGTTCTCTTCTTCTTCTTCTTCTTGTGCTTCTTCCAAGACGGAAGACAGCTTTAAGAGCTTAGTTTTGAATGTGGCAAGGGCCACATGCAATTAAGCATGCCCCAAAGGTGACGTCGACACTTAATTGTAGCACTTCCGTGCCCAAATCTGTATGGACCCAATTATAAGTAACCAAAAAAAAAATATATATATATATATGTATATAAAAATAAACTTGCGAACGGGTCACGTACGCGTCTTGGCCCATTATCATTACCTGTCTGCCTTCTGCCTTCCACGCCTAACAATTCACTGGGTACTCACAACGAGTACTCATACTCACATATGGGTGTATGAGTGTTTGCTTCTGCTTCCTCTTCTTATTCTTCGTGTTGACTGAAAATTAGCACAAGCTGAGAAGCACCGTTATGTATAGGTATACAGCCAAGAATGTGAATGTGGGCAACACTAAATTGGCCATAAGATGAAAGATGATGATGATGATCATAATGATGCAATGCAACGGAAGTACGTCTACACTTGCAACATTCAGTTTCCATTTCAATTTCAAAGAATAAATTTAAAATTCATTACGCAAAGCATTTGCTAAAACTTTGTAAAGATGCTACGCAAGCTGGCTAAAACACATGCTGGCAGAATGCTTCACACTTGGCTGAATGGCTTTAGCACCATTCTATGGCAGCAAGAAAATAATGAGAAATACTCCAGGAAGTGCTCGTGATCTAAAGACGGAGTCGCCAACATCAAATTCTCGCTCACCGGCAAAGGCGGCAATTTGCAGCTGCAGCGAAGCGTGAATCTGTTGTATGCATAATGAGGCAGTGTACAATACAAGTGCACTTACACATGCACATATCGAATACATATATGTATGTATGTATTGGTGCTGTCATCTAACAGGCACTGCTGAATCTGAATCTCTGTCTGGGCTTTGCTAATATGGCTTCTTGGGCATTAGCATTGTCAGCATTGTGATTCCATTTAGAAGCCAGACAAAGTGCCTGGCGAGTTCGTTGCCTAAGTCTTTTGTTTTACCAAGCGGCAACGGGATGAATTTTTCAAAACTGTCTTTAATTATAGTCAGTTTTTTTCTTAGCTTTCTGAATTTTTTAATTAATCAGCTTTCATTAAGTTCTTTTTATATACCCTGTACTGGAAAGCAGGGCATTATGTCTCTATGAAAATTGTACTGAAAAATTATAAATTTACATTTATTTAATTTAATATACATTTATTATTTACAAATTAGGATTTTATTTTTGTAGAATGCAAACTTTTTATATCTTGCATTTATTATTTTATTCACTATTATTACTTTGAAATTTATTTATTTATTTCCCCTTTTCATTGCATCTTTGCAGGACGACGGGGGCATTGAGTTCTTCAACACAATTGTGCTGCAGCCGCATCTGAAACTGATAACGGATCTGGGACGCGGCTACCATGTGCGCTGTGCCTACAAGAGCCGCGATGCGGCGGTGAAGCCCAAGAAGCATCTGCGCAAGCTTGCCCAGAAACCACAGGCATTCCGCAGTGATGAGCACGACAGACGCGACTATGGAAGATCGCTGGATAAGCAGCGATTGGGCGATGATGATGACCTCGATGAGGAGGATGTCTATGATGTGGATGTGAATGCGGCACAGGACGCCGATGATAACGATGTGAATAACAACGAAATTCCCATGCCCGGCTGCCATATGAAGATCTACAACGAGGAGCACAAGATTGCGGATGATGTGAAGATCGGAGATCCATTGACCATTGTGATTAGCATTGATCAACAGAAGCTCTACGGTCTGCACGTGACGGATTGCATCGTACGTGACGGCTTGGGCTGGGGTGAACAGCGTCTGGTGGGCGAAGATGGGTGAGTCTCAAATTTGCTTAAGATTGGGAGCCAATAATCCAAGGGGAATTTGTTTTGTGCTTTCGACTGACAGCTGTCCCATGGACAACGAGATAATGGGTCAGTTCAACTATACCGAGGATCGATTGGCGGCCAATGTCACCTTCCCCGCGCACAAGTTTCCCTACACCACCTCCGTCTACTATCAGTGCAATGTGCGGCTCTGCGCTCTCGAGGATCCCACCTGCCAGGAGGCGCCTCTGTGCTCCGGCAAGCGACCCAAGCGACAGGCGTCAAGCGATGGCAAAGACGATGACGCTCTGCCCGCCACCATTGAGGTCTTCTCCGGCCTCTATGTCAACGAGAATGAGAATGCCAACGACAGCGACGAGGATGCGGTGTTCAAAGAGAAGGTTAGTTAGTTCCGAATGGTAGCAAAGGAAACACGCTGAATGGAATCCAATTTATCATCTTCTCATCCAATTGCAGACTCTGGAGGATGCTCTGTGCGTGTCGCAGCGCACCTTTGCCATAGCCATCGCCATTGCGGGCCTCATTCTCATGCTGGCCGTGGTTGCCGCCGTGCTCTGCATTATGGCACGTCGCAGCACCAAGACGGTGTCCAATTCAGGCAGCTCCATTTACAGCGGTCCCTATACAAACACCGCCTTCTCGCACAGCAGTTAAAATGTGCAACAACAAAAGATAACAGAATATTGAAAATTTCAGACAAAAAACCTTTTCCAAAATGAAACACTCAAAGTGTTTAAAAATCAGTTAAATTTACACAGTCCAAGAGGATTATTACCAGGATGAGATACTCGCGCAGAAGAAGAAGAAGCAGATGCCAACTGCGGTAGTCAATTGTCAAAAATGTCACGTGACAAGTTTGGGAGCAATTTAGTCTATAAGGTCACAATAGCTGTGCAGCGGCAACTGTCTAAGTTTAGTATTTTATATTAGTATTTTTATGCCTTGCCCCCCACTCCACTTTCCCTTTGTGCAGAGATTACCGGGCAATTGACGCGTTTAACTATTGCCCGCTAATGTCGCAGAGTTGTTGTTGTCAGCTGGAATGGCAACCGTTTCGGAGTTGCCAGACTGTGTCGCATCTCTGTTTCGCACTCCAGTGTACTGGTGTAGGACTCCCTCCCTCCCCACCACCCTCCCCCTCGATTCTTATCAGAAACTCGTTCGTTCTCGTAGTGCAGTCATTTTAACTTATTAGAACTGTAATTTAAATACAAACTAAACTCGAACTAACAACGAATGCAGCAGCCGGCGCTCAGGTGATATTTGTATTTGTACTCTTAATATTTATAAACAAAAACAACAAATCTGCCACACTTAATTTGTTCTTAGTTGAATTTCCTGTACAATTTGTTTCTTGTCATTATTTAACTACACCTATTTGCACTACAATATTTAATACTACTATAAGAAGGGCAGCCCATTATTTTCAGAACTCTCAAAATACAAGCCTAATAATTTATAATCACTTGTATTAATTCGCAAAGTAATTAAGCTTAAATGAAATGTCTTTGCACAGCTTCATTCGAGCATTGGAATCTCGAAAGATAAATTAAAAACGCTTGTCTGGAGCCGTGCAATCCAAATTTGAAATAAATACACACACAATATACTATTTAAAAATAATAAAAAAGAAGAAAAACGACAAACTGTAGTTAGACTTAAGCTACAATTAATCAATGAAAATGAACAATAAAAGTTAATTTACCATTATTATAGTTTTTATGGGATTTATGTGAAATCAGTTGAGTTGAGAAAAAAGAAAGTCCTAAAGGTTTAAAGATCGTAGCCAAATTTAATTATTAATTATTTTGACAACATTTAAAGTTAAATCTACATATAATTTGAACCTACTTCATTTACATTTTGGCATCAATGGAAAGATCATTTCAATTCCGTTTGAATGATAAAAAACTTTCCGTAACACATTAACACCCATTGAAAATATTGAATTCTTGTAAAGGTCTATTTTGAAACTTTTTTCCTCGATTTAAAAAAAAAATGGTTTTTATGCAAAAACTTCTTCAAAAAATTCTAATAGTGACTGAAAAAAATCAAAAATCTCATCGCTAGTATTTTTAATAATTTTATAACCGAAAGTTTTCTAAGGTCTATGGCCTTGTCTACAATCCTCGTCTATGTCCATGTTGATAGTCAATCAACTATCAGACTGGATGACAATTTAATTGCAATTCATTTCCAACCATACGATGCAACAGTTGCAGCCCTCAACAGCTTATAAATAATAGAAATATAATAGCCAGAAGAGCAGTAACAACTTTTAGCCATGTGGAAACAGTTGCTACTGCTGCAGATCTTGTTTGTGCCCGAGCAGCGAACGCTACGCTGTCCGGCTGAAGTAGACAGATCACAGCAGTTCCACCTGGTCAGGGAGTGTCAGCGTGCCGCCACAGATGATGCACTGGCTCTGGAAAACACATCGTCGCTGGAGGAATGCATGAATTTGGCGCGAGAGCTACGTGGCTTGGCCTTAAACTATGCGCCAGGCGGAAGGAAACGACAAATAAATTACTTTGAACGTCCGAAAGAGAATGAGAACAGAAGGGCGAAGGATGCACGTAGACGTTTAAATGTGTTCCAACAGCCAGGAGAGTTCTTCAACTGCCATGTGCTGCAGTGTCCGCAGAATGTAAGCTTTGCAGGAATGCTGAACGACAGCCGCTTCGATTACTATAGTTTATATGGTAGACCAACAGGTGAATCCTCTGGCAGCTGCATGGAAATCTTAACAAGTCTAATCCCTGACAGCTCTGCACAACATTAGTTGCGTGCCGGAAGTGGGTCTCTTTGTGTTCTATACTAAACACAGCAGTTATACAAATGCTTCAGCGGTATGCAACAATGCCACCGAGTTTAGCGGGAGTCTGGCACACATTGCCTCCGAGAGACGCACAGCCGGATTGGCCCAATGGCTGAGAGATTATAATAGAAGGCGATCTGCCAAGCGATCAGAGTCTGCAATCTTTCTGGCCTATGTGGGATTGCAGTACAATCGCAGCATATCCGTGAGGCCAATTGATTATCGCAATGCGCAGCAGGAGAGTCTGCTATGCTTCCTCTACAGAGCCTGGCATGTCGGACATCCGCGACTGGGGTAAGTTGGTGCAGCACTTGGCAATAGCCTATTACGTTAACATTGCAGTGGTTCCCAGGCAAATGCCAGCTGCGTGGCACTGACACCGCAAGGCACTTGGCAAACGTTGAGCTGTGACCATGAGTTGCCTTTCATATGCGAAATCTTTAGATCCTGAAGCCCAAGCCAATTCGATACAGGTGCGAATTCAGCAGATGAGTGTGTGTTTAATGATTGAGCTGAGTGTGTGGGTTAAGTGCAGCACAGTTATTCGCAGACGTTTTATTAAACATGGCCGTTTTTAAAACAAGAAAATATTTGTATTATTATGTTTATCGATATTTCAACTCTCTCTCTCCCCGTTTACCGAATTGGCTGGAAAGTTGCCATAACAATTGGTGTGTACACTAAAGAAGAGCTCGAACGAGATGCAGACGCAGTTTAGTGGTACTTGTAGTTCCTGTGGTGCTTCAACTTGGTGTAGTTGATCAAGTAGAAGAACGTCATGCTGGCGACGGTAATTTGGAAAAATGGTGCAATGCCAGCACGCTTCGGGAACACGTACTTGTGCTGCCAGCGCCACCAGGCACGGCTCACAGCGCCAGCGAAGGCATTTGGAGTCTTGTTGCGACGACCAAACCAGGCGCCCAGTTCGCCCAATTTCACTTGGCCGAAGGGTACATCAGCTGCGAACACGAAAACGATACCACAAAAATTATGTAAAGTGCCAGAAATCATTAGATGTGCCGCAGAATCGTGCGGCGAAAAATTACGTAATATTGCAAAAATGGCTTACCCTTGCCGTAGTAGCGTGCTGGATCGTAAGGTCCATGCACCTTTGGGTTATACTCAGCTGGATAGTCTCCAAAAGCCATCTCGCTGTTTAATGTGTAATAAAATTTATATTTTTTCCAACGAATTGGAAATTATCGCTTGCTACTTACTTTGCTCGATACTAAAGTATGAGTACGACAAAAGTATCGATACTATGAAAGGCAAGTCTTAGCATACTGAAATATCGATAAGAGCCAAAGTTGCCACTAGAAAGCGTGGCAGCGCCATTACAAAACGTGTATTGAAATCGGACAGAATTTTGCTTAAAAATTAAAATAGCACTTAAATAATTAAAAAATTTAATAAATAAAGATTTTAGAAGAATTTAGATATAAGTTTGTTCATGCTTTTTAAAAAAAGGTGGTTTGAAATATCGAAACTAATATCATCGATAAGTGGTATTCTTGACACTAACTTTGCGTATTGACAGTGTGGCAACGACATCGCAAAGTATATACAGAAATCAAATAAGAATTTTTTGCAAATCGGAATCGCGCTTAAATAACGATAATAAGATTATAATAACACATAAACATAAAATTCTTTAGCAAAATGAAACTGGAAGAGCTATTGACAAAGGGCGCGCCATCGCCGCAGGAGGACGACGACGATGATGAAAAGGCGGAGTCGAAAACAAAAGCCACAAATGCCTCCGATGAGGGGGTGGAGAATGCTGAAGATGCTGCGGACGAGTCTGCTGAAAAAGAAAGCGCGACTGGCAAGAAAAAAGGCACACGCAAAAAACGTTCACTTAATTGGGAAGAGGCCGAGCGGGGCTTACTCTTGGAGGTTATTAAGACAAAAGTGGCATTTGTTGAGAATCGCAGTGTCGATGCGAAAAGCATCAAGGCCAAGCGATTGGCCTGGTCGCAAATAACCAAACAGTGCGTATAAATATCAAATTCTTCAATTAACACCCACACATACACACACAGACAAACACTCACTCATGCAATTTGATTCATTCATTTACAGATTTAACGCACTGAACTTTCGACATCGTTTGCTGGAACAGATTCAGGTACAATGGCGCAGCATGAAGAATTCCGCAAAGCGCGAGTATCAACAGAAGCATCCGAAATCGGATGTGCTCGAGGGCATGCGCATGATTGAGTTCATGGAGGAGCTGCAAAAGGATCCAGTATCATCGCGCAGTCAGACGCGCAGCGCCGCCACAAATGGTGCTGTCAGTGTCAATAATGTGCCACTAAAGAAAGAACTGCTCGAAATGGATGAGGACGAGGATATGCCATTGGCTGCGTTGCCCAATTCAACAAATGCCAGTGAGGACACACTGCAAACATCCACCATCGCCATACCCTCACCACCGCCCTCCACCGCTGGCGGCGACTCACAGCAGGAGAGCGCCCAGCCACAGTCAGCGCCCAATCGACGCAAACGGGCCAAAGCCAAACCGATGTTGCTCAACCACAAGGATGACACTGATGGCGCCGCTGGCTCCGCAGACAACGAAAAGACTTCACCAACACGCAAAAGACGACAGCGCAATGTAAGTATACAACTTCGCGCCCGCATTTTTTCAATCATCATAGACTCATAAACTCTTCTACAGCATTCACAGGCACAGTCGGTGATATCCGAGGATTTTAGCACTGAAACGCCTGCCATTGCCAATGCAGCCGCCAATGTTGGACAATTTACGCCCACAGTCGCGCCCAATGAGACAATAAGCAGCTTGGAAATGGATGAGAAATATAAACAGCAGCTATTCAAGCTGCTGAAACAGGCGCGTCTGGCAGAGATCGATTATGCACGTCGTGAGCATGAACAGAAGCTGCGCTTCGAGCAAATGGAGCAGGAACTCAAAATGTCATATTATCGACAGGAGCAGGACCTCAAGTTGCGTCAGATGCGTGAGGAGCATGACATGCGATTGCGTCAACAGCGACGTGAGCACGAGGCGCGTCTCAGTGTCTATAATTTGAGCAGCAGCAGCTTAAACAATGGCGAAGTGCAACAGCAGCAGCAGCAGCAGGAAGGACAGGAGCAGCAGGCACAGTTGCCAGCAAGTGGCATGCGTTGCAATGCCAAATCAGATTACAATAATGTTCACATGGACAATGTTGCAACTCAGCCGCAAGCATCGTCATCATCGAGCAGCAACAGCACGGAAGCAGCGCTAGCGTTGAGTGCCAATTCCCTGGCCTACAACTAGTTGTTGTACACACACACACATCCACACTCACACACACACACACTCACACAACACGAATAAGAATTGCCAGCATTTAGTGGAAACTGTAAACTTAAAACAAAACAAAAGAAAATTCTTAGCTTGAAATGCGTTTAGCGAAATGTAGCCGACTCTCAAATGTCTCAAAAGACACTCAGACTAATTATGATGAATACGAATATGAATATGAATACAAAACAAACGAATACGAAACGATAACAAATACGATTACAGAATACTCACGTTGCCACACGCAGGCGGCGGCAACGTTCGCTCAGCCAGGACAAAAACGATGGACTGTTATTTTTGTGCATGCCACACACACACACACAGACGGACAAAAATACACTCACTCACACACACACGCATACACACAATCAGAACAAATTGCATTTTCCAATATTAGTATTATTATTATATTTGTTAAGTGAACTTGCTCTACAAATTTATGAATTTCGAATGCGGTTGTGTCGCAAGAACAAACGAATACTCAACACTCAAAAAGCACACTCAAAATCCCTGCATAAGTTAATCTTGTTCATTCATCCAAAAAAAACTCCTCAGACAGTATTTCTATTTTGTCACGGTATTACATCAGTTATTTTATATTTTTTTTTGTAATTCATTTTTTCGATTTAGATATGTTAAGTTTTTCGTTTAATATATTTTTTAACATAAATATACTAGTATGTATAATTTTATTATATACATAACTATACCATAATTGTACATCTATGTAGTTGTATTTTGTATGATTATTGTTCATACATATAAAACTTTTATAATTGTCGTACTCATAAGTTACGTTTTTTGTAAACAGTACGAATTGTCTTTTAAGCAAGGTACGTTGGTAAGTATATGTATGTATGTATGTACTATATACTCGTATTTCCCTGTACACCGTACCATATTGTACACCTTTGTGTTGTATAGCGCTGTAATATCCTGTAACTTTGCTTTAGCTTACTAATTAATATAAATCGAGCAAAGGAAAATTAAATATTTAGATAAAGAAAATACATTTCCAAAAAATGTGTTTAATTTTCATGTGGCACTTCTTCCCAATCAAGTATTCATTGATATTACTCCGTTTTTTGAGGGCTCATGTGTATTTTGTTTCTCTCAGTTTAGTCGGGGACTTTAAAAGCTTTGGCATTATATGGGCCCATATTAGATATTCTTTATAATTTTTATATAGGGACTTTATCAGAGAAACAGTTTACTTTTATTTTATTTAATTTAGGAATATATTAGATAACCTAGGGATATACTTTTTTTTTTGATTTTTTAGTTTTATTTGTGTAAGGATAATTTAGCAATCGGCAATATGAAGGACCTGGATCTCACACTGGACTACATGGAGAACGCGCGCTTCAACTATGTCTATGGAACCGCAGTAGCTCGTATGGAATCATCGGTGTTCACAAAGCTCGAGTTGCTTTGCATTTCAATGATCTATCACAAGTTTGTGCTGCAGAATGGACCAAGATCGAGGTATATGAGCCTAATGCAACTGAGCAAATTCCTTCAATTGGTGTTCCAGATAACGGATCAGCGTATTAACCGACGGATTGTGTTTATTATAAGCGATGATCGGGACTGTACGGACCCAAAATTCTCCCATGATCACCACTGTACTCTGAACAGTTTTATAAAAATGTTTTCAATCTATTTCTCTGATGATATGGAGGTGCGCACCAGATTTGCCTTTAGTGTGAGTAATGTTTAAATCTAAAATTGTTATGTACAGTTTAGTAAACTCTTCATCTGCAGGTCTACGATGAGGAATCCGTTGGATACCTGAATCGAGAGCAAGTGATGCGATTTGTAGACGAATTCTTTAAAGGCGATGACGAGGATGAGATTATGGAAATGCGCGCTGTAATTCTAAAGATCTACTCCATAGTTTTGTATACTTTATTTTTGATTTTATTTACAGGACATGTTGGAACTACTTTTTATAAAATTTGATAAAGACAAGGACATGTTCATATCGTACGATGAGTATTGCGACTGTGTGCGCGAACAACCCGAGCTATTGGAATTCCTGGGTGTCATTTTTCCATCCAAGGTGCAAATGAGTGTCATTGAGCTATGTAGCAATCTCATACGCCAAAACAATTGAATTTTACTTCATACATTTTATATATAATCTATTATTAATACTAGAAAGCGAGTGTAAATGTCCCAGATGCAAGAAAAACAAAAAAAATCAAAAAAATTGTTTTTTTTTATTTAATTATGTGGGCGAATCCAATGAATCACAGTGGTACTGAAGAATTTTCCCTGGGGATTAAGTTAAATTTAAAATTGTATAACCAAGCATCAATAGACAGTGTCTTAAATTATAAAAAAAACCTCTTTACGAGGTAAAAGTCTAGTGACGAAAACATTTTTATGCCCCAAAATTTCTGATATCCAATTTTGTGACGAATAATATTAAGTTTTAAATATAAATTACTAAAATACAAAATATTTTTTAGGGGCGTTTTCTCAAAAACCGCCAAAAGTTTTCAATTTAAGCGGGTTTAGATTTCCAGCTAAGCTAGCGATTTTTCGAAAAAGTCTTAGAGCAAAAGTTTCTATATTTTTGATCGGGAACAAGTCCTCATTTACCCCTTCAAGCTATATTAACGCTTTAATAGAAACAAACAAACAGACTGAGTTTTAATCTCATTTTCGGAAGGGGACTAAAACTTTCAAAATAAATTATCTTTTCAACCAGTGGTCAGATTTTCATGAACGAGATGTTATTCGACGCGTATTTTTGATAAGAATTTGTAAACAATTAAAAAAATTTCCAATGGCCCCATTTGCTCTAATCGTTTAAATGTTGCTTCTCCCACTTACACCTGTTTATTTCACGATCCAGGTGAGTTTTCAAAAGTCTTAGTATGCAAATTTGATAGTTAAATTGTTACCTTTCGGTAACATCGGTATATAGATTTCCATTCTTCCTGTTTATATTGCTAGTCGCCTTTCGCACCCTTTGTGCTGCTTTTGTCACTAGCGCGGACAATTCGCAAAAATCTACCTTACATACAGGACTTAAAACTCCATTTTGGTGATTGACTTTATGTGTTTATCATAGTCGAGCATTCTCGACAAATGCGTTCTTATTTTTGTATTTATTTCGTTTTGCTCTTTAAATTTGCAAAGCTTTGGGCATCTAAACTTAGTATATGTACTAATCGTTGCTTATCAGCTTCCGGCTGTTTGGGGCTTAAAATATACAATCGACAGTTTAAAGTAGGTTTTATTTAAGAAAATTATCCAAGGTAAGTTTAAATTAAATTCTAATTAAATTAAAAGTAAATTATTTGAAATTCGTTCTGAAGTTCATTAGCAGCACTACCTATATAATATGAAAAGAATGTTTATAAATTAAACTTAGCAGCTTTTGCTCCAATACTTCAATATAATATGCAAAGTATAAATAGTTACATATAGTTTTTGTTGTAGTTAAAAAGACACTTGACTTATTAATCGCCACAATGAAGGATTTAGATCTAACTCTAGATTACATGGAAAATGCGCGCTTTAACTATATTTATGGTCCCATAATCACCCACCTGGAATCACCTTTTACGAACACCGAGTTACTCTGCCTGTCCATGATCTATCACAAGTTCGCACTGGAGAATGGGCCACGGGCCAAGTTTATAACTCAGATGCAATTGGGAGGTATACTGGAGCATATGTTTAATGTTTCGGATCGTGCAATTAATATAGCAATTGTGGCGAGGATCAGCCACGATCCGGAATGTGTGGATCCAAAATTCTCGTCGGATCGTCATGTCAGTTTGACCAGTTTTATTCGAATGTTTTCCATCTATTTCTCCAAAGATTTGGAAAAGCGCATGGCTTTTGTCTTTGGCGTAAGTATCTATTGTATACATATGTGAGGAATGGTATAAAACTAATGGCTTCCTTTCAGATCTACGATGAAAATGATCGCGGCTACTTGGATCGCGAGCAAGTGGTGAAACTCGTGAAAAAGTTTTTCCACGGTGAGGACGAGGATGAAATTCATGAATTGCGCGCAGTAAATTAATTTCAAACGAATTACTTTCTATATTTAGTAATTTTGCACATTTTTAGGATATGGTTGAAATGCTATTCACCAAATTCGATATTGATAAGGACATGCTCATCTCGATGGAAGAATACACGGATGTTGTGCGCAAGCAACCAATGATGATGGAATTTCTGGGTCGAATATTTCCAACACAGAGTCAGTTGGAAACCGTTAGCCACTGTGTAAATCTTTTATCTTGACACCGATTCAATCACGATCGAAAAATAACGTATGACTTCTGTGCTGAAAAATGAAAGAGTGATCAAGTTCTCTATGAATTTAAACACTCTTTTACTTTTGAGCACAGAAGTTTGTATAACAGATTTCGAAGTAAACATACATACATACATACATACATGTGAATAAATAAATTATCCAGTGCATTTTATGCAATATTCAATATTATTTGTAGTAGATCATTTATTTAAAATTTATTGGCGCCCCAGGTTCGAAAAAGCAGCAGTGAATTTTATACCCTAAGTCGAGGGTATATAAAGTTTGTGCAATGTCTTCATGAAATTTGAATATTTTATTGATTTCTGTATAAATGAAGAGATGTATGTTTTATATTTATATTCTGTGTAATATTTAAAATTTTAAATAGCAAATTTATAGAGATTTATAAAAGGGCATCTCGTAGTCGAGCAGGCTCGACTAAAGCTTTCTCACTTGTTTGCATTACAAATGATGTCTGTCCCAAACGCTGCATGAAACACAGAGAAACAGCAATTGAAACAGAAACATTAACAAAGTAAAATCAAAATCAAATTGAATTCATTCTTGTCTCTTTCCACTTTCAGCAATTCTTCCTGTTCGTCAATCGTTGCCTATCGCTTAGACTTCAGTTCGCGTGGCTCAGTCGTAGGCGACAGTCGAGCTACTGTACGAAATTTCCAGCGAGAGTGAGAGCGAGACATCGCGAAGCGGGAGAGCGAAAGAACTTTTCAAAAGTCAAAAAAAGTACCGCAAATTTTTAAGCGAATATTGGAGAAGAGCGTGCATAAGTAAAGTGCAATAACCGCACCGAAGGAGACACAAACATTGCAGTCAACTAAAAGTTGTTAATAAAAAATAAAGAAAAATAAAAAACAGGAAAGAGAAAATGTTAATTTTCTATGCGAAATATGCCCTGCTCTTTGGGCTAATGCTAGATCGCAACGAAGGTGCTCAACTGCTAACGGATCAATTCAACGAGGACAAAGCGCTGCTCAATGTGGCCGCCTGCAGCAAAGACTGCCTGGAAAGCAGACAAGCCGAGGTACAAACTGCCATTGAAATATTGGTACAGTAAACTCAATCATTAACGTCATTTATTTTATTAGAACCTTCTTGGCTGTGTTAACTACTGCAAAGACACGGACTCTTCACTGGAATCGACACCGAAGAATATACACAAAGTCCAGGATAATTTCTTTTTGAGTCTTGTCTGTCGCACCGAGTCCAATCTGTCGTTTCGTATCAACTGGGTGCAGCACAGTCGAGAGACCATTGTGAATGCTTCAGTTTCAGTTGCGTCTAATGCCATGTTTATTATCAAAATAAACCCAAAGCATAATAGTTTGTCATCGTTGATTTATCTGGTAAGTGCAGCAGTTGATATCGAAACTTAGTATAGATTTTTTTTTGTTAAATCACTCTTTCATCATATTTCTTTTTTAGTCTGTTTTTATCCAGTTTTGAAAGTATTTTAATGAAACGGATCAGTTTTGAAAAAGTTATGAAACTTTGAATATCGTCTGATTTTCAACCTATCAACTTCACAAGGCAAAATGTACTTACAATTTGAATTGAATATTACGTTTTCTTATATTATTTTATTTCGAAAAACTCGATATATCGCTAATTTTTGGAAATACAGTCGAAGTTCCCTAACTCGAATCACCATTATCCAAGGAAAAGGTTCGAGTTATGGAGATATTTGACTTATAGAGTTCTTTGTCTTGCTCATTTAGCTCGAGTTAGAGAAATTCGAGTTATGGAAGTTCAACTTTACATCGACAACTCGATTAATTTTTTTTCGATTTTTTCAAATTGATGGTAAACTCGATTCACAGTTTGGATTTACCCATGATTTATTTATGACGTACCATAGATAACCTTTTCTTTCCTTTTTATATACTTACTTTAGTCAGATGACAGTTTCTTCACAATTGGCGACTTGGAGGATAATACCGAATATGTAATCTCAGCATTGGCTATGCATGCAAATGGCGCCTATTCTCACATCGTCATCGATGAGAACTTCAAGACCTTGAGACGCGGCTATCAACCCAGTAAAATGGGTGAGCTGAAGCTGCGAAGATTCCATTCACAGCCCGAGGATTTTCGACGAATTGCCGCGGAGATTGAATGGCTACCATCGGCAGGTAAGAAAGGAAAAAATATAATTTAAAAAAAATTAACTCCTAGCTAAAATGTGTTTCTTCTACTTCAGAGCGCAATTGTTACTTTCATATGATATACTATTCGTTGACCAGCAGAAATCTTGAGGAACCAACGCCTGTGGATTTTCTTGATGTAAGTAGCGTTGATTTCTCGCATTCTCTTCCCTAATAGCTTCTTTTGAAATCCTAGCCAAGTCAGCTTTATACTTATACCATACCCAATATGGAAATTGGAGACAAGTTCTTGGTTGGAGTGCGCACAATTAATATCAAGAATCGTCTGGAGAGTCCAGTGCAATGGCTGACACTGCAAACGCCCAACTGCCTGGATTGGTTCAATTATAACTATACACTTTGTGGTGAGTTTGTATATTAGTTTCCAGACTCTCAGCTCAGACTCTTTTTAGCCAGCATAAAAATTCTATTAATACTCTTAGACAGGGATTTAAACGAAGCCGTAACCATTAACTGGTAACCGTAACTGAAACCGTATCCGAAAGATAACTTTTTTTTTATTATACCTAACCGTTTAGTAACCGTTTCATGCATAACGATTATTTTCGAATCAATCAATCATTAAATGAAATTTTTCTGTTAATGTGTAATCGTCGATTTAAAAACTAATTTTGGATTTTTATGCTTAGCTTTAATATAAATCCCAAAAAATAAAATAATCTTTTTTGAAATCAAAGAATTTTTTTTTATATACAGTTGAACTTTCATAACTCGAACTTCTATAACTCGAATTTCTCTCTAACTCGAGCTAAATGAGAGGCAGTAAAATTAATAAACTAAAGAAAAAGAACTCTATAAGTCGAATATCTCCATAAGTCGAACCTTTTCTTTGGATAATGGTGATTCGAGTTAGGGAAGTTTGACTGGATTAACATAATCTTTAAAAATGTTGTGACCCAAAATAATATCGTAATTTTAAAAACCAAAACAGAAACCAAAACCAAAAAGATTATGTAAGAGTTTTTGTACCGGGTCTCTCATAGTCGAGCACACTTTACTTATTCCCCTCAGCACCTCTAAGACCCAGCAATTTGAGTGTCTCACAGCAGCATTTGAAGCCGAATCTGTTGTCTCTGAATGTAACCTGGTCGCTGCCCAAATATCTGCCGGATAACTATACACTGCAGATTCTGGATCTGCACGAGGACTACGAGCCGGCCAAGTTCAATGTGGATCGCAGTGCCAGCTATTACTATATACCCAATATAACAATACTGGGCGACAGTTTTGAGGTTCATCTGGCGGCTCAAACGCAGGGCGGCAAGAATGTGACCGCTCAACTGCTGACCAAGACACCGCTGGAATCCTGGCTTAAGGGTGAGTTATACCTTCTTATTTAAAAATAATTATCATCTCATCTTTCTATGAATTCACAGTGCGCACTCTGATCAATTTGATCATAATCTTTCTGTTTGTGCCCATTTGTTGTGTTGTCGCTTTGTTCTCGCTCAAATTCCGTGGTCACAAGTCGCAACACTTGGAGGCCATGGACATGAAGGCTGCTCCCAGTCAGACTCCAGAATTTCACATGACACTGGCGCACAACAACAGCCTGTTGGCCACACTCGCCGTCGAGGACAACTTTGATCTGGAAGACGAACTGGAGGTGGAACCACATCAAGTTCTGCTGCAGGATGTGCTGGGCGAGGGCGCCTTTGGACTTGTCAGACTTGGTGTCTACAATCAGCGTCAGGTGGCCGTAAAGTTGCTCAAAGGTAGCACTTAAATGCCTCACTTTATATTTTGAATAATTGTCTATTGCCTCCCTGTGCAGATCAACCCAATGAGGAGGATGTGGAGGCCTTCAGATGTGAAATACAAATGCTCAAGGGCGTGGGTCGGCATCCAAATATTGTGGGCATTGTTGGCTACTCCACCAGGTTCAGTAATCGTATGATGCTGCTCACCGAATACTGTGGTCTAGGCAGTCTCCAAAGCTTTCTGCGGTAAGTAGAAGAATTCTCCAACCTCTCTAATTCCTGCGAAAACAGTAACTGTTATATTTTTCAAGTAAATATTATTATGAAATACATTACAAAACAAATATTTGATTTAAATATGAAACATATTTGATTTAAATATTAAACATATTTTTATTTAAACATGAAACATATTTGATTTTAATATGAATCATATTTGATTTTAATTTCTTACATATTTTTATTTAAATATGAAACATATTTTTATTTAAATATTAAACATATTTTTATTTAAACATGAAACATATTTGATTTTAATATGAAACACATTTGATTTTGATTTCTAACATATTTGATTTAAACATGAAACATATTTGAATTTATTATGAAACATATTTGATTTTAATATGAATCATATTTAATTTAAATATAAAAGTCGTCTTTTTTTAAAGAAGAAAAAATTCTGAAAAAAATATATATGTATGTATGTATTTTTAAAAAATATATATTTAATAATCAAATAACAATAAATTAACAGCGACGAATGGAAGTTCCGCCAGGAGCTCAGTGCCCAGGAAATGCGCCTTAAGCTCAGTCAGAGATCCGAAAAACAGCGAACACAAAATCCGATTGAGCCCGACACACGAATCGAGGACATCAACAGATCCATGCTGTCCACGGTGGAGGAGGAAACCGATGGAGATTTATCCCGCAACAGTTTAAAACCCATTGACACCTACCGACCGAACACTGTTATCCTGGCAGCTGACAACAAATCCTATGGCCTGCAGGACATTGAGAACATTGATGCCACTCAGACGCCTCCTCCACTTGTGGCCTGTCTTAAGGCCATATTAAAAAAGCGAACTTTGGTCGAACCAAAGCCGGCCAAGAACTGCGCTGTGAGCTTTGAGAATCAGGAGTACTTTCAACCCATTGAAGTGACGGCTCCAAGGGAGCCGCTTAAATATGCCGATCTGCTGGACATTGCCCAGCAGGTGGCCGTTGGCATGGTGAGTCTACAGCTTGGCGCTCACTCTCTGCTTGCTAACACGCATTTCTGTAGGATTTCCTGGCGCAAAACAAGATTGTGCATCGGGATTTGGCCGCACGTAATGTACTTATTTCCCTGGATCGCACCATAAAGATCGCGGACTTTGGGTGAGTCTTGAAGGAGTTCTTTTGACTTACCAGATAAACGTTTTTCTTCAGTCTCAGTCGAGATGTCTACCATGAGAACGTCTATCGCAAGTCGGGCGGCAGTGGCAAGTTGCCCATCAAGTGGTTGGCCTTGGAGTCCCTAACTCATCAGGTCTACACCAGTCAGAGCGATGTGTAAGTCATCAATTGGAATACTTTCATTTTTAGACCCGGCTAAGGGAATATTTAATAGTTTGTCTGTTCCTATAAAGTATGTACATATCATATCATATTATATCATATATCATATCATATCACATATCGCCACCTTAAAATCTTTCCTTTTGCTATTCCTTTCGAGAAATCCCTGAGTTTACTAATACCAACACTTATACTACCACTAATTATTAATACTAATACTATTTGATTTGATTGGGTTTTTCCCCATCCAAGCAAAAAATGTTGGAGCACTTCATCATTTTTTGAACACTGCCAGATTATTTTGCACTTTTGATTTTAATTTTTTTTTTAACCTTTAAATTAATTTTATTTTATTTTAAGTTACTTAATTTTATTTTAATTTGTAAATTACTTTTGGTCAACTGCACTTAGTTGACATTAAATAAATAATATCATGTCTTATTTTAATCACATTTTTAGCTGGTCCTTTGGCGTGCTGCTCTATGAAATAATCACACTGGGCGGCATGCCTTATCCCTCGATCTCGCCCAGAGACTTGCTGCAGTTACTCCGTCAGGGTCAGCGAATGAAGCGACCCGAGGGCTGCACTGACGAATTGTATGTATGCTTCAACTACATATTTTAAAATATTAATTTATTATTCAACTCCCTTACCCATAAAAAGATTCAAGCTCATGGAAAGCTGTTGGTGCTCCATACCCGCAAATCGTCCCACATTTTCTGAACTTATCAAACGTCTGGATGCAATGCTGTTGGCCACCAAAGACATTCCCCAACGTATACTACAGCAACTTAATGCCAAGGAGCACAGGTGAGTACTGTTTAATTTATTTAAGTTTCTTTTTAATCATTTTGACTTTTTCAATTTCCCATTCGCAGCAAAGTGGAGCAGTTAACTGCCCATGATCAACACTATCTGCTGCCTTTAGATTAATCTGGAATCAGGACTTTTTTTAATTGTCTACTGTGCAATACATTACAAGTGTCTGGGCTGCTTTTTAAATTATAACTTAAATTACTAAACAAAGCTTATTAGCTGCAACAAATAAATGACAATTAGGCTAAGTCCAGGCGGGAAGAAATAAATAAATAAATACCTCAATTAATCTTCGGAATGAAACCGAAAACGCGGAATTTTTAAATCAGATTCAATTTACAGTTAGTTAAATAATTGTTTTGATCAAGTAAAAACGAATACTTGTTTTTTAAATTGATTCCCCTATTTATCTCATTTTTAAAACCATAAACAACTACATAAAATAGAATACATTTGTGAATATTTGTTTCCTGGGAATAATATTTACACGACTAACTATATGCTTATTAAAAACCTTTCCATATCTGTGTGATTTCACAGATGACTTAACACTTAAAATTATTTCAAAATTCAAAGGTCACAAACGTTTCGGAATTACTTTGGAATTATTGTACGTCTTTTGAATAACAGAGCTAGGAAATGTGCCAACATTGCTGTCGCATGGAATGGACGCCCTGTGCGCCAATTCCCTATGCATGTCCCCTCTGTCCAGTGCGGCAGGTTGCCGACTTGTGCGACGGACCGGACAGCGGGGACAGAAGAAGGCGTTATCGCAAAAAAGTCAAGCGTGTGGACAGTCAAATGTGCAGGGGCATCTCGGAGCTCTATTCCCATGTGGTGGCTGCCAAACGCAATGCTAAAAATACAAAGCGAAGAGGTCGCAAATCCTTGCCCACAACTGGAACCGAAATAAGGTTGCTTCCCAGAATGGCTCAGAATGTTCAGCAACAACAACAACAGCAGGCAGTCAAATTTCGATTGGATCAATCGCAGTATATCGATAACAATATTCCAGTTCTCTATCGGGAAACCAGCAATGATCCCAATACCTGGACATGGGCGTCTCGTTACCACGATTCGGAAAAAGTGTTGCCAGTAAATGCCCGCATGGCATCTGATGATGTGGCATCAAGTAAAAATTCACATAATTCGCCATGCAGATGTCTCTCGTCTCCATATGATTGATGTACATACAGTGTCTGCTAACAGAAATTTCGTCCAGCTTCCAGTGGAAAATGTCAATCTTAAGCGACTGATTGCAGCTTCAAGCGCTTTTCATAGTTGTGTTATAGAAAACAGCAAATAAAATTGATACAACATATTTTTTATAGTTTTGTTAATTGATCACTTAAATTATCCCGCAAACAATATTTAATTTAACAGTAATAAGAAACATGTCGACTTTAACCCCCTTTGCAAATTAGCTGAATATTGACTGATTAAATTACAGAAATATCACATTCCAATAAGAATGCGGCCTTTAGCTACGCTTACGCCATGCATGTTAATTGCGATTAATAAATTTAAAACTCAAGCTGCGCTTAAATTAAATAAATGGGACAAAATGAAAAGTCGCCATTTTGGTATTTTTTGGCGCCATTTATTATGTACCAAATTACAAGTTGCTGCTTATCGATAAGCAAATCCGATTGTGCGATAACAGCTTGAATGGTGATCTTTAAATTTAAGCATTACTCAACACTGCACCGCGTAAACGTAGCTGACCAGCTTTGAATAAACATATGAAAATAGTATGGATAGAGATATTATCAGATGTATAGTTAGTGTAAATCTTTGTATATATATTTTGTATACATAACACTCTTTGTCTTGAAGCTGCAACTCTTGGCAATACTAATTGCGACTGTAGCCCAGGCCAAGTATATTTCGCGCCTATAAAAAGAGTTCAATATTATTTTCAATTTCAGTTGAAAAAAGTTTTAAATTCGTTGCATTACCGTTATGAAAGCCGAGTTGAAGGAACGTTGAAATGTCTGTGTCATGCCCTCGGTCTGGGCTAGAGTCATTTGCAGCTGGACAGCCTCGTCCATGCGATTCTTAAGGAACTCCCATGTCTTTGTGTGTCCTGCCGACGTGTCCTGCAGCATATAAAGCTCCGTCATTTTCATAATCGTGGCCAGTCCAATGCGCCGTGTATACCAGCCAAACTGTACCGGGGGAAACACATTACAAAGAGCCATCAACTGAAAATGAATTCAACGCTTACATCGACGGAACGATCTCCAGAATAATAGCAGATATCGTCGACCAGGGTCAGGACCTGCGCCAGCGCTGTGGATGCATGTTGGGGCTGGGCAATTAGGGCCATGGCCTGTGGCCACTGTGTCTTGTAGGGCACAATCATCTCCAGACGTTTGCGAACGGCGCGCACCAGAAAATCGAGCGGATCACCAACATCCAGCTTCTGGCCATTGTCTGTCTGATGGTGGAGGTACTGCACCAACTCGGCATTGCACTTGCCATTGAAGTGGGAGACGAGGGCAAAGCCGCCCTCGGGAAACATGCCATGGACAACGCTGGGGTAGCCACAGGATTCAGCGCCCAGGATAATGGCCTGCTTGGTCCAGCCATGCTGGGGTACATGCTCCATGGCCGCATCGAGTATCTTGTGGCGTATGCCGTCCACTTTGGCCTGTTTGCCCGCCTGCTCCTCATTTTGCTGACTCTGCTGCTGTCCTTCACCTACTACAAGTCCTCCTACTCCTGCTCCTCCACCGCCAGCATCGCACTGTGTCTTTTTGGCCGCCAATTGTTCAGCGGCATCACGTTCCCTTTCGCGTTGCTCTTCGCGTGCTCGGAAATCCTCCAGCTTATCGGTATCTTTGGTGTAGTTGCGAGTCAAACAGGCTGTGGGAGTCAACGTACTTTGGCGATGTGGTGACGACAGTGTGTGAAAGGAGGACGCTGTCCTGGCGGTGGGGCATGTCGAGGCCAAAAATGTGCCCTGTGCATCTGCAAAGAAAATAGAATAAAATATGAAATTATTTTGGTTTTTGCAATTAATCTAGTTGATAGCATTAATGAGCTTTTTAAGCAGTTTATTACAATTAAAAAATATTTATGAAGCTCAACCTTTCGGTAAAGTTCGGTCTTTATTTACAGCTGAAGGAATTCTTAATTATAAACAAACTTTAATATATAAGTTTAAAGTCTTTAATTAAATTGTTAGCTTTAATTGGCTTACCAACAACTGATGAGTAATACTTAAACAAAGCATTATTTATGGCTTTATTCCAGCTGAAAAATTCATTGTGCTTAGAAATATGTAAATTTCGCTTTACACTTTAAATGAACTAACTTATTAACTAATTATAATTCAGTTTCTACTTTTAAAGCGTTTTCCAAGCTGTTTTCCTTTTGTTTTACCCGCTTCAAACAACTTTGATTTGTGAATTTATGAATCGTGCAATTAATTTTAATGGCTTCTTTAATACAATTTCAAAGGTGTTGTTACCTTTGCTTTATGAGCCTCAAACGATTCATCAAATTAAAAACTTTTCGCTTCGCTCGCAAAAATTGAAAAGTAGATCTTTAGTTGTCCGGTTAAACAAAATTATATAAGGTTTTAATGTTTCTTCCTTGCAATTGAACTTTGGCTAAAAGTCAGATTTAGTGATTTGGGGGAATAGCAAAATTTGGTGGGAAAAGGCTAATAGTAAAAATCTAAATAGTAAAATTTTAGCAAGAAGAGTTAATCTGTTAATCTGAGTTCTGTTATGATACCTCATACAACAACAGAGTTATTGATTCTAAGGGTTCATTTGCATCCGATTGTTCCTATGACAGCTATATGATAAAGAAATCCGACTTTAACCAAATTTGGTCAGAATGTAAGAGACAGTCCCAAATATACAATTTGCAAGTTTGGTTGAAGTATCTTAATAAACAAAGAAGTTTTTCATACTAAGCAATTCCGTGATCTTAACCCCGATTGATTCACGTTGATTCTCAGTCAGCCAGGACAAAGAGTCTTGTATATATATATAGATGAATAGAGTTTGAACCTTAAGTTAACTTTGCATATAAATAATTATAGTGTAACTGACCGGTGTGACCCCAAAAAGCAACTTTGATCTATGAGTTGGGGTACAATTAATTTACATGACAGCTTTAATGCGCTTACAAAGTTTTAGTTGTAGTTTTTTTGCACTCCAGCATAAGCATCAACTTTTGGTTTACGAGCTTAAGGTAATTAAATTAATTAGCTTCAAGTAACTATTGTTAGTTGCATTCTGTGTGTAGTTAACTTAAAATGAGGGGGTTTCCCCCGCTCTGCACTAATTGCCAACTACGAGTTGAACTTGAAGGTTGCGAAAACGACAATGCAATGCATAGTTTAATGCCGTCTACTGCGCAATTAATTAGCATGATTAGCCAGCCAAGCGAAGAGCGGCAGAAGGCTTGTTGGCCAATTAACACCTGTTGACCAGAAAAGATGAAACTGAAATCGAACAAAATTCAAAAATACAAATTTTAATCAAAGTCACACAAAGTTTGTATTCTTTTCACTTTCGTTATAAACATAGAAATATATATGTTAGGTTTGATTTTTTTTTGTGTGGAGCGGGATGGAATCGATTGTCCTTAATTGTATCTAATGTTGCTCCTGTTCCAGTTCCATGGCAACGGGTTTAGCTTGGATTTCTTTGCGTCTGTTGTGATTTAGTTCCAGGATCTCGCAGGCACGCAAATAGACATTGCGCAACGATTCTAGACCCGTTATGGAACCAGCCAAAACCTCGAGCTTCTCTTCACGTCCAATATCCGGCAGCTGGCCATCGGCGTCACCTTCTCCGGCCATTCCGCTGTTGCTAATGTTCACGGCCAGCATGTTGAGTTGCTTCTGCATCAGTTCATCATCGGAGGCACTTTGGCCATTCATCACCCGCTCCCTGTACGCCCTGTAGTGGGCCAGGGAAAAGTTCAGGGCTTTGCCCAACGGACTCAGCAGTTGTTCCTCAATGTCAGGAAGCACATCCCAGAATCCCGTTCGGTTCTCCATGTCGCCGCGTGCAAAGAATCGCAAAATGTTGATGGCATTCGATAAACTGGTCGAGTGCAGCAATAGATCCGATTTTACATCCTCGGGCAGCACACAGACGCACTGCAGCAGCATCGAACGGAACTTGACGCCGCTGTAGACTTCGTGGAGCGTCGACTGGCGCTGCAGTGCACCCGCCACGAGATCCTTGTAAATGCCACCCAAATAGCCCAAGATGCCATCGTGCTGCAATGTGGCCAACAGATTTTTAAGCACAAAATACTTGGCATCATCATCAAAGGCCATGATGTAATGATGCAACGTCTGGAGCGCCTTCTGACGCAGTTGCTCCTGCGGCGAGTAGCCCGTTATCTTGCAGAGCGCCTCGCAGTACCGCTTGTGCACCTCCAGATCCAAGGAACTCTGCGGCACCGCTTCCCTCTGTATGCTTAGCATATAGTCGTTTAATCGGAGGCCACAATGTTGCAACGGCGGCTCCGGCTGCTCCAGCAGCACAGCAACCAGATACAAACTCGCCTCGAAGAGGAACAATGGGGCATAGATCTTTGGCGCCGTCGTGGGCAACAGTTGGGCCACAAACAGGGCATGATAGTACATGGCCAGCGCTGGCAGCGGCAGCTTCTCGTCAATGAGGAATATATTATGGCTGCTCATCTCGTAGACACCCTTGGAGGCGTCCAGGCGACGCTTCCAGCGCGTCCGTTGCTCCACCAAACCGAGCAGATAATAAGGATCCCCAATGAGCCGAGTGATATGCTGGGTTAGACCTTGCACCACCTGCTGCACATAGGTCTGTGCCCGTCCAGCGTTCGTCCGAGCCAGCAAATAGTTGCTTTGCGTGTGCTCCGGCCCACGGCGCTTGGGACATGGACGGCAAGTGTGAATCTGGCCTGGCTTTAGATATGGATTCATCTCGTTGGCCAGCTCGAGCAGGGCCAGCGGTTTGTCCATTAGCTGGAGCAGGGAGCAGGTGAAGGCATTGCGACGATTCAAGCTGCAATCCCTGAAGATCTGAATGGGTTGCTCCTCCGCCAGGATGTCCCGGAGCAGCGGCTCGTAGCACAAATCAATGGTGATGTAATGGGCCATCAGATCCTCGATCTGTTGCTCCTGCTCCAGCAGCTGTGCCTGCTGCTGATCGTAGCCCTCGCTCAAATAATCCGGCAGTGGCAGCTCCCGCACCCTCGTCACCACGGAGCTGAGACACCATTCGATGGCCTGTGGCTTGGCGCTGCCCTGACGCAAGAGCACCACCTGCAGGGCACGCAGATAAGCCGAGAAGATGGCAATGCTTGTGGACTCCTCAATTTTCTCCATCAGCTCGAGCATGAATTGCTCCAATGGCGCATATTCCGCCACAATCTTGAGCAGCTCATTGACGCAGTCAAACAACGGCCCATTCTCCACATTCGTCTCGTCCGTCAGCGTTGGCGCACACACATCACCGTACAAATCCATGGAGATTGCGGGCATGTGTCGCAAGTTCTTTTCGGCCTCGACGGGACTCTGGAAAAGCATTTTGATGCCATCGTAGGCTTGTTCCAGCAGCAGGCGTTTAATTAGCTTCAGCAGATTATCGGCATCGCTTGCAGGCTCCATTTTTATTTGTTGTTTAATTTATACACACTTTTGTTCAACACGATTTTCAAAACAGAAACAGAAAATTCTAAACTTTGCTGACAACCGGCATCATTTACTTTTTTTATTCCATTCGCCCCCCTGACGTATAAATCGAGAAACAGCTGTTTTCCCTTTGAATGTCTTCTTTCTTTTGGTATTTCGTAATGTATGCGCATTAGGGAATTGCAAAATTCTCTGCATTAACCCATTGACGTGTGATAACAGTTGTGGTTTTACTTTTGGTTTACTTACTGTGTGGCAGCACAAACTTTTGTAATCGTATTGCTTTTTGCAAACAGCGCACATTTGCCATTTTAGCGCTCCAAACGTTGTCTGCTAAACTGATATTCTCTTCTTCTTCTAGCGTTTAGTTCAACCGCCATTCAGCAGGCAACCAATCGTGACTGTGTGTTGCAAAGCGGCTAGAAATTAAACATTTTACAGCACTGCAATTTTAGGGTTGACATTGCAATATTTGTAAATACGTACATCAATTAATAGGCAGAATATACTTTAAATTTCAATTCTGCTGTTCCTGATTGTAAAAGCAAAGACTGCTGTTTAATCATAATGACGATTGCCACAATTGGCGTTTTTGCGCTAAAACTGGCTTTTTTCCTGTTGGCGCAATGACACTTTTTACTTTGAATTGGCTATTTTTTCATCAGTTCAGAATCAGTTATTTTGTATAGGTTTTGGTTGAAGTACATATTTATTTCTATTTAATTACATAATCACTAGATTAAGATGAAAATATGAAATACTTTGGAAATATGATGTGTTATTGGCTATGTGTTTGGGAAAATATATTTTCTATTTTATTAAACGTAAAAATAGCATGAACTGCAAAAAAAAAGTTTTGGATCTTTTCTAGTAATTTGCCTAATTTTTTTTTTTGGCTTAATCTGATATTTTTATGTGACAACCGTGATCATAATATCAAATCACATGTTCATACAGCTGTCTAGTATTTTTTTTCAGGCTTTGGCATTTTAACAGCTTTGCCATCTGGTCGCACTGTGCAGTAGACCAAACGCTTTTCACATTCGTCGTGTGTGTTGTTCGCGGTGCTAGCGCTGATTTTTTATTAATATTTAAGTGCAATTTTTTGCAAAGCACTGCGAAATTTCTCAGTCAATAAATTAACCGGGCAGCGCGTTGAGTCAATTGATAGAGCGCCAGTCAGTTTCACCACAAGTGTTCAATTTGTTGTTGGCATCGAAATTAAACGCGAATGCGGCAAAAAAAAAGCCAATCGAAATCGAAGAATTGCAAAGCAAACAATCAAATTCAAACAAAACGAAAAACGGCAAAGAGCTAAAATAATCAGCATTTATAAGTGTTAAATAGGCATAGTGATATCTTAGGTGTAAGAATTATTATTATTATTAAAAGCAAACTCTCGAAACGAGATTCGAGTTAACCGATCCCCCTACGAGGGTGGAAAACCGTGAAAAGTGTATTCAAGTGTGTGTATGAGTGTGTAAAAAAAAGAGAAAAAAATTGTGCGTCTGTGTAAATGATGTGAAAAACCGTTGCCAAAGTGAACCAAAAACACAGACACACACATACATGTAAAATGTCTGAGCAACAATTGAAGGCTGTTCCTATTCCTGTTGTTCTTGCACGGGATGCGCCTAAAATCCAGTTTTGAACGAGGCGTGTCAGGATTGAAACTGTATCGACAACAACAACAAACGCCAAATTGCTTTGGCCCTTTCCTTGCACACAACACGCACTCGTCCGCCGTTGCCCCGCTGTCCCGCTTCCCCTTTTGCCGTTGCTGCCTGGCGGTTATTCCTGTTTGACTTCATTTTCACTCGCTGCCAAATTGGTGGTACTTTCGCCACTAAGTTTATAAACAACAACAAAATTTTTGGCCAGCCAAAATGTCGACGCGTTCGCAATTAACCAAGGACCTAAATGGTGAGTAATCATAGACAAAATCTTAATCATACCACAGACACACACGTAAAGAGAGAGAGAGAGGGAGAGAACCGCACATAAACACACCCACACACATGTCGCCTGCTTCTTTTGTTTTGAAGCAGTCAGAAGTGCATGCAAAAATTGCATCTTTACATCCCCCTTCGTTTGTTGTTTTTGTTTTCGGCTTTACTTTATGTTTTGTTTTTGACATTTGCCACCCGCTCTCTCTCTCTCTCTCTCTCTCTCTTGGCGCACTTCCGTTTTGCCACACTGGCTACCCCCACTCCCCGCTCAGTATCCTGTCAGCAGTTTGCATAAAGACTGCAAGGTTTGACAAGCGCGTTCCTGTGACTCTGCAACTGTAAGTTGCATATTTCACAGACATGCACAGAGTAATTTATGTATGTATTAGTGTCTCTTCTGTTTCACATTCATTCGCATATTTTGCGCTTTTTAATTGCTCTCGCCATGATATTTAATTGAGCTGAAACTCAGTTTAGTGCTGCAAAACGGAAAGTAGAAGGAACAATAATAATAATAATAACAGCAACAACAACAACAGCAATAATAAAAGCATTGCTCAGAAGCATTGGCCGCATCATTTATGGCTTTATAACTGCGCGATAAACAAAATCAACAGACAGATACAATTGAATGCACGCATTGTCTGTGTGCCAACAAATATGCATACATATGCATGTATGTACATACATATATTTGTAAGTGTGTAACTGTTAGTCAGAGCTTTATTTGATTGCCGCGCTTACAGCATTTCTTTTGTTGTGATATTTGTAAACACAGCTGGTGAAATCATTAACGATTTCAACATGTCCCGCTGATCGTGCTATATTTACAATTAAAAGTATGTAGTATAGTTAAATATTTAACTCAAAGCATGTGAAATACCTGCGAAATTTAAAATTAATTTTATCTATAGATAGAGTATTTATTCAAAGGCTACCGGAAATCGGTTAACGCTTGACAGCGCAACAGAGCGACGTGCGTGAACAGCAACAATAACAACAATAACAGCAACAACTGACAAACGAAATCAGTCAAGTTGAGTTCTGGAGCTAGAGTTAAAGCAGCTCCCTAGCAATTTTCATCAAGTTCGTTGGCATTCTCGCTAATTTGATTAGAGTGCAATGACAGCGGCAACTCTGGCGAGCCTAGAAGCAGTCCCCCACCTCCTGTTGGAAGGTGTTGTCACATTGTCTTAAGGGGCTGGAAATCCACTCACCAGGTGCAACTTTGTTGTTGGTGTTGTTGTTCTGTTTGTTTGTTTGTTTATTTGTGCGCCTGCTGAGAGTGCAGTCAACTCCCAATTAACTTAGCCTAATTAGCAAAAAAGCAAAGTTGTAACTTTAACGTAATGTTTAATGCTCATAATTTACCAAATGTTTTTTTATTTTCAACTGGAATTTGGAGCAACCAAATTGACAATTTTATTTATGTTGCGCCTTTGAATTTGTTGTTGCAGTCGCAGTTGCAACGCAGCTGCGCCCAAAAAAACAAAAATTCCAGCGTACAAATTAAATCAAATCAAAATAAACTGGAAGCAGGCGCTGCTCGAAACTCAATTGGGCGTCTGATTTATGCCAATGCCTGAATTTTGTTGTTTCTGTTGTTGTTACTTCAACTTTTAGTCTATTTGGACACCTGCCGCCGTCAGAGAGTGCCCATTCATCATACTCCCCTCCCCTCTGCTTCTCTCTCTCCTTGCGCCTTCGTTTGATACCGACCTAATCACGGGTCTTCCAGATAACAACCGACAGCCGTAATTAAGCATTCTTAACAAAACGCCTTCCTAATCATAGTTCTGGCAACAGGAAACCTCCAGCTCAATTTTGATATCAATTTCGGTGTGAAATTACACAAATAATATACTCAATTTGTACTGAAAGTGTAGTAAAAGTGTTTATGACAATAAACAATAGAAAATAGTTGAACTTCAATTATGTGAATATAAATATTTAAAATATATTATATATATATTTCTTATCTCTGTTTATGTTGTCTAAAATTCCTCTTTGTTGCGAAACCTTTCTGTGCAGTGTGGTAGCGCACACCTTTGGTCACACCCAATGCCCACTCTCTTTCTCTCTCTCGCACGCACTGCTGCCACATTAGGTACACTTGTACCAAGATGATAAATTACTTATTCTTTGCAAATTGAATAGGCTTCCATCAAAATGGTACAATTATAAACAGTTTTTGGATAAATTTATATGCCAAAATAAAATTTCCTATTTCTTTTAATTTTGTTATTGTTATTGAAAATCCATTTCATTTGCACTTACTTTTTCAGTGGCAATAAAATTTCAAATGCAATAATTAAAATTGGACCCATAAATTTTACCTAAAACTTGGTACAAAATATTCGCATAAAGTGGCAACCGTGTTCCCATTGCCATTGGCAACTCTCTCTCACTCTCGCTCTCAATTTGCTAGAAGCCAAACTCACGCTCTCAATTTCTTCAATGCTTTGGGCTCGCTGATAAACACAACGAGCTGATAAGACGCGATCGCAATTAGCACAGTTCGCTTTCAGTGCTGAATTCGTCGCTCTTTGTGGCTGGCCAACCCGCTGGCAACTTTTGTAAGACAGTCCCGTCGGGCTAATTGGCTTAACCCAACTGTCAGAGAATTTATTTCGTAATTCTATATTAATATTATTATTGTTATCAATTGTGTTTTGTTATTGTTGTTAATTGTTACGTGCATGTCGTAAGCAAAATGTACACAAACGAAATGATGAATCATATCGATCAGTATTTGCGACGCATTATCGAGTTGCAAATATGCGATGTGGTGGGCAAGACCAATGACAAAGGTGAGCCACATTCAATTTGCAGCAGTTGCAACTGCCACAACTTGTTCTTACATTTTTATTTGTGAATGCGTCATCGGTTCTCTTGCACTTGCACATTGAATACACTCATGAATAGTCATACCATTTACTAACCACACAAAATGATAGCGAGATAATCAAATCAGAGAGTCACCGAAAGAGGAAAAGTGTGAGAGAGAGAGAGAGAGGTGTAAAAGAGTTTTTTTCGCACTTCATAAAACAATCGCACCTTTTTTCAACAGAAATTGACTCGCTGCAATTTTACAGTTAGCATTGTTGATATGGTTATTGATATAATGGTTGTTGTTATTGTATTGTAGTTGACTCTGTGTTTGTAAATCTTGAAAAGCTTATCAAAAGCGTCAAAGTCGTTACATATGTAAACCGGAGAATTGTTTATACCCTATTCATTTACATTTATTTTATCGCAGGCTTCCGCTGAAAAAAGGGTTTTTCTATTAAATGAGTCAATTGGTCACCCTAATAATAAAAACACAATCAATTACGCGTAGAGTGACCAATAAAGCTTAAGAGTTCCTTTAAATGGTTAGTATTTAATGTGGCCTTTTAAAAATACCTGTAGTATATAGAATTAGCATTTAAAATTCAAACTTCCCGTTGTAAATGCGACTTTAGATTCGCTATAGAAATCGAAATAGCTAACGATTTATTCACACACATTTGCTGTGGGCTGAATGTTGCAATAGCAACGGAAAAAGAAACTTGTTCCCAAATATTTATGGGTCCACTTTAGCTTCATTAAAATTTTGTGGCAAAACTATAGATATTTATTGGATGGATTAAGTCTGTGAAGGCCATGAGAGTATTATGTATACATTCACACATACATGTTTTGATTGACCCTTGGCTGACCTACATATTGCTCTGCAATAACTGCAGTATATCAATAATCCATGCAGCCAATTAAACGTTCTGCCATTTGCTTATTTGCAATGCAACTTATGGCAAATTGTATGCAATTAGTGTTAAAAAGCTGACCATCTACCGTTTTCAATTCGCTCTCACTCTCCTCTCTCTCTCTATGCTTCGCCATCCGCTGCTGCTCTCACCGAGAATGTTGTTGCGTGTGCCAGTTTCCCGTGTTGTGCTCCATTTCCAGTTATCCTTCCTGCATCTTGCGTCTCATTAGTGAACACATTTTGCATTCGCCGCAAAGCTGCCGCTAAACGAGACAATTTGGGCAGATTGAAAGTTGGCGGCGAAGTCGGCGAAGAACCCGTTTGACAGCATATTAACTTCAAGAAGCTACAAAATAAAATAAAAAAACAGACCGAATTGACACCAAGCACCAAAACTAACGCAGAAAAAAAAAAAGAAAAAAAAAATAGTTTGCTGCTCCATTTTGAGGTCGCCTGGCAGCAGCAGCGTTGGGTGAAATTGTGTCACCTACAGCAAGTGACGTTAATGATGCGCCTGCAATGCTCGCATCCCTGACCCGTTGCTGCCCAGTCGCATTGGCGTGTTCCACTTTTGGTTTTGGGAATAGAAACAACACAACAGAGAGCTAGAGAGAGAGAGAGAAAGAGAATAAGAGAGATATTATAAGTGTATGTCGCTTTCTATTGCTCGTCATAGCTTTAACAATGCGTCCGCTGCTTAAAAGCTCAGCGTCAAATTTCGCACAGCAGCAAAAACTGCGTTTTGAGGTCAAATAAATTTAAGCTCACGCCCACTGGACCATATAAAGACACAGGTGCCGACTAAAATAAATACACAAGTCAAGTGAAAAACTCACACAAAAACCTCATCTTATGGTTCTTAGTACAAGTTAAAAAAAAATAACCATTAACCCATTTTCAATGAGCTTAAGGTATAAAATTAAATTAAAAATCAATAGAAAACGTGTTTGTCAAAAAATTTACTTGACTCACTGTATAAAGCTAGCCACAACAATTTGACAGACAGCTTCTCTGTTATTCATAATATCTTCAGGGTAACTAAATAGCCCCAATGAATTGTTTACAGTTTTAGTAGCGCTCATCGCACAGCTGTCCATGTTAACAGCAACAACAGCAACAGAAACAATGACAGCTGTTAATAGCGCACGCGAAAGTAAATTGCAATAGCCGCCAGTCTGTCTGTCTCTCTGTCTGGTGCCTCCCACTCCCACTGGCCGTCTCTCGCTCTCCCTCTTTGTCCCTCCATCGCTAGTTCATTGTGCAAATATAATTAACATAACGTAAAGTAATCACAAAGTTGTGTGTAAAGAAAACGAAAATAAAAATCTTCGTTTAACTTTCTTTTGTGCTACGCTTGGCGTGGCTGTTGCTTTGATTGTCGGCTGCTGCCAGTACCGTTAGCTTAGCGGCAGAGGCCTTGTCCAGTGGCGTTGCCGTTGTTGTTGTTTTTGCAAACATTGTAGCTATTGTCGCATTCTTTGTGAGTTGCAAAAAAGTGCCTGTAAGAAGATTGATCAAAAGTGCTTACATATGTACATCTGTAGTATGTGCTTGTGTGTACTTAAATTGCGCTTGTGTATGTAATCGTGTCTCCACTTGGGCTTGGCTGTGCTTAATCCTTTGCCAGTAAGAAGTTTTGAGCTTGCTTTGACATACATACGCACTCTGTGTGTGTGTGCTTGTTTTTTTTGTGTTCAGTAGCGTGCAGTGACTGTCAAACTGTATAACTGATTTTAATGCCATGTTCATTTGTTCTCGCCAAAGTTTTGACAGCCTTTGTAATGCTAACACAACATGTTTGTATCTAAGTTGATGTGTTTGTGTGTTTGCGTTTGCGTACATGTAACAAAAAGAGCGCACAATCAACAAACTACATAAGTGTTGTAATAAAAGGCTCAGAGAAGATGATACACACACATACACACTGTGACACGCCCACAGTTGCACTTGCAGCTGAGTATTTTGAACTCGTGTAATCTGCGGCCATTGTGCCGAGTTATGCTGCAAAAAAAAAAGAAGGAGAAGAATAGCAACAAAACTCTTGAAAATTGGGTCACACTCATCGTGTTTCCTCTGCAAAGTGCTTAGAATGCTGTCAATGCTGTAATGCTCCCCAAATCCGCAACACAGATCAACACAGACTTTTTTGATAAAGTTTGGCAGCATCGGTTCTTTGACCTGATAGAAAATAAAATGTATCGAAAAGATATCGTGTTATCGCAGTTATTGACCTGTGCACTTATCATAGGCAAGAGCAACAGAGAACTGGGCAAATTGACCGCAGTGGGCAATTAAAGTCAAATTTCCTTTAAGCGGAAATGGAGTCGAGACGGTCAGACGACAGGTGGGACAGGTAATCAAGAGATGGAAACATGAAATGAACGGAAAATGAGTAATACACTTCAGTCTGGTATATAATGCCAATGTCAGGTATCAAATAGATATCAGTTGTAAACTCTGTTCTGTTTAAGTTTACTACATTTAAAAGCCGCTTTTAAGAGGATATCATAAACTTGCCACAACGAATGTTTGAGTGAACCATATTAAACTGAAAAGATTTAGTTTAGCTAGCTGAGTGCTAAGATAATAAAAACTAGTTCTTTTTTATAGTCATCGTAAACTTTTACCTAAAAAGCAATTGAGATATATTTATATATAATATTATTTAAATGCTAGGGTATTTCAAGTGCAGCATTCAGCTTAATGTATGCAATATTTCATTGCCGCAGACAGACAGATGCTCGTTTGTATGTACACATGAGCTTCGTCATCGTGATATTGACATAGTGTCAACCGATGTAACAGAACAGCACAGCAAGTGTACAAAGTAATCATAACTAGAGATTAAGAGAGCAAGCGCAAGAGTGTAAGCTCAAGAGGCGCAGCTGTTAAAGCGTCAAGCAAAGTTCATTCACTTCATCTGCAATTAAGAGAGAATCAGCAGCCAAATGTTTTGCCGTCTCTCAGTTAACTGTCAATGTTGCCGCTTGGACGCTTCGCTGGCCATGCTCGATGATGATGATGTTGTTGATGATAATGACGATCTTTATCATTGTCATTGCTATGCCCCGGAACCAAGCAATAATTTCTTGCCTCTATTTTTTGTTGTTGTTTTGAAATAGTTGGCGCCGTTACAAATGCCGCCTGTGGGTGGAATTGCCAATATGTGTGTATGTGTGTGTGTGTGTGCTTGTGTTTGGTGTGTGCGTGTCTGCAGGTCTTAACAATCTATGTTTGGGCTCATAACACACAATTGGCACTCGGCAGTCAAAAAGCCCCTAATGTCTTTCTTCGCTTTTGGCTACATTTTTGCGGCTAGTTAGTGAGTGTGGTCAGGGCCCTAATTGCTCCCGCTGGTCTTTTATGGCATACTTTATGCAAATCCATTGCCAACTAACATGTACATGTCTTTGCATGTTCGCTTTTCACTTTCCACTACAAAATGTACACACTAGGAATTTTGATGCCAAAAAAAGATATATTATAGATTTAGCCTGAGGGAAATACAAGTACAGCTAACAATAGTGGGCCTTTGGGGTTAATTCTTTGCAAGCAAATCACTGGAATCTCACTGGAATCATAGTAAATTGTATTCCACTGTAAATTTTGATTCTATTCCAACCAAATGAGTTTTGTTTTTATTGTTATTGTCGCTTGGATATATTTGATATTCCAAACAAATTAATATTTAATTTATAGTTAAGAAGAAAATGAATGAATAATCCCTGTAATTTTTATATTTCAAAAAAATTATTATGGGAATATTTGAGATTCACTGTTACTTTCATATTACATGGAATTAAATTTTGGACTTATATTAACTAATTCCGACTCTTTATTATTTATTACGAGTAGTAATTTTTGGGAATTAAAATTTCAACTAATTTTATTTTATAGTTAAGTTAAGTTACTTACTGTGGAGCTTTGGGATGCTACTCCCGTTAGTTGACAGAATTTTTGACATTTCCATTCCATTCATTTTGTTGCCTTCGGGGAACAGCAGCACATGCCCAGACAAGGAGTCATAACTCGCATTCTCCCCTTTCCCCTCGCCCCTTGCTCGCCCCGCTGTCCGGTTTTGTGAGCATACTTGAGATTTGGCGTGCCTGTCGCATGACATAATGCCTTGTTCCCGGTGCCCACAACAACAACAAAAACAATCAAAGTGTATTGCGTCCTCCTCCAACTCCCCAAGGTTTCCCCCCTTCTCCCCACCGCTCAGCTCTCCTCGCGTTGTTGGCATTGTCAAATGCACATGAAAATATCTCACTTTGAATAAATTCGTCATCGTTGCGATAGAAGTGAGAGCGAGACAGAGTGTCTGTATGTGTGCGTGAGTGAATATGCTGGTTTGTGTGTGTGCGTGTGTGTGTGCTGCTATGTTAAGTAGCTGGAAATGGAAATGAATACAGGGATTGAGAGCTCAAATGGAGTGAGCTGCAGGTGGGAGGAATGGGGGAATGGGGTGGTGTCTGGGCCAAGGGGTGGCTTAGCAAAAAATTTCAAACTGTTGTTGGCTTCATAAAGTGCCTACGTGTTTGGTTTGAGAAGCACAAAACGTAATAGGCAATATACGAGGTGCCGTCACCCCGAATCAGTCTATGATGATATAACCCCACAAATTGTCATGCACATCAACAACGCGACAATGCATAATGTTATAGATAGATACATACATGCTTATATCTTTTTATCTATATATCTTATGAATAAATGAATAGCTTAATATTGCGAAATTGTTGATATAATTTTGTGATTTAATTTCTCTCTTTCTTTCTCGTTGTGTTGCAGAAAGCGTCAAGTCAATACTGGGCCGACACACAAAGATCTTGGTCAAGTATATGGTCAAATTGGAAACGAAAGGCGATAAAACGGAGAATCGTGTCTTGGTAAGTGTCGAATTGTTCGAGCTGTTGCAAACTGCCAATTGAAATTGGGCTTCAGGTGTTCGTTCTTGTTGCTCTTCAGTGAACACTCCTCCTCCCTTTCCTTTCCTCTCTTTCCTCTTCCCTCTGTCTCTTTCTTGCTCTTCCTGTCAGCTTCAGCTGTGGGCCACTCGACACTCTAATTTGTATATGAAATTGCACGCTAGGATGCCTCGCTTGCGGCTGACAGGCCAAATTGCATTCAAATGATGATACCCTGTAATCACACAGCAGCCACTAGCGGGTATATTAGGTTAGAAATATTACTAAATGACAGATTCTTGTAGATTACCTTAGAATTGTAGAAGCTTTTATTGATCATGAGCTTTACGAGCATCTTTTATTTATCAGGTTGCTTTCAGTTGCGTTTTCTGTCAGATCAACTAACAATTTTAGCCTATCATAAACAGCTTAAAAAAAGCTTTCATTCATCAACAAAATTATTTATAAATTAAGTCAAGGCAACTTTAAAGCTTTTGTTAATCAGAATATCTAAGACAAGCTTTTAAGCTCAGCTTGTTTATAAATAGCATTTCTACATTTATTATCATTAAAGAGTATGTAAATAGTTGCCTTACCAACTTCCGACACTTACCTGCAACTCATTTTGCCATTTCTCTCTCTCCCTCTCCCTCCTCTCTTTTTAATCTCTTCTCTTCATCGACCAGGTTAACCATTAAGTTGGCAACTGCAGAAAACCTTTAGGCCCTTCGATATTGCGTCAATAGAAATGCTTCGCAACGAAACTCAATTAAAAAGTCGAGAGACTTTGCCGCAAAATGTACTTAAAATGTGCTCGGGCAACTTTTCGATTAGCTTCTTCAGTTAACGGACAGTGAGTTAAGTCTTGGTCAGTAATTGATATTTTTTCATAGCATACTTGACGGCATTTTGTAGGTTACCTGAGACTATGCTAATTTGTCGCCTGGTCGCCTGGAAAATTGATTTGCTTGGGTCGAGAACTTAAAAAGCCGCTTATGCTCTCTAAACTAAAGCAAAGTGTCCAATTACCCTCAACTGCCCTCTCAAACGTTTCCCATTCCCTCTATTACCAAGTGCTGCTTTTGCATTGTCAAGTGACTAAATGAATTATAGAACGCACTTTGATTTCCAATTAAAAGCTGCTTAGTTTTCCTTTTAACACACAAAAGTCAAAGGAAATTGAGTTACTAAAAGTCTCATTCCCCCTTCCCTTAATGGACATGTATACATATAGATTTCTTCTATCCCCCTTTTCTTCTCTTGACTACAATGCAGTTCTTTCCCTTTACAGGTTTTTACACCAGTTCGCATTTATTTGCTCAGCGCCAAGGTGCCCACAAAGGTGAGTTTTAACAGCGTACTGTCCTATCAATAATTTCATAACCATTACTTTTATACTTTTGCAGATTGAATGCCATTTCCACTATCTGGATATTACTGGCGTTGAGAGCAAAAAGTCAACGCATTTCTCAATTCACACCAACGATAGGATATATTCATTTGCCACAACCGGCGATGCGGGCAATTTCAGCTCGGTATGCAGCTCTCAATTTTATATACCTATTATTATAATCATGTATCGTAATAATGATCACAATTATTATTAAATCGTTTTCATATTTGTTTTTTTTAATTCTCAGAACGCTGATGTCATTCTCACCGATTTAGCCTCGGCCATTAAGCAAATATTTCCAACAGTTCCTCTCAAATACATAATTAAAAAGGCAAGTTTATATATTAATCAAACATCTTTAAAAATTATTCGATTTTAAGAAAACTTTACGTATACTTTATTTACCTAAAAATAAGCAAATATGCTAAATTTCAATAAGATAACTTTAAAATCCAGCCTAATAGTAAACTTTACAAGTTTGCGTAATTGCAGTAAATGTAATATTGTCTATTTTCTCTGTTTATGACACCAACTTTATGAAACTTTGAGATACAATTGAATTGCTAGAACTGTATTCAATTCAGGCAATGTTAACGGGCTTAACAAACTTGTGTTAAATGAATTGAGAAAAACTTTTTAAGTTTTTTTGTGACATCAAAACTTTTTTTATCTCAGTTTTTCTCGAAACTTTCTTGTCAAATAGTTGACAGTTCACAGCACAATGACGATAAGTTTTAACTTTAAAGAGAACTTATTAAAGGATTTCAGTTATTGTTCTCTTTATTTTTCTGTATCATGTTCAATTCCTAAAGAAAATTAAAAAAATAATAAACTAACGATTAATATAACTGATTCATCAAATTGAAACTGATATTTGTATGCAAATAAAAATGCACAATGTGAGCTACAAAATGGGAATTCAAATCGACTTTTTTATGGACAAACTGTACATATATGTAAGACTTTAACAAGCTCTGCTGACTCACCCAGTTTGGCTTTAATTAAAGCCTAATTTAATAATTAACGTGCTGTTGGCATTTCACCCACAGCAATTGACATTTTACACGAAACATTTTTGAATCGCATTTTCATTAATTGAACAATTTGAGGCAGGTTATAGAGAGATAACTAAATAAAAGTTCTCTGTGAGTTTTTTAATTATATTTTCATCAAGTGTTTTATTTCGTTGTTTTTACGAAAATGTTAGGCTCAAAATCTTGTTTATTTTAGGCTATAATATTTACATGATTTATTTCAATGGTAAAATTATTATGTAAAGATTTTAAAAGCATTCAGCAACTTGGTTTTGGTATTAGAAAATATGTGGAAATTGAAATGAAGTTTGAGTTGGTTTTTAAAATCTTATTAAATAAAATAAAAACAAGTGGGAAAGGCTATAGTCGAGCTCCCGACTATAGGATACCCGTTACTTACATAAACAAATTAAAATTTTTTTATTGCATGCTTTTAGGCATTTTAATTGCTTAAAAGCTTTAATCAGCCAGTACCACCTTTCTGTTTGTCCGATCTTTTTGGGATTTGATAGGATGATAGGTAATAACAGTAGCTAACGTTCACCGTTTAAAAAAACAAAATATCTTGAAAACTGTGCGTGTGGTGGATTTTCGCGATTTACGGAGGCGGAAAGGGGCGTGGCAAAATTTTGAAACAAACTTGACCTGCGTGGGGTTTATAGAAATCTGTGTGCCAAATTTGGTTGCTCTAGCTCTTATAGTCTCTGAGATCTAGGCGCTCACACAGACGGACAGACGGACGGACGGACAGACGGACATGGCTAT
Organism: Drosophila limbata; assembly: GCA_963924055.1. Taxonomy (NCBI): domain Eukaryota; kingdom Metazoa; phylum Arthropoda; class Insecta; order Diptera; family Drosophilidae; genus Drosophila; species Drosophila limbata. The sequence goes on along the minus strand of OZ001355.1, from coordinate 21,381,277 downwards.
ATCGACTCGGCTGTTGATGCTGATCAAGAATATATATACTTTATAGGGTCGGAGATGCTTCCTTCTCCCTGTTACATACATTGCAACGAATACAATATCCCCTTTTACTTATTTTTAATAAGTAACGGGTATAAAAATAGTCAATTCCATGAGTTTAATTTTCCCTCTTCCTCCTCCACACACTTCTTTGTTGTTGTCTTCATTAAGCAATTGTTGTTTTTGTTCGTCAACCTAATAATTCAATGCATTTATAATGCCACAAGTAATCGCAGTTGTTGTTGTTGTTGTTTGTGATGTTGTTCTTGCCTGCATTTATGCAAATCTATTGAATCATCCCGCAGTTACCCACACAATGCCTGCAATTGTTATTGTTGGTGTTGTAGTTGTTTGTTATTGAAGATTTTACATTTTTATGAGCAACCAAGAGTTGTGTTAACAACAACAACAAATGAACAACAACAACAATTGTGGGCTGCCACAAAACGTTAGATAATTGCCACAAGGCACGCGACTGCTGCGGCAAGTGTTAAGTGTTAACTGCGCTGTTGACGCCTTTATCAAGTCTGTCTCTCTCACTATCCCTTTCTTACACATAAACAACACACACACATATATGTACATACAATCATGGTCATACAAATAACATACTTTGCTTGCTTAAAAACGAAACAATCGCAAAACTAAAATATCAATAAAAAAAAATGCAAAATTTCGTAGTAAGACAAATTTATCGTCACACAAAAAATTTCAAAGAAAATAATAACCACTTTATCGGGAGCAGTTATCACTGCGGACGGCAGTCCGCGCTAGTGACGAAAGCAGCACGAAGGGTGCGAAGGCGACTAGCATATATACACAGGAAGAATGAAAAATTTGCTTTGACTGTCCGATCAGGTCGAATTATATACCGATCGAAAGGTATAAATTTAACTTACAAATGTGCATACTAAGACTTTTGAAAACTCACCTGGTTTGTGAGATAAACAGGTGTAAGTGGGAGGGTCACATTTTAAATGATTGGAGCTAATGGGGCCGCTGGAGCTTTTTGGTCAACATTTTTAATTTTTTAATATTTCTCATAAAAATACGCGTCGAATGACACCTCAATCATCAAAATCCGACTACTGGTTCAAAAGATAATTAATTTTGAAATTTTTAGTCGCTTTCCGAAAATGAGATGAAAAGTCAGTTTGTCTGTTTGTCTGTTTGTCTGTTTGTCTGTTTGTTTGTTTGGATCAAATCGTTAATTTAGCTAAAATGTTTGAATGAGGACTTGTTTCCGCTCAAAAATCTAGAAACGTTTGTTCTACGACTTTTTCGAAAAATCGCTAGTTTAGCGGGAAATCGCTAAAAACCGCTAAAACTAAAAACCCCCATAGTGTCCAAACTATGAAAGCTACAGATATGATCTATATGTCGTTGGAAAGGTACTTTGAAGGGCTCTTAAGCATATGTTCAAACTTTTTTTCTAAAGTACACAGGTAAAAAGCTACAGGTGAAAAAAGGTAATTTTTTCCACATTTTGGCGGTTTTCGAGAAAACGCCGCTAGCGATTTTTTTTAATTTTGAATATGTTTGAGCTTTTAATATTTCGCGTTTTTTGATACATCATGCATAAATTTTTGTTGATTGGTTTGGAAGATATAACCTATTAACTGAATATATACGTTTTACTTTGAATTGGAAAAGGACAGCAGCAACAAAGTGTCATAGCAGCCAGAGTTTGAGAGTGCTGATAAATTTTGCGCTTGGAATGTTGGCATGTGTGTTAGTAAAGAGAAACAGTGTTGCCAGACAGTTTCTTTTTGCTTGTACAAACAATAAACACCGATTGACAAAGTTACACTGTAAAAAAATATTTCAATTGTCAAAACTTCCTATGTCTTATTAAAAAATTTCTGATATCTTATAAAAAAACCTCTTAACGAGGTAAAAGTCTAGTGACGAAAACATTTTCATGCCCCAAAATTTCTGATATCCAATTTTGTGACGAAAAATATTACATTTTACACATGAATTATTAAAAAAAAAATTTTGTCACTGGCTCTGCGCAAAAAAGTACTACTAGTATATACTGGTATTTATTAGTTATGAAAAATTTAGCGCAATGTGTCCAGTGACAAAATTTTTTTTTTAATAATTCATGTGTAAAATGTAATATTTTTCGTCACAAAATTGGATATCAGAAATTTTGGGGCATGAAAATGTTTTCGTCACTAGACTTTTACCTCGTTAAGAGGTTTTTTTATAAGATTTATAAAACGTCAAGAAGTCTTTTTTTTCTAGTCAATCTTAATTAACATATTTATATATAAAAGAAGAGAACTTCTACCCGCTTTATTCATATTCTGGCTACGCCCTTGTCTATAATTCTGCATAATTAGGAAGTTGATAAATAGGAACTCTATATCCCCGATATACATATGTAATAACTAAATATTTTTATTACTTTTGTGATATCGTAACAATAATTATACTAATTAATGAATTCCCTTTTAAGAAATATATAGACAACACATTTTTCGTCTGAATTGTACAATTGTATAATTTAAATAGTTATTTAATATGTTGACAAAATATGTCTAATTAAATCTATTCCCATATTCTTCCACAGATCGACATACAGCCGCCGGAACGGGAGACCATTTTCTCGGAGGAATTTCGACCCTCGGATCCGCGTAATGTTGGACCCTGCGGTGGATTCAGTGCCCAATATGCCTGCATGTGTGATTTCCATGGAGTGCCGTATCGCGAGGAGGTTGCCTGGGATGTGGACACCATTTACTTGTCCCACGACACGCGATTGCTCAACCTGCGCGACTTTGATCATCTGGAACCCAAGTGAGTCACAATTGATTGTTGATATTGAGAAATCAGCTATCAATCAATTTAAATATATTTACTTTATTTCAAATGCAAATTGTCATACAACATAACGTTAGCCAAATAAATTGCAAAATGTTTTGTAAAATGTATAAACAAATTGTTATTTTACTTATTATTAATCAATATCCTCTTCTATCCTGGCAGAGACTTGATGGCCATTGTTTCGGCCCTGGAGTATAATACGTTTTTTCGTGGTCTAAAGGCGGCGCATATGCGTTTATCGCATGAGACCTTGGAACGCATTCTGCACGTGCTCAAGCGCTCCATGTGGCTGGAGGAGCTGCATCTGGAGGCCTTAGGTTTAAGGTAAGTTGCATGCCACATGCCACATGCAACAGACATTAAAATAATTGCGTTTTATTATTTTTTTCGCAGATGCGATTTTCTGAATAAGTTATCGATATCTGTGATTTCGAACAGCAGTCCAGCGATTCGTACCATCGATCTGAGTCACAACATAATTGAGGATAAAGGTGTGTATGTGTGTGTGTGTGTACAGTTCCCTTAACCCCCTCTTAACCCCTTTACTAACCAACAAGTGACCCGCCCAATGGCAATTAGTTGCATTTTGAGTCCGTTTTTTGTTTGTATACGTGTGTATTTATAATCCAATTAATCCAATTTAATGCGTTTCTTTTCTCCTCTAACAATTAACAATTATTGTTGTTTTCTTCTGTTTTCTTTATTTGGTTTGTTTATCGTTGTCTTTGTCGCGTTTTCGTGTCGTTTTGTCGTCGTTCTTGTAGGAGCAAGCTCATTGTGCGCCCTACTTGGAAAAATTGTACAAGGTTTGCAGACCTAAATAAATAAATCAAACACTTTATTGTACTTACAATCTACAATTACATAAATAATACTACACTACTTATTGTTGTTGTTGTTGCTTTGTGCTGTTCATCAATATGCAATATGATTTATTAGCTTGTGTGGCCAAATAAAAATGTATAATGCAAGGAATGTAATAATTGCAATTTCTTAAATTTAAATTTAATTTAAAAATATAATTGTAATTTATATTTTTAAATCATATTTCACACATTTTGTAATTAAAATTTATAATATAAATTTATCCTCTTTAAATATATTTAAATTCATGTTTGCCATCTCTTATTTAAAACTAAGCTTAATCTACTAATAATAATGGCCATACAAGTCTCAATTTATTATAGATATATTCTTAAACTCATTCGCTTCTTTCTCACGCCTTCTGCTCTCTGTGTACATAGAACACTTCTATCCATTGGCAATACATCAACTATTAATCAAATAAACTACTCATTTTATTTATTATAATCCTAATCTCTACTTTATGGCAATACTCATAAGCACTTTCTCTGTTCGATTAGGTGCCATACATTTGGCCGGGCCCATTGCCAAGGTCTCCAAGGGCCTTTGTAAATTGGCCTTGGCCCACTGTGGCCTCACCTCGAAAGGCGTTAATCAGATGTCACACTCGCTGTCGCTCAATCAAAGTATTTCCAATTCGCTCACGTATCTCGATTTAAGTGGCAATAGTCTCAAGGATGATATAACCGTGAGTAAATAACTATAATTATTCAGTTCAGATATAACAGATTTGATTTTAGAATTTGCACAATTTTTTGGCTCAACCCAATGTGCTGGAGCATCTGGATCTGGCGTCGACTGATATTACGCTGGAGAATGTAAGTATTGTATAACATACGCTGCCAATAACAGCTTGACATTGCTGTTAAATTACAGAATATATGAAATAACATAATTTAAGCTATGCAAGTTCATAACAGTTTTCAAATACATAATATAAGTCTGTTAAGACAGTCTGCCAACGTGGTTAAATGTCAGGAAATTTTGAAATATCTTTAGGCTGACATATCTTTTACATTATTGTAGAAAATATTCGAAATTGATTTTGCATTTAAGTTTTTTTTATATTGTTAAAATTCCAAATTTTCCAAAATTATTAATATTTTCAATACCTGTTTATTTATGAAAACTCATAACTTTGTAAAATATCAACCAACTTTTATAAGCAATATCTTTTTTATCATTGTCTGACTTCTAAATTGATTCTGCATAAACATTTTGTTAATTTTGAGTATTTCGAAATTTTCAACAAATTTTCAGTTTTTCCCTTGTCTTAACCGATTTTTATGAGCAATGTCTGTTTGATAATTTTTAAATTCTAGATAAGTTCTGCATTTTAAGTTTGTTTCATAAAATTAGTTGATTACAGCTCACCGTAACATGACCTTACAATTAACAGCGTGCCCCATCTGTTAATTGTCAAATTAACATTGCGTTTACATTTCGTTTTCTTTCCTAGTTGTTTGGAGCTCTGTTGCGCGGCTGCGCAACGCACTTGTCGCACTTGAATGTCTCGCACAATTCGTTCAGCACGAAGAAGGGCAAGGAGATCCCGCCCTCGTTTAAGCAGTTCTTTACGAGCACATTGAGCCTGAAGCATCTCAACATTGCCGGCTGCAAGCTGCCAATGGAGGCGCTGAAGAATCTATTGCTTGGCCTGGCCTGCAATGAGTCGACGGTCGGATTGCATCTCGATCTCAGCAGCAATACGCTGGGTACCCAAGGTGCCCATGTCCTCGAGTCGTGCATTCACGGCGTGCGCGTGCTCCAGAGTCTGGACATCAGTGACAATAGTGAGTAGCATGAGATTTATTTGATTTGATTTGATTTTAATTTGAATCTTCATCAATAGATTTGGATGCCGAGCTGGCGCCAGTGCTGACGGCCATTTCAAAGAATCCATCGATCCGCACGTTGCATTTGTGCCGCAGTTTGACGGGCATGAAACCGAAGCATATTCCACCAGTGATGGATGCACTGGTCAATCTCATACAGAAGGATGACTTTCCACTCGCTGAGCTTGTGCTGTCGGAGAATAAGCTGAAGCACGATCTGCACGATTTCATCAATGCTCTGGGCAGCAATCAGAGCCTACAAAAGCTGGACATCAGTGGCAACTACATGGGAGATGTGGGCGCTCGTCTCCTGGCCAAGGCTCTGCAGATCAACAATCGTTTGCGAACCATTTATCTGGACAAGAACAGTGTCACGTTGCAGGGATATGCGGACATTGTGTATGCGCTGGAGCACAATCACAGCATGCGGACAATTCCCTTCCCGGTGTTTGATATTGCGCCCCATCTGAAGAATCATCCGGATAAAACCGATGCCGTAATGCGAAAGATGCAGGAGCTCTTGCAACGCAATTGCAATGGCCTTAAGTGTGCGAATGGCCAAGGATTCAGGCTGCAGCACGGCTTTATGCTCTCCTCGACACATCAGCTAGTTGATAAGCTGGTGGCCGAAACACAGGATACCATTTCAATAGCCAAAGGAGTGGGCGACAATGTCTCCGCCGTGCAGCGTCTGATCAGCGATGCCGAGAACTGCAAGCAATTGATGCCCAAACTCCAGGAGGCCGTTCGCAGTGACGCCCATCCCATTGAGATGAAGCTGACCCGCGTGGCCAGCGAACTGAGCTATACGATCAAGAGTTATCTGGAGGAAACGCTGGAGACCATGATTCGCACCGGCATCGAACAGTGTCCCAAAACCTTAGGCAATCAAATTGTTGTCCAAGATTTGCGTAAAGCTCTCAACGAGCGTCTGCAAATACCCGAAGATTTTCTACAGAATTGTCTGCTGAATAACGCTGGCAGCGAGATAATGAATAAAGTTGGGTGAGTATCTAAAATACCAGAAAGATACTGAGAGAGCGAGAGTGGGAGATTGGGAGAGAGAGAGAGACAGAGTGACTCAGGCAGACAATGCGACGCGATGATCAATTGAAGCTGAGCAAATATTAACACACACACACACACACATACAAATGCTGTGCTTTCAGAGATGTGTCAAGTTGTGAATCATTTGAAAAGAGAATTTTGTTCAAAAAGTTGTTTTTGTTTTCTTAGTAAACTTTTAACTTTAAAGACTACGAAAATCGTAGAAATTTTAACTTGGACTTGAGTTTAGTGATAAAATTGGCACGATTGCAAGAAAACTATTTAAATAATAGAATAGCAATAATTGTTACACAATCAGCTGGCGTATATTAATTTAGAACAACAAATCGCTCAAAAAATACTTTCATATTTACATATTAAAATAATAATAATTCATGGCACACTGTGCTAACGTTTTAAAGCTTTTTCTCTTCATGCGATTGCTAAGCCTCTGATCAGTGCATATTGAAAAAAAAGAAACAACAACAAAATTGTATTGAAAAGCTCGCTCATCCCTAACAGCTGGGCTTGCAAAATTTTGTTTTCAAAACACGCTTGAGACGCGCGCTCTCTTTGCTCCCTTTACTCTCTCACCCACACACGCACACGCAAACATTTTGCTTCCGCGCTGCCTGTACGTGCGTGTGTCTCTGAGAGAGCAAATGTGGGAGAGCGGGCAAACAGAGAGATAAGATTAAGCAAACACAAAATAACTTAACAGCTGAATGCATTTCCATTTGAAAGGCCGAACGGCTGCTGTCGCGCGGCTCCCCCAAAAACTTACATAAATACGTATTAGTACTAGAGTGTGTGTGTGTGTGTGAGTGTGAGTGTGAGAGCAACAACAAAAGCAGCCAAGGCGAATTCATAGTCAGTTTTGTGCCAGTGACAGTGCCGTTAAAGTTGCCACTTCCAGTGAGAGTGTTGTTATTTTCCTGTCGCTTTTGCCCAGCTGTTTGCTGAGATGGGCCTGATGCGAACGTTGTGTTGTTGCTTTGCCAGCGGCAAAGGCGTCGGCGAGAGCGGACTCAGTAGTCCAGGCTATCGCAAGTGTCCCGACGAGGAGCAGGAGCAGGAGCCGTTGGAAATAGTGGAAACAGACCAAAAGTAGATAACAAGCAATTAAAGCAATTTTATTTACATTGCATTTACCTTTCTCTAATCTCAATTGTTTTGTTTACTTCCAGTGAGATTGAACAATCGCTAGCCGCCGCCATATCGGATCGTGCAACAGATGAGGTGCTGGAAGCGTTGACACGCTATCGTCGTGGACTCGGCATAGCCGAATCGCCGTCGGTGCTGCTCGACGAGCCGCAGACGCCGGACATTGTGCGCAGCCGTTCCAGTCATGTAAGTAACACACACACACGCACACAGAGACATAGACAACAATCGATAAATGATATCAAAGGGAGCACCTGTGTTATCAGTGGTTTCCATTCGACTTAATAACAAATGTGATGTCATGAGCTTAAGCCTAACAAAAAAAAAAACTTTTGCTTTCATTTTATTCGGCGTAGACACCAAAAATACAAATTGGAGCATTCCAGTTGTGTTGAGTAGCGATTGCTGTGTTGTTATCAGCAGAGGCCCAAAAGGCATTCCATTTGTTATACGAAAGTTTCTTTTTTGTTTTTTATCAACATTGAACGCCCTTACTCATTATTTAACTTATTTATATATAGGAAGCTGAGGGATTGATCATACGACCCGGTGGACGTGGCTCCGTTTTGCCCAAATTGGGCCTGGAATCGCCCACTGTAAGTGTTGAAAAACTCACGTTGCCCAAGTGGATGCAGTAGTCGACAGATCCAAACAAAAAACCAAAACAAAACTTAATTAATGTATATTATTAATAATACTATAATTGCGAGTAGTGGCAATTAATCACATACACACACATACACATGCAAACTTATCGCAAAACATTGAAACCTTGTGTGTGTGTGTTTATATTAAAAGCATCAATAATTTCTAAACGGCCAGCGAGTTTTATATAAAACAAAACGAAAGCATTTAAAAAATTCCAGTCAAGTTTAGTGCGCACACAAACAATACCCATACACAACTACATACATACATACATATATCATAAAATAAACTCATTTGATGTGTATATTATCGAAAAAAATCAAAGCTCATTATTTTTATCTCTCGTGTTCTTCTCGTGTTCATCCTTGTAATCATCCAACAACCAATTCATCAATACCAAAAACAAACAAACAACAACTACAACAACAACAAATGCAACTACATGTTGTGTGGGGCATTACACAACACTACTTTTTGACAAATATTTATAAACATATAATTATTATATATATACAATATATATTAAAACCTTATCTCCAACTCATTTACATAAAAAATCAAAAAAATATATATATTTATATATCACAAAAACTAAAAGAAATTGGAATATCTGAACCTTGTAAGTAGTTTTTTATGTCTTGTTCTTATCTACAGTGTGTCAAGTAATTGTTTTGTATATTAATAAAATTAAGTTGATAAAATGTAATATTTGGTTTTCACAATTACTTGAGCATACTGTACAACTATCCCTACTATACTATATTTAGATAACTGTCGTATCTATTGAAACTATCAATTCCCATCTATGAAACTGTCCGTTTTCTTTTTTAAGTTGTAGTTTTAGCTGTTTCTTATTTGAATTTTCTAGACAAAAAATGATAACCCCTCCACCCTCATCATTTCACACAAAGCTCATAAAATCCATAACAAACAAATTAATCATATAATTAATTATATTGTATTTGTATATACATATTTATTAATATCTTCCCCTCGTCGCAGGCCACACCGCATTTGCCCACAAAGCGCCGCTCGGTTGCCCGCAAAGTGCGTCCCCAGTCTGTGGTCGAGAATCTCAGCCTGAGTCACATTCCCGATCTGCTGGAGTCGCCATCCTCGCATCGCTCCAGCTCCCAGCTGTCGTCGCGTGGCGCTGCCGCCGCTGCAGGCGCTATGGGCGCAATGAATTCCACCCACATGGGCGACAGCACGGCGGCCATGGACGACGGGGGCGTCGATGAATGCTGCGACTCGATCACGGAGCTGCCCAGCGCCTCGTTTCAGCTGCAGCATCTGGTCAAGGGCCGACCCAAGCGGGCCAAGACGCGGGCGCCAACACGTCCGTTGGTTAGCGCCGAATGCGCTGCCGGCGTCTCCCGAGACATCGGCGATGGCTTGGAGCACTTTTTCCGGCCTGGCTCGGTCACGCCCACAACGCTTACGCCGCTTGTTTCGCCCACATCCGAGGAGTGCAGCTCATTATCCTTTGTGGACAGTCCAACGATGAGTCGGGATGGCAACGGACACATGACCTCCGAGGAGACCACACCCATCCTGGAGGAGCGGCGACCAATCAAATTGGAGCGTCAATCTCCTTTGCTCAAGAGTAGGTTGCTCCCAGACTATGTTGAAAGAATAGAAAGATTCATTACTGTTCTTCCCTGACAGGTGCTTCATGGGCAACTCGCTCCCGCTCCACGGACAATCTGGAGAAATATTCGCCGTTGGTGGGTCGCAAATCGCCACTGGTGAAAATGCGCACCGAGGGCGGTGCGGGCAACGAGGAGGCATCAGCTGCAGTGCCCACCAGTGGCTTGCTCAAAGCGAGCACGCGGGATGATAAAATGCGCTCACCCAGCAGCGATTCCATCAAGAGTCATGCCACAGTGGGACTCGGTGGCGGCGGCGGAGATGGCAACATTATAGTCAAGACAGGCAACGGAATATTACGCACGCCGATTGCGTTGCAGAAACCACGTCCCTGGTCCGTCGTGGGCAGTGAACCAAAGGCCAACAGCGAGCTGGTCACTGGCAATGGCAGCGTGGATTCGACGAAAACAACGCCGGATATGTTGGATGAAGGTGCGTTGCCGTTAAGACTAGGATAGAGTTTAGGATTAAGGATTTACATTTAAAGTAATCTCTATTTTTTCAGATGTGGAAGTCTTGCACTTTGGCCAAAGCGTCAGCGGCTCCATTGTGGGCATCACACCGGGCATTGCCTTGGCAGCGGGCGGCAGCGGAGGTGGCAGCATTGTGGGAATTACGCCAGGTGAGTCAACGGTTTATTGTTGTTTATTGCCTAGTCAAGTGCTAATCTAATTGCATATTTGCAGGCGCTGCCTTGGAGAAGAAATCGGTGCGTGAATTGGCAGCGGGACTCAGTCGTCTAGGTAAGAGTTGACTTTGGATGGGCATCATCCGAGCATGAGATCGAGTTGCCTGCATACATTGCACTTTTAGAACTTAGAATGTAGTTCATGCAAGTTGATATCACTTTCTTTTTGTTTTCGTATTTTATTTATTTTCATATTATGATTTGTTGTATTCGTATGCGTATTTGATTGTATTGTAAACCAAATAGACCTGCCCTTAAAGCCGCCCATCATGCCCAGAACCATGTTGGGCAATGTCAATCGTTCGAGCACAGCCAGCAACAACAGCAACATAAGCGGAACAACAACAACCACGACAACAACAACAGTATTAAACAATCAAACACGCTCAAAGATCATCAGCACGAGCAGCACAAACAGCGAGACACAGGAGACGCTAAGCAAGACAATCATCACGGAGCAGGGAAGCATCAGCAGCAGCAACAGCAGCAGCAGCTCCAAGAGCACGGATCATGCCATGGCCTGTGCCAGCTTAATAAGCAACGAGATTCTGAGCATGCGCAATGGCCAACTCTCCAACTCCAAGCAGTCGGGAAGCAGCTGTGGCGAGATCAACGTGAAGCGAATTGCGGGCAAAGAGATCTCAACGTTATTTGAGGTTTGAGTCCATATCGAAGCCTCCTCCTCGCCTGTGTCTGTCTGTGTTGACATCAATCATCAGCTTGAAATTGGAAATTTATGCTTTGTTGTTTCATTTTTTAATTTTGTGTGTTGTCTGTAAACTTTTGTTTAATAAGTTGTGTGTTTTTTTACTATCGCATGCCAAAATGCTTAACCTGTAGATTTGTGTAAATATTTGAGAATAATTTTAAAATTTGAAAATGAATTAATTTTAACCAACAGGAGGAGACATTAGTTGAAGGCCAGCAACGCAGCTCGACGAGACGCACGTTTAGAGAGTCGCCCTATACAAAAGAGGATGTCGTTGATTTATAAATTGTCTATTACATACATATGCTCAACTCAACATTCCTTTCTGCCCCACAAACACCAAACCCCACACAGACACAACCACCAACAATATCAATCTAAACATGATAATGAGATACTGATAATAATGATAAAGATTATGATAATGATAATGATGAGAATGAGAATGAGGAAAGGTTGCAACTAACTCTCGTACTGAACAATTAATTTAATGTGCAATGGCGCGTGTGTATTGTTTTTACTCTTTGGCAATTTTAAATGAACGTGATTTATTTATTTATACTTTTTACCCCAAATAACTTTTGCATATTTATAAACAAACAAAACAAAAAAGAAAAAACCAAGAATGTTTTTGTGTACTATATTTTTATGTATTTTAAATGAGTTAAGTGCCAATTATATACAACAAAACAACAAATCTATTTTTCAATTTCTCTATTGAAAAGTATAAAAACAAAGAAACTATCGAAACAAACGCAATGAATATTATTATAAAACTTATGTAAATCAATTGCGTACATAAAAACCAACTACTTTAATGGCCTAAACAAATTAAATAAACAAATTTAAATGAAATATAATGATATTTTTTATAACTGCTTCCAAATATATGTGTATTTATGGTTATTCTTTTTTCTTATTTGTATTTTACTTGATATATAAACTGACAATCTGTTTACATTTGAGCGAATTATTATTTCGATTAATTTTGAAAAAGTTAACAATTTACTCTAAGCAACTAGACAAAAAATAAAAAACAAACAATTACTAAAATGCATTTAATAAATTACAGTAAAACTACATTTGACTTGTGAACTGACAAAACAAATTATACATTTAGAAATGAACACAAGTAGTTTGCACGTTTGATACATCAATGTTTATTAACAAATATTTGACCCACCACTTCACACATCAAGTTTAAAGTGTTAACGGTACCCCCATAGTTGGCTCAAATATGTAGCTTGCCATTTAATTCAAGGACGACAAACGAATAATTGTAACGTGTTCATTAAAGTTAAGCACTTGAAACTTTATTGTAATGTATTGAGATTCACATTAAATTCAATTGAAAAATATCTAACTTGACGTTTCATTCTTTAAAATTCGATAAGTCGCAAATGCACTGCTTAACACTGGTATACTGAAGTATCGATGCTTAAACGTTTTAGAGTTATCGTTGCAATCGAAATTGGTAATAAAGGATATTTTCACGATTGCAACGTCTGGTCACACTACGTTTCTCACTCGCGTCGGCTTGCTGTATTTTTTGGAATTAAGTGAAAAGAAAAACAACGCAACTGCATTTATAATAAATATAATAATAAACTTAACGCCTGCCCTGTCAAGATGGTGAAGCTAACGCCCGAGTTGATAAACCAGTCCATGCAGTATATAAACCCATGCCGTGAACGAGAACTGGATTTGCGCGGCTACAAAATTCCCCAAATCGAAAATTTGGGTGCCACATTGGATCAGTTCGACACCATTGATTTGTCGGATAATGATTTGCGCAAACTGGACAATCTACCTCACTTGCCGCGACTGAAGTGCTTACTGCTGAACAACAACCGCATCTTGCGTATCAGTGACGGTCTGGAAGATGTGGTGCCGAATCTGAACTCCATTATACTGACTGGCAATAATTTGCAGGAACTGAGCGACTTGGAACCCCTGACAGGATTCAAGAAGCTAGAGACGATATGTCTGCTCATCAACCCGGTGTCGACAAAGCCAAACTACCGCGAGTATATGGCTTTTAAGTTTCCACAGTTGCGTCTGTTGGATTTTCGAAAGATCAAGCAAAAAGACAGACATGCAGCACAGGAATTCTTCCGCTCCAAGCAGGGAAAAGAGATGCTCAAGGAGGTGACCAAAAAGTCAAAGTTAAGCGCTGCTGCGGCACTGGCGGCCGAGGCAACAAACGGCAAAGCAGCTGCAGATGGTGGTGGACGCTTCGCCAATCCCGAGGACATGCAGCGCATACGTGAAGCCATCAAGCGCGCAAGCTCCCTGGCGGAAGTGGAAAGACTGTCGCAGATATTACAGAGTGGTCAACTGCCCGATAAATTCCAGCACGAGTTAACCCAAAACGGACACAACGGGGAAGCCACTCCAACCGTGGCAATGGAATACTAGATTAAGACTTGCTACCCTAATCTAGATTCTAGAACGTCGTCTACCTTCTAAAACCGTAGAAAAATATTTTAATAAAACTGAAAATGAAATTAATGTATGCACAGCACTTTTTAGATCTTCATTCTCAACAGGTTGCTGGTTTGTATTTTTCACAGAAAAATCTCAAATTTGCAAATACAACCGGTGATTATTGTAAATATTAAAATCAAATGCATACATCGTTAAAGTAATTGGCTAAAAGTTCAACAATCTACACGGACAAAAAATTAGGCGATTAATGGTATGCTTTGGCGCTGCAAACAGATTTGCGGGAATTGCATTTGGACTCTGGAATCGGTTATTGCTTCTCTTGCAGTGCGAATCTCTATTTCCGGATATGGCTTGTATTATGAGGCCTTCGCCTCCATTATCGTATCGTAATGAAGACCGGTATAGAAGATTATCCACGTCACTAAAAAGCCGGCAAACGATGTCATAAATCCCTCCTTCACCAATTCCCAGGCTCCGCCGTAGGCATCCTCATCAACATTCTGAAAGTTGATGGCATACAAGTAGACAACGCCACAACTGATGCCGGCAAATCTGTAAATATTCCATATAGATGAGAAGCTGTACCTCGTTCTATATTTAGTCGCAGCTCTACTTACAGCACGAGGCCCAGAAACCCTTTAAGCGGCACAATGCCCCAGATGATGCCGAGTAAAATGCCAAACACCTGACGTGACCAATAAATAACATCCAGAAACTCATCCTGCAAGTTAAAATTTATATTTGTAGTGCAAAACACATGCTGTTTTTTTTTTTTTTTGTCTTTTCTCACCTTGTCTTCCCATTCTGATTTTGTCAAGGCCCGCGCACAAATTTCTCGCAGAGATGTTGACTTGGCAGTGCCGTTCGAATTGCGATCATTACTGTTGGTTTTAGTGGCCATTTTTTGTGTGATTCGATTTAATACAAATTTAAATTTCAACTCGTTTAATTAATTAATTAATAATTTTTCACTATCAGTAAAGTTGACTGCCGATTAAAGTTACAGGTGATATCGATAAGCTTGCAAGCTTTGAACAGCTGTGCTAGGGATGCGAAACAGTTTCTTAAGAGAAATATCGTCCATCACTAGCAGCATTGCTTTTGATTAGTCATTCATTTGCGATAGATGAACTGACTCCGTTTTTACATTGAGCTAGTGATGTTTTTTTTGGCGATTTTTCTCGATACATATAAGATTGATAAGAAATAATACGTTTCTAAGAAAAAAGTAAGCCTTGTTAAACTAAGGAATTCTTTTTTTTTTCATAAAGTGGGGATGTTTTCAAACCTTAGACATATATCGATGCATTGAAGTTTCGACTTTTAATTTTAAAAACATCGATGTTTCCACTCAAATTGAGCGACTAAGGAACTAGTTCATTTCTTTATATTCAATTGAACTGGCTCTGATCACACCAGTTATGTGAGCGTTGTTTTTCGGCAAAATACAGAAATATGTTACAAATAAGCAAACTTTGCATAACAACTTCAAACTTGATTACTGGTAAATATTGTATTATCTCCGCTCTGCACTTCATTCATCTTTAGTGTTTCTTCCGTTAATTTACAGCACAGCGACATGTCGCACTCACCGCCATTCGGTCCATTGATCAAAAGTGGCGTGCGGCTAAGGGACTCCCTGAGAATCCAAATGCGTTTGGTCCACTCACCAATCTTCCCGACTATACGTTCCTTGATGGAAGGACGACGCCACTGGGTGTAAGTATTGATATAAATATTTGTAAACTACATAGGTATATAAATTACAAATACTTTGCATTGCAGTCTAACCAGAAAAAACGCTTGATAAAGCAGCAAGAGATTGCTGCTAAAATTGTGGAGTTAAGCAGCGAACTGGAATTTGCAAAGCAGCGCCACGAGCGGCTGAAATCTGAAGCTCAGGCCGAAAAGCAACGCATCCTGCAAAACAAACTGAAACCAAAGGGACATCTCTTGTTGAAGAAGAAATAACCCGTTACAGGGTGCTGTCTAATTGTTAAATAACTTGTAGTTTCATAATATCGCAATTATATTGATTGTTCTCATATTCATATCGTGGTTTTGCTTCTTTCTATATACAAAATTACGTGCCTGTTGTTTTTGTGTTGTCAAAATCAGGTTAATTTAATTTGTTTAAATGTTTAAATGAGTTGAAATTAATTCTAAATGATTGACAAATCAATTGTGACGCACTTCAAGGCGAAACCAGTCCTAGCAATTAGTTTGCCAACAATCAACACTAATAAATTAGTCATATAAAAAACAATTTGTATAATATAAATTGTATTACATTGAAAAGGTATTACTAATAGTTGACAACAGAAAATAAATTCCTGTTAAAAATCACTTAGTATTTTGCCAACTGTCCCAATTCAAACAAATAGTGCCAATTTTTGTAAATACGGAAATCAACTTGTTGATCTGTAAGCAAAGTAAAAAAAATATTGATTCCGCGATCTCCCCTTGCCGTCCTGCGCATTGCAACCGACTAAAGATATCATGAATCGTGCTCTGGCAAAACAAAAGGCGGCTCTAAGTATTTATTGGCCTTACTAATTACCAGCTTGGCATTTGCACAGCTTTGCGTGTGTGCTCTTCGGATTTCGAGCATATTGTAATTATCAATTAGACGTGAAATATTTTGCACGCCATGCAAATATGTTTGCCATTCGAAATATATGAAATGGGTTCAGATTGCTGGAATCAGGCTGCCAGAATAAGAAGCTAGTTTAAGAAGGCAATTTTGACTGCACTGAAGCGATCTTTCAGCTATAAACAGAGATTACTTTCCCGCTGGACAATGTTAACAGCTTATTATTGTTATCCCAGGTGGCAGACTAAAAATTTTCCATATTCCACAATGGACTTAACGTAAAAGTGCTATAATAAAATATTGCCGTATTTAGAAATATTATTATCAACTTATTTACTTTCACACATGGGGCCAAAACTCTTAACTGAACCTAGCTGAACTGTGCCACAGCTTAAGGGAAGAGAACAGAATACAGACAAACATAACTCACAAAAAAACAAGTGTCTTTCTTATTGCAATTAATTAGACAGAAGGTACGATTTTTGCCACAACATGCTAAAGAATTAGAATAAGGTCCAAATAATACAATTATTTGCCTACATTTCTGTGTAGGTGTGAGTTTTAGTTGCATTGGGCAAAAGTGGATGAAACGTGATTTTTATGTGAAACGTGAGTGCTAATAATGTCGTCGACCAGGCCTAATACCAATTTAAAATTTGGATGCAACCAAACATCGGCTTAATCATTTGCATACCAAGCGTATACTTAATATTTGTAAATTTCACATTGCACTCTATTTATTTATGTATTTGTATTTATTTATTTATGTATTTATAGTAATTGTTGTTGTTTGCTCGCTTTTGTTGCAATTTTTTCACACTCTAATTGTTGATGCCAAAATATTTGCTTTTGCACATGGAATATTACGAAAAGAAATTGTTGAAAACAGCATCAACAGCATGTTGATTGTTGTTGTTGTTGTTGTTTACGTGTATGTATTTTTATGCCAGCTGCGTCTTATTTAATTAGCACTCCAGTATTTATTTATATTTTATACGTATTTTATGTTATTAATTTTATACGTAAAAATAATACTTCGATAATTTCATTTCATTTTCTTTTTATAACAAGAATATGTTATTTACATGAAACAATAAAGCCTTGCGTTATTGGAAAAAGTTATTGGTTTGCTTAAAAGTTGATCTAATTATACCCGTTACTTATTAAAAATAAGTAAAAGGGGATATTGTATTCGTTGCAATGTATGTAACAGGGAGAAGGAAGCATCTCCGACCCTATAAAGTATATATATTCTTGATCAGCATCAACAGCCGAGTCGATATAGCCATGTCCGTCTGTCCGTCCGTCCGTCTGCCCGTCTGTCCGTCTGTGTGAGCGCCTAGATCTCAGAGACTATAAGAGCTAGAGCAACCAAATTTGGCACACAGATTTCTATAAACCCCACGCAGGTCAAGTTTGTTTCAAAATTTTGCCACGCCCCTTTCCGCCTCCGTAAATCGCGAAAATCCACCACACGTACAGTTTTCAAGATATTAGGTTTTTTTAAACGGTGAACGTTAGCTACTGTTATTACCTATCATTCTACTAAATCCCAACAAGATCGGACAAATAGAAAGGTGGTACTGGCTGATTAAAGCTTTTAAGCAATAAAAGTGCCTAAAAGCATGCAATAAAAACAAAAGTTTAATTTATTTAGGTAAGTAACGGGTATCCTATAGTCGGAAGCTCGACTATAGCCTTTCCCACTTGTTTTTACTATCTTTTCCAGTCATATATGGTCGTCTACATAATACCTTATAACTTTACAATTTTTGTAAATGATTCGTTGTGGTCTTTTATGCCTATTTTTAGCCGCAACTCATTGCTAATATTTAATTAAATTTAGATTACAGTACAATCGACTGGCGTATTCTATATATAGCTTAACAATTTTTGTTTGCTCTGTAATAAAATTATCACTCCAAACCGCAAGCTACGTTCCAGGCACAAATATTGTTCAATCGTCATACAAATCCCAAAGTCCCCGAGCCCAACAAAACCATAAGTAAACATCAAATGTCTGGAAATAAATATTCTAAATTGTTGAAAAAAAAAATACCTTTAAAAAAACAACGGCCATAATAATATGTATAATTCCTTATCGCCAAATCTTTCCGCATTGTTTAAAGTTTTCCAAATCAAACTAGAACCGAGCACGCGGCACGGTGTGCGGCAATTAGAGCCTGCCCACAAAGTGAATCATGACGAGAGTTGGGCAAGCGCAGGAACCAGACACCAGACACTGCGAATCAAACTGAATCGGCAGCTTTAAAGTTTGAGATGAGGCCCGTTCAGTAATTGCGTCATAACTGGAGATGAGTGAGATGAAAACAAAAACGTATTTTCACATTTGAGTGCGAATCAACGCACATTTTCGTATAAAAGGGTAGAATTCTTTGCTGTTTAGCAGAACGAGCTCCGACAACGCTTGAAGCACACGCAGACCTTAAATACAAAATTCTTAAACACGGACAGAAAAAGGATACACAAAGGAAATTAAAATGGAACTTATGGTAGGCACTGTTAAATTAGAAACTTAAGGGAACGTAAATATCTATTGATATTATTTGATATCTACAGAAATATTACACCTGGTTGAGCCTGCTGCTCAGCATTTTCATCGGCAAATTGACACAGATCAGCGCCAAGCCCACATACTACGATCTGGATAGTTATGAGAACAGCTACGATACCAACTATCATCACAGAAGCTACGACAGCGGATCTGGAAATTCGTATGCTCTCACTTATGGCAAGCCCCTGACAGATGATCATCTGGATAAGCTGAACACGGGCTACTACTATGTGGATAACGGCTACATTGCGCCAGTGCCCAGCAGCAGTGCCTCCAGCCAACGCAGCCTGACTCCCTACAGCGACGATGTGGTGTCCGCCGGATACAGGATTGCTCCCATTGCACGCTACAGGAGAACACGTACCAAGCGCAAGAAGCTCTTTGTGCCCAACTTCTTTGGCTAAACGGGAACGGGAGGATCGCGAGAGTACAGACTGAAGATGATGTTTGTTATTGTACATATTTGTACTATATTAATATTTTATGCTAGTTTTAGAATTGTAATTGCCACACAAACAAGTACCTTATTTTATTTTATTTTATTAAAATACTTATTAAATACTAATACTTACACGTTTTATTTTACTTAAGTCACCATTTTAAACTTACATTGTACCTATAACATACATTATAAAGCAGGAAATGATATCATGTTTACTCAAATGCTTTTCATGTAAAGCAGCATAATAATCACACTATTTAAATGCTTACTTTAAATTTGGCATCTACGTGTTAATTGACCACTTTACTTAGCCGGCAAAAAAGACAAATCAAAGTTAAATAACATTAGGCATGACTGAAACCGTTATGAAAACCGATAGTTGTTGGAAATGTGAGAATGAGCTGCAAGAAAGTGAAAAACATTCAAAGGATGGTAACGAAATGCGAGTAGAATCAACCAAATAATAACTGTCTTTACAAGGCCCCCAAAATAATATTATTCAAATCCAATAATAAGCGTCTGCGTTGTAAGTCATAGCTTTTTATCTGAACTTTGATGTACTAGCAAAAAATAACCTTAATTCATCCGACAATATTTAAAGCTTAAAGAATAATACTTGAGATTTTTCAGATATTTTTCTACATTTTTTAAGCTGACCTTGGCACCCTGCTCATTCCTGGCTACGCTGGTATATATAGCATATAAACATAAGTACTATACGCAACTCAGATTTGGAAGTTTGCAATACAGCAAATCGTTATGCCAAATTCTTTAATAGAAATGAGTTTATTAAAGCTTCAAATTCAAGTCCCATTGGGACCATTTCCATGTACATACATATATGCTTCAAAAAAATCAAACAATTATAACGGAGCTATGTGAGAATACCCTACGTAGTTTAAATATATAGGTTTATTTTAAGCCTTGCCCTATAATATTGTCCAAATGTTATTTAGAAATATCACGAATACTTAAGTGTAACTGCAACTATTGATACTGATACATCAGATCCATAAATTGCAGACGTACTATTTCAGGGTATTAAAGTTGTCGCCTAGTCGATATTTATGGATAAGAGTAATATTTTCCTAACTCGAAGAAGTTAGCTGCTCCAAATGTTTCACAGTTTCAATTTGATTTTGCAACTACAAAGACGGAATTATTGTTCAAATATTTGAAATGAGGATAAGAACACTTAATATTTTGTTCCTTTACCTTTATTTTGCGATACAAAGTGTAAATGGTTTAAAATATGGTATAATATCAAATTACCAAATTGTTTGTCAATCCATTTTCAAATCGGCATGTCCTTTATCAAACGTAAATGGACAAGACTGTAGCGTTGAATTTGTAAACTATTATTACTTCTTTGATTGTTTTTATTTTGATCCTGGATTTAGTGGACATTTTAAGGCAAGTTTAGAAGCGATGACAATGTTTACATGTCTTGAACTCTTGCAAGGAGTTCGAAGTAATAATCAAATACGATACTGCAACATGACCGAGGAATACTATCAAAAGCGTCTCTTTGAAAACTGCACCAGAACAGACGTATATGAACTCCTTATTCCACGGCGTTTCATGAGATATACAAAAAGTGATTATTTCAATATTCTATCATCAAATTTTCCTGACTTAACGCAAATTTCATGGAGTCAGTGCGGGGATTGTCTGCCTTTTAATCAGATTTTACAAAAGTTTAATTACATCAATAAACTTGAATTGTACCTTTGTGCAAATTTGACCGCATGCCAAGGATTCTATTTTAATAATCTAACTCGGATTGAAGAGCTACGGATTAAAATTAGACCAAATGAAAGTAATGGGAAGTACATTTCTGCAAACATAAATGAAACACTTCTGAGAAACATGGACAGTTTAAAGGAGTTCGAATTGAAATTTGATATTAAAGAAACTGTAGCAGACATTCCGCAAAAATTGTTTAAAGGTTTGAGTAATTTATCATCGTTAAAACTTATAAACTGCACCATCACAAAACTCACCAAGGATCATTTTCGGGATTTAGTCAACTTAAAGACGCTGACGATAAAAGGAGGACCGATTCATGATTTCGACTGGCTAAAGTAAGTATATAGAAATTCGGGAAGATTTAAGTACATTTAATGATTCATATCCATTTATTTCAGTTCCACAATTATACAAAATAAATTATCGATTTTGGAATTAGATAGTCATGTACAAATTCCTAAAACCAATATGACAGCTTTTGTTTGCAAAGATTCAAATTTTTGCGACTTCAATGTTGATATTCATAAAAAACCATGCCCCAAAGAGTGCACCTGCTACTTATCTCCTTTCGAAGAAGGAACTCATTTAATTTGTAAAACTGGTATAAACAAGTTTCCAGAGCTGCCTATTCCAATTACTGGAAGTGTAAGCCTTTACCTTGAAAACAACAAAATAACGCAGCTGCCGACCACAGCGTTATATGGATACTCGAATGTACGAGCACTTCGTGTGGCCAATAACGAACTGACAAGCATAACTGTTGACCAATTGCCACCCAATGTAACTTTTTTGGACTTAAGGAACAACAATCTTAAATTTCTTGATCGCAACGTAATCGAATTTCTCTCGAAAAGAGCAGGAAAAATATATATGAAGCTATCGGGAAATCCGTGGATATGTAATTGCGATGACACCGATATGCTGAAATTCTTCGGCGATTGGTCTAATAAGATAGACCGTGATGATCTACTATGTAACAGAGATAATCTTACACTATCAATGCTTCAAATGTACACAAATGTTTGCAAATCCAACTCAAATTATGTTATTTTTGGATCTCTTGGATCTCTTCTTGTACTGGCCGTCATAATTATCATATACTTGTTTACCAAGAAATCAATTCTTATGTGGCTTTATGAGCGGAATCTGTGCCTCAAATGGATTTTGCGACCGGAACCTATATTAGACACTGCTCTAGAAATTGATGCATTTCTTGCATTTTCACATGTGGACCTGGAACTGATAAAGGAGTATTTGGAGAAACTGGAGAAAGGACCTCGCAAATATCGACTCTGCTTTTATCAACGGGACTGGAAGATAGGCGAGTCCATTCCCGACTGCATACTGCAGTCCATTGAACACTCCAAGAGGGTAATCATCTTGATGACCAGTAGCTTTGTCAATTCATCCTGGGGCATGTTTGAATTCCGCTCAGCCATTAAGGCTACTTCGATGGACAAGGACAAGCGACTGATTGTCATATTGTATCCAGATGTTGACCTTGATAGACTAGAGCCAGAGCTGAAGCGCTACATGAAATACAACACGTATCTGAGGAGAGACGATCCACTTTTCTGGAGGAAACTGATGTTTGCGATGCCCCATAAAGAAGTCGATTGTGAGCAACCTGCCCTAACCGGATGTCCAGCAATTGAAGAAAGCCAGCTATGAGAATCTACGAGTGGTAAGTATTAATATTAACTTTAATACTGACATATTGTTAACTATTTGAATTTAACATATTTTCAGAACACATACACTGAGAATCTGAATCAATATCAAAAGAACAGAGTGGAAGAAAACTTAAAATTGTAACAATTTTTTTTATTGGCATTTCCTAATTTCATCAACCTAGTTAACTGTAAAATAAAATAGTGTCACTTTAAAATGTTTTATTGCCTGTTTTATAAATATATTTAAGTATTTCAATACATATATCAAATAAGATAATTCTAGTTAAAATTAAATTTCACACAATAGCATATTTTTAAAATTTGCTTGAATTTTTATTTGAATTCTATGAAAAGCTACAATTTTGGCGCAGAAGAATCAAATGAACGAGCGAACAAGGCAAGTGAACTATATGAACTATAGTTAGGGACTTAGTTCGTTCATTCACATCAGTAATTAGTTCATGTGAGCCACTATATTGAGACAGCTGGCAGGCAGCTAAGCTGTCGTCATTTTAACAGAAGAGGAAGAAACATTTGCAAATAAGGCCGCTGCAGTTAGTTGTATTCGTACGAAATGAGTTTTATGCAACCGAGTCCTGTTAAGTACGCGTGCTCTTGTGGCATTCTAAATCCGATCAATAAACTGTTCTTCTGTCGCCACTGTCCGAAATTGCGATGTGGCTTCTGTGTTTGCCATGAGATTGAGTCACACTTTTGTTCCAATTGCCTGGAGAATATTCCATCTTCGGAAGCACGACACAAGAAAAACTGTTGCGCCAACTGCTTCGATTGTCCTTGCTGCCAGCACACGCTGTCCGCACGCGCCACCACCGTTCCAGTTGTGCGCAAAACCGAGGAACCCAAGGATGGAGAAAGCGGAGCGGACGCCACGCCCAGTCTAAAGCCCTCAGCAATGCCTACAACAAAGAAAATGTATTACTTGTCGTGTCTGTCGTGCCGCTGGACGACGCGTGACGTGGGCATACCCGATCAAGGCGTAGCAACAGGCACCTGGCCGGACAACGAGTGCCTCTACCAGGTGCGTTTCAACACCCTTATGGAGTACTACCAGTCGGTGGTGCTGCAGGAGAAGCAGGAGAAACAGGAGTTCATGCGTCGCAAGGCGCCCAAGCAGCACAAATTTCCCAGTTTGACCGACCGCACGGGTTTGACAGTTTCCCTGATACGTCGTCAAATCGGATGGACCGAGAAAAGTACACCGAAATTGAAGCCTATAAACATCACGCCCGCTGAGGCCACCGCAGACGTTGAACCTCTCCCAGAAGACATCTTTACGCAGCCCATAAATCTGCGCAACATTACGACAATAGCACAAAGACACAGCCAGCCAGCTGATCAGCCAACGGCTGTGAGCAAGCTCTATCCCCAGCGACGCTCCTTGTGGATCAAGCGGTCGTTGCGTTGCCGTCAATGCGAGCACAATCTCATCAAGCCGGAGTATCATCCAACCTCCATCAAGTATCGCATTCAGCTCTTTGCAAGCTACCATGTCCCAGAGGTTGTAATGGTGCGATGCGAGCAGCCGTTGCAGCCTGGCCAGAGCAATGCTATATTGCTGAAGTTCACCAATCCCACCATGTATGACATGACAATAAGTATACTGGATGCACCGCCCAAGGATGCCCAAATCAATGCGGATGCCTTTCAGCAGGCATGCAGAATTAAGGAGGAAGCAGTTACCTCTTCGCCTTTGCTCAAAGCCTCTGGCGTGAACTTGGCACGTCAGAACTCGACCAGAGAAGTTAAGCGTGAGGTACGTGAGCTGACCAATGCAACTATTGTGCCGCTAGAGAGTGAGTTTGTGCTGAACCAACGCGATGATTCCAAGGAGTTCGACGAGGACGTGCAGGCGCCAATCGAAGAGCCCAAGTTCATTGTTTGGCGCAAGGGCAACAAGGTCTTACTGCGACTGCAGTTTAGCCCATCATCAGAGCTGCAGCCTGGCAATAATGTAACTCTGGGCTTCTACATGCAGTACACATACGTTAACACCGTCTCCAATACGCCCGACAAGAAGGAGCCGACGACACATGCTCTCTTCTCCAGGATCTTCATCCATGCGGGCGACATTGTCAACTAGGCAAAAGGCATGGAGTCAACACAAATCGATATTAACACGCTTTAATAATGCTTAACAAAATGTATTTATGTTATCAATTTAATCAGATCTGATCAGTCTGGCGATTAGTATTACGCTTTGCACTGGCCAAACTGCATCCCATTCTACATACACTGCCGAACATATTTATTGGCACAGCAAACATTTTGAGATTTGGGGGCTTAATTGTTCCCTGATCGTTAACATGTTGGTATCAATGGAAAGGTCATATAAATTCCTTTTGAATGATATAAAACATTTCTTAACCCATTAAGTACCCTTCGAAAATTTCGAGTTTATGTAAAAGTCATTTTTCGAAACTTTTTTCCTCGATTTTTTACAAAAAATATTTTGATGCAAAAAAATTATTCAAACAATTTAAGGAGTAACTGCAAAAAAAATTTTTCAAAAATATTTTTGCTAGTATTTTTTATAATTTTTTAAAAATTGCTAAAAAGGCACTTTTTGTGTAAAAAGTAGGAAAAAGGGGTTAAAATGGTCATTTTTAGGATTTTCAAAAAATTATAAAAAATACTAGCAAAAATATTTTTGAAAATTTTTTTTTGCAGTTACTCCTTAAATTGTTTGAATAATTTTTTTGCATCAAAATATTTTTTGTAAAAAATCGAGGAAAAAAGTTTCGAAAAATGACTTTTACATAAACTCGAAATTTTCGAAGGGTACTTAATGGGTTAAGAAATGTTTTATATCATTCAAAAGGAATTTATATGACCTTTCCATTGATACCAACATGTTAACGATCAGGGAACAATTAAGCCCCCAAATCTCAAAATGTTTGCTGTGCCAATAAATATGTTCGGCAGTGTATGTATATCATAATAAAATCATACGCTCTAATGTGAATGGATTCTTGGCGCTCCTGTCCTCTTCTCGCTCTCCTGCCAAAGAATTTTGGACGCCTTCTCATCTGTGGCAGCGTCTGCCACTTTCTTTGGCTTGCAGTCGCTAAAGTACTCTCCAGTTATGCCCTCCAAGGCGGGATCTAAGGCGGCATACAACGTGGTCTGTGCGCCACTCTTTGGACTCTTTATAAAAGGCCACAAAAGGGGCTTAAAGAAATACCTGCAATAAGCAGTTAAATATATTCCCTGTCAAATTTAAAGCTATTAGCACTTACTGCACAATATTGGACTGCAAAATGGCCGAGTTCCTAAAAATTTCCGTGTCCACTATGCCGGGATGTAAAGCTGTCGCGGTCACGCCTGATCCCTTCAAGCGCTTGGCCAACTCCCGCGTAAACATTACGTTAGCCAACTTGCTCTGGGAATATGCAAAGCCCTCGTTGTAAGACTTCTCGCTATTCAAATCATCAATTTTTAATGTAACCATTTTGTGGGCCACACTGGAAACATTCACTATGCGACTCGGTGCAGATTTCTGTGAGTTAATTAAACTTAAAATAAGTAATACAACGGAGAGAATTGTTTATACCTTGAGCAGGTCTATCAATAAGCTGGTGAGCAGAAAGTGGCCCATGTGATTGACGCCCATTTGCATCTCGAAGCCATCCTTGGTGAGTCGTCGCGGTCCTCGAAAGATGCCCGCATTGTTAATGAGAATGTGCAGCTTATCTTGCTCTTTTTTAAAGCTGTTCAATATTACATAATTGTAATTATAATTGGGCTAATTTAATGTTTAATTCGTTGTCTCACCCTTCAACAAACTTTCGAATTGATTCCAGAGATGCCAAGTCTAATTCCCGAAAGAAAACATTTTTGTTGTTCGTTTCCTTTATAATTTCGTCTCGTGCCTTTTCCGCTCTCTTCTTATCCCGACAGGCCATATAAACGGTGGCTCCTCGTCTCGCCAGCTCCAGGACAGTTTCCTTGCCAATGCCCGTATTCGAACCGGTTACAATCACAACCTTACCCGTTTCATCAGTTTGCTTTTTGAACTGACCACCTTGCATATAGTCTCTGAATTGTATACCATGTGAAATAGATATTGAAGTGATCGCCATGAATTCTAGGTTACCTGATAAGGTAAATAGCCAGGCCGATTAGTGCCGGCCAAGCCACCAATGGACTCAGCAGGCAATCACAAATTGTTGGCATCGTAGGATGTTCTCTACTTCGAGTATTAAACTGCACTGACCAAAAATAATCAAAGAGTGCGCTCTTTTAACTGATAATTGCTTAAATCACAATGACGAATAATGTTAACACTTCGCAAAGTGGTAGAATAAAAAGAAATTATACTTTTATCAGTGGTTACCGGTAGCAGGTCTATTCCGAGTTCCATATTCTATTCAATTTCACTTTCGAACTGATCTTGGCGAAATTTGCAAGTCATAACTTATTAATCAATTTGTTTATATATTTTGTGTGTATGTATGTATGTGCATGTATTTTTTGTTAGCAATATCTTATCTGGGAAATAGAGGGTAAGTTATCAATGAACACAAAAAGTCATTAGCAATTGCGATAATATTTCACTTGTATGCTGTTGTGTGTGTATTCCGAGTATATATACACTATGTAAACGTTGTAAACTATTTTATGATATAATAAAAGAGCTAATTCAATACCAATGCCAAAAGATTTAAAGGTATGCGGACTTTAATGAAATACATAAATATTGTGTTATATGTAATAGTGTTTTAAACAAAAGTTCTACCAAATAAATCTAGTTTTTAGAGTGGGTCCACTTCTCGCTCTCCTCCCACAAGACCTTGGCGGATTTTTCATCTTTCGCAGCGTCTGAAACTTCCTTCGGTTTGCAGTCGCTGAAGTACAATCCAGTGACGCCATTCAGGTCAGGATCGAGAGCTGCATACAAAGTGGTCTGAGCTCCATTCTTGGTCGTCTTGAAAAGGACCCACTGCACACCTTCGACCAGAATTCTGCAAAAAGAAGGAACTCTTAGTAAAGTCAAGAACTCTTTATCAGTTATTCCTTAATATTACTAACCTTCCAACAGTTGTTTTGAAAAACTTGTAATGTCTCAAGAGATCCGTTTGGACAGCGCCGGGGTGAAGGGCATTAACGGTCACTCCGGTTCCCTCCAAGCGCTTAGCCAACTCGCGAGTGAACAATACGTTGGCCAGTTTGCTCTGACTGTATGCACTGTAAGAATTGTAGGATTTCTCACTGTTCAAGTCATCGAAGTTCATTTTGCCCATTGTGTGAGCCAAGCTGGAAACGTTCACAATTCGACTGGGCGCAGTTTTCTACGATTGAAATTGGAATTGATAAATGTATTGAAATTACATTAAGATTTCTTTACCTTTAGCAAATCGAGCAACAAATTGGTTAGCAAAAAGTGACCCATGTGATTAACTCCCAACTGCATCTCGAATCCATCCTTGGTCGACATCCGGGGACAATGCATTATGCCAGCATTGTTGATGAGTATGTCGAGTTTGTGCTGCTCCTTCTTGAAACTAATTGAATGAACTCATAGTTAGCATGGGAATTTGGAATAATTGAATCAACACTCACTCAGCAACAAACTTGCGAATCGAATCTAGGGAAGCCAAGTCAAGTTCCCGGAAGTAAATGTTTTGATTGTTGGTTTCTCTGATGATCTCCAGACGAGCTTCATCAGTTCTCTTCTTATCCCGACAGGCCATATAAACGGTGGCTCCTCGTCGCGCCAGCTCCAGGACAGTCTCCTTGCCAATGCCCGTATTCGAACCGGTAACAATCACCACCTTACCCGTTTCATCGGTTTCCTTATTGAACTTGCCGCCTTGCATGTATTGCCTAAATTGTATATGTACACACTGTTAGATATATGTGTATGTATGGTAGATGACTTAATCATTTGCTTTCCTGATAAAGTAAGCCGTGAGTGCGATTAAAGCCGGCCAAACGAGCGCGGGACCCAGCAAACAATCAATAAACAAGCACATTGTGTTGAGCTGTTGACTATTCCGAGTGTAAACGAAGACTGTGTGAATACCGACGAGCGGCCTGCCTTTTAAGCAATTTGAACTAATTCGACAAATTCGACTGATTCGTCATCGTGACAAACATTTTTAGCACTCTTTTATAGGGAATGAATAATAATATACATGTAATTACTATTACTAGAATTTCGCGTACATGTGTATATAATAATTACGCAGAACATTCCCAAATTAAATAATATTTTGGAAAATGCAGATTAAAATTATTAGTCCATCGCTGGCGATCGGGTCCACTTCTCGCTCTCCTCCCACAAGAGTTTGGCCATTTTGTCATCGGTCGCAGCGGGTGCAACTTTGATCTGTTGGCAGTCGCTGAAGTACAGTCCAGTGACGCCATTCAAGTCGGGATCGAGAGCTGCATACAAAGTGGTCTGAGCACCGCTCTTAGGAGTCTTCAATAGTGGCCACAGCAAGGTCCTTAGAAAAAGGCTGTAAGGAATATCAACTAACATTATAACAGCTTAAATTAATCTGCTACCACAACTAACCGTCCGAACAAGTTGTTGAGTATCTTCATGTGTCTTCCAAGTTCTGTGTCAACTACACCTGGATGTAGGGAATTGACGGTCACTCCCGTTCCCTCCAATCTCCGAGCCAATTCGCGAGTAAATAGGATGTTGGCCAATTTGCTCTGACTGTAGGCCGTCCCCTCGTGATAGGACTTCTCGCTGTTCAGATCGTCAATGTTAATTTCACCACGGGTATGTGCCCGGCTGGACACGTTAACAATTCGACTGGGCGCAGATTTCTGTGGGGAAAGCTGGGTTAATGGGTATTCAAAATAAGGATAGATATTGAGTTACTTTAAGTGTATCAAGCAGCAAATTAGTTAGCAGAAAGTGGCCCATGTGGTTGACTCCCAACTGCATCTCGAATCCATCCTTGGTCAGCATTCGAGGACAACGCATAACGCCCGCATTGTTGATCAGTATGTGAAGCTTGTTCTCCTTACTCTTGAAACTAATTTAAATATCAGTAAGTATTCATATTTTTATATTTAGTGTATACTCACTCGACAACAAACTTGCGAATGGATTGCAGCGATGACAAGTCAAGTTCAAGGAAGAATAAGTTTTGATTGCTTGTTTCTTTGATGATTTCCAGACGCGCTTCCTCCGCTCTCTTCTTATCCCGACAGGCCATATAAACGGTGGCTCCTCGTCTCGCCAGTTCCAAGACAGTCTCCTTGCCAATGCCCGTATATGAACCGGTTACAATCACCACCTTACCCGTTTCATCAGTTTGCTTTTCGAATTTGCCACCTTGCATGTATTTCCTGAAATATCAATTTAAAATTACAAGTTGTGCAACAGTTGATTTCAGTTTATTTACCTAAGGAAATAAACTACTCCGAAGAACAATGCTGGCCATGCAATGCAAGGACACAGTAGACAATTGATTAAAGTACACATTATTAAGAACACGGATTTCACAAGCTCTTTAAAGACCTTAATTACTAATTTTAATTAAAAAAGCGCATCACGATGACAGACAATAGCAGTGAGAAAGCACCAGAAAAAACTGATAATTGAAAAGGCGATTGAAAAGTTATCGGTATTTATTTAGTATGTATGTACAAATAACGGACTAAAAAATAAATGTTACCAGCTTTTCAAAAAGATAGAGGTCGTTATTATAAATTAAGTTTTACGGCAATGGCGTTCAAAGTAATAGTATTTGCTCATATTAGTGCGACTTCTGAGTGGTTGTATCTTCTGCTTCCAGCGTCTTCAACTTCAGTATTTCTGATTGTGTCCATTTCTCGCTCACGGCCCAAAGCCATTTGGCAATGTGAACATCTCTGGCAGCGGGTGCTACATCCGTTATTTGGCAGTCGCTGAAGTATTGTCCCGTTACTTGCTCCAATTCCGGATCAAGGGCAACATACAAACTGGTTTGAGCTCCACTCTTGGGTGTCTTTACGAATGGCCAAAACAATGGCCTAACAAACACACTGCAACAGAATACAATTATAAATTGGAGCTTTGATTTCTACTCGATGTTGGAACAAACCCGGCAAAGAAATTTGTGAAAAATCCCATATGTCTAAAGAGCTCGGTGTCAACGATTCCAGGATGTAAGGCATTAACAGTCACTTTACTTCCCTCCAAGCGTTTGGCCAATTCCCGTGTAAACAATATATTGGCCAGTTTGCTCTGACTGTAAGCCTTACCCTCGTCATAGGCAAGTTCGCTGTTCAAGTCACCCGTGTTGATTTCTCCCCGCGTATGTGCTAAGCTTGACACAACGACGACTCGACTGGGCCTTGTTTTCTATTATAATGGGAAATGTAATATAAATGGGAAATTTATGACAAGCTCTTTGTGTCTTTCGCCTACAAACCTTTAGCACGTCTAGCAATAAATTGGTGAGTAGAAAGTGGCCCAAGTGATTGACACCTAACTGCATTTCGAAGCCGTCTTTGGTAAGAGATCGTGGACATCGCATAACACCAGCATTATTGATGAGTATGTCCAGTCTTTTCTGTTCCCGATTGAAGCTAGCAGGATATGGCAATCGTTTTTTATTATAAATAGTTAATTCCACTAAGAAACTGTAACTTACGTGGCAACAAAGTTCCGAATCGAGTCCATGGAAGCCAAGTCGCATTCGCGACAATAGATATATTTGTTTTTGGTCTCCAGTACAATCTCCTCTCTTGCCTCCTCGCACTTCTTCATATCGCGACAGGCCATGTAAACAGTGGCTCCTCGTCTCGCCAGTTCCCGCACAGTTTCTTTACCGATTCCGGTATTCGAACCGGTCACAATCACAACTTTGCACGTTTCATCCGTGTTCTTAGTGAACTGGCCACCTTGCATAAGGTCTCTTCAGCCATAAATAATAATCTTATTATACTTAAATGATAAAGGATAAATCCAACAACTTACTTTAAGAAGCAGGCTCCGCCCACCGTGGTGCCTGTGACACTTAGCCAGAATATTGGCCGGCTTTTAAGAAATGCGAATAACGACATTATGCACTTGGAAATAAAAACAAACACTAGAATTCCCGACTTCGCGCAGCAACAAGCGCGATAGTTTAGAGTGGTCGCACTCAAACTACCCTGTACTAGTTAAAAATTCTTGAATTTGTCACATTTAAAACCGTATCGAAAGTATTCAAGTTTTCAAGGCATTATTTAATTAGAGTTATTGTGTAAATTATTTCTGTACTGTATATCATTTGTTTATATAAATTTCAGCTGTGTGTGAACTGAGAAATGTGTGTACTCACTATGCATAATTTCACTGGGCATTACAACCAGGGTTGCTTACCTGACTTTTAGATTCAATTTATAAACTTACTTTAAAATATATACCGCCAATCCGAACAGCAGAGGCCAATCCAAAAGCTTGCACAAAATACAGTCGGTATTGGACATTTTAATTACTCGTGTGACTTTTGCAATAACATTAAAAACAAAATTTTATTAAGCTGTCGTTCTTTGTATGAATGCGGAAACACAGGGTGTGTCCAGTTCACAGTTCGTCAGCTTCAGACGTGGGTTTGTTTTGTTTGTTTTCCTATAAAATTCTCGTAAATACGCGTTTTAAAAGTGCGTTGCTTTTGAATATCAAATCACCTGCTGCTGTGTGTGCCAGGTGACATTAAGTGCAGCGCCAACGGAGACGCATTCGTAATCGTAAATCGAGGCAAACAAACAAAAACAATAATAAATAAACGATGCGTCGAAATGTGTAAGTCAACGCCAACTCGACTGTTGCATTGACATTGCCACTAATTACAGAATGATGCGCGCTTCCAATTTCAGGCGCCACCAACAGCACAACTGGGACGATGGCATGGATGATGTTTTCCAGACCAGGGTTGCCAACGACGGGAATGAGTATGTGGACCTGGTGCAGATGTCGAACAGATCCAACAACGGCCAAGCCAAGTTGAACACCCTGGAGGTGAAAGTGCAGGAGGGCGATACGCTACAAGCTCTGGCACTGCGGTTCCATTGCTCTGTCGCGGACATCAAGCGTCTAAATAAGATTGATCGCGAGAACGAGATACACGCACGTCGAATCATTCGCATTCCAGTCACAGTGCACAATGTATTATTGGGAACCAAGGATCCCGATGCACTGCCCGCTGTCCACCGCAGTGGCAACAACAGTCCCAGGCACAATTTGGAGAAGGAACCCGAAGGAATTGAGCGTAATCCGCTGGAAGATGCGCGCTTGATGCTTGATGAGCGATTGTTGGTGGCTGCAGTTAATGCTTCCGGTCCGGTAGCTGGTGAGCATCAGTCCTCAACAAGAAGGCATGGCTTTCCAGACGATGAAGGTGAGTCAAAGTTTTGTGATTTAAATCCTAGGCAGTTGGCATCTTCATTCATGTTTAAAATTAAATGTCAGCTGGTAAAGCTGGCCAACCAAGCAAATTCTTTGTTTGCCCTGTGTCGAGTGCGGAGCATTTCTGTTAATGGTCTGTTAAGTGTAACATTAAGTTGGGCGCAGTAAGCAATTTGTTTAGTCATTGCGAGTACGGGCACACTCGCCATTACAATTGCTAAAAAAATCACAAGCGTTGGCGAAAAACACGTAAATTTAGTTAATATTTCGCTGTTAAACAACTAAAACAAAATGCCGGACTATCTGGGAGATGATCAACGCAAGGTTAAACATGAAGAGAAAGAGGACAAGGAAATCAAGTCCCTCGACGAAGGCGATATCGAGCTGCTGAAGACGTACGGTCAGAGTCAGTACCACAAGTCCATAAAGAGCATCGAGGAGGACATACAAAAGGCCGTGAAGCAGGTTAACGAGCTGACGGGCATCAAGGAGAGCGACACGGGCCTGGCACCGCCAGCTTTGTGGGATTTGGCTGCCGACAAGCAAATATTGCAAAATGAGCAACCGCTGCAGGTGGCGCGTTGCACAAAGATTATTAACGCAGACTCCGATGATCCCAAGTATATCATTAATGTGAAGCAGTTTGCCAAGTTTGTGGTGGATTTGGCTGATTCCGTGGCACCCACGGATATTGAGGAGGGCATGCGCGTTGGCGTTGACCGCAACAAGTATCAGATCCACATTCCGTTGCCACCCAAGATTGATCCTACGGTGACGATGATGCAGGTGGAGGACAAACCAGATGTAACCTATAGCGATGTCGGCGGCTGCAAGGAACAGATTGAAAAGTTACGTGAGGTGGTGGAGACGCCACTTCTGCATCCAGAGAAGTTCGTCAATTTGGGTATTGAGCCTCCCAAGGGCGTGCTGCTCTTTGGCCCTCCTGGCACAGGCAAGACTTTGTGTGCCCGTGCCGTGGCCAATCGCACAGATGCCTGCTTTATACGTGTCATCGGCTCGGAGCTGGTGCAGAAGTACGTGGGTGAGGGCGCCCGCATGGTGCGTGAGCTCTTTGAGATGGCCCGCTCCAAAAAGGCTTGTCTAATCTTCTTTGATGAAATCGATGCTATTGGCGGTGCTCGGTTCGATGATGGCGCTGGCGGCGACAACGAAGTGCAGCGTACTATGCTGGAGCTGATCAATCAACTGGACGGCTTCGATCCCCGTGGTAATATCAAGGTCTTGATGGCCACGAATAGACCAGATACATTGGATCCTGCGCTTATGCGTCCCGGTCGTCTGGATCGTAAGGTCGAGTTTGGACTGCCCGATCAGGATGGACGCTCGCACATCTTCAAAATCCACGCTCGCTCCATGTCCGTCGAGCGTGACATTCGTTTCGATCTTTTGGCCCGTCTTTGTCCCAACTCCACCGGTGCTGAGATTCGTTCGGTGTGCACTGAAGCTGGCATGTTTGCGATTCGAGCACGTCGCAAGGTGGCCACCGAGAAGGACTTCCTCGAGGCTGTCAACAAGGTTATCAAGAGCTATGCCAAGTTCAGCGCTACGCCACGTTATATGACCTACAATTAAGTTACGATTTATACGCATTTTTCATCTATGCCGCGCTGTGACCTAAAATGTAACAACTTCTGCAGCTGAGCATTAAGTAAAAATAAATAAAACAAATAAAATATAGGTTTTCTTCAAGTCTTATTTGCTGAAGTAGCTTTGAAGTTTGGTCAACCCTTTGTCCTAGCAACTTTTCAAGAATGAATTAAGATGCCAAACCATGATCGGTGACATTCACTTTAAAAATCTTTTCAGCTTTAGCAACGTTTTCAAAGTTTGAAATTGGTTTTATATTTTAAATCTAGCATTTTAACAAGTCAAATAATGAATTATTAATTAATAAACTAGTTGGTTTCTTATGTGCAGGCAACATGGAGCATCCTGTGGACGACAATGCAGCCTTGCTGGATGACATGCTGATAGACAGGCATGCGCCGAGGGTTCGTCCCATACCGGGTCCATCGTTGCGGGCAATTGATTGGTCTGGTTCGGATTGCGACATGTCCTGGATATGCCTTCTGATATTTATTCTCGCACTCTGTTTTGTCATACCGTTGCTCTATGTCATCTATGTGGCGGAGCATCCACATCACACCCACAGCTCGCCCTAGTTGCTGTGGGCTGAACCCGAATCCGAACCCGAAGTGATCATCATTCCAAATGTGCTAATTGAAATGATGTGATAGGAAATGACAACTCCACACAACCACAAACTCTTCGCTCCAGAGAATTTGAATGCATTTTGAATGCAATTATGAGTAGTAGAATTTATTTTTTATATAAATTTACATGAATAGAAATAAAGTACCAATTGTGACTTGTACAAATCTAATAATAGACATGAGGAAATATTTAAATTATTTATGAATGCCCCCGCTTTCGAAATTGTGTTAACTTGAAAATCAATGAAATTATTTAAACCAAACCAAACTAATCTCAAATGGCAGCTCCATAGACATGTAATAAAGCTGTGAACAGGTAAACAATCAATAATAATTACAACGATTTGTTTTACTGTAAGTTTAATAATGTAATATTATTTAATTATACAACGATATATATTTATGAATATATTATCGAGTTACAGGTCCGATTGAAAATTCAAATGATGCATAGCTTAAAGCTCAATACATATCTTAATGCTAAATAAAATATTAAATAAATAGTATCCATGGATAATTGATTAGTAAGTTAAGCACTATAATTAAATTTATATGTTAAGTACTTTGTTTTCTGAATACTTTAGAATGACTTTTAAAAGTGTGTCTGGCCATGGCACATGATTATTTGGTGTAAACTGTTGACGATTTGGTATCCAGGTGAAAGGTGTGCACCATTATTGTGAGTATTCCTGGCTAGGAATAGGCAGCCAATGGCCACACCCATTGGGGTATCTCAGTGGCATATTCACTTGAACTTTAAGTTCTCAAAGAAAGCAATATTACTCCTGAGGAAGCCACGACGGACGGGCACTGGACTCGCCGGTGCGGCAATGGGAATGGGATTAGATTGGCCCTCCGACTGCATGGATGGATCTCTGTGGGAGTCACTGTTGTTAAGACCATGTCACATGCTATAGTACAGTTTATCTTACGTTTCCAGTGATGATAAATCGGAGGCAATTGTGGATTCATCAGCCACCTCAGCCATGGAGACGGCCTGTTGCAACATTTGCTTGCGTCTTACTGATGCATCTGGCTTCTCTGGTGTCTCGGGTGTCTCTGGTGCATCGGGTGGTGCCACCAGCTTGACATGCTGCATTTAAATCAGACATAAATAAAAGTAGTAGATTTATAGGTATATAAATTAAGTTACCTTTGCTACCCGCCAGCGTCTTTCGGGTTGGGTGCGTTTGCTGGTCAGGAGAAACGCTTGAGCTAGAGCCTTGACCGAGGGCAAGGCATGGACCACTTCATCCTCAATTGGCGGCTTCTCCACCGGTGTGCTTGGCTCAGGCTAAGTAAATGTATAAGTATTATAAATGAATATACAAGAGCTTGATGGAGATTGATGCCGATGTTTAATTACAGGTTAAGAAGAGATCTAAATGAATCAACTTTGATTGCTTCTACCTACCGCTTCGTCTTCGTCTATAGACAAAACCTGGCTCGGTTCGATCAGACGTCGCTTCGGTTGCAGGAATCTAAACGCAGGCGGCGTCGAGCCTCGAGTTGGCGTCATCGTGGGTGACGAACATATCGTGGGCACCGAGTCAGCCGGACTGAATTGCAGCACAACGGGACGTTCACGTTTTCGTGATGCGTCCATGGAGATGTCTAAGGGGGAGGAGGAGGAGGAGGCTGCTCCTCCCAGTGCAGACTCCATGGATGTGGACGTGCTCGAAGTGCTGGGCTGATCCGTAATTGTTTCCGTCTTGCTAATGACTGTCGTTTCCTGCTTATTGAAATCGTAGACACGCACCGTATCCGAGTCATCGCTGGTCGTGAGCTGCGATTGCATCGATGGATTCGATTGCGTCTCCAAGCTGGCATTGCCCTCATCCACAACCTGGACGGGCAATGCGGTATAAACACATTCAGCCTTTCGGGAAAACATTTTGGGCGTGTGTACAAGTTGTGTGTGTGTCGTTTGTTGTTGTTGTTTGTTGTTTATTTGTTGTTTGTTAGTTTAGGTAGACAATAAACATTTATATGAAAAAAAGAATTGGCAAGTGTTTAGTATAAGAATCGATGTTGAAAGAACT
Organism: Drosophila limbata; assembly: GCA_963924055.1. Classification (NCBI taxonomy): domain Eukaryota; kingdom Metazoa; phylum Arthropoda; class Insecta; order Diptera; family Drosophilidae; genus Drosophila; species Drosophila limbata. The sequence continues at coordinate 21,343,694 of OZ001355.1, read as the reverse complement.
TTTATTTAAACTGGATTTTGTGAAGAGTTTTTAGCTGCATCCTTGGTGATTGTCAATCATGATTGTGATGTATGCATATGTGTGTGTGTGTGTGCATGAATTGATCAAGCGGCATGCAAATAATTCCACTTTTAGTTACAGCTACTTGGAATCAAAAGATAGTTCAATTAGCAAATACGTGAGTTTGGCACAAAGTGAAACAAATGTTGTTAGTAAAATTCACTTAACAATAATTACTTAAAATATACATATAACATTGGGCAAAGATTAATGATTATCTCTTTTATGTACTTACCATTTCAATTACTGCTTTAGTTTTACTAAAAACATTTGTTTCATTTAATATGCTGTGGTTTTTGTTTAACTTTTGGCTTTATTTATATTATATTTAATGTTTATAAAAGTAGTTAGCAATATGAATTAACTAAAATGTGCATACAAAAGAATATTATGATTATTTTTAATTAAAAAATAAACAGCGCAAAATCATAATTAAAAAAAAAACAAGGAAAACATACAAATTAATGCTGCATACTTTCAGGCGCAATTAGCATTAAAAATTATTATTATTATTATTATATTTAGTTTTTAAATTTTAGTTTTTGATAGATAGCAGGTAGGAGTACAATTATGATAGTTTGATAAGATAGATAGCTAGCTCTGGTGCATCGTGGTGCGTTTTACTTGAGCAGATGGCACTGCCAGCTTAGAGATGGAGATTCTATATCTATATCTATTTCCGCTTCGGATACAGATTGATAGCTTTTTGTGTTGCATTTACTGACTAGTGTGTGTGTGTGGTTTTTGCTGAACTTTGACTAACTTTAGCTATGCAGATTTTGGCAGATGTTAATCGTACCTCTGGGAGCTACAACTACGACCCCCTCCTCATCCCCCATCCCCATTCCCAGTTCCTGCCTCTAGCTGCTAGAAGAGTAAACTATTGTTGCTGTACTTGGCATCGGCACCGCTGAAACCATTTAGACAGCTATCGACTCCCGAGTCCTGATCGTCCATGCAGGGCTTCACCTGCAGTTCGTTTTCGAACAAGGGATTCATAACGAAATCCTTGGAGGTGGCGGACACAGCACGAAAACTATTGCGCTTGAGGTCCTTGTGGAGCAGCTGCTTCTCGAACTGCGTGAGCACGGCTGGCGAAGGACCAACCACCTGACGCCTCTTGGAAGCGGACGAACCAAAGGACATGCCACTGCCATTGCTGTGCAGGCTCAGCGAGGATTGCGTATGGCGTTTGGGCAGCGTGCTGCCAAAATAATTTGGGGCATGGCCCGAGCTACTGCGCCAGGATCGATGTGAACGTGTGTCAAAGTCATCTAGGTCGGGATCTATGCCCAAACTGGAGTCGCGATAATGCGACGCCGATGTGGATGGACGCTCTAGGACATGGGCGTGGACATGGGCGTGGGCGTGGGGATTGAATGTGGGGGAATTACGTTTGTTAATGAATTTTAGCGAGCTGCTGCGTCGCACGGGCGTCGACAGCGTCCAATGTGAGAGGTCAGCAGGGTTACTTTGAGCGCTACCATGCGGTTGATTTACCTCATTGATGACAATATCATCATCGGTCTGTGCGGATGTTGCCTCCATGTGGCTGCTGCCGATGCTGGCGCCCAACGACTGTCCCTTGGCGCTCTCGTTGGGCGCATTGTTGATGTAATAATCACGACTATAGCTGCAAATATGAATGAAGAGTTGCAAGTTTAACAAATCTACTGTATTCCTAGGGGACAACTTACCGCTTGTAGTCCTCCACATGACTGGCAGGCTCGACATTCTCGGTTGTCCTCAGAGCAAAAGCCTTTTGCTCGGCCGTCGGACTTATGTTGGGCACATCCATGAATCTTTCCTGTGTGCCGCTGATGCGTTGCTTTAGCGCCTCGGGCGCATAGGGATTGTTTGGCATTTCCACGGCATTATACCATTTCTTGACCTCACGTTCCGCAATGGAGCCTACAAAAATAATCAGAATTTACTTAGCTAGCAAATACGAATTGAAAACTAAAGCTTTTGCTAGACATAAACAACATACTTATTAGCCAGTCTAAGAAAAGAACAGAACAGAAGAGAACAAACACAATACGAGTACGATTAAAGCAATAACGAGTACGAAAGGAGACAACAAACACCGAGTGATGAGAGTGTTTTGGCCATAGAGTGCGTGTTACCTGGGGCAAAGCGCCGCAACAGTACAACATCATCTTCATTATTATTCACATCATTTTCATCTTCAATATCAACGCCATTCTGTTGGCCATCATTCAATGCGATGGCCGACTTTTTAGACCATCTTAGTGAACCATTTGTTAGTATTCTTTGTGTTGTGTTAGTCTTGTTATTGTGGTTGTTACACTTATTTATTGTTATGTTGTTAGTTGTTGTTGTTAGAGTACTACTTGACACTGCCTCATCCAAAATGTCAGCTCTGTAACTATCATAATCGTTAACTGAGTCAGCGTCGCCGTTAAAAGTCTCATGCGAGGTGGACGGCGCGCTCTCAATGCTGTCGTTAGAGTTTGAGCTTAATTGATCTGAGAAAAGAACATGGTTAATAAAGTTATAACCGATTTCAGTGAAACTACCAGTAATGAAGAGCTCATCATCGATATCATCAGCAAGATCAAGTGATGTTTGACTGGCAATATCTACATAATTGGCAACTAATTCTACATTCAATTCTCCTTTAGCTGTGTTTTCATCAGTCTTCGTTTCAACTAAATGAGAGTCTACTTCCTCCCCAGCCACATTGTTATCACTACTAAAGTCTAAGCTTAAATGCTGGTACATATTTAATTCATCAAACAGACTAGGTTGGGCTTCATATTCTACATCATCTACGGTCTCATCGAACGAATCAAAGGAACTAAGGTATTTGTGCATGATTAGAGCGCGTCGACGTCGTCTTTCAATTGTTGCTAACAGTCGTTTGTCTTTGATGTACAACTTGCAAATGGTCCCCAAGAGATTCACTGGTCTCGAAGATGAGTCTCCATCGCTCGGTGTTGTGTCTAGGATATTCGGCTGTCTTCGCAGGCACTTTTGAGACGCTTTACCTAGAGCGGAAATATCGCTCTTAATGCAATCTGTTGTCATTTGCAGAAGATCCATCTCAACACGAGTCTCCACCTCAATTTCTAATTCTTGATTTACCACGGCTTCAATCTGTGCGTGCAATATGGAATTATCAGGGTCATCCATTATATTACTTTGATCCGCTTGTTCCATGGTTGATATGTTTTCATAAGTTAATACTTCTGTTGTAATATTCCCAAGTGTAAGTGTTGCAATATCATTTGGTTCTGAAATATTTTCTGCTGGCACCGGAGCTTTTTTGAAAGCAATTTGTGTACCTAGTACGTCTGGGGCTAGAGTATTCGTGGATTCATCCTGTAGTTCTGAAATATCTGTTGCTGATGGAAGAACTTCTTCAAGTGGCGCAGGAGCTTCTTCGGGAGCAACCGGAGGATCTGGTTTTACTTCCACACTAGCAACCTCCTCTATTGCCGGTGCTGGAGCTTCCGTTTCTGCAACTTGTGGCTCTGGATTGTCTATTGCTGGTGAAGAAACTTCTTTAAGTGGAGCAAGAGTTTCTTCGGGAGCAACCGGAGGATCTGGTATTACTTCCACACTAGCAGCCTCCTCTACTGCTGGTGCTGGAGCTTCCGTTTCAGCAACCTGTTGCGCTGGAACATATATTGCTGGTGGAAGAACTTCTTCAAATGGCGCAGGAGCTTTTTCGGGAGCAACCGGAGAATCTGGTTTTACTTCCACACTAGCAACCTCCTCTATTGCTGGTGCTGGAGATTCCGTTTCAGCAACCTGTTGCTCTTGGTTATCTATTGCAGCAACCTGTGGCTCTGGATTGTCTATTGCTTGTGGAGAAACTTCTTCAAGTGGCGCAGGCGCTTCTTCGGGAGCAACCGGAGGATCTGGTATTACTTCCACACTAGCAACCTCCTCTATTGCTGGTGCTGGAGCTTCCGTTTCAGCAACCTGTGGCTCTGGATTGTCTATTGCTGGTGGAGAAACTTCTTCAAGTGGAGCAAGAGTTTCTTCGGGAGCAACCGGAGGATCTGGTATTACTTCCACACTAGCAGCCTCCTCTACTGCTGGTGCTGGAACTTCCGTTTCAGCAACCTGTTGCACAGGAACATATATTGCTGGTGGAGAAACTTCTTCAACTGGCGCAGGAGCTTCTTCGGGAGCAACCGGAGGATCTGGTTTTACTTCCACACTAGCAACGTCTTCTATTGCTGGTGCTGGAGATTCCGTTTCAGCAACCTGTTGCTCTTGGTTATCTATTGCAAAAACCTGTGGCTCTGGATTGTCTATTGCTTGTGGAGAAACTTTTTCAAGTGGAGCAAGAGTTTCTTTGGGAGCAACCGGAGGATCTGGTATTACTTCCACACTAGCAGCCTCCTCTACTGCTGGTGCTGGAGCTTCCGTTTCAGCAACCTGTTGCGCTGGAACATATATTGCTGGTGGAAGAATTTCTTCAAATGGCGCAGGAGCTTTTTCGGGAGCAACCGGAGAATCTGGTTTTACTTCCACACTAGCAACCTCCTCTATTGCTGGTGCTGGAGATTCCGTTTCAGCAACCTGTTGCTCTTGGTTATCTATTGCAGCAACCTGTGGCTCTGGATTGTCTATTGCTGGTGGAGAAACTTCTTCAAGTGGCGCAGGAGCTTCTTCGGGAGCAACCGGAGGATCTGGTATTACTTCCACACTAGCAACCTCCTCTATTGCTGGTGCTGGTGCTTCCGTTTCAGCAACCTGTGGCTCTGGATTGTCTATTGCTGGTGGAGAAACTTCTTCAAGTGGAGCAAGAGTTTCTTCGGGAGCAACCGGAGGATCTGGTATTACGTCCACACTAGCAGCCTCCTCTACTGCTGGTGCTGGAGCTTCCGTTTCAGCAACCTGTTGCGCTGGAACATATATTGCTGGTGGAGAAACTTCTTCAACTGGCGCAGGAGCTTCTTCGGGAGCAACCGGAGGATCTGGTATTACTTCCACACTAGCAGCCTCCTCTACTGCTGGTGCTGGAGCTTCCGTTTCAGCAACCTGTTGATCTGGGTTATCTATTGCAGCAACCTGTGGCTCTGGATTGTCTACTGCTTGTTGAAAAACTTCTTCAACTGTCGCAAGAGCTTCTTCGGGAGCAACCGGAGGATGTGGTATTACTTCCACACTCGCAAGCTCCTCTATTGCTGGTGCTGGAGCTTCCGTTTCAGCAACCTGTTGCTCTTGGTTATCTATTGCAGCAACCAGTTGCTCTGGATTGTCTATTGCTTGTGAAGAAACTTCTTCAACTGGCGTAGGAGCTTCTTCGGGAGCAACCGGAGGATCTGGTATTACTTCCACACTAGCAACCTCATCTATTGCTGATTCCGGAGCTTCCGTTTCAGCAACCTGTTGCTCTGGGTTATCTATTGCAGCAAGCTGTGGCTCTGGATTCGCTATTGCTTGTGAAAAAACTTCTTCAACTGGCGCAGGAGCTTCTTCGAGAGCAACCGGAGGATCTGGTATAACCTCAACACTAGCAACCGTCTCTACTGCTGGTGTTGGAGCTTCCGTTTCAGCAACCTGTGGCTCTGGGTTATCAATTGAATCAACTTGTGGCTCTGGATTGTCTATTGCTGGTGGAGAAACTTCTTCAACTGGCGCAGGAGCTTCTTCGGGAGCAACCGGAGGATCTGGTATTACTTCCACACTAGCAACCTCATCTATTGCTGATTCCGGAGCTTCCGTTTCAGCAACCTGTTGCTCTGGGTTATCTATTGCAGCAAGCTGTGGCTCTGGATTCGCTATTGCTTGTGAAAAAACTTCTTCAACTGGCGCAGGAGCTTCTTCGGGAGCAACCGGAGGATCTGGTATAACCTCAAACCTAGCAACCGTCTCTACTGCTGGTGTTGGAGCTTCCGTTTCAGCAACCTGTGGCTCTGGGTTATCAATTGAATCAACTTGTGGCTCTGGATTGTCTATTGCTGGTGGAGAAACTTCTTCAACTGGCGCAGGAGCTTCTTCGGGAGCAACCGGAGGATCTGGTATTACTTCCACACTAGCAACCTCTATTGCTGGTGCTGGAGCTTCCGTTTCAGCAACCTGTTGCTCTGGGTTAACTATTGCAGCAACCTGTGGCTCTGGATTGTCTATTGCTTGTGAAGAAACTTCTTCAACTGGCGCAGGAGCTTCTTCGGGAGCAACCGGAGGATATGGCTGTACTTCCACACTAGCGAGCTCCTCTATTGCTGGTGCTGGAGCTTCCGTTTCAGCAACCTGTGAGTCTGGAACATACATTGCTGGTGGAAGAACTTCTTCAAGTGGCGCAGGAGCTTCTTTGGGAGCAACCGGAGGATCTGGTATTACTTCAACACTAGCAACCTCCTCTACTGCTGGTGCTGGATCTTCCGTTTCAGCAATTTGTGGCTCTGGGTTATCTATTGAATCAACCTGTGGCTCTGGATTGTCTATTGCTGGTGGAGAAAATTCTTCAACTGGCGCATGAGCTTCTTCGGGAGCAACCGGAGGATCTGGTTTTACTTCCACACTAGCAACCTCTATTGCTGGTGCTGGAGCTTCCGTTTCAGCAACCTGTTGCTCTGGGTTAACTATTGCAGCAACCTGTGGCTCTGGATTGTCTATTGCTTGTGAAGAAACTTCTCCAACTGGCGCAGGAGCTTCTTCGGGAGCAACCGGAGGATCTGGTTGTACTTCCACACTAGCGAGCTCCTCTATTGCTGGTGCTGGAGCTTCCGTTTCAGCAACCTGTGACTCTGGAACATACATTGCTGGTGGAAGAACTTCTTCAAGTGGCGCAGGAGCTTCTTCGGGATCAACCGGAGGGTCTGGTATTGCTTCCACACTAGCAGCCTCCTCTACTGCTGGTGCTGGAGCTTCCGTTTCAGCAACCTGTGGCTCTGGGTTATCTAATGAATCAACCTGTGGCTCAGGATTGTCTATTGCTGGTGGAGAAACTTCTTCAACTGGCTCAGGAGCTTCTTCGGGAGCAACCGGAGGATCTGGTATTACTTCCACACTAGCAACCTCCTCTATTGCTGGTGCTGGAGCTTCCGTTTCAGCAACCTGCGGCTCTGGGTTATCTATTGAATCAACCTGTGGCTCTGGATTGTCTATTGCTGGTGGAGAAACTTCTTCAAATGGAGCAGAAGCTTCTTTGGGAGCAGCCGGAGGATCTGGTATTAATTCCACACTAGCAACCTCCTCTATTGCGGGTGCTGGAGCTTCCGTTTCAGCAACCTGTGGCTCTGGGTTATCTATTGAATCAACCTGTGGCTCTGGATTGTCTATTGCTGGTGGAGAAACTTCTTCAACTGGCGCAGGAGCTTCTTCGGGAGCAACCGGAGGATCTGGTATTACTTCCACACTAGCAACCTCCTCTATTGCTGGTGCTGGAGCTTCCGTTTCAGCAACCTGCGGCTCTGGGTTATCTATTGAATCAACCTGTGGCTCTGGATTGTCTATTGCTGGTGGAGAAACTTCTTCAACTGGCGCAGGAGCTTCTTCGGGAGCAACCGGAGGATCTGGTATTACTTCCACACTAGCAACCTCTATTGCTGGTGCTGGAGCTTCCGTTGCAGCAACCTGTGAGTCTGGAACATACATTGCTGGTGAAAGAACTTCTTTAACTGGCGGAGGAGCTTCTTCGGGATCAACCGGAGGATCTGGTAGTACTTCCACACTAGCAGCCCCCTCTACTGCTGGTGCTGGAGCTTCCGTTGCAGCAACCTGTTGCTCTGGGTTAACTATTGCAGCAACCCGTGGCTCTGGATTGTCTATTGCTTGTGAAGAAACTTCTTCAACTGGCGCAGTAGCTTCTTCGGGAGCAACCGGAGGATCTGGTTGTACTTCCACACTAGCAACCTCCTCTATTGCTGATGCTGGAGCTTCCGTTGCAGCAACCTGTGAGTCTGGAACATACATTGCTGGTGGAAGAACTTCTTCAACTGGCGCAGGAGCTTCTTTGGGATCAACCGGAGGGTCTGGTATTGCTTCCACACTAGCAGCTTCCTCTACTGCTGGTGCTGGAGCTTCCGTTTCAGCAACCTGTGGCTCTGGGTTATCTATTGAATCAACCTGTGGCTCTGGATTGTCTATTGCTGGTGGAGAAACTTCTTCAACTGGCGCAGGAGCTTCTTCGGGAGCAACCGGAGGATCTGGTATTACTTCCACACTAGCAACCTCCTCTATTGCTGGTGCTGGAGCTTCCGTTTCAGCAACCTGCTGCTCTGGGTAATCTATTGAATCAACCTGTGGCTCTGGATTGTCTATTGCTGGTGGAGAAACTTCTTCAACTGGCGCAGGAGCTTCTTCGGGAGCAACCGGAGGATCTGGTATTACTTCCACACTAGTAACCTCCTCTATTGCTGGTGCTGGAGCTTCCGTTTCAGCAACCTGCTGCTCTGGGTAATCTATTGAATCAACCTGTGGCTCTGGATTGTCTATTGCTGGTGGAGAAACTTCTTCAAATGGAGCAGAAGCTTCTTTGGGAACAACCGGAGGATCTGGTATTACTTCCACACTAGCAACCTCTATTGCTGGTGCTGGATCTTCCGTTTCAGCAACCTGTTGCTCTGGGTTAACTATTGCAGCAACCTGTTGCTCTGGATTGTCTATTGCTTGTGAAGAAACTTCTTCAACTGGCGCAGGATCTTCCGTTTCAGCAACCTGTTGCTCTGGGTTAACTATTGCAGCAACCTGTGGTTCTGGATTGTTTATTGCTTGTGAAGAAACTTCTTCAACTGGCGCAGGAGCTTCTTCGGGAGCAACCGGAGGATCTGGTTGTACTTCCACACTAGCGAGCTCCTCTATTGCTGGTGCTGGAGCTTCCGTTTCAGCAACCTGTGAGTCTGGAACATACATTGCTGGTGGAAGAACTTCTTCAAGTGGTGCAGGAGCTTCTTCGGGAGCAACCGGAGGATCTGGTATAACCTCAACATTAGCAAAGTTCTCTATTGCTAGTGCTGGAGCTTCCGTTGCAGCAACCTGTGAGTCTGGAGCATACATTGCTGGTGAAAGAACTTCTTTAACTGGCGGAGGAGCTTCTTCGGGATCAACCGGAGGATCTGGTAGTACTTCCACACTAGCAGCCCCCTCTACTGCTGGTGCTGGAGCTTCCGTTGCAGCATTCTGTTGCTCTGGGTTAACTATTGCAGCAACCCGTGGCTCTGGATTGTCTATTGCTTGTGAAGTAACTTCTTCAACTGGCGCAGGAGCTTCTTCGGGATCAACCGGAGGATCTGGTAGTGAGGGAGCTTCTGTTTCAGCAACCTGTTTCTCTGGGCTATCCATTGCAGCAACCTGTTGCTCTGGATTGTCTCCTGCTGGTGGAAGAGCTTCTTCAAATGGAACAGGAGTTTCTTTGGGTACAACCGGAGGATCTGGTATAACCTCAACACTAGCAAACTCCTCTATTGCTAGTGCTGGGGAGTCCGTTGCAGCAACCAGTAAGTCTGGAACATATATTGCTAGTGGAAGAACTTCATCAACTGGCGCAGGAGCTTCTTCATGAGCAACCGGAGGATGTGGTATTACTTCCACACTCGCAATCTCCTCTATTGCTGGTGCTGGAGCTTCCGTTGCAGCAACCTGTGAGTCTGGAACGTATATTGCTGGTGGAAGAACTTCTTCAACTGGCGCAGGAGCTTCTTCGGGAGCAACCGGAGGATGTGGTATAACCTCAACACTAGCAAACTCCTCTATTGCTAGTGCTGGAGCTTCCGTTGCAGCAACCTGTGAGCCTGGAACATACATTGCTCGTGGAAGGACTTCTTCAACTGGCGCAGGAGCTTCTTCGGGATCAACCGGAGGATCTGGTATTACTTGCACACTAGCAGCCTCCCCTACTGCTGGTACTGGAGCTTCCGTTTCAGCAACCTGTTTCTCTGGGTTATCCATTGCAGCAACCTGTGGCTCTGGATTGTCTATTGCTGGTGGAGAAACTTCTTCAACTGCCGCAGAAATTTTTTCGGGAGCAATCGGAGGACCTAGGAGGACCTCCATACTAGCAACCTCCTTTACTGGTGCTGGAGCTTCTGTTTCGGTTAATTGTGGCTCTGATGGTGGTGAAACTACTTGATCTGGTGAAGAAGCTTCTTCGGGAGAAAAGCTTTTATATGATGTAGTTTCTATACTTAGTTGTGCTTCTAATGCAGTCTGCTCCTTAGGAACTGAGCCTGTTGGCGTTGTGCAGTCAGCATTCAATGAGCTTGGAATCAACTCAGGTGGTGTTAAGATTTCTATTGGCTGTGCCTCCAAGTACTCCTCCTCAATAATGTCCAGTGAATGGTTGGTCAACTCCATTGTGCGAGCGTTTATTTCGGCAAGAGCTAAATCGCTTAGTTCCTTGAGGGTATGAATTTCAGTTGCAGTCATGACAGGAGGTTGCTCTGAAGCTGGAACTGCTAGCATCGGTCCCAGAGCCATGGCTGCCAATATTTCAATAACAGAGGGCGTACTTTCAGAGTGTTGGCTGTCCTCGAAGAATTCCACGTCCCCAAAGCCTGTACAACCGAGATCGCTGAGATCATCTGTTTCACATGACGCTGCTGTAACACAAACCACTGCTAAATGCCGCTGCTTCAAAACCATGCACAGATACGCTGAGGTATTTTACGGGAAATTCCGGAGTGACTACAGTAAGGACAACAATCAAGAACTAAGGGTCTAACACTCTTGAACAAATCAAACTTTACGTGGGGTATTTTAGATGTCTGTTAGCAATAAGGATTGATATTGGAAATGTATTGTAGAAAGCTCAGTGCAATTACCTGCTATAAGATTTTGAGCGGGATCTTCATTCTCCTGGTTATCTTGAAAAACCATGGGTGGCGGTGGAGCTATGTGTTCCTCTGGCACTAAAACTGTTGTGGGTTGTGTGACAAACGTATTTGTTGTCTCGGTAAAAGCCGGTTCATGTTCTTCTGGCAATGTATTTGAGGTTAAGCTCGTACGATCCACTAGCTCGTCCAGAACTAGTTTTGTATTTTGTCCACCAATCAGATGTTTGCTCAACAGACGATCGTTTAGGTCATTGCAACGTAGCAAATCCAGAGATGATTCCTCTGCATCTGAACCAATTTCTGATAGATCGCTAACCTCGTCGGCGGTTCTATCGCCAATCTGGGCGCGCACATTCTCTTTGGGTGCTGGCACCAGCATTCCAATGCTGCTCGGAGTTGCCGAACTTTGCAAGGTGCTGCGTTTCTTTCTAAAGAGCCAATTATCCTCCCAGGTGGCGTCACCAACCATACTCGATGACATTGAGATAATATCTAAGATAATAATGAAAAGCAGTTATTGATAAGTAGGGAGAGAAGTTCCATTAAAACTCACCATCCTCCGATTCGGTTACAGATGCCGAGAAATCTGGCAGTGGCACCATATGAGCTGCAATATAGTCACTCAAGACCGATTCGCGTTCCAAATCAACTTGCAAACCAGCATGCGACTCGGATTTGCCAGTCTGGAAGGAGAATTTATGGGATTATTTAAGGGAACTCAATGATATTGCTGGGAAACCTACATTAAGTACCAGTTCATTGTCGGTTAGGCTGCAGTCGCTGCGAGGCTCTATGGAACTACCGGACGTGGTGCTCAACGCTTCGGCATTGTAATTCTCATCAATGTTGTGACCACTCAAGTCCGGTGTACTCTCCGATATAAGTCGGGTATTACCCTCTTTGTCCACAATCTGCAATTAAAGAAGGTAACAACTGTAGAAATGAACTTGACATCAGTGTATGGAATGAATGGTGAATATAATTCCTTCGACATTCGCTTAGTTTGTGACGTCATTAGTGTACTCAGACTTAGATCGATTGCCGTATGACACACAGCGTGAAAATTGCCTGAGATTTTCAGCCAAGGCAAATAATCAATAAGTTAAGCTAGTTATGTGTAGTCAGAATGATATGTGGGTTCTCTGCTGATAAGATACTTATTTTAAAGAACTTATGAGCAGTGATTATTTATACAATTTATGTAAGTGTTCATTTTGTAATATTTACATGCTGCTCAGGCTCTGCCATGGCCAAGAGAGTTAACAGTAATTGTCAAGTTAAATAACTTGTTTTTTTCTTCTGCTTAAAATTGATGTATTGATCCAATTAGCGCTGTGTTGATTTATGGGCAATTCGACTGTCCGTTAAATACGTCCGCACGCTTGCAGCAATGGTCAGCAACTAATTAGCGGCACTTGCAACTGCAACTGTGGCCACAGTTGCATGCCACATTTGAAGCCCACAAAGTGCCCAATGAAAGCGAAAACGGAAATTTTCAGAATGGATTGCTTGATGGGATTACAAGTGAGGTTACCAGGCCACAAACGCAACAGTTGTCTGAAGTCAGAGGGCTGTTTATGGAATGGGCATCGATATGTTGATATCGGTATTGATCGGATCTTTGATTTTATTTACAAAATAGATTTTAATTCTTATTCTTTTATAATAAAAATGATTTAACATCTTATTTTAATTGTTATTAAATAATATTTATATAACTCTTATTTTTTGTGTATATTTTAAATTTAATTCTTTAAATTAAATATTTAATAAAGAAAATGAATAAATTTGGTCAGTTTATTTGACACTTTTCCATTTATTTACGCGATATGGTCGATTTATACTATGGTATGATATTATTCCCGATGTCTTAATCGATGCTCAATACAACTCTGTTCAGTTCTTACCTTATTCAGCACCGCTGTGGCTAAAAGATCCTGATAGATTTTAGGCTCAAAGTAGTGCTCGGTGCGATGGCGCCGCTTGTTGCCATTGCTGAGCACCGACAGTTGTCCATTCGATCTCGTGTCCAGACTAATCTCCGACACGGCTGCGCTGCGACTTAACGTGCTGCCGACGGCGACGCCGACGCCGCTGCCGCTGCTGCTGCTGCGCAGCGTCTCTGCAATGATGGTCTCAATAAGATTGCGCAGACGCGTCTGTGAAATGTCCGATAGCTCATTATTGTTATTGCCGCTGTTGTTGCTGGTGTTGTTGTTATTGTTGTTGTTGTTGTTGACGCCGTTGACAATTGCGGGCAAATCTGTAAGCATTCGAAATGGTCAACAAAAGTGTCTAAGAATAAAACTCAATGGGGTTAGGCACGAAAGTCAGTTAAGTTAACAAAACAAAACGAATGCATAATGGAAAAGTGAAAAGTCGCAATTATCTGCTGAGTGTGTGAGTGAGTGTAGAAAGTGAGAGAGTAAACTGAGTGAGTGTTTGAGTGAGTGTTTTTCAAGTGAATTGTTACGAGTATTTAGCACGAGTTTCATATTGAAGTCATACCTAATTTCACCTCAATGACGTAAACAACGTAGAATATTATTACGGCCAAAACGGCATACATGCCCGTTACAAGGCCCAACGTAAAGTCCATGCTGCATGCACACACACTCACACACACACTAACACACACGCACAGGCAGGCAGCAGTATTCAATTGGCTCACATGAATAGCTTATGAATAACTTGGCTTAATCAAGCATTTGTTTACAATTTGCTTTTATAGTTGATATAGTTTGTATTTGTTTTTTGGCCTGTTTGTAAATATTTACAGTTAATTTAACGTTAATTAATGCGCTTGACGCTTTAAAGCACCAAACATCAAATTACGCATACGCAGCGTTGTCGTCACATACAATAATACAATTTTGCTCGCTTGAGCAGCCAACAATCCAACTTGAAATATATATATTTATAAATGTACAATATTGTTGGCTTACTCAGGCTGAAAATCGCATTCACACACACCGCACACACACTTGGACATTTGCAATTCGTATTGTGAGCTCTTCATTTTGCTAATGTTTGGTTGCGGTAAACATAATTAATAACCTGAACCTAAACTTATCTATTTTGCTTTACAAAAGCCTCGTAAATTTCTTTATCGTTGTTTCGACGCCTTTCTGACATATATTATTTCTATTTATTAACATTTCGTATTTCGTATTTTGTTATTATGTTTCTTTTGTTATTGTCTAACGCTTCGTTGCCGTTAGTCATTCGACTGTTGTCAAAAGATTGAATTATATCTACGATTATCTGCCTCACTTTGCATACGAGTCTTTTTTTTCTAGCCTGTCATTAGTGAAGCACAACCAAATAGACCGGACTTACAGCGCTATTAGATCGCATTATAAGCATGGAAATGTTCTCTGTACAAGGTACAAAGCAAGTCAAGTTCAGTTCAGAGTTCAATTTTGGCTCTGATAATTGCGAAAGTCATTTAAAGTTCTGCGATTAACTTTTATACCAGAAATGCTCTTAACTTTTCTATATATACAACATTTTATTTTCTTTTTGCTTTTTTTTTGGTTTATTTAATTAGAGTTCGTGCTCAAAGTTCACGTTTTGCATAATCTTGGCACATAATTTGTTACTGGGGATTAGCTGATGGGGAATCATTAATATTTATTAACATTGTTTAAGCATTATTCCTAGTTTCTGTTTGAGACACGTTTAAACTTGATTGCTGTAAACTTTGTGATTGTTATTTTCTAATTCTTCTGATTTGGGGGTCAAGGTTGGCGATAGCTTATAAATTGCTTCTTCATTTTGGTATGTGTATTTAAGTGAGTGTGTGTGTGTGTTATCTGTTATCTGCATGCAACAACAGCACACATTTCTGCAATCTCAATTCACGAGTCTTTTCTTTGTTTTTGTTTCTTATTTTTAAGTTATCATTATCACTTTTATGATTTTGGCTTTTAGCTTTTACTTTACGAGTTAATAAACATTCGTTTTTTTATTTTGCCTTCTTTTATTTGTTTATTTTCTTATTTTTTTAGCCGGCTTGCGTCTCGCGGCCAAAACGTTGCGATCGGAGCGCGTTGCGATTGGCAACTGGCGACAGCAGCGTCTATCGCCGTGTGAGTGCCAAAGCACCTCTCACAAATACATTGAAGCATTCACAGCTACACTCACTCGTACACTCACACTCATATTCGCTATCTACAGCTTTGTAATGGCATACAAACACTTCGCCTTTCAATGTTGGGCACATCGATATTTGCTGTCAATTGAATTCAGATCTAAGTATATCAACTAAGCGAATTTTGTTAATGATTTTCAAATTAAAATGATAGAAATATTTAAAAAATTAGATTTTTATTTTTAGTGTTAATGCTGACATAATTTAATTCTATTTCTTATGATGACATAAGTTCGTTAAGAAATATTAACATTTTGGTTTACAAATATTTCTTAACAATTCAATATTGGGTGTCTGTAAAAATTGAAACCATAATTCAATATTCAAAGATTTAATTTATTTTATGCAGTATAAAAAGTTAATTCTAATACTTTAGTTTCTTATGATGACATAAGCTCATTAAATATTACTAATATTTTCATTCAGAAAATTGAAGTCGTGTTTTAAATGTATTTTTGTTTCCTGCATTTGGGAGTAACAGGTCTATATGGTATTTTTTGTGCAATCTTCTTGAACTGATTGACATGCTTATTTGCAATCTGCGTGTTAGCGTGCCTTTCGCTTGTTGTTTTTGTTGTTGTTATGCCTTCGAGGCACTTACATATTTGACTTTGTAATTTGAATGATGGGGCAAAGTATTGTAAAACAAAAAACAAATCTTAAATAACTTGAAAACAACTCTCAACAGACTCAATTTGTTTAGTGTTCAGCGTCAGTTTCGAGTAGCCATGTAAATTGTCAATTTACACCTGTGCTGTGCTCGGAGACTCAATTGGAATCAGTTGGTTGGTTGGTTGGGCGCACGTTGCGTATGATTAATGCGCGTATCTCAGTTTGTCATCTGGTTAAGGCCAACTGTTGCTACAAATGCTTAACTATGCTTACCAAGTCTGCTGTATTGTCGGCACTTCAACAGACGACACAGATACTCTTATCAGGCCTTATCACGATCATGTGTGTGTGTGTCTATGTGTGTGTGTATTTCGCTCTTATCAATTAGAATTGACCGCGATTTAAGTTTTCATTTCGTCAATTTTAGTTTGTGTTGCTTGTTATTTTATTAGTCAATGAAAGACATTGATTTTGGCAGTATTATCGCAGATTTCCCCACATTCATACAATATTACGTATACGCCTTCGACAACTACACACATATTTAGAAAGAACAATATAAAAAAGTCTACGTGCATTTATTTTAGAGAAACAATTTTTTATGGCTATGCATGATTCATGCCATTTACGAGCTGGTTAAATAACATTTTAATAGCATTCAGGCTTTAACAACATGCTACGGTGTGTGGCAAGGTGTGTTGTGTGATTCAACAACGTTCTACATTGGCTACATACATAAATCATGGCACAACAACTTGCCGCAGGACTCGCCAGGACAGCACTTACCTCCTTTGAGCGCACGAGCACTCAAAGCGTTCTCCATATTGATAAGCAGGTTGCTCAGTTTCGCATGGTATCTATCAAACAGCTGCATGTCTGTGTGCAGTTCAATAACATATACATACAAACATATATCTTGATGTCTTTTTAATGTGTGCGTAAAGTTTTGATTAAAGTTCACCCAAAGTATGCAATGAATCATTTTGCTGCAAAGCTTCAGCTAACTATTCCCACTTCCATTCTCAGCTGTAGTTGTAGCTGAAGCTTTTTGCAAGCAGAAAAGCAACAGAAAGTATGCAATGAGCTTTTGTGAGAGTGTGCTTAGAAATGAGCTTTTGTTAGAGCTTTTCTTCATTAACGATCTGCATTTTAAAACACATTTTTTAATGATTTTATGATTCGATTGGAATACTATAACAAAATATAATATCTCTTTAAAGATGTATATATAAAATATAAAAAATACTATTTTGAATTTGGCAGATATTTCGTAAGGTTTTCTCATTCTAAATCTATATAAATATATTTTTTTTAAATATATAAGAATACTCCATTATTAGTCATGTTTTAACGTTAGATTTTTCTTGTTTTTTAACATTTTTATCATGGCAAAAATTTATATTTTTTGGAAAATTAAAAATGTACTTTTGTTCCCATATAAATTTAAGAAGTTGTACAGTTTTAAAATTAAAAATCTAAAAACGGAGAAAACTTCAACTAAACTAAGTAGAGGAAAGAGAAGTGACATTTCCTCAATACCCTGTTGCATAGTGTACATAAATTGTGAATAAAGCCATTTGCTGCTCTTTCAATTCGACACAATTGAGCAAATTGGCGGGCTTTGCACTTTTCGAGTACTCATTGCGGACAATTGCATTTGCACTAATCAAATCTAAAGCAAACTGTGTTCGAGTCTGAGTCTTAGTCTGATAGTCTGATTATATTACACTTTAGTACTTACAGTTTTCGCTTTTGGACAATTGACTGACTTTGATGTGATCGAGATTGCCGCCCAGCATTTCGGCAATAATTTCCTCAACATATTCACGAATCCTGTTGCGTTCATCGCCCATGTTGGCAACACTATTTGCTCCTGTTTGACTGACGCTTTCGAACTCTTTAAAATACAAGCATTCAATATTGATTCTAGGGTATTTGTGCAATGGCAAGACTTACGCATTGAGTTGTCTGTGATGGGTATATAGACTTCGCTGCGTGCTCGCAGGGGATAGACGAACTTCTGTTGGTTGAAGCTCATTTGCTCGGCGACCCACGAGGAGGTGTGGGCTAACGATTGCTTCGAGCTGTGGCACAGCTCGCACTCCCATTGGGCATCCTTTGGTCGCCAATCGGCGCACTTGATGCCACGGCACACGAATTTGCCACATGTGCAACATGTGACGTAGCTGCAAGTAAGTTCAATTTAAGTTCAATAAAAAGGTTCAACTGTTGTTCAATTTTCTTGTCTTTTTTACTTACTTTTTGGCACTGCTTGTATTCAATTCTGCACAGCAGACATTGCAGCTTTGTAGCTCATCAATAATTTCCTCTTTTTTTGGCTTCTTATCGACGATTTTACTGCAAAGTCAAAGTCAAAACAAATAAAATTAAAATTTAACAAAAAGCAATGTTACATAAATATTCTTTGTGTTGCTAGAATTTATGCAAATTGTCAAAATTGACACCATTTCAGTTCTTTCTTCTAAACTTTCCTTTTTAATGTATTCTAATTGATTGGCTTTAGTTCGTGACGCAGAGCATTTCGAATTAGTTAAAGCATGGTTAATTCTTAATTTTAAGCAAAAGGTTAAACAACTCGTTGAAGGTTAAATATTTGCGAATGTTTTTGCAGCTTGCTTAATTTATAATTTGTGTTTCGAAATGCGTATAATTGGTTAAGAAAAATAAATGTTGTTTCTAATTTACGGTTTCCAAGTTTAGTAAACGTTTCTCATTAATCAATTTAGTTGAGCTGTAGATTTTCTCATACACTTTTCCTGGTTGCATAAGTGAAAATGTGAAAATGCGGAAGAGAAAAACACAAAAACCAGTTCGACCAGCAGATCATAAAAAAGTAAGAGAAAAACTCGACGATTGGCCATTTTTTTTTTTAAGACATTTCCACTTTTATTCATTGGAAAAAACCTCAGGGGTATCACACTTACAGAACTTAAAATTAAATATATTTTATTACAAAATTTTATTGATTTACAATCAATTGTGTAATGTGTGCACATACATTATTTTTATTTTTATTACTATGATTATGTCAGTCATTTACAATTTATGCAAATTTCCACTCAAAACAAAAAATACAAACTGAATACTCACTATATATAATATATGTATGTACTTTTATATATGTATTTATATGTCAATGTATTAAAGTTGAGTTGCCCGTTGGCAACGTGCTTAAAATATCAACTAACCCACAAATTTGTTTTTATCCTATTTCATTTTTGGTTTCAATGAATTGGCAGAAAATTTTGCAATTGTTTCGAAATACCAAACAAAAATTACGATTACTTAAATATATTAAAAATATCGTTAACATTTTCACTTTGCGTTGAAATTTGGACAAATTGGTGAAAACTCAGTCGTATACAGATATATACAATTAAAGTATCTAAATTGCTGTAGACTATTATTATTAGTATGATTATTGTTGCTGTTCCATTTGTTGTTGCGCCATCAGCAGCTGCTGTTGTCGTTGATGGAATCTCCGACGCCTGCGTGCCCAGTGCTCGTAATTATTCTCGAGATTCTCATAGTATATATCCTCCTCGTGCTCGTGGCCATCGTCCCAATCCTCCTGGTTGGGCGGTCGTCCAAAGACATGGGCACTCGTGGTCATCTTGAGCAGCACCACCTCCATGGTGCAGGCCATGAAGAGAAAGGCAAAGACCGCAAAGCTGATGGGTGTGCACAACAATTTCTCCACTTGACACACCACAACCGATGCCAACAACATGTTGCCCAAAAGTGTTTTTTTGTTTATGGTTTTGCTATTAACTTGAAGCTAATTTAAGCGTCTTGCAGTGTCACTGTTTTATATTTTTATTGTACTTTTTAAATTTAGAAATTGATTAATGTCACAGTGTTTGCTGTTGTTGCTTTTGCTAAGCATGGCAATATTAATTTAAATTTTGGGTTTATATTTTTAGCACTGCTTTTTTTCACTTAGCGCGTTTTTAGATGCGAACCGACAACTTTCTCGCACCAGCTTTAAGTTTGTTATGAGCGCTTTTTGCGCCAAGCGTCAGGCGCCAACAGCTGAGCAGCTGACAGCGACGCCGACGTCAGCAGCGACTGCGACTGCGACAACGACAAGCTCATTGCTCATACGCCGACTACGCAGCGTATGCCGGTTTTTGCAGTACGAGAGCAAGAGAGAGATAGAGAGCGCGTTAGTTAAATAAACAATTTGGCCAGACAAGCTGTTAGACAGGCAGACAAGACAGAACACGTTGATGACGTAAGAGCCGACAAACACTTTCAGCTGGCGAATTTGCAAATAAAAAAACTGGACACACTCTGGAGTGTATCTGGCATCTGGACACATTGAGCTGATGATGCAGCTACTTATATAAAGCTTGATTAATTAATTAGCTGAAATCTTGTTTAATGATTCCCTCCGTCAACTTCATTATTCATTGCGAATTGAAATTACTGAGACTGAGACTACAAAATACAGATACCAAATTCCGCAAACGGGTTTCACAAATAAAAAAATAAATATGCATATTTCTTAGATATTTAAGCTATTGGAATTAATATTAATCTGTCTAATGTTGCGGTGCTTAGATTCTTCTTCTGGTAGCTGCTGATTTATAAATGGCGCCTCAAATTACACGCAATAAAAACACTGGAAAACGAGTTTCTCCGCTGAAAACAACAAATCTTATTCATGCGAGATTTTTTTTATCAAAATGCCGCTAAATGCTACGTTAATTGTCTCTCATGTACACGTACTTGAATTGTTGGCCTCCTCCTCCTTTTTCTCATTGTCAGTGTCATTGCCACGTTTGCTAATCTAATGCCGCAGTCTAATTGCTCAATTGTGAGTTTGCTTTTTTAAGCACGTGTAATTTTTATTACAATTTACAGCTAGCACTCACTGTCATAATCATGGCAGACACTCACTAATGTTAAATGCGAATAAATGTGAATATGTAGCTAAACAATTTGCACATTTTTTTAATTCACAAGACTGAGTTGATGATATTCGCTGACCTTAAATTGAGTTCAGCCTAAAAGTAATCAACAAGTATTGACATCGAGCTGTAAGATATGCAATACTTTTCGTCGATTTTAATTCACAAAGTGAGAGTCTTCGACTGGCAGTTACCCTGTTATATAAATGTTAATGCTAAAATGATCGACTAGCAGTTACACTGTACTATTTTTTATGCATATGTCTGCTTATTACTACTAATATTAATATTTACTCTTCTTTATCTAACAAAATTCAATTTAAATGAGATAAAACTGGACTTGCAGCTTCCCTGTATCCCATTACATTCGTAAATCTACTCATTACCAATTAAAGTACATAGTTTAAATTCTTCAGAAATTAAATTTAATTTACATTGTGAAAATGCGAGTATGATCGACGGCCAATTAGTCTGCACACTTTTAAAGCATAAAGATCTTTACTATCGCCAACTCTTTATTTGCCATTAAAAATCTGGCTCATAATGTGGCCATAACTGCATTTGGGTCTCTCCTTTTTGTGCATATTAAAGTTTGTTTTTACAATCGCCATTTCGATTTGAGGTTAATCTGTGTGAAATTGTTAGTCGCTGCATGCCAAAAACTCGCTTTTTAATATAACTACTTTCATAAGTCACACGACAAATTCTCAGTCACATTTGTTACACATTTTTGTGGCACTTTTCACTTGCTGCGTATGTGACTTGAATCTCAATTTAACCAGTTTGATTCTCACTTTAAGTGGCATTCAAGAATTTGATGAGCCATTTGCCACAAAAAGCAGGTTTTCAGTCTTTATAAACTCTGACATAAATAAGAAAAATTATAAAATTGGTAAATTTCTAATTGTTTAGAACATTTAACTTAAAAATAGCTGGGTAGAATCAGATAAATATAAATTTTCTAATGAACAAAAAGAGAAATGGGTCACTTACACTATGCTTTTGTGTCAGTGTAAAGGCCAAGTGCATAATGAGTATTTACATGCTTTAAGCCATGTGACGTTGACAGGCGTCAATTGTTATTATTAAGCCATAAACTGACTTTCCATTTATGCATATCGCGTCTCTCCAATTCCAACTCAGTTTTCAGTCTGTCAGTTCAAATAACTGTGTCAGTCACAGCGCCAATTGTGCAGAAAGTGAGGCTTGTTAGTTGTTTGTTGATTAAACAATTGGAATATGTTAAAATAGACGTGTTGTCATTACAACAATGCAATAAACAATCGCTTAATTAAGTTGACTGTTTTCTGTTTGGAAATCCAAACAATTGTGTTCTAAGTTAGCCAATTGTTGTTGGCACTTTTGCCACTGAGTGCTGTTATTTTGACCAGTCAGTCAAGACCGTCAGGATCGATGACTTTATTGTGTCTTTGTGGGTTCTTAACGATTTCCGTTTTGGCCACTTGCCAAATTTGTGCCACAAACCGAGTTGACATAATTATTATTATGAAATGTTCGTGTCGCTACACAATTGGTAAACAAATCAAATTGCTTGTTGGCCAATTTAAGCAATTGGCGAATCAATGTATTACACAAGTTTTAATACAGGTGTTCAAATTGGGAGCCAGTTGCCAGTTACCTGATGCCAGCTGCCAAATAAGACAAATGCAACTCACACATAACAACAAAAACAACAATAATAAGAGATAAACATAAAAACTTGCCATCAATTATGTCAAATCACATTTTATGTGCAATTTTTTAAATACTTTCGA
This sequence comes from Drosophila limbata, assembly GCA_963924055.1. Classification (NCBI taxonomy): domain Eukaryota; kingdom Metazoa; phylum Arthropoda; class Insecta; order Diptera; family Drosophilidae; genus Drosophila; species Drosophila limbata. The sequence continues at coordinate 21,321,403 of OZ001355.1, read as the reverse complement.
GATAGTTTTGCACTTTTTTCCCACACGCGAACGTAATCAAGCCAAGCGAAACGAGACACACGTAACTGCTAATGATAACAAGTAAAAGTGATCGACCAGCAGATATCTTGCACATCCAAGCAGCCTTTTGATCAAACACACAAAAGTGTCTGAGCAGTAACAGCTTGAAATAAAACTTATAGCACAGAGAAAAACTTAATATAAACTTGTTAAATCGTAAGTTTATACTTGTAGAGCTGGGAATCCCACTAAAGAAATAACAAAATAAAAATAAAATATCGAGTAAATTCTTTCAACTGAAATCACTGCTTATTTTTCTTTGGTTAAAAGTGTCAAAAAGTCGAAAAATGAGTCTTGCTTGAGCAATGACAGCAGAAAACAGAATTGTAGATGACATATCATTTTATTTATTCTACATAAGACCGGCGATAACTGTTATTTGACAGCAACTCTAACTTTTCATAAACCAACTGAAGGGTATCTTGAAAAATGAAATCAAATTGCATACAAAAAGCTGCTGGCCAAACAGTTCCCGTTGTGTTCCATCATCCGACACCCAACAGCTTCAGCTTCAACTTCAACTTTGTGTCTTTCAAGTTATCTAACTACGAGTATGAGATTCGTTGCACGTGCCTCAAAAGCTTTCCAGTTTTAATCTTGCGGCTCACGTAGCAAGTTCAGTGAGCTGGTGGCCCAACATATCTCTGCCAACTGCCAACTTGCCACTGCCACAACTCACCTGAGCAGACGTTGGGCGCCAACCTGCAGCAAATAGGCGCCTCCAATGAGGCCCAGCACACTGGACAGGCCCAGCAGTAGATTGTTGTTGCCCCGATACATTGGTAACTCCGTCAGGCTGATAAATGGACGCCTAAAACGTTTCCAGCACTGTGAAATTGATTTTGTCATTGTCAGAATCAATAAGTTCTTCTTTCAACATTGAAGCACACAACTAATTGCCACTGTTCTACCAACTAAATTGGCTCAAAACTAAAGAAAAACCTCGGCGTCAAAATGTTTCCATCGGATTATCAGTTAGACGACATTACTATCAATATCATTGACATTGTTTTTGTAGCATATTTTGCTAGTAGCTCTTATCTAACTACTCTTCAAGTTAAGTAATAAATATTTTTAAGTAAAATACGCTACGCAAGGCATTTGAATTGAAAGAAGTGTAAGTGAAAGTGTAAAGTTATATAGAAAGCTGCTTAAAGCTTTAACCATAAACTTTTGCTTTTTTTAAGCAGCTTTTCAAGCATTTGAGAGCTTTAAGCTTGACAGCACACAAATCAACTAACTTTAAGCTCAAAGCTCAAGCAACTAATTGCATTTGCCATGATTAATCACATATTATGTTTAAAACTTGACAATTGTGTTAAAATAAAACTATTATCTGAATTTCTAAACGTGTTTGCACTAATTGAATTAAGTTTTTCAACTTAATTTAAGAATTTAGCTGCTTATCGAGCAATAAACGCGCACTCTGTTTATGTTCTTCAGAGTTTCTAAACAATTTTTATTTCTTTTCGACTTTATCAATCACGAATGCATTTGTTTCTTTGTTTGTCGATTAATGATTAAATGATTCAGATTAATTCACACAGAACTCGCAGTGTGTTTGTGTTTATCGCAAGAGTAAAGTCTACTTGGATACTTGATTATCTAACACCTGGCATCTTATACGTGTGCTTTAATGTAAAAAAAACAACTGATCATTATATGAGACACATGACATATTCACTTGGCACAGTTCTACAAATTTTGAAGAGTTGCTAATTCTTTTTTCTTGTCTGAATTCTTTGCGGTTTTTCAACTTCACTGGGCAAACTTTGAATAAATAATTACCCAAGTTGTGAATTTTTTGGTTGGCAATTAAGTTGTTTGTAAAAACGATTATCAATCACTTTTTTATTTTTATTTTTATTTCTTTTATGTTTTTTATTTTTATTAATATACGAACACACAACGAAACACAACGAACGCTAATTGAGCTGCTTCATCGACAGACACACTCCAAAAAAGCCTCGCCATCCACATGGACATGTCGCTGATTAAGATCACGCGACTCTCGGCTCCGTTACCGTCTATAAGAAAAGTGCCTCACACACACACATACACCAAGTTTTTCCCAGTTTTTCCCTGGACACGATCTGACCGATCTCCCAACGAATGGAGCTCAACTTTGCGACTGCGACGGCGACTGCGTTGTAAACGTTATTTCTCGCTATTTTTGTTTAACTTTTTGCTACTCTCTTCTCCCCCTTATTGTTGTTATTGTTATTGTATATAGGTATTATATAGTAGTCTTGTGTTTTGTTTGTTTTAACAATAAAAAAATACACCTTGCGGCTTTTGATTTGATAACAGCGCGCCTCGAGTACAATGATAAATAAATAATCATAAAAATAGAAATACAAAAAAAATTGTATATTATAAGAAATGAAAAAATACAAAAAAAAAAGCCAAATAACAACGCAACAAAATTTCACAGATAAGTGTAAGATTTTTTTTTAAAGGTTATATCACAATCGCATTATAATTATTCCAAATTGTTCAAGAGCAAAACTTGTCTGTGGAAAATTAAATTTATAGGCGGGTTTCGACTTTGATTAAAATGTTTTTAATATTTTTGTTTCGTTTTTTTATTTTTGAATTTTTGGTTAGGGAATTTGTTGTTTTTGTGTGCGTTGTGGCGAGTGTCCAAAGTGGAACTGGAACTACTTAGTCATAGTCATTTGTTAGTCGCCATAGAAATTAGAAAAGGTGACAAACTAAATCGCAGATAAGAGAAGAGGGGAACAGCTGAAAAGGGAATAGATAAATGCAGAGAGAAGTGAATAAAGGGCAGCTCAATGACTTTGGCTTATTGTGTTAGCCGGGCCGGTTGCATTATGCAAATGTGTGGCTGCCACAAATGCCACAAAAGGCAAGTGCCGCCTGAACTTGGACAACAAATCTGAAATCGATGGCATTCAACAAAACAAACTGTCGAGTGGGGAACTTATAACGGTATTCATTTTACATGTGAGCTTGTTATACGACCGACCAATTAATTGGCATTAATCAAATTAATTATGAATGAGACTGATAAGATATCAGCCCTTAATTGAAGCCAACTAATCAGGCAGATAACACTGAAGGCGTTATATTTTCTAGATTAAACTAGTAAGAATTGTAGTATGATAGTTTGGTTACTTTTTCATTTACCCAAGATAGTTTTGAAGGAGAAGATTTAGGAAAACATCTTAGCTATAAATTGACTATATCTAAAAATTCCTCATGATATTTTAGAGCTCACAAACTCAGCAATTGCAGAGTAACGATTAGAATGATATCTTAGTCCACATAGGGAAATACTTCAGACAGCTTCTATAACTGAGTTCAGCTAGTTCCTAAAGTTCTGACCAAGTTCTAAGCAAACTAATAAAGGCAAAATTTTGGAAATTCCGCGAGTTCTTTCCCCAGTTCTTAACGATACCACAAGCGGAGCTAAGACTTTAACGATGTGTTCATGTTAGAGTGCCTGACTTGACACATAAAAACAACAAACGATTGAGTTGAAGATGAGTAATGAGAAGAGGTTTATTCTTTAGTTTATTATTTTTTAATGCCTCAGTCGTATTTTGTGTGTGAGTGTGTGTGCGTACAGAGAGTGGGAAATATACAGAGTCGTTTGTACATATTCCGAGAAATACTCTTAAGATGCGCATCACATTATTTTTATTGCCGACTGCACCTGTGATTTTGTCATTTTCGGGCAATTTCCTCTTTGCATTGGGGTCGACAATTTACATAAATAATTGAAAAATGCAGACAGATGAATGCAGCACTGACAAAAGCAATAATAATAATGCAGTTCTTGCACTTTGTTTTGTTGGTTGGCAATAATAAAAAGCACTCACAACGCACCCAAACAAAATGCTAATCAAATAGACAACTCACAACAACTCTGACAACTGACAAACAGCAGCTGTTGTTGTGATTGTTGTTGCAGCGGTTGTTGTAGATCCAAAGATCCGCAGAAGATGTTTGCCAAGCCCATCAACAACATCCGTCAGCGTCGTCAGCAGCCTCAAGCTCATAAATATTTCCATACACTCTGCCTGGAGGTTATCGTAATTTTATAATTATACGAGTATATTGCATATTTCCCCAGATATTTGATCAACTATTTGTTAATTGTTGCTTACGTAAAAAGCGTTGAAAATATTTGTATTTCATGGAGTTTTCGAAAGAGAAAACTTGTTGGCTTAGCTATAGTTTAGCTTGTAAAACATGGGAATTGCTCGAATAGAAAGTGGGAATAAATATTTTAAGAATAATTAAAAGATATCAAATATCTTTAGTTATGATAGGAATAAATATGTGATAGTTTTCAGATTAGAGATTACTAATAGATACTGAGAATCATCTTGAGATTAGATAAAAATAAATTCGTGGAACATAACTCACCTTAATCTATCGCGAAGCTCTTGATATGTGGGCTGATCCCGCTGCAGCACCTGGAGGATCCTTTGGCATTGCTGCAGTCGCTGTCGAAGCTTCAAGGACTGAGTGTCCACATCGAGGACGGCGATGCCGCTGTCGACGCTGCTGTTCAACTGATGGACAGGACTATTCTCAGTGCTACTTGTTGCAGGCGTTGTTGTAGTTGTTGTTGCTGCTGCTGCTTCCGTTGCAACTGCAGTGGCAACTGTTGCTGCTGGTGATGTTGCGTTGGCTGTCATTGTTGTTGTTGTTGCAGCTGTTATTGTTGCTGTTGCTGTTTGTTATAGCCTTTATGGCGCTTTCGTTTCACTTTGACCCCCTCTTGACAAACAAACGTAACGCTCACTTTTAATCACAACATTTTTGCCACTCTAAGCCATTTCCGCAGGCAGTAAGAGATTGCAAGTAGATGTTGCATACACAAGTTGGCTGCCTGGGAACCAGCCGGAGGCGCCTCTTCACACTTCCAAGTTCACTACTCAATGGAATTCTCGCGCACACACAATTTTCAGTTCACTTTGCTATTTTTATTTTGTTTTTTATATTTTTTTCTTTTATTTTTTTCATTCAGTTGTCGCTCTGTGCGCATTTTTGTTAATTACTCGACCGTTATTGCCATTGTTTTGCGTTGTCTTGCCATGGCTTTTACCTGAGTAGGCTCTGCCCGGTTTTTTGCTTTACTTTTTGCTTATCAGCCGCTGCGATATACAAATTCACCGAGGAGGCGGAGAACATTTACTTACGAGTAAAAGTATATGAAAATTTGGTTCGTGCTGCAACAAAAATAAAATTTGAGGTTTACTTTATGGCCACAATAAACAAGTCGCTTTTATTGTTCTTAAAGATAGCGTTGTGAGTATAATAATACCCTGACATTCTCCACTTGTGTTCGAGTATCTGCATCTGCCTTGGCCAGCAGCCGGTTCTACACTGAAAACGGTCTGGAGAGTCGCGTTGGTCCCCAAAATGTTGATGCAAGTTGTTCACTATTTTCAGTTGATATGCGACCACATTTTGCCGCTACACCTAAATATGTAAATTGCTCAGACCTAGAAAGGCACGTAGTACAGCATTTGGTAATTTCATATAATGCACTGCCATCGATTTGCATACGGGCCAAAAGGAGAGAGAGGGAGGGAAAGACAGGTGTCTGGTAACGGCAACAAACTGACAACAAACCCTCAGCTTGATGACGAGAAAGCTGCTCGGCTCAACTCGGCTAATCTCCTCAAGTGCTGCTCATCAAGCCAAGACACATGTGTATTTATATACATACATATGTACATTCACATATGGTAAGACAACTAGCCTCAGGGCAGACCGTCAACATGGCGTTTAAATAGATTTGCAAATCAAAATCCCCCAAAGACGATGAAATCGCCGAGGGAAATTCTAAAACAACGCATATGTATGCGAGGGCTGTTAAACAAATTAGTAGTAATTACGAAGAATTAAATATGTGTAATTGAGGTTATCATAGTTTTAAGTTAACTGTTAATTTAAGATATTAAACATAAATCGAAAAAGCTTTCATTTTCTAAGTCTTTTTTAGATAAATTTTTTTGATTATTTAGAAAGTAGGAAAAATCGATTACTCGAACTTTAACTCGATAAAAAAGACAAGAAATTATTCTAACGAAAATAAATTGATTAAAATGATATTCCGCCAATAATCAGTTAAGTTTTGACCAAGTTATAAAAGTTTTAAGCTGGTCTATAATTTAGAAATGATGGAAGTATTAAATTAAATTGAACAGTTTCGATCTTCAAAATGAAAAAACAAAGCATAATTAAATCTTAACTTGAAAAATGTACTATAATTGATATTATTTTAATGCAGATTATTCAAATATTGATTGTTAATTCCTTCAAAACTCATAGAGCGCACCTCGCTTAGCTGCATATGTGGCAGAAAGTGTGGAGTTGGGGCAGATAAATAGATGACAAGAAATGCCGCAGACTCAGTCAAGAGTCTCGCTTGACGAGGATGATGATGATGATGAAGTTGTTGTTGTTAAGCTGCGGAAGAGGCTGATGACGTTTGCCGCTTGGCCATTTGCTCAGTTGCAGATACATTGGTTGTAGCTATGAGATACATATGTATCTGCGACTGGCGAAGCATTAAACGAGCGTCCCAAAAAATACGATTTTGTATCGCATCCGACTCGAGACGCACTTGTTGATTGTTTTTCCATTGTTGTTGTAGTTTATTTGTTGTTAGCGTCTCGAACATTTCGAATGCTCAACTAAAAAGTTCACTTGTCTTTTTTTGAGGCTGAGAGACTGGCCCCTGGTCAAGACAACAATAGAAATTTAGTTGTCTGTCAGGTGAAAACGCTGTCAAAGTTTTTTTTTGTGAATGGGTGGAATTTGGGCGGATTTGGCTATAAAAGTGGAAAAATTCAGCAAAGCCAAAATGATGATATGCGCTTTATGAAACCGAGCATAATTACAAATGCATTTCCGACTGCAAAACAATTTGAGGAGGGATTAAAAGGGGGAGGCATTGAGGTCATAGGCATTTTGCATATCATTTGGCAACTAAATATTCGGTTAAACGTTACAAATGTATTGTATTGGCATGCAAATGGCCAAGAGAGTCGGCGAGTTGAGACGGCCTTTGTGAGATTTAAATTGATTTAAAATCCAGATCTCTGGGCTCATTGCCCAATGGAAGGTTGTTGTTCAAGTTGTTTGTCGTTGTTGTTGTTACGTGTTGCAGTTGCTTTCAGTTTGAGATTTGTGCAATTTTCACACAATTGTTTTGAGATTGCATGTCACATTAAGTGGTTACAGTAACTAATTTGATAATTAATTAAACAATGAATGACAGCAATTCTGCATGCAATTGGGTCACTCACAAATGGGTCACACTGTGCGGATGTATGCATGACGATTCATGCACATTTTCAATTAGCTATACAGACGGCTAAGTACATCAGCTGGCGATATCTTCACAGCAGGTAAATGCTTCATTATTAATTAACATTTGTACTTTGTTTCTGTGGCAAAAAATTTGCAAAAATCTCAAAGATGATTGATGTTTGTTGTTGTAGTTGTGTGTGGCCAAAAAAGGGAAATTTTGATATTAATTACGCGCAACGTATCAATATAACTTTTACTAACGGTTTCACACATTTTTTATCCGTTTTGTGAGAGAGTGGAGAGGGGGTGGGGGAAAGGTGTCTAGAGGTCGCCGCCGCAAAGACGAACTGTCGATTCATTGAGAAATAAAACAACTTGGCTGCAAACCGCAACTGAAGCTGCTTACATAGACGCCTATACGAACGGAAGTTGGTAGCAAGTAATTTAAACGCCGCAACGTTGCGCGTCTCAGTTGCCACTTTGGCTGACTTAATATTGTTAACTGATTGGTTTTGCTTTCTGTTATTACTATTTTATACCCTTGCAGAGGGTACTATAATTATGTTTACGGCTGGGAAAATCAACATTTTGAATGAAAAGCTTTTAGTTTTTTCAGATAACTAAACTCACAGATTTTTGTTTTTTTTATAGATGTTTCATATATAGCAAAGTTCGGTAAAAATTTTAAGAGCATCAAATCTTCGGCAATGATAAACTTTCTTTGTTGTTATTTATTTTTTATTTCTGTTGCCAGTTACCTAAGTAATTGTTGTTACAAACGAATATGAAAAAGTTGTTTCACAAAATTGGCGGCTGCTGTGTGAAAATGAAAAACCAATCAATTGACACTCCACACTCCAACGGAAGCAATTTTCAGCTCTTTCCGCCAATCAGTCTATGTTTCTCTCTCAATTTCTCACAATTGCCTTTGAAAGTTAGATTCACAGGGTTGCATTTGATTTCAATGCTAAGCCAGTGACATTGACACTTGTTCACTGTCCCGCCCCCGTCCCCTTTGTCTGTCCCTGTTCATTTGTCACTTTTCGTCATTTTATTATGCACCTATTTTTCGTTTGTCTGTTGTCTGTTGATTGTTGTGTGCTTTGCGCATGAGTCGCTTGTTTTACTCGTAGCTTAGCACTGACATATCGCACGCTCCAGTGACCCACTAGGAGTGCACACACTCACACTCACACCACACGTACACTATCAACACTCTCTCACTGCACAGTCCCCAAAAAGGGTTACCTGTTGCTCTCTAACTGTCCATGAGCCCTTTTTTTCTATTTTTATCACAAGTTTCGGCGTTGCGCATCAACGATTTGAGTATTTAGTTTTTAGGCTAAGGTTCACTTATCATTGCTTATTGCACGACACGTTTTATTGTTTTTAGTTTACACCAACAATAAGTTTAGCGAAAAATATATTAATTTAATAATAGCATTAATAACAATAAAAACTGTTGCGTACTTTTACTTCGAGACCCGTTAAAGCTGCCTCTGCTTGGACGTTCCGTCAGCGTCGCGCAAAGATTGAAACGCGAATGAGCTATCGACGTCGACGCTATGAAGTCGAGCTTACTGCTTGCGCTCAACTCAAGTTATCGCTGCTACTGCTATTGTTGTTGCGCTTGCGTTTTACTCTCCCATGCGCTCTCATTTTGTTTGTCTCTTTGCTCTGGCTGTCTGTTCTTCTTTTAGTGCTGTCTCTCAGCTGCTACTTGTTGTTCTTGCCTGATATCGGCTCTCAGCTGTTGTTGTTGTTATCCGTTGCTCTCTTCAACAGCTGGCAGAGGCAGCGGCATTTGGTTGTTCTGGTTTTTAATTTTGGGAATAAACAAGTTTTAGACCGAGGGGTTGAAGCTTGGGGTTGTTTATCCGGTTGCCAAGGACAACTTATTCACAACTTCTTCTTCCTCTTGTTTTTTTGTCCTCTGTAACCTATTCAGTGTGTGCTTTCAAAGCTCTTCGCTTCTTCTCTTTTGGTCACATGAAAAAACTTTACTACTTAACACATTAATTTGTATGCATAAGGAAGCGACGAAGATGGGAAGTGCAAAAAGCGAGCCGTAAAAGCACTTACAGATGCCAGCGAAGCCAAGTTGGAGTATTCGGTTACACAAGTTCAGTTAGAAAGAAGTCGAGCTATAAATACACCCAGTTTATGGGTCGGTCAAGTGATTCGGGAAATGCCCTACGCCTAAACTGAGCGCATGTCCCAACTTGTCCATGCAAAACGATGATGCGGCAACGAAGTAGCGTCAACTGCAGCAGAGGCAGCAGCAACAGCAACAACAACGGCTACGGCAGCGACATGCACGGAATAGGAAGCGTTTAACTACCTATGAAAGACATTTGATACTTCAGACGGTCCAACAATAGTGACAGCGATATCCACAGTTCGACACACACACAAACACACACATAGACATACGCTTATATGCACACACTAAGTTGGAGTTGGATGTACCCAGTGTCCAATTTTATAAAAAGGGTATTATCTTATATATTCCACAAATTTGATGAAATTTTTATGACAAATGCTTTTAAAGGAACCTTTAAAACTCACAGTGCTCCTGAAATAAATAAAATAAATAAACAAATTTTGCCAGAATTACAAAGACTAAAAAAGCTAATTTAAACAAAAAAGGTAGCTGGAAATTTCTAAAGATGCTTAGAATTATTATTAAAATACAAAGATAAATAAATAATTAATTTAAATAATATTAAAAATTTTAATTTAAATTTTATTACCCGTAACTTCAATTTAAGCATGAATTTTATATATTTCTGGAAATTTAACATTTTATCAAATCTCTATATGAATATTTTGACATCTGAGAGCATTGCTTATTATCTTTTCTTACAGGGTATTTCAGCAGCGATCGCTCGTAGTTGTAACATTCTCACTTGTATTTTGTTGCTTTTTATTTTTGTTTTTGTTTTGTTTTTTATAAACTTTTTGCGTCTGACCAACACAGCTGCTGCTGTTGCTGCTGGTCAACAGCACTGGCACATTGCACCTGACACGAGGGAGCAAAAAGAGAGGGACAGACAGACAGAGAGAGGGACTGATGGAGTCGCTTCAGTTTTGACCATTTTTCAAATATTTTTACCACTCACTTTTTTTGCTCACATCGTATTGATATGAGGTGTACGTGTATCTTTGCTTGCCTTTTACCCCCACAACAACAACAGCTGCTACATTAACGATTCACCGTTGCTTTAAGCCTGTCTAATGGCCACACAAAGTGGCCCATCATCCTGCACATACAAAATTCCAACTTCAAGTCCAAGTCATCATCAGTCAACACTGTCACCTGAGTCACCTGAGCTGAGACCGAGGAATGCACAGAACTTGATTGACCGTTAAGATAGTAGGCATCAATGGAAACGTGTGCAAAACAGAATTGATGAATGAAAAGAGACGAGAAAAAAACAATAAAGCCAGCATTCAAATCCCATGGAGACGCATTCCACAACAAGCTGGCCAGATCTTTACATCTTTACAGACACAATTCAGTTGGCAATCAAATTATTCGCTAGTTAGCGTCCAAAACGGGGTGAAAGTAATTCAACAAACAACAACAAACCACTTTCGATGCCTTGGACAATGAATGTTTTTCGCATTCTTTTTGTTATATCTATCATCTAATAGCCGTGTCTAAACCTAATGTATGAGAACTTGGTCAAAAGGTGTGGCATACTATTTTTGAATTTTGATAAAAGTTGCAGTTGTATTTCACAAATGTTTCAGAGTCACAAAAATCGTTTGACATAAATTTATTATTAATTTTTGGAATATGTTATACAATATATAAATGGATTTAAAATTTATGTATAAAATATGTTTAATTTCATTAAATCTCTCAACAATTATATTGACATTTTTTGCAACCCAAATTAATATCAAGTGCTTTTGCATTGTTAGAGATTTTTCGAACATGCCTGGCATTTTATTGACCACAATAAACAAAAACAACAAAAGCAGCGGCAACAAGTGCCGAGAACACGAGACACCCTGTTTATTTCCAGATAATGGGCAAGTATAAAAAACATTGCATAATTTTAGGCTGAGCTTTTTAAAAGCTACTAGCAAGCAAGAAAAGCTGTTTTACTCTGTTTTAAAAAAAATAATTATAAATAAATAAAAATAATAATAAAAAACAAACATTTATGCCGTTACAGGCGGTTTCTTTGAATTGTTTGTAGCTGCGCATTGGCTAACAACAAGAAATAAGAGAGTGAGAGAGAGGCAGAGAGAAGAGAGCGCAGCGTCCACAGCATCCAACAGCTGTTGTGGAACGTAAGTAGGTCCTATAAAACGACCAATGGCAATAGTATTTGCAGTAGTCCTGTTCAGTGTTTCCTACCAAGGTGTTGGCAGCAGCAGCAGCAATAGCCGCAATAACAGACACAACAACAATTTCAACACCTTAAAGTACGATTTTTGCAGTTCCTGAGACTTGTGCAAACAGAACATTAACAGACGGTGTGAATGTCAATTTCATTTTCATTTCACTTTCATTTTAATTGTGCATGTGCTTAATGCGAAACGAGTGAACAAAAAGAGACCTTTGACTGCTCTCTGTGTCTCTGCAGCGACAGTTTAATAAATAAATTCCATTTCCATTTAAAAAGTGGCGCGATTGCCTGAGAGAAACTTACGCACGCTTCACACACACGCACACACAGAGATACAAATACACACACACATTCACACAGATGCAAAGGCATTTTAGCGCGCTTTTGTGTTCGTCCTGGCTACAAAGCGAAACGGGGTAAGTTTCTTTTTCAAATGAAAAGAAAAAAAACGTGGAAAAACTTTGTGCTGAGTGCTTTACATTTCATTTGCTTGCAATTAAATGCAATTACATTAATTGCACCTTACATTAAGTGCAGTATTCAAAGATAGTTAGGCGCAAAGAAAGCAGCTGAAACCTTGGCTAACAACAACAACAACAACAACAAGCAATTTAGCCTACAGCATCAGTCAAATAAAAAAACATGTGTTTTCAGGCAACAACAAAAAAAAATAAACTAAAATCCATAAATTGATTTTTCGCATGCATCACCTTTTTTTACACACATATAAGTTTAGAACAAGATTAAGTAGAAGAAGAAGCAGCCGTAAAGAACTGCAGTTCCAGGTGTGCTCAGCGCTAAAAGCAGCGCAGCAAATAAACCAAAGCCCACTTAAAGGCGACGCTAGACAATTGAAACAAGCACAGACCAACCGGTTGACTGCTGCTCTCCCTCTGCCCACTGCCGCTGCTTCAGTCTCTGCCTCTGCCTCTGCCTCTCTCTCTTTACAACTGCCTCTCTTATGTTCCTCAGCGACTGGCGAGTTTCAGCTTTGCAAAGCTTCACACTCTGATGACAAATACTAATGCATTGTCTGTGTCTGTGTGCAAGCGCTCGCAGCAATTTTTATACTATGTGTGTGTGTGTGTGTTTTGTCTGTGGTGAGAATTTTGTGACGCAATTCTTGGAGGTTTTTGAACTGAAGCACTCTCATACTCACACACACACACACACACATGTTTATATTCATACACGCATGAAGAGCTTAGACATTGAATAGTTAAGCATATTTAAGCAAAAAAGCGCTTTAAATAAATAAAAAGAAGAGCTCAACAGGAAGTCAATAATTTCTATGGCCAAAGGGATGCGCAAAAAGTAAAAGTTTTCGACACGTCCTGCACAATTGCAGGCCAAATTATTGATTGAACTTTAGAAAGTAGAGCACACACTAGCACTAACGCTTCCGCTTTCATTTCCTGATGATGATGATAATCCTAAGCATGACCTGGCTAAATTTAAACTCATACTCGAACTTAAAGAATGGCTTACTGTGCACAATGTTGATACACTCGACTAAGGAAATGTGCAATGAATTGACAGATAACAACAAATCTGCAGCTAAATGCGACCTTGCTACCGCAGCAAGTTGCAAGTAGCAAGAATGAATAGGAAACCACCAAAAAGTTAACGACTAGCACATAAATAACAACAACAAAAATAACAAAAGTTACACAAAAAAAGAGCAAAGTGTGCAGGAATGAAAGTCCAGTGCACAATGTGAAAAATGAGCCAAGCGGAAGTTGATAACAGAAAACAAAAAAAAACAAGAACAAGCATAAGAAAAACTCAGCTCAACTGAACTTGCAGCGAATGCCATTGAAGTTAATTACAAATGTCCAATTAGGAAACTGACAACGGCAGCAAAGTGCCAACCATCAAATGCAAAAGCCCAACTTGCCGCAATTAAAAATGCATCTGGCTTTCGAATAAAGTGGAAAACTAGTGAAACTGCCAAACCGAAAAACCGAAAAACTGCGAAATCTGCTAACTAATCGAGAAAGGCGCATATGAAATGAATACCTCACCCCCCCCCCCAAAATTCTGCAGCAGCTGCAGCAGTTAAAAATTGCATAATGGGACACCCGTTGGCCAACACAACCAAAATGGCTTAAACTGCTCGACCGTGGAACATCCTGCAGCACCTCAGAAATGAGCTACGAACTCTTTAACAATTCAGCCCAAAAGTATGCTTTACAATTTTACTCGACATGTTTTGGTTAATGTTTTTGTTAACAACTGTAAAATGTGGTGGCATAATTTACTTTATATTTATTTATATTTATATAAACTTTTATTTATTTATATTTTTGTATTTACATATTCAAACAATTTGGAAATATCATTTTTTCTATCACAGTCCCCGGCTATTACACCCTTTATACTCTTTATTTTCAAGTAGAGCAACAACCATAACAACAACAATAAGAACACTGATAACCAGCCAAAGAAGAAGAAGCTCTGGCAACGGCTGTTCTGGCCAAACTTCTCTGATAATTGGGAGAGTTTTGAGAGAATTGCGGCGCGCACAAAAGTATGCTATACTTTTTGTTCGAAGCATAAAAAGTTTGAGCAAATAAAATAAGATTTATGGTAATTAATCTAGCTTACGCGCTGCGCTAAAATTGCCGGAAAAGCCTTGCCGCACAGCACTGATAAAATGCCTGTGGCATTTATTCCCACACCCATTGCCATTCAAGTTACACACAAATTTTTTAATTAATAAATAAATGTTGCGGAAATTATGTGGCATTCAATGGAGGCGCCCCATAATTACGCGATTTGTCGGGGCTTAAGAGGCGCTTGACAAATGCGTGCAGCGGTAATCGCAGCAGGAATTACCCCAATCAACCGAGGCATCCCCAACACTTCCGCTCCCCTTCCGTATACCGTCTTCCTCTCCCTCTATCTGCTGGGAACCTTCCCTCTAGGAGCCATTAATGAGACGCCTCAAAGAAAACGACGAAGAAGAGCAAAAATATAATAAACGAGTGTTTACTTACTATGAATGTGTGTGTGTATGTGGACATGTAAATATGTATGTATGTGTAGCTGTGCATACATATATATATTGTATATACATATATCTGTTGATTCCTCATCGCTTGCATTTAATGGCGACCCATGAAAAATTCATTCAACTTGTAGCCTTAAGGAGCAAAAGAAGAGAAGCAAGAGAGAAAGAAAGAGAGGGGTGTGGATAGAGGAAGAAAGAGATAGCAGACGAGGCGTTCGTGCGTTTGATTTAATGCCCTGCTAACTGCAATATCTCTGATGAGGTTTTAGCCAAATGGTTAAAATGGCCGTAAGTAGAAAAAAACATAAATAAATAAACGCGCTAAGAGCTGTTTAAGTAAATTGTTGGGCATTAATATTTTAGTTTGCAATTTAATGCCAAAGCCTTTTGGCCAACAGCTGCCGGTGGCAACG
The DNA here is from genome assembly GCA_963924055.1 of Drosophila limbata. NCBI lineage: Eukaryota > Metazoa > Arthropoda > Insecta > Diptera > Drosophilidae > Drosophila > Drosophila limbata. Next base: position 21,306,257 of record OZ001355.1, on the reverse strand, counting down.
CAGCACTCGTCGTTCTTGGCCTAATTGGGCCAACTGTGTGTTGGCCAGTTGCCTGTCTGCCGGCCATTTGCAGCGACAAATTGCATTTGGAATTCATGTGAGATTGAAATGTAGACAAAGCCAGTTGCAAGCGGCGAGTTGCAAGTGGCAAGTGGCAAGTGGCAAGAGGAAAGCGCATGAGTAATGCGGCAATCAGAACGCTTGCTTTGTTCCTCATACGCCTAATGAGCGACTGGTTGCCTTCCTCTGAGCCTTTTGTTGCACGCTTAACAATGCTTGCCACACACCAAGAATTCATTAAAGGATATGCGAGAGAGAGAGAGAGAGAGAAAGAGAGATAGAGAGGGAGAGTTAGACTTCTGTCATTACTCAACAACATCAACAATAACCAAAAGGAAAAGCCATTTATGTCTGAAAAATAGACGTGCAAAAATCAGGAAATCAATTGACTTTGCATAAAATAAGTTTATACTATTTTTACTGCAATTAAACTACGTTTTATTCATTTTTCAAGTGACAGAAAAACTACATTAAAGAAAATTTAATTTTGTTACCTTAAAAACATATTCGATTGAGAGAAGTACAATTATTGCAACTATGTATTTATAAATAAATTTCAGTTACAAACTGGATTAATTGGTTAATTTAATTTCCCTTTAATACTAAGATATTAAGAAAGTTCTTAAAATCTAATTGCATTGACTTTAAACAATTAAATAGATTATTTTGGCAGTAAAATGTAGAATATTAATATAAAAATCTCCTATATTAGTCATCAAGTTGGACTAGTGAATAAACAAAACTGCTTAAAAAATGGAAAATAAATTAAATAAATTGTTTTGTATCAATTTAAATAGTTTTCAGCTTATTTTTAGCTTATTTTAATTTAAATAAAGTCAAGAAATAATTTAAAAGTAATATACAAGCTAAATTTAAAGTTTTCATTACCTCCGATCAGAGATCTTCCTTGAGGTTTTCAGCTTAACTATTTTTTATTGATCTGATTGGGTCTTTCTGGGTTTTCTCCAATACTTGCAACAAATGTTGGATCAATTGTATTTCTTTCATAAATTTATATTCATGTAAGCTGGGCGGAGATGAGCACTTTAGCGGCAGCCTTGCGAGCATCACTGCAAGCTACAAAAGTGTCGCTGCAACAAAGCTGCAAAAGAATAAACACAAACACATACACACACACACGTATTACGAAGAAGTCAGTCGTCGCACAGAAGTTTAAGAGAAAAGTCGCAAAGTGAAGCCGTCGATTAATTATTATTGAAACCAAGTTTTGTTCATTATTAACTTACGCATTATTATAATATTATTAAACTCAAAGATAAATACTCTACATTTGGGGGCTCAACCGATCGTGAGCTTAGTGTGTGAACAATTGAAAGTTGTGCTGAAAATACGGAGAGACGGAAAGTTGCTAAGTTGTGTGATATATGGTTTAAAAAGTTGCTTAAATCCATATATTGTAGTACGTTGAAAAGCCCGAATCCTAAAATCAGCAAATAAGTTGGCACGCAGTTTTCAATTTCCGTGGAAGCGAAGCGTGCAAATTTTTCTTTGTGGTGGTAATCTTGCTGTGTATGTGTCACTCGATACATAAAGAATGGTGAACCATACGCCACCTAATAAAAACAAAAAAACGCCGGGAAGAAAAACGAGACAACAACGTGAAGAACAACGCGACGAACAACGAGAAGAACAACGTGACGAACAACGTGAAGAGCACGAAAGAGAAAATACGGCGAAATTAGCTGTCGCGCTCGAGAATACAGTGGAAGAAGAACACGAAAACGGTATGACGAGCTGTGTTGCAGAAAAAGTTGAGCAATTGCTGCAGCTTCTTAGCTTGAAAATAGAAGTAGACGAAAAACGGAGTAGCCAAGTCAAAATTGCAGCAGACAATTTCGAAAAGGTTGTGTCTGATTACGATGGGAAATCTATGCCGGTTAAGAGGTGGTTCGACATTTTTGAGAGAAATGCGGACGCCTACGAGCTTACGGAGAAGCAAAAATATGTGCAAGCGAGAGGCAAGATGGTCGGTGCGGCAAAGCTATTTCTTGAGTCGGAATATGTATGCGAATATGAGGAGCTGAAAGCAGTTGTAATCGACGAATTTTTATGTAGTGTGAATAGTGCGGATGTGCATAAACAACTACAGGAGAGAAAGAAGAAAAAAGACGAATCAATGCACGAATATATGTTGGAAATGAAGAAAATTGCAGTAGTTGGTGACGTCGAAGATATCGCTGTAATAAATCATATTGTGAACGGCCTTGATATTAAAAATGAATACAAATGTATTATGCTGCGTTGCAAGTCGTTTAGAGCATTGAAAGAGGAGTTTGATATTTACGAGAAGTTGAAAATATCTGAGAAAAGGAATGAACAACAAAAATCAAATATCAATGCTAAGCCAATGCTGTCGGCAGGTAGAAAAGATCATTGCTACAACTGCGGTTCGACAGAGCATAAGCGAAAGGATTGTAGTGCTGACACGAAGTGTTTCAGTTGCAATCAAGACGGACATATTTCACGCAATTGTCCGAAAAAAGCCGAGAAAGTTAGTATAGTTGTATCCGCAAATATCCGCACAAAGATGATCAAAGTGAACAATATGGAAGTCAATTGTCTTGTGGACACCGGATCAGACGTAACACTAATGAAAGCAAAGGTTGTGGACAAAATCAAAGGTGTCGAGCTGATGAAAAGTACGTCGATTCTACGTGGGCTGGGCAATGCTACAACTCAGCCGATTGGTTGCTTCAATGCGCAAGTTGTTGTTGATCAGCTGTCAACAGACCAAAACTTCATCGTTGTGCCCAATGCTAAAATGGAGTGTGACGTGCTGCTCGGACACGACTTCATCAGGAAATTCCGAATGATTGCAGACCAGCGTGGATACACATTTTTGAATAACGAATCAGACTCTACGTCAACAGATGAGTATGAGATGGTTTATAATGTTTGCGAAGAATCGTCTTTTACAGTGCCGCCAAAGTATCGAGAGCGTTTTGAGCAGTTGATAGAGAGCGCCTATCAAGATTCACCGAAAGCCATAAAACAGTGCCCTATCGAGCTGAAGATTGTGCCGGATGGAAATATCAAGCCGTTTCGCCATCCACCTGCCCGATTGTCACCAGACGAAGCTGATGCAGTGCAAAAACAAGTTGACTGTTGGATTGAGCAGGGTGTAGTACGCAAATCTTCATCGAATGTAGCAAGTCGCGTAGTTGTGGTTAAGAAGAAAGACGGATCGCTGCGAGTCTGCGTGGATTACAGGAAACTGAACAGCATGGTCCTAGTTGACTGTTTTCCAGTGCCGCTAATGGAGGAAGTGCTTCAGGATCTGCAGGCTGCAAGTTGGTACACAGTCATGGATCTGGAGAATGGCTATTTTCACGTGCCAGTACAAGAAGAAAGCAAGTCGTTGACAGCGTTTGTTACTCGTGAAGGTCTTTACGAATTTAATAAAACACCATTTGGTTTTAAAAATTCGCCAGCTGCTTTTATACGATTTGCCCAGTATGTTTTTCAGAGCCTTATTAACTCTGGAATTATGCAGCTTTACATGGATGATATAATCATATACGCAGAAACCCCTGAAATATGCATGGAGAAGACTAGATGTGTTTTGGAGACAGCAGCGCAGTATGGCTTGAAAATTAAATGGAAAAAGTGCAGCTTCATGCAAACAAGGATCAATTTTCTGGGCCATGTCATTGAGGCTGGTAAAGTTTGGCCAGGAAAGGAGAAGACGATAGCAGTCAGCCATTTCAACACGCCGAAGAACGTCAAGGCAGTACAATCATTTCTTGGATTGACTGGGTTTTTCAGGAAATTCATCTGTGGATATGCACAAATAGCACGGCCACTGACGAATCTGCTGAGAAAGGGAGCTAAATTTCACATTGGGGCTGCAGAACTACAGGCGCTGCAACAGCTGAAGGATGTACTGACGAAGGAACCAGTACTTCATATTTACTGCAGAGAGGCACCGACTGAACTCCACACAGATGCATCTAAAGACGGATTTGGAGCCGTATTATTACAGATGTTTGATGGAAGACTGCATCCAATCTATTATTGGAGCAAAAAGACGACTGATGCTGAATCGAAACGACATAGCTATTATCTGGAGGTCAAAGCTGCCTACTTAGCCATCAAAAAGTTTCGGCACTACTTGTTGGGTGTACAGTTTAAGCTGTTAACAGACTGCGCTGCATTCAAGGCTACAACAAACAAGCAGGATGTCCCGAGAGAGGTTGGCCAGTGGATCATGTTCATGCAGGACTTCAATTTTCAAACTGAGCATCGAGCAGGAGACAGAATGAGACATGTGGACTGCCTTAGTCGTTTCCCGAGCACATGTATGATGGTGACAACGGAACTAGTAGCTCGCATTAAGAAGGCTCAACAGCAGGATGAGTTTATCAAAGCAATCATGGAGATCGTGCAGCAGCGTCCATACCAAGATTTTAAGCTGAAAGGTGGCGTATTATTTAAAGCTGTGGATGGCAACGAATTACTAGCTGTCCCAAGGCCAATGGAGCGAGATGTAATACAAGGGGCGCATGACGTGGGCCACTTTTCGACGCAAAAGACGATGCATGCTATCCAGCAGCAATTTTGGATCCCACATCTCGAAAGTAAGGTAGCAAAGATTATTACTAATTGTATCAAGTGTATTATCCACAGTAAGAAATTGGGAAAACAAGAAGGTTTTCTGAACTCGATCGACAAAGGAGATACACCCTTACACACGTTGCACCTGGATCACTTGGGGCCGATGGATGCATCGGCCAAACAATATAAATACATCCTAGCAGCAGTAGATGGGTTCAGCAAGTTTGTGTGGCTGTTTCCAACCAAATCAACCGGTCATGAAGAAGTTGTCAAGAGGCTGACAGAGTGGTCCGATGTATTTGAGCTACCCAGGCGCATCATCACTGACAGAGGAGCTGCATTTACTTCAGACGGATTTAAAGAATTTCTCGACGAGCATAAGGTTGGCCACGTGAAGACGACCACAGGCGTGGCAAGAGGCAATGGGCAAGTTGAGCGGGTAAACCGCACAATCTTGTCAATTATATCGAAGCTGTCGACGAGTGAACCATCGAAATGGTACAAGCACGTTTCTAAGGTTCAGAAAGCAGTCAACTCTCATGTACACTCAGCGCTGAAGATGTCGCCATTTGAAGTAATGTTTGGCACTAAAATGCATAACCAAGCCGAAAATAGTTTACTGCAGCTATTAGAAGAGGAATTGGTCAATCAATTCAACGATGAGCGTCAAAAGCTACGTGAGGAGGTGAAACGAAATATTGAGCATACGCAGCAGGTCTACAAACGGAACTTTGACAAGAGACGCCGAGCAGAGCACACTTATAAAGTTGGTGATCTCGTAGCCATTAAGCGGACACAGTTTGTTGCTGGCCGTAAACTGGCTAGTGAGTATCTTGGCCCTTATGAGGTAACAAAGGTCAAGAGAAATGGGCGATACGACGTTCGAAAAGCAGCTGATGTTGAAGGACCTAATATCACAGCATCCAGCTGCGACAATATGAAGTTATGGAGATTTGTGCTGGACAACGAAGACTTGTTATCATCTGGGACAGAAGATGAAGAGCAGGAGGGCCGAATGTAAGCTGGGCGGAGATGAGCACTTTAGCGGCAGCCTTGCGAGCATCACTGCAAGCTACAAAAGTGTCGCTGCAACAAAGCTGCAAAAGAATAAACACAAACACATACACACACACACGTATTACGAAGAAGTCAGTCGTCGCACAGAAGTTTAAGAGAAAAGTCGCAAAGTGAAGCCGTCGATTAATTATTATTGAAACCAAGTTTTGTTCATTATTAACTTACGCATTATTATAATATTATTAAACTCAAAGATATTTGGATGTGAATAAATCTGAATTACTAAAATACTCTACATTCATGTAATTAATTACTTTTTAATCTTATTTCTAGTTTAATTCATTGAAATTAATTGTCAAAATTCATTTACTTTTTGCCGAATACTTTTAGTCGTGCAATAATAATAAATAAAATAGTAACAGAAATGATTTAATTTCTAAAAAACTTTACTTGACTTGACTTAAAGATGTCTGAGATTGCAGTACACCTCTTCTTTTAAACCTGTTTGACCTTCTAGAAGAGAGGGGCTAGTTGATTGAGAGTACATTAAATCAAAAGTCCGCTGTATAAACGTGACCAATAACGTGGCCAATAATAACCCCATGCAAGTGATTTGCATGTTAAGTGGTTGGATAGTTGGGATAGTTAGGGGGTTTTACTCGGCATCAATTGACCGGTTAATCAGGTAAATTCAGCTGAATAATCGAGCCAAGTTAAGTACGAATATTATCGTGGCATCAAGGCCTTAACTTTACGACTTAATTGTGTTTAAGTAATTATATTAAACACATACATACAATAGATGAAGTTCAGTTAATTGAAACTCATGTAAGTATGTTTATTTAAGCAGACAGTGAAGCCTCTTATAAAGAACCAATGTTGGCAAAAGCTGTGCTAAACTTCATTTAACTTATTTGATAACAAGATCTCCCACATAAACACTTTTGTAATAGGTTAACATTTACCAAGGTATGTTCACTTTATTGAGTTGCTTCTGTAAATTGAAAACGTGATTATTTTAATCGGCTTTCAGTGGGGGAGTTACGTTAGTTGCATGGCTAAACGGGTTGCCAACAGATACCCGTGTTATTATAAATATTAACAATACTTAATAATGATTTAGCACAATATTTACGAGTATCTGACATCTGACGAATGTCGTATGGCATGATTAACTCTTATCACAGCACTCGATTTGGTATTATCTATAGCTTGTGGAATCGCGCGAGAAATTCGCATACAAAGTATTCGTAGATTAGACGGGTACTCATGAGTGTGCTCATGTGGAGATAACCATGGTCCTCCAATGGATCTGATTGCGATAACTCCGACACATATACAAGGCTAATGAAAGTTCTCCACGTATGCCATATAAATTAAAAATAAGAGAAAAAAAGTCGACAAAATTTATAATAATTTGCCTTAATCGAATAATGACCCCCAACCACTTGGACAGCGCTGAGCTGAACTGTGTCTGGAATCGGACTTGGAACTTGTCTCGAATGTTGCGGACAACGAGGAAGTTCCCTCAGGCAAATTATTCAATAAAAATGACGAGAAAACAAATCCAAATGCAAATAAATTATGCACACGACACAATATTTGACAAGGGGGTGGAGAAGCAAAAAGAACACAAGTTGTGATGGCAAAGACGGGGGAGGGAGGGGGAGGAGGAGGAGGAAACGTCGATTGGAACAAAAAGCACAACAATAAAGCGAAATGCACAAAGAGAGCGTGAAATGCACGTGGAATTCGTATGACAAAGTTGCTGCCAAAAAGAAACATCAATATAATGGGGCAAATATCGTAAAAAACTTACGAATTTTTTTTTTTTAAACAGCAATTTTATTGTCATATGAATCAGCCAAAGCGGATTACAGTAAACACTCGCAAGGTGGGACTAAAAATTTGAATGAATGAGTTTCAATCGAAATTTTTGTTGCCCTAATAAATAGCTAAATGTGTTACAGTGGGCACTCGTTAAGTATGAAAACAAAATATAAGTCATTTCAATTACAGTGAGCCCTCGCTAAGTTATTGAAGTTTTCTGGTAAATAAATTATAAAAGTTTTCTAAAGTGCACACTCATTAAATACTTTAAAGCAAATACTGTTGGTACCACTGTGCAGAGAGTTGCCACTGTGTGTTTTTACTTTAACTACGGAGGACGCCAGACACCGGACATGCCCAATATTGACTGGGTTTTATACAGTTAATCTACAAATCTAAGTGGACATATTCATATGTAGTTCATGTGCTTTGTACTACAGTGCGTGCCGAAAATATACGATTTAAATTGACTCCTGTTCTGACATGCAAAAACTCAAAAATAGATTTAGAGAAAAATTATATTGAATATTCAAATAAAGAACTTTGATCTACAGCTTTAGATAGCTCTATTATCTACAGTTTAAAGAGTTCACTAAAGGTTCACTTAAAGTCTGTTATAGCGTATTTCAATCACTAAAAGGCCACTTAATGTAATAAAGTTCATTTAAAGCTACAATGAATACACGAAAATTGGATAATAGCAGCTTTGGGTTGCCTTAAAATCGAAAATTCATGGAAATTTCATGGAATTTCATGGATAAAATTAGAGAGAATTATTAACAAGCAGTGTACCCAATTTGACACACGTTTGCTAATGTGATCCTATAATTTCTTCTCAGATTGTTTAAACTTATACACTTAGTCACAGTCATATATTATTTATTAAGTTCCTTATCAGCAAGTTCCGAAGATCATTTTTGTTCAGCAAATACTTAGCAGGAAATACAGCTAAATGTTTGTTTTGGGCTTTTTTTTACTACATTTTTTATTTTTAATGAATTCCCCAGCAAAACCTGAAATTATTTATTGTCATTTGGGTTATTTAACAATAAGAAACATGTGTATAAAAACCCAATATCAAAAAAACACATTAGCAGACTTGTAGCGCTAATTATATAGCACAGTTTTGAACAAAGTTATATTTTCATTATAGCAGAATACTAATTAAGCAATTTACTCTTTTCGCTTTTTTAATACTTTACCTTTATTTATTAAATTGTTTTATTTATTATGATATGATGTTTATTTATCATTACCGCACTTGAAGTGCTAATTACAAGTATATCCGAGTAATAATTGAATGGATTACAGTCGAACTTCCCTAACTCGAATCACCATTATCCAATGAAAAGGTTCGAGTTATGGAGATAATTCATATTTATTTAATTTTAATATTTATTTTATTTTATTTTACTGCCACTCATTTGGGTCGAGTTATAGAGAAATTCGAGTTATGGAAGTTAAACTGTATTTTATATTACTAATTGAGTACTCTGTTTAATTTTTTTATTTTTTGTTATATTACTTTTATTTACTTTGTTGTTTGCTTTATCGTGCTCACTGTAAAGCCAACTGCGGTTGCTTGAGTGTCTCTCTGTGTGTGTATTACAAGTGTTTAGTATGTGTGTTCAAAGAATCAGCTGTTTACAACAATAATAACAACAATACAGAGCCAACAACAGCAACAACAACAGCAAGTTCACATTTTGCAAATCAACTTTATGACGAGCAACTGAGCGACTTTTCGGATTTAGTTTCAGTTTCCATTCGCCCGTTCGCCCAATCGCGCTCTCTTCCAACCGCCGCCGCGATTCGACGTTCGACGTTCCACGTTCCACCTTCGATGCGTGTTTCAACCTACCGCAAAAATCAAAAACAAAAAAGACGAAAACAACAACACATAAATTAGAATACCTGCAGCAAAGCTGTTGAAATTGTACGTGCTGTTGTTGTAGTGTGTATTCCCAAAATCAAAGTTAAACCCAAAGAAGATGTCAAAGAACTTGGCATACCAACAAATTTATATTTGTGCTCTGGACGCTTGTGCAAGACCATGTTTTTGAGATTGTATTATTTATACTCTTCGCCATTCTCTGCCTCTCAGTGTGTGTCATTCTTTTGCTCTTATCGTCGTCTATTTCCACTCATCGAAGTGTTGTTGCTGTTTCTGTATCTGGTTGTATTTTATATTCGAGTATTTTTGAGTATTTATCATTTTATTTGGGCCTCGAAACAGCTGTGCTGAACATGCGACACAAAAATAAAACAATTGTTTCTTACTATTCTCAGTTTCTCCGTAAAGTTAAAAATAAAGGTACCATAAGATTCCATGTGACTGTATTTCCAGTCCAAATTTAAGTTCCCCATGAACCAGTTGAGTTAAAAACAAGTATTCCAAATTCAAATTCAAATCCGCATTTAAATACGAATCAGAATCACAATCGCATTATTGTGCCAAATGACATGCACAACCAACAACCAACAAACAACCAAACAACAAAAACATGTGCATCATTAGGGGCAATTTACGCAGTTTCCCCCCAAATAAAAAATTGAAAAAAATAAATTTCGAAATCGTGAAACATGCCTCTTGATAACGTTGTTGTTGTCGTTTTTTTAATGCAGGCAAATTGATTTAAGTGCCGTCGTTAACAAAGTTAAATCAATTAGGGAACCTGCAATGGTTTCACAGTTTTGCCGAAGGGCGCAAAGTCAATGGGGTGGGTGAAAACTGTTGGCAAAACTGTGCCACGCTTTCCACTTGCAGTTGCAGTTGCAGTTGCCGTTGCAGTTGTATTAATGATGCTGTGCCAAATGATGCAAATACCTGCGAAATCCCAATCTCGAAAATCTGATTGCAATTTTGCTGCCATTTCACGGGATGCAACAAGTGTCTGAGGGAGTGTTGCCATCCCCTCTCTCCTCTCTCTCTCTTTCTCTACCCCTAACTTTCTGAAATCCCATTCAGCAGTCAATTCCAATTTCAGTTGCAAATTCCCAGTTAAATCCCCCCAACAGAGCGCAGAGATTTGATTCAATGAAGTTCATTTATGTTGGCGGCGTTTTCAATGTCAGCGATTGAATGCTTGAATAACTGTGACTTTAAAAAGGTGAATGCTGCGAGTACTTTAAAAGGTTAATGAATATGCATAAATTATATCGTTTCGATTTAAAGAAAATGATTATCTTTAAATCATTTCGCATGCAAATGCAATTTGTCTAATGGCAAAAAAGTGTGACTACGCTGTGAACACAGCATGAAACCATTTAATATAAAAAAGAGTTTGCAGTCAGCAATGCCAGACTGCAGAGATACCCTGTAAAGAATTTTAAGGATAGTACAAATGGAGACAACTTGATGTACTGGTATAATTTAGTTAAATCTATAATCAAGCTAACAAATGATTTTGCTTATAGTTCAATACACCCCACAAGCGCCTAGAGCACAGGGCATTTGAAACCAAACAATAATATTATATTTGGTTAGTAAAAAACACAGCAAAGGTAGAAGAGAACAAGGGGGGAATCCCATAATGTGAGCTCGTAATATGTTGGCTTTTTGTGGCCACAAGAAATGTTTATGCCAGTTGTTAAAGCCACAACACACACACTCACAAATATATATATATACATATATTAAAATGTTCTAGCCACAAAGACAGCATCAAAAGCGACTCAAACAATTTTTTATACATTTTTCTGTTGCCAACTTTTAGGCTGTGATTGAATTCACTTGATTTTTTGCTATTTACTTGCAGCAACTAACTAAACTGCCCAGCTAAAGTAGAGTACATACAAATATATACATATATATACATGTATAGAGAGACAACGACACCACCGAAAACACACAAAGTCCAAAAATAAGGAAGAAACCGCCCAATAAAAAATTTAATTTAATTTAACTGAAATAATTTGCAAATGGATCTAAAACACAGCGCGAGCGGCGCAGCTGAGAGTGGAGACAACTATATAGCCACCAGTAAGTCAACGGACATGATCACGCCCAAGGAGAAGGAAATCAAAGCCAACAAAGCATCCAATGCACCCGTCGAAGGTAAGTTACTCCAATTGCAAGTATACTCTTAATAAATAAAATTTGTTGGAAAGTATATGTATTCTTAATCATCCTGATCAAATTTGCTGAAATCCATTGGAAACATTAGAAAATTCTAGGCGTATTATGAAAAATTTGACTGCTATAACATGTATTAAAATTTGCTAAAAAATCAAGGTTGATCCTGAAACTAATATATTTTAAATGATGAGATAAATTTAGGGAAAATCTGACTATGCTGTAGCTGCCATCGGATAGATTGATCAAAAATTACAATTTAGTACAAAAATATATATTTTTCTAAGGATTTTTTAACTAAATTAAAATACAGTCGAACTTCCCTAACTCGAATCACCATTATCCAAAGAAAAGGTTCGAGTTATGGACATATTCGACTTATAGATTTTTTTTTAAGTTTATTAATTTTACTGCCACTCATTAAGCTCGATTTCGAGAGAAATTCGAGTTATAGAAGCTCGAGCTATGGAAGTTCAACTATAGTTACTTAAATTTAATTTTTATTAATTTTTTTTAATAAGTTATCAACTCTTCAATGATCAGAGGAGAACTTTTCTTTTCCCCTTTCCAAGTTACAAATGACCTCAATAAAGTATTCTAAGCTTATCTTTGCATAGTTAATATGCATGTCAAGCTGCAAATCTTACACACATTAGCTAATGTCAATGTGTGTGTAAAGTAACTAAGCATTTGTATGCAAAACATTTTACACAAACAGACAAAACGAACATTTTGGATAAGCTGCAAGTCAAGGTACGCAAAAGTTGTGTTTGCAGTTTCTCAATTTGCGTGTGCTTCAATGTGTGTGAGTGTGTGTGTGAGAGAGAGTGTGTATATGTGTGTGCTTATGTGTGTGTGTGTTGTCAGCTAAAAATAACAAACATCAAAAGCTCTTTTTGCATTTTCAATGTCACGTAACAAAAAAAAATGGAAACTAGTTAAGGACTTGATGAAACCAAAATGATAGGCTAACAAATGCCCTGTTAACTAGGGGAAATATCTGCGACTATAATTAGCTTATAAGTTTAGTAACTAAACTTCTTTTTAATATATGTACAGGGTATGCATATTATGATGATAAGACAGTAATTATATAAAATAATTTAATTGAAAGTTGAAGCAGACAACAATATTTGTTTATTCAATTGATGGCTTGCAATAACTATCCAATTTTTTATGCTACCCTGTATTCCATTATATTATAAAAAGGCATAAATAGGTAAACCCTTCGACGTTGTGACGTCGCTTTCAATTGCTACAAAAGTTTTAATGGAAAAATGAATAAAAGAAAATAGAACAGTAAAAATCCCAATGAGTTGCAAGCACACGTACGCGTGCCACATGCCACATGCCACCTGTCAGCCTGGACGAGCAATGAGGCAGCAAATCATTCACAGCTGGAGATTAAATATAGTACTCAACATACATATATATATATATGACAGTCTCGTCTATAAGCAACTAATCCAGTTAATCCAATGTGTCGTGCCTGTTGTGCAGCATTGATAACGATAACAACAACAATGACAACAAGCAGAGCAAGGACAACAACCACTAAGTCCTGTTGAGGCACAACTCAAGTAGCTTTTACCTCTGTACCTCAATCTAACTGGAATTCTGTACTTTTTTGCAGGCTACAAAGTGTATGCAAGACGCTGGGCGGTGCTTATTCTCTTTGTCTTCTACTCAGCCTCGAATGCCATGCAGTGGATACAATACACCATCATCAACAACATAATAACACGGTAAGCATCTTGCGTTCAACGCTGCGTATGCTTAACTTTAAGCCAACTCAGATTTTCGGCACTCATTTTGCAGCTTAGCAATTTTAATTTAAACTTACTTGGGCTAAGCTCAATAAACAGGTTGACAATGGAAAACTTAACTTTAAGACTGTTGAACTTAAAAGTTAAGTTTGCCAAAGGAAATTAAAGTTTATTAAGCAGGGGTAGAAAAGAAAGAATATACTTTACTATTTGAATCAAAAATTTATTTTTGAAAAGCACATTAAATATGTATTAAAAAAAAAATAATTACATTTTTCGAAAAAATTTTATCAATTTTGATTAAATTGGGATTATTCTTAAACTAAAATGTAGGGTATAAATATCAAATTTAAAAGCTCATTAAAGCTTCAAACTTGTATTGTAATTGGATGAAAATAACTTATGGTGTTTTTAAACCATTCAAAAACTATGTTTTAATGTTATGTTGAAGTAACTTGGGCCAAGTTCATTAAAGCTTTTAAACATGTATGGAAAAGAGTTACTTTTGCTTGGCCTTGGGCCTTAGCCTACTGAGACTTCGGAAAACTTATGCCAAATTTAATACGTGTTTAAAAAGAAAAGGTATACACTCAAGCTGAAACTTTGTATGGCTGATGATAATTAAAAGTTACTTTGGCCAAGTTCATTAAAGCTTTCAACAGTGCCTCAGTTGCAGTTGCAGTTGCAGTGGCAACTGTCAGTCTGTCAGTTAAGGCAATAAATGTATTTTGATATTTACTGAAATGCTTGTAATGGAATTGCAGTTACTATGGCATCAGTGACAAATGGGTGGACTGGACGTCCATGATTTATATGATTTTGTATATACCGCTCATATTTCCAGGCAGTTGGTTTCTGGACAAAGTGGTGAGTGTTGCACTCGAGTTACAAATGAACTGCAATTGTTATTTGTTGTGATTGCCTTGGTTTTTATATCCTTACCGAGTGTTTTTTTAGGGTCTGCGCATCACGGCATTGGTTGGCATTGTGGGCACTTGTATAGGCGCCTGGATCAAGGTCTTTTCGGTGGATCCATCTCTCTTCTATGTCAGCTTCATAGGACAGGCAATTGTCGCTCTGGCTCAGGTAAGATCTTTATTTATATTAAATATAATTTTATTGATTAAATCTACAAATATTTTAAGTATATTTATAAAATATATATTACTATATATTGATAATTTTTTTATTTTCATTTTATATAAATATAAAAATATTTTTAATACATTCATAAAATATATTATATTATATATTCATGTTAATCTTTAATTTTATTCAATTAATTTCATCTATGCAGGTCTGCATATTGTCACTGCCAGCGAGATTGGCTGCAGTTTGGTTTGGACCCGATCAAGTATCATCAGCCACGAGCGTGGGCGTTTTTGGTAATCAGGTAAGCGTTAAGAAAATGCAAATTACGTATACGCACCATGTGCATGTTGTCTAACTTTGTTACTAGACGTAGCACTCGCTTTTCATTACATTGTCAGAGGAATGGGTAAAGGGAAGTGAGTGCTAAGTAAGTGAGTTAAAATTTGCATGAACAAGAAAAAGGCAGAACCGAAAGCAGCAGCTTTTTGGCCAGATTGATGCCAAAAACTCTCAGACTGCACCGACATGTCAAAGTGGCATTTACGCCCTCTCTCTTTTTGCGTTGCCTTTTCCGGCTCACTCTCTCTCTTCCCCTCTCTCTCTAGATGAGATGATGCGTGCAATCACGAAATTGCCAAAATGCAGCTGGAGCAAAGAGATCAAAGTTAAATAGAACTGAGCAAACCAACGATGCAGTCTGTCAACACAGTTTCAATTTACTCAACTGTGAAAACAAAATGAATTGACCTATTCGCAATTCATATTCACATTCACATTCACTTTCTCATTCGCCATGCATAAGTGAATTGTGCCTGAAGTGGGCGTAGAAATGTCACTTTGAGGTCAACTCAAGCGGATAACTTTTAGTGCCCAGCCTCCACTTCTCTGCGGACCACATGCGATGCGATGGCTTAAAGTCTTGGCAACACTGCCTGCACACAAAGCAATTAAAATGTGGCCAAAATGTTGAGCCCGTTCGAGTGGATGCTAAAGAGTCGGCAGCATACGTGGCGTATGCGTAATTGCCTGAATAATTTATGCTAAAAAGAGACCACTAATTAATGCAATTCTCTACACTTTGTGGCATTCAATAGTGAGCTTGCAGCTTAAGTGAAAGCTAAGCAATGATACCCTGTAAACTTTCAAAGCGACAAAATTATTACTTAAATTGTTTTTAATTTCTGTGAGAAATATTGTACATTTTTATTTATAATTTGAGCCTCTTCTCTTCTGATTTTCGACATCATTACTCTGTAATTCGACATAAATCAATTATTTAATAACAATTTTCCTCTACGAATTCGATGCTCCCAAACTTCTTCCATTAAATTTAAATTTCTTAAACAAAAATATGAATTTTTGGAGCTTAACATTGGACTTAAATGCTTTAATATTTAAAGTTTTCATTTATTATTGCCTGACAAAAACATATGGGAATTTGTGGGAAAAACTTGTTTTATATGATTTGTTGCCGTTGGTTTAGTTTTAACTTTTGTTTGTGCAACTTTTCACACATTTTCTCATTTGAACTCTGACATTTAACAATTAACAATTGGCCCACAGTTAATGGACGCTGAACAAAGCAAAGCAATTAGTTTTGCTTGCAATGCCATTAGAGCTGATAAGCAAAAGGGGGCGTGTGAGCGGAGAGAGGGGAAATGAGAAGGGAAGGGGGAGATGAGCACATCTCTCAGTGCTGATTTATGAGCGCATAATGTACTCACGTGCAACGTGTTGCAGTTGACTCGAAATGGGGACGACATCAGCTCACCTGAACTCACGAATGAATGTGTGCAAATATGTATGCAACAGTGTGTGCATGTGTGTGTGTGTGCAGTGTGTGTCTGTCTACTGTCATATTTACCCTATGCTCGAGTGCCGCTGAAAAGGCTTATAATTTCCGCTTGTTGTTCGCCAGGATCTCTCTGTCTCTCTTCCTCTATCTCTCTACCTCTCTCTCTCTCTCTTTCCCTCTCTATCTCTCTATCTCTCTCGACCCAGCAGGAAGTCTCAATGGGATGTGCATGTCACAAATATGAGCCATGCCCTCATCTCCGCCTGTCATTGTGTGCCCCCCCACAATACAGTGCTGTCGAATTGTCAATGTACCACCTGCCACTGCAGTCTTCGTCTGACTCTGAGTCTGAGTCTTAGGTCAAGTGGCTGCTGCTCATTGGAGAAAACGAGAAATGCAAATGTTGGCTTTAGTGAGTTTGCCACTTGCCACCATCTACGTTAAAATGTCAGCTCGAAGTTGCCTCCAAAAAAAACCTCCAAAAACTATTCCAAACTAGTAAGAAATACTTCAGGTCGAGAACCTGACTGTAAGAGACCCTGTACTTAATTTGCAAATAAAACATTCGCATACAAAGCAAATAACCATCAAACTTTGTATGTTGTCTTAGTTTCAGTGCTCTCTTCTTCTTCCTTTTACTCGATGACGTGTAAATTTGTTTTTTTAAATAACTTTTAAATTTATTTACCGATCGTGATGAAAATTTGAGAATAAATTTAGATTAAGGTATATATCCTTTGTGCCTTTGTCAAGACTCCAGTTGTAAGATTCTTCTTATTAGTCGTTTTTTTGATGTGCGGGCAATAGCAAAATTCTTAAAAAAAAAAAACAAACTTTATTTTACTAATTTAAAGTGAAGTCCAAAGAGCAAGTTTATTGCCTCTAGCTCTTCAAGTTTTTGAGAACGTACAGACAGACGAAAAGATGATCAGACATCTGTCGATAACTTGACTGTAGCTTCAAGAACATATGTGTGTAATGAAGACTGCCACGCCGTCTTCTACCTATTATTCACATTCTTATTTCTACAAACTTATTAGACCCTTTGTAATTTTTAAGTACAAGGTCTCAAAAGCGCTAACTAGAAACTAAACCAAAATAACGCAGCAGGCAACAGCGGGCGATGCGTTTAGCTTTTGACATTGAACAGAACGAACATGTCTCCTGCCTCCTGCCTCCTGCCACAGGCCACATGTCCCCACTCGCTTGCTGGCAACGATTCGCCAGGGTTGCCTTATCTGGCAAGGACAACGCCACGGGCCACATCCACTTGCCGCTGAATCCTTACATGCGGATTTGCTAGAGAAACAGCTTCGAGCACGAGTTTTTGGCTTGCCAAAGTGCTGAACAAACATGGTTTCTTTTTCTTGGCGTCTTTTCTTTTTTTAGGTATTTTTCTAGCTGGAAGCAACAACAACAACAGCGAAAATGAGCGAGAGAGAGAGAGAGAGAGCATAACCTATGTAAACAAGTCAGGAAATGGATGAACCTCTTGCTTTCACTTCCTGCTCATTTCTCCTGCTCGTTGATTCCGTTCAACAACATCCTGTGTTTGTTTTTTTATTGCGGTTCCATGGCTGTTAAATTTCTCTAGTGGGCATAACATTTCTCCAGTCACTTCTCTAGTTCTCTAGTCGCATTGGCATTGTTTAACTCAAGCCTCTTTTCCTCCTTCTCCTTCACCTCAAGTCAGAGCAAAGCCTCAAGTTGACTATATTATTTCGACGTCGCTTTTGAATTTAATTTATGCAAATTGATGCATTGACAATTCCACGAAATTGACTATATTCCCAACGCACTGCAAGTATACTAAAACCTGGCTGGCTTTCACTCGAGACAACCACTTGAATCCGCACAGAAATCATAAAACAGAAATTAGAGCTATACAAGTGTCATTTAAACAACAACAGCAAATTATTCCATTAAAGAAGCATAGCAATAAAAACCTTACGTCACTGCCAACTGGCTAGAAGGAGAAGGCCATAAACTCAATTAGCAGAGCTTTCAGGTTGGCTTTGTTGCTAATTTAATTGATTTGCAATATAAAAAGCTTTTGAATTGAGTGAAACTCTGTTTAAAATACTATTAAATGAAGAGTACACAAAGCCTACACTTAGTTGCAATTATTTATGAAATGAATTCAATTGTAAATTCAGTTTACAGCTAACAGACAGTTTATACAAGTAATTTTGAAATTCTTTGAAATTTGCTTATTATGTTTTCAAAGTAAATATGAGAATTTCTTTATAGCTCACATGAGTTTGTGAATTCCATCAGCCATGCGATAAAATTGAGCTTATCGGAGCAATTCGTGGATAAATTTGAATTGCACTCAACATTAATGCTATTTTCAAATCGCCGTCAAAAGTTATTTGCATGCGTTTCACTGAATCCAATTTATAGGCCAAAGAAAATTGCACATAAACAAAATATGTTACAGCTGAAAAAAACGTTAGACTGCAGCCGAGGCGAATGATGCACTTGAAAGATACTCCGTACTCAGTTTGTTAAACTAAAGTTTGGTAAAATAAAAAGAAGCGATTTTCAAGAGCTCTTATTCAATAATTTTTGGGACAATTAATCGAGATAATTAAATCGACTTTAATGAAGAATCGAGACTGATTTTTACATTTTGATATGAAACTTGATTACAATATGATTAAAAGGTATTAAAACAGAACAGCCCCTTTGATTCTCACTTTGAGTACAGAGTATAACTGCAGAAAAACAGGCAGAAAATGCACGTCAAAAGTGGTGGACTGGCAAATTTGTTGCTAGCCAACAAAATGGCGCGCAAAACTTTGACGAAAACAACAAAAACTATATCCAAAAAACTGTCAGTGCAACTGTGGCATCAACAATGGGGCATGACACACACATAAATCAAGCTGCATCGTAAATAATCTAGACTCCAAAAAGGGGCATGAGCATAGAAATGAAAATGAAACAGCAACTGAAAATAAAAATGAAAATAGAACCGAAACGGATACACGAAACGGAAGCGGATGCGTTTTGTTGTTTGCACCAAGTTTTCTAACCGAAAACTGCAATCTTTGCTCATGTATATTTCACAGCTGGGCGTGGCCATTGGATTTGTGTTGCCCCCAATGCTGGTGCCCAACTCCGACAGCCTGGAGACGGTGGGCAAGGATCTTCAAATGATGTTCTATCTGGTGGCAGGACTTACCAGCATACTGCTCGTACTCATGATACTCTGTAAGTTGAATTATTTGAGTTCTTTAGTTTAACGCCAGTTGAGTATGCGCTTCATAGTCTTCCAGGATAAGCCGCCGACACCGCCATCAGCTGCCCAGGAGACGTCACAGCGTCTGGAGGGGAATGCCGAGCAGCAGGTCAGCTTTATGCAATCCCTTAAGAATCTGATGACCAATCGGAATTTCATCTTTCTCCTGCTCTCCTATGGCATCAATGTGGGCGTCTTTTATGCCATTTCCACGCTCCTCAATCCGGTACAGTGTGCACACATTTAAGACGAACTTTGACAGCAACTAAAAGTGCATTGGTATGTGGTTGCTCTGCTCTTCCAATGTTGCAGGTGGTGCTCAAGTATTATCCGGGTCATGAGGTCGACACGGGTCGCATTGGACTGAGCATTGTGCTGGCGGGCATGTTGGGATCCGTTGTTTCCGGCATTGTGTTGGATAAGACGCACAAATTCAAGTAAGTGCCAAACAATTAATTTCAATGAGTTTTCACATTACGCATACGCCGTGTGCAGCACAACTTTCAGCAGCGAAGTTTTAATGATTTTTCTACCCTATAACCAAAGAGGATACATAAAAGGGTTAATGATTTTGTTTAAATATAAATATCTATGGGTTACTTAACGGTTATTTCAGTTTAAATAATTTCAGTTTTTCTGTTTAGTTATAAAAAAAATTATGTTTCGCTTACGTTTTCAGTTAATTTAATCAATTTCAATCGGTTAATACCGGTTAATGGTTGCAGTTTAGACTACGGTTTTGATACGTGATAAATATATTTTATTTAAGAATTTGTTACGAGTTTTAGTTATTTTACGATCAAACACACTCAACTGCAGCGTTCTTACGTATTCTTAATTGCAGGGAGACTACGTTGGCGGTTTATGCACTCTCCATGGTGGGCATGTGGATATTTACCTTCACTTTGGACACGGGACACATTGCTGTGGTTTACTTGACCGCCTCGTTGCTGGGGTAAGTTGGCTGTTCGCTGTCCATTTAACTCTCAAATTGCAGCTCTTAACTTAATGTGCGAATGCAATTCAGCTTCTTTATGACTGGCTATTTGCCCGTGGGCTTTGAGTTCGGCGCGGAGTTAACATTCCCGGAACCGGAAGGCACGTCGTCGGGTCTGTTAAACGCCTCGGCACAGACCTTTGGCATCTGCTTTACACTATTCTACTCGGAGCTCTTCTACTCGTATGGCGATGTTCCAGCGAACGTGGCCATGGCTGTGATGCTGATTGTGGGCACGCTCATCACGGCGGCCACAGGTTCCGATTTGCGGCGACAGAATGCTCAAGTGGTCAGCGCTAGCGCCAGAGTCAGCAACGCTGCGGGCAGCGGCGGCGGTGGCGGCGTTGACAATAGCGTCGCTGTCAACCCATAAAGAGAGCAAAACTCATACAATTACACTCCACACACACACACACAGCCCATGCACAAACCAGCCAATACACACACCACCCCACACAATACACATGCTCCACACCATCCACTCCACTCCACACGCAGCTTGCGTCGCCCATTTAATTACTTTTATTTGTATTTTTAATGCATATCATTTTTGAAAAATGTTTTTTAATTTAATTTATTGCATTGTTTTCTGTTATGTGCTTTTTGTTGTAGCTTTAAGTGAAATGTGTTAGATTTTAAAAATACCAACACACACATATACAATACACAATACACAACATGATACAATAAACTTAGCTTAGGCAGTTATTTTTTCAATTTTATAGATTGGCCGGAAACAAAATTAAAGATTTTAGTGCGTAAGTTGAACAATTGACAAAACGAAAAATTAAAGACTTGGATCGAAATTTAGCTTTATCTCTATTTCTTTTGCGACAACAACAACAAAAACAGTTAACACTTGTTAAAAGAAGAACTTGCATAAAGTAGTTGAAATTGAAATTGTTTAAGTCCACTGTGGACATACTACCTACTATTAAACTATACATAATCCTTCAGTATTATAGCCAGGCATATATTAAGTATGTTTACATATATATAGAGCAAATGTTATTTAGCACAAAGCGTTTTCATTTCTCTATGAAAATTCTTCACTTATTTAAGTTCTCCTTCTAAAATACACATTAAACAACAAAAAATTCCTGCAATAGATTATTTCAAGATGAACAGATTCAGAGGGGGAAACATTTGGACGCTTTATAAAGTTCCGAGATCAGCAGAAATAGCAATAGCAATATTATGTCAATAACTTTATACAGTGAACTCTCGCAAAAGTGTAAATTGAACAAAAAGAAATTTCTTTTTAGAAGAATTAAAAATTGTTCGAAAACTTTCAGAAATTATAAAATTTTTGAGTGTACACTGTATTCTGTTTTATGTATATATTTCTAGTGAATATGCTGCTGTAACATTATGTATTATATTCTACACACAAACACACACACACACACACAATACATGAATCAATTAAATACTGCAATCATATCTGAGACAAGTTGTCGTTATTTTGAAATATTTACAATTTAACTGAAATATATATCAACTATACATATATAGTATATCTGTACGTCTATAATACGTATAATTGTTGTGAAATAGATGAATTAATAAAAATTGCACACTTTTAACTGCAAAATAAACACACACGAGATACACACAAAAAGACACACACAATAAATCTTCAATTTTTGTAGATAGCCTTTAGGCCAAATTGTCACAGCATAAAATATGTATTTATCAATCTATACTATATAGTGTCAATTTGTAAAAAGTCAAAACACCAGAGACTACCTGACAAGAGCTAATTTGGCAACTTGTGCAACCTACAACAACCACCTGAGAGACAAACAACAACATCCAAAAATGATACCATAAATACAACAGAAACATAGCCAAGAACAAAAGTTATTAATTGTGTATGTGTATAGTGAAACGTATTTAATAAAACTTAACCCGTGTATAGAGCAAGTTCCCGAAATCAATTTGGTTGTTTTAATAAACAAAAAGTGGATTGTGGTTTTTTTTTATCTCATCTTTATACATATAATTTGTGATACTCAACAAATACTTTTAGCTTGAAGTCGGAATCTGAACATATAAATACAGTTGATAACGTTGAGCATATAGTAGAATACAGTTACGACATTTATATAGTCTTACAGTAGATTTAAGTGGACAACAGAAAGCGAACGCATAAAAGGCGAATTAATTAAAAAATAAACGTATAAAATAAACTAAATGATTAAACTGAAAACATAAAAAAAACCCCGCCCCCAAAATGATGCGATTGCTGCTCCAATTGTTCCACATCTTTTGTCATCGCCTCAGTGGGTTGTTCCCCAGGCGCGGAGCAATGTAAGAGCTTTGTTCAGGTAGGCAGACCATTCCTCGCGCTCCTCCCTTGTGTCGGCGGAGAGTAGATGACGCACTGTTGTCGTGCGTCCATTGGGCACTATTATCAACGATTCCTGATCGGTTTCCAGTGCCGGACGCTCGCACTCCAGCAGCATTGTGTTGAGACGTGCACAAATGTCACGCGGTGCTGTTCCCACTTTTTGTGAGCTGCACGCATTTAAATCGATGCTGCCCATGGGCGTCTTCTTCTTCTCATCATCTGGATACTTCCAGTAGCTGAGAACGGAGCCATTTAGATAGCACCAGCGACGATGCCAGGCACCAAACCCAGATATATCCTCGAACATGGTTAGGAATCCCTTGTACTCCACACTCACCGACAGCTCACAGTTGACCTTCATGTGAACGGTGCCATCTAATGGACTCACGCCCAGCACTTGCGTCAGTGTCCAACTGGTGCGCTGAATCTCACGCAGCGAGAAGATGGCGAAACCGTATTGCACCAGCTGTGGTGTACGCACCACATGCGGACCCGCCGGACTCTGCACCGGGGGCATGACCAAACGATTCTCGCCGCCCTTCTTTTTCGGCGTTTTAATGCCGCCCTTTTTGTTCAGATTGATGTGATACTTGAGCTCGTGTGGCAATTGATCCCGCTGTGCCACCATGCCATAAATTTCGAGCGTTATCTGTGGAGTAGGGAGAGAGAAAAAATGAAAAATTAAGTGGAAACTTTTAGACCTTATGATACATTTTAAGGGAACAGCGAAATGGAAACTCTAGCTTACCCGGAAATCCGCATAGACATTGTTTAGCTGCAGCACATCGGGAAATTTGACAGAGAGCAGTCCAGGCATTGTGGGCACTGTCTTGGTGGCCAGCACGTGCTCGTTGTACTTGAGCAGGCAAACCAAGTGATGTCCATTGTTGTTGCCCGTGGCCATTTTGCGTACATACTCCTGTCTCAGCGGTATGGTGATGTCCTTGACGGTCAGCAGACCCTTCTCCTTGGGTGCGCCCACAGGACGAACGCTGCTCTCGACGCGCAAGCGCTGCACTTCATCCAAGCAGGCCTGACGACGATGAGCTGCGGAAATCAGAGATTAGCTGGAGATTCAACAATGATTGGTTAATAGGATTAGCTTACTTGCTAGCAACAGATAACGTTCGCCTTCAACGGATTCGGTGGAGCCGGAAAACTCGACGGTGGCGGCACAGAGATTGAGCGCTTGACTGGCCTGACCTATGACCTGCTGTTGCTTGCACACTTCACTGAGCAGCTTCTTGATCTTGTCCTGCGCCTGCGAGGCCTCATTAGATTCGCGTGCGCTCTGCAGTTCCTCATCCTCCTCACTCTGTTCCTCGGCAGGTTCTGGCTGTTGTGGTGAATCATACTCCAGCTTGTGCTTGGCATGACAATCGCCAGCCAACGCCGAGCGCATCACCTGCTGCTCCCGACAAATCTTGCGCACAGGCGTCGAGTTGGAGCTCTGTCAAAATATGGATTACAATTGTAGTTTTCTTTTTCAAAATGATTACACTTTTGGTTGACTTACATTCGCGGTCTGCTGGCGACGATAGAAGCTAACGGTGTGCACCAATGTGACCAAATTATCATTGTCCTGGTTAACGCTCAGCTCGGACTTCACCGGCTGTGCGCCATTCAGCAGCGGCGTCTGCACATCCATCATTTCCTGCTGCTCCTCAGCGGTTTGAATGGCTGCAGAGCCGGAGTTGCCAGCTCCCGATGGCCGGCGATAAGAGAAGCTATTGGAGGCAGTAGTGCCTTTGCTCTGTTTTGGAAACACAGAGATGAATACAAATATTAGTCAAGGACTTGAGAAAATCAACAGATAACTGTACTTTATGGTAGATCTGACAATTACTTACGCCCAGTGACAAGTGGCTGGCATCGTGCTCATCCTCGCTGTCATC
Source organism: Drosophila limbata (assembly GCA_963924055.1). Taxonomy (NCBI): domain Eukaryota; kingdom Metazoa; phylum Arthropoda; class Insecta; order Diptera; family Drosophilidae; genus Drosophila; species Drosophila limbata. The sequence goes on along the minus strand of OZ001355.1, from coordinate 21,281,558 downwards.
GTCCTCGTCCTGTGTGCTGCCATAGTCACCGCCCAAAGCCTCGTCCAGATAGTCATCAATGCCGCCCGAGACTTGTGAGGAGTTCATTGAGCTATCCTGACTATAATAATGATCCTGTTCGGCGTAGCGTACCTGCAATAAATGAATAAAATAAAGGATCACCCGCTGAGCCAATGATTTTCTACCTGAGCTCACCTTTTTGCCCCTTTGTTGCTGCTGCTGCTGTTGTTGTTGTTGCATCTCTGCCTCATTGCGTTGCACAGTGTTCAATATGGCACGACCAAGGCTGCCGTTGCACATGCCCGCGCTGCTGTCCTCAGTCTGCGACTGATCCGCGTCCTCAACCGACTCATCATCATCCATGCAACTACAAATGAAAGAGCAATACATATTAGAGATTAGTTTAAATAGCGTCATGTATTTATTTGAGCCTTGTCTTGATTCTTTTTTTGTTTATGTTAAAGCTATGCGTCTTAAGTTCTAAGGTCAGTCTCAAGGCGGAGGAGGATGAGGAGATAGAGGTGCGAAGAAAGAGGAAGAGGACGGAATAGAAGGTGGAGTGAGAGAAATAGGTATAGGAGGCAAGTATAGATAGAAGGATATGGAATGCATATAAAGAGGCTACTCAATGCAGAGCAGAAATAGCAGACAGGAGTAGAATTTGTCGGCACACCTTTCAAGCTCCTCCTCGGTGTCATCGTCATCGTTGACCGACGCCGTTGCCGTCGTCGCACAGCAGTTGTCATCACTGAATTCCAGTTCAGATAAAGCCGGATATAAGCGATCTTGCTGGGATTTGCGTGCACGCTTTGATTCCTCATCAATGGCAATATTGCCAGCTGTAATAAGAAATTGATTCCATTTAAAATATATGATTTCAATTGATCTTGGTCATGAGGTGTGTCTTACGTGATCGTCGCTTGCTGCTGGTGGAGATTGCCATGGGCGGTGGTGGCGGTGGGGGCATTGGACGCACCACTTTGCTGGCTGCTGGCGGAGCTGGTGCGTTAACAATTGAAGACGCTGTTGTCTCTGTTTGAAAGATCTCCTTTTGCTTGTTGAAACGATTGGCAATGATTTGCATATCTTCCTGCCGCTGACGATCAATGTCCTTGATGCGATTCTCAGCGCTGGATTGGGCCGAGGCCACCAAGGCGGCCACCTTGTCGCGCACCTTGCTCTCCGGCTTGGGCTTGGCTTGAATCTGGGCTGCAGATGTAACTGGATGCACTGCAGCAGCATGGGCTGAAAGACCAAGGAGAGAGGGAGAGAGAGAGAGTGAGAAAAACTCAAGGGAATCTGTTGACATAGTCGAAACTAAGGCTTACCCTTTAACTCCTCCTCTGCTGCTGCTCGAATCTGACTGATGCTGGGTGCCGTGCCAATGGGCGCCTTGGGCAGCATCGCCTTGCCATTGCCCGTTTCAAAGAGTTTCATGCGATCCTTCAGCGACAGCTCGCAGGGATCCTTTTGGTTGCGTTGTGCCGTCTGCGACGAGACGCCGCCACCTCCATTGGCCTTATTCTCGAAGATTGCTGCACGACCAGAGACCAATCCAGACTTGACACTTGCTGCAGGCGCTGAAGTGGATTTTGTGCCTGAAGGGGCAACTGTGACCACATGGTTGAACGTCTTGGCCACTTTGCTGACCGTCGTCGATTTATCCGGCACCGGCGGCTTGGCAGCTGTCGTCGTCGTCGTCTTCGTCGTTGTTGTCGCTGTCACTTCTTCCTGTTTGGCGTAATCATATGTATGTTTAAGCGTTGACGATTCGCGTCGTTGAAAACCTTGTGCCTCCAATGAGCTCAATACCTTGGGATCCCATTTCAGTTGCTTTGTTTTATTGCTAGCTTCGACCACCGGCTCGGGAATTGGACGACTGGGCAAGTCTGGCTTGGGCGGAGGCACTGCATCCAGCAACGGACGCTGCACATCATGATGCGCCGTGTCATCCTCCCATTGATTAATAGTATCCGCCAACGCGGCCAGTTTTCCAAATCGTTGTTTACCCTTGCGCGGACTGCGAGCTGTGTCCACATCATCGTCGCCGGCATGGAACTGCGCCTCGGTGCGATGTATGGGCGAGGACAGATCGTCCGTGTTGGAATACAACGCACCCATGCGCTGCAGACGATTACGCGAAGTATCACGGAGTCGGGCCAACGGTTGATTCACTGGCATTGATTGTGCCTCTCCCGCAGCAGCGCCAGCTGTAGTTGCCTCATCCCCATCGTCCTCATCGTCGGTCATGTCCTGCTCCTGAATTTCAACTTGCACCTAAAGGAAGCGACAGCGCGCGTAAAATAACAAGAAACACAAACACACACACACACACACACATGTTTAGCAAAAGCAGAGACAAAGACAAGACAGAAGGAAAACAGAAGCAAAGCAAAGAAAACACACCACCGAAAATGCAAATGCAAAAAGCAAAGCGAGTAAAAAACTTACCCCAATTGGCTGTGCAGTGGTTATGTTTATCTCAATTCCCATTTCCATATTCTCCTTGTTGACGGCCGCATAATGACGCAGCGGCTTTGTGGGCGATGCCTCCAGCGTTGCCTTCTCCAGGATAACAACTTTACTGCTGCCGTTGCCGCTGCTGCTACCGCTGCTACTAACAGACGTCAGCGCTGACGCTGCCGTCGACGCTGGCGTCGTGGTCAAGCTGCATTCCGACAGTGGAAATTTGCTGGCATTGGTTATGCCGAGGGCGCGACTGCGCTGTTCGGCCTTTTCAAGCATGCGCTGCAAAAATTATATAAATTGCATATTTCACATGGTTAGACAATTTTCATTGTTTGATATTAATGCTCTTTTTTTTAGTACCTGAGTGAAGGGGTCCATTGTTGTTGTTGCTGTTCTTGCAAATGCGTGTGAAAATGCAAATTGCGCGCGCACTTCTTGTTAAATCCACTTATTTTCACTTGCACTTTATTAAATATTTCTTTTAATTGACTACTATATAGTTTAATTCACTTAAACAACAATTTTTCATCACTTTTCACCGATGCTTTGTCATTCGAAATTGTGCGCGTCGCTTCTTTTTTCGCTCATTCGCGACGTTGAAATTTTAAAAATGCAAGCGTCGATATCGATAGAGTTGTCATTCTACCTGAAAACAGCCACTAACGATCTGCTTATGTTGACGCTCTGTAAGTTAACATTCAACAATAAACTCCTAACATTATTAAACTCTGTTTTTAACAGCAACACAAAAAACGGCTCGATAATTAATAATATGAAAATACTCAAAAAGAATACTTTAACGCCAATAAAATGCATGCAATTAATGATAAATTAGGAAAAAAGATTCCTTTTGGTAGCTTAATTAAAAGAAAAACAACGAAAAAAATGCGAGTTCAAATATAACTGTACAACTGACTGCTAATAACAGTGGTATCATACATAACATAACGCTGTCATAACAGAAAAAATATCGATATAATTTTGCGAAATATAAATACGCCACCTATGGTTTTATTTTAGAAGTAGATCTTGACCAAGGCTGCCACACCGTTTGTAGGTAACATTTAGCGTGTTTTGTTGTTGTTGCTTCAAAAATAAATGTAAACAAAATGTTTTTGCTTCTAAAAAGCTATTAAATATATAGTTTATTTAGCAAATTTATTCGCAACTAGAGAAATAGTACAAAAAGGTAAGCTTAAGGAACAAAACATATAACAAGTGAATTATTTGTTGTGTCCGTGTGTGGGCAATGTGAGTTGTTAGTGCTGTCAGCATTAGCGGCCATGCGTAGGAAACCCGCTTAATTAGTTGAACAAATTTAAAAATTCCTTATTTTCAGTAATCAATCTGCAAAATGGCTGAGGAAATGTCCATAAACCTACTATGGAACTGCGCCAAAGAGCTTTCCACAGAGACACACGCCGAGCGCTTGCTCAAATCCTACTACACGTGAGTTTGACCCATCGACTATTTTGTTTACATAATTCAATTTTCATTGTTTTTTTATAGAAATACATGTCGCAAGATGGCCAGACACAATGTTCAATTGCCCGAGGACTGCGTGGGCACGGCACGGATGTGCGGTCGTTGTGGCAATCAGTGGACCGATGGCAACTTCGAGCTGCAGTTGAGGCCACAACGTTTGGCGAACAATGCCAAAAGACGAAGGTTGATCGCCCAGTTGGAAACGGACAAGGCCAAAAGGCAAAGGGGCACATTGAGCACGGGGGCCAGAAAACGCGCCAAGTGGCTGAAGAAGCGCATGGCCAGCAATATTGTAAGCGAATCAGATCGAATCCTTTTGTCTTGATGTCACCTTTGTAACAGGCAACAATTCATTTTGCAGGCTGTGGACTGCTCGCTTTGTGGGCACAACACAATGCTGCCGCTAGAAAAGTCGAAAAATCGTACCAAAACGGCGAGTGCTGAAACAATAGCAACAACTACGACAACAACAACACCAGTGCCAGTGGCGAACAAGCAGAAAAAGCGAAGGAACAACAAAAATAAAGACATCAATGCTGGGCTAAAGCTAACAGCTCAAAAACAGCCACAGCTACAGCAACAACAAAAGACGCCGACAGCACAGAAAGCAGCGCCCACAATAAAAACAACAACAACAACAGCTGCGGGCCAAAGCAGCAAACAAAAGAAGAAATCGAAAGCAGCGCAGTCAAAGTCAACGCCGCCGGCAGCCAGCAATGCGCCAAAAATGCAATCAAAAACACAAAAACAAAATGTATTACTACAGCTAGCAGCGCAGCTTAAGTCGCACGCGTCTAAAAACGCAAGTAAAACGCCACAAAATCGCTTGCAAGCATTGCTGAAGTAATGACGTTTGTAAATGGTTTTTAAGTACAAAAGATTGTTGTCTAGTTGAATGAAAAGACTTGTTATTGCACATAATTAAGCGTTAGCATAAAACGTGTAATATTGACCAGATGAAGAAACACAGCATTGGGGCATGAATCAGCATCATTGTTGCAACTGAATCACAGCAACAGTTGTTGCTGCTGCTGTTTTGACTCTTCTGGCATTGCCTGATAAAAGTAAGTACATAAGCTGGGAACCTGTTATCCCAGCTACAACAACAACAGACAGTCACGCAATGGCAATGGTTGCGTGGAGTTATCAATATTGTATTGGCCTGGTCGAAACCTCAAGGTTGCCAAGAATTCTTTTAATTTATTTAGCAGCGTATCGTAGCAAACATTTAATTAAAATTGAGTTGTTTGTTGTGTAGAGAAACTATCACGTCCTGGCCTTCATTCCAGCCAGTTGCTCCCAAAAATGGTAACAGTCTGCGTTCCAGGTATCCACCCAACAGTCAACAGCTTATCTGCCGCCAAAAACACAAAGAGCTCACGCACCGGCTGTACCAAGAGCCAGACAGAAGGACAGACAGACTGACAGCCTGCCTGCAGATTGGCTTTTAAATAAGGATCGGATTTCTAACTTGGCCCGGCATCAGCAGCAACATCTGCCTCACAGTTGTTGTTGTTGCCACTTTCTTGCTGAGCGCGTACATTAGAAGATTTCTGGTTTTGGTTTTCGTTTTGATATCCTGCTCTTAAAAAATTCAAAGGGTGTTTTAATTTTAGATCATGTAAAGTATTATATATTTGTTTTTGATCAACTTTAATATTCCATTAATTGTACTGCGATCAGATATTATTCAAGCATCAGGCTAAAGAAAATAGAGGAGAGCGATAGGAAATCCTGTGAATAATTCTTCGTGTATTTTTTAATAGCTAAGTGCAGGGTATCTCACAGTCGGGCTCGCTTCACTTTCCCTACTAGTTGTTGTTTTCGGGTTGGCGAGCCTGTTTTCAGATTTTTGGCCATGTTTGGGAACGATGCTTAAAATTTACTATGTAGCGTGCAGTAAAATTAACATTTTCACATTTTCGGCTTTATGCAATGCAATAACAATAACAACAACATTACTCACTCGACTTGTTGTTCTTGTTGCTCCCCTTGGCGTTCTATAAAGCAAAACAACAACAACAACATGCGCAGCAGCCAACAAAACGATTCATATGCCTGGGCGCCTCGTGCGTGTTCGTTCGTCTTCTGCTTCGACTTCGGCTCCCCCACGAACGGCAGACAGCGCACAGAGCGGCAGTTCTAGACTCAGCTGCGCTGGAGACCGTCAGTTGCGTTCGCATGTTTCACGGTCGCGCACACACAAGTCGCGCTTAAAAGCTCTCCGAGCGCACGACGCAATCGCTCTCTCACACTCTCCCGGCGGTTGGACGCTCTCACACACAGTGCGGCTTCGGATTCGCAATGAAAAGCGTCTGTGCTCGCATTGGTTCTTTGGAGAGCGTAGAAAAGCTGTGGTTAAGCTTAAGTGCAGAAAAAGGTGTCAACGTCAACGCAAACAAGCGCAAAGTGTATGGCTCAAAACAAAGAAAGAAATACTCATAATAAGAAATAAAAGAACCGGATGTAAAATTCAAAAATCGAATGTCCAAGTTAATAAGAGTCTTGCAGGAAATCGAATCGTTGGGGCATTTGAAAATGACCGGAAATGCACACGAAAGACGGCCAGACAGACAGACTGTCACTGTGACTGTGACTGTGAGACACGCCTGCGCGCTTTGGCTAACTGTTTAAATGCCGGAAAATGCAGTCGTTATAAAGACTCGGCAAAGAATCGTACTCGTATTCGTATTCGTACATTCCTAATACCTAAAAAACAGAACACAGACTCAAGTAAACAAAGTAATTCGATATGTGGAACTGCAAGTGTTAATTTATCAATATAAATATATTGTTTATGACTGCTTTGTTTTTATTGTTATGCGTGGCGAATTACATATCAATTTCTTTAGTTTTATGTGCTGTCAGCAGCAGCAATAAAAAAGTAAAAGTCGCTAATAGTAGAACCCTGTGCCAAGTGCCACTTGACATTCATTCATTTGCATTTGAAAGGGAGACGTCGCGACGTCACAATGTCGCCAAAATCTTAATGGCCAACGACACGCGTCGCCTTTTTTGGGATGAGTCACAATTAAAAAAGGCTTGGCCAAGTCCACTACCACGTCCCAAGACCCGGCACAGTCATCAGAAAGCATAAAACATTGATAGGGCTTTTGCGGGTCTTAACTCTATATGCCTGACTTGGCCACAAAAGCGTCGCAAGCAAACAAATAAACCGCAAAATGCGACAGACAGACTTGCGACTTTATACAGCTCACACACACACACATCAACATATACGCAACCACACGCAGATCCCCCCACTGAACACTTTCCCCCCCGCAACAGACCCTCGAGTCAAACTCAAGTGCATAAACTAAGTATCGCATTATGAAAATCGGTCCCAAAGCCATTTCGTAATAACATTTAATGACACATACTTACACACTACTAATATATTACTATACTTATTCAGCTTCAATCAGATATAGACACATATATATTGTATATATGTAGTTAAAAATACAAAAGAAAATAAAACAACAAAGAAACATAACGTCATCAGCGCCGCCGGCTGCGTTGATTTTCCATGAGCGCCAAACGAAGCGTGCAACAAAAAGAAAATTACAACAACAACAAAAACTGACTACCAAAACAGACAGTAACAAAACTAAAATAAAATATACAAATTTCGAATGCCAGTAGCAAACATATTTAACGAAATAAATACATATACTCTGTAGCTTAGATCTGCTTTTTTTTAATTAAATAACTTTAAGCAAAAAATTAGCTTAGTTAATCTTTTAAGAAACAACCAAATCTTCAAGCACTGCAAATAGAAAGTGTATTCTAACTAAAGAGAAAGTACAAACTCACTAGAGATGATAATTGGATTAAATTCAAGGGAAATATCTTAAATTAAATATTTATTTCTAATAACTATCTTTAAATTCTTTAAAAAATTCTACGAAAATATCAAAGGATACTCTTATTTATTATCAAATATTTACTTATGTAATATTTAAAATGAATAGTTTTTATAGTCAAATAAGTTGTGCTTGGTTCCATTAAGAAATATTCAATAAATATTTAAATAAAAGTCATTGAACTTTGATAATTTCCTTGCCAAATATGGACTGTAATTGTCTCAAAGTCTATATACAGAGTGAATACAACCCGTTTGCTGACTTGCATACAGGGTATTGTTTAAAGCGTGAATTGAGCACAATATGGATTTGTATTGAATTTGGACAGAGTTGTCGCTTTCAATGCGTGTCTGTTAGAATCAACGACAACAACAACAACAACTACCGAGAACAACAACTAGAATAGTCGACTCTACAAATAGATCTATTAATAAGTTCGTAGTTCTTCTTACTTTAAACACAGACCAAGACCATGGCGCGGATTGATTTCGGTGCGTTTTCGGTTTGATTTCGCTGTGGGAGAGATTTTAAAACGGTTTTCTTATAAAATACTTTATTTTTGGAGTTTGAAACGCGTCAAGAGACACCCACAGTTGTTGTGCGAGTGCGAGTGTGTGTTTGTGTGTATCTGTGTAGTTTTCGCCAAATTCTTACTATTTATTGCATTTACAGGCTGTGTTCCCAGTTACCGCTGCCCGAGTGCATGTGATTCAATAGAATGTGCTACTTAATTTTGACAGTAAACTGTTAATTGCCAACAAATCACGGTGTGTGTGTGTGTCGGTGTAGTTGTTGACTATGACAGTCACAGTAAAAAAAACAGCAACAACAATCACAATAAAAATAACAAGAGCAAATCCTAAATCGAACAATCAACAAACAAAAAAACGCCATTTACAAAAAAATAGAAATAAACATTTAAACTGTGCGCTTCAAATTAACGCCAACTGTTTATCATGGATATGGACATAAAGGCGACTAAACGCGGCAAAATTGAACAGTTTTTATTGGGTAAGTTAATAGCAACTACCAAAAAAAGGAAAAAAAAAAAAAATCGTGTAATAATAGTAAGTAGTAACACTGGTAATGAAGAGGTGAAAATACTCTTAATGCTATTATAATAAATCTTTATAATACATTTCTAAACTTTTTAGCTTTGGATCGATTTGTATAAAAATTTAATTCAAATACATGAGTATGTTTTAGTTAAGAATGCTTAAAAATATGTCTATTTTAACAAATATTGTTAATTAATTTATAATTAATTTATAATGCCCCCTTTCAAGCGTATTTTAATGGGATTGGCAATCGCTTACCACAGTAGTATTTAAAAAGCAGGCACTTTAAAAATAATTTACTTAGCTCAAGTATCTGCGCATTTAGTTATTATGTATCTAGTTAATTTATAGAGTGTTGTTAATTTTGCATATAGCAATAAAAAGAGCAACTAAAACATGAATACCTAAACGATGTTTGGGGCAAAACCAATAACCATCTAACGAATACGAATACTCGTTCACATTCTGGCCCCTGGGGCATATAATTTTCTTGTATGGCAGAGCACAAACATTAATAACTAACCCCGAGAGTATATGAGAACACGAGAATTCTCGGCCAATGTATATTGACTCATGGTCGGTCAGAAGCGTCTCGGATCTGGAGCTGAAACAACTTTAATTGCGCTTTGTTCTTTTCGTTCTTGTATACGTTTTATTGAAAGCATTTTCAGTTTGGTTGCGACTTTTTTTAGTTTTGCTTTTGATCAGCGTTTTGTTGCTTCATTCGCTCTCTGTTCGTTTTTACAAGCAAAAGACATGGCGCGAAACTATGGCCAAAGTGCTTGATTTAAGCCCTTCTCTTAAAACGCCGCCATTCAAGCGAGTGTATACATGGGAACTTTAGGGCATATCGATTTTGTGAGTCCGCTTGAGTATTTGGAAATTGTATCTTTATTTCTTATGTAGCTAGTATTTGCTAGTTTTCCTACTCCTCTAATTTTGTTGAAGCTTAGCTAATTTTCTTACAGAATGTCTGTTTGATCATTGCTTGATCTCTTTATTTAATCTGCATACAAATTTTCTTTATTTGAAAAATTTAATTATCCTGCAAAATTTTAAATTTGTACCAAAAATTTTTTCAAAAATTTCCAACTCCTCTAACTTTGCCAAAATTCAATCGATTTCCATGCGGAATGATCTCATCATTTATTGATCTCTAAATTGATGTATAAATTCGTAACAAAGTTGGCTATTCTCCAAATCTCCATTTATAATTGGAAACTCAAAATTTATTCAATCTTCGATGATACAAAATTTTAGCAGATGGTCAAGTTTTGGAGTAAATTATGGAAGAAATGTAAGAAGATTGATTATGTAGTGAACAGTAGAAGCTGTCTTTGTTTTGAAAAAGTGTGTTACGTATTCGTCATAGTCAAGATTCTCTCGTTTCTTATACTAATTACGTATGGACTTTACATTAAATGTCTGTCTGTCTGGGCTTTGGCATTGCGTGTTTAAATTTTAACAAGATTTCTTGCAAATTTCCAGTGTCTCTTTGTCTGTTGTTTTGTTTTTTTTTGTCTGTGTACCGTTAAACCTACTTAAAAGTCGGAAGATTTGGTCAGAGTGAGAGGCAGGAGGGTAGGGGAGTGAAAGGGGTTTTAACTTAAGTGGAAACTGGACTGTTGTTGCTCAGTGAAATTGCTTTAATTGCTGCGGTCAATTCGCAGTTGACTTCTCTTGGGGTTTTATGAGGTCATCTGTTCATAGCTGGGGCGACTTAACATGCACTTACGAGTACTAAACAATTGTGACTCATCATCTTCAAGACCCGAACCCGGCAGTTCCACTAACCAACCAGTCCCAGTTCCAGATCCAGAAGTGCGCCCTAATTGTAGTTATGGAAATTGCTCAACAGACAACTATGCTGTCTGCCATTAAATTCAATGAGGCGTTTCCAGAATTAATAGTCAATGTCTGTTCTTCATATTTAGCTTTAAGTGAACATTAGAAGATGACAAACAAATCTAATTCTTTATACCGAACATTTGTTACTCTTGCAAAAAAAATATCTGGAGACAAGTTGAACGACTCATAATTCCTTTATAAATAACAATTTGACATTCACGAAATTTGGTCATAATATAAAAAGTTTCTTTTAATACGCAACTTGTGAGTTTGCTTGAAAATCTCAATAACCCGTAAAGCTTTACATCAGCGGTGGGCACGCATGGGCTCCACGAGCAAGCGGCTGCTCCCTACTGTATTTCTGTCAGATTTCGTGCCCACCGCTGCTTTCCATAATAAAGATCGTTTTTACGAAAGCTACATAAAGTAGATAACCGATTTTAACTAAATTTAGTCAGAATGTCTAAGAGAATACAAAAAACACAGCTTGTAAATTTGGTTAAGATATCTCAGAAAACAACAGAGTTTTTCGTAAACAGTTTAAATTTAAAAAAAACTGAAAAAAAAAACAAATATGCAAATTTATTAATGAGATAAACTATTACTTGATATACTCTATATGCTATTTGCGTTTATTGCTCGTTCTTAAAATTGTTGCATATTTGCTGACAAAATGAAAATACTCTTCTACAGGGTATAATAAAATATTAAGCTCTATGATCGAACTCTTCCCCTCGTTGCAGATGTGCGTGCCCATTTTCGAGCCTCGCTGGCGACATCGGAGTATGAGAACACCTCGAATCTGTTCCATGTGACAGCCGCTGAGCAGACGCAGGAGTTGCTGGACCGATGTGAGCAGCTGCTCTTGGGCTATGGGACAGACGAGCAGGCGGCGAACGCAACTGCGATGACGATCATTAAATCGAATGGTTGCAGCGACTACGCGGATACTAAAGTGGGCGCCGAGACCGGTTGCTATCTGGAGATGTTGTCCTCCCCAGCAGCAGCAGCAGCAGCAACAACTACAACAACTTTAGCGGCAGCAGCAACATCTTCTTCGTCGAGGAACTCGCGTGAGTGTTTTGTAGTTATCTTTAAAAGCAGGCTAGTAATTGACTTTAATTGCAGTGTCCGCCTCGCGGGAGTACATCGATCTGAGCAGCAATCCCTCGCTCAACAGTGATAAGACCTTTCGTTGTTCCAACACACAAGAACTGGAGACAACTGAGGTCCAACAACAGCAAAAGGAGCGGGAACAGGAACAGGATCAGCAATTGTATGACATTTGCCAGCATCAGGGCGAGGAGGAGGAAACCCAACAGGTCTTTGCCCATGAACTCTTCATCAATTGCCCGTACGCTGATCTTCCAGCTGGTCACTTGGCCCTGCAGCGTTCCACAAAATATGGACAGCTGCAGCGCATTGAGAAGCGTCTGTTTTTCGATCAGAGCAAGAAATATTATTGTGGCATCCTGAATGATTGGATGCTGTGCTATGCGGATGGTCCGACTGCCTGTCGTCCGAGCAGCAGCCTCTACCTGAAGAGCTCGGCCATTGAGATCGAGCACTTTGGCGAGGGGAAACGTCGCGAGATTTGCTTTCAAATCACCACCGCCGATCCGGGCAAGAAGTTTGTGTATCAGGCGAACAACGAGGTCGATGCCAAAGAGTGGATTCATGCCATTGAGGCGGCCATACGTGGCGATGCCACTGCCCAGGCATCGCTCAAAATGCTACGCAAGCTACCCAAGCTGCCCACGCCGCCGATGATGAAGAAGAGCAGCTTCAGTCCATCCGTTGGAGCCGGCACAGTCACTTCCCCGACAGACAGCATTTATGAGGAGCCATCGCCCATTTATAATTTTGGGGAGACGCCGCCACGTTTGCCGGACAAGTGCAACAGTCCCAGCGCCTTGGCCAAACGTTTTGAATATGATATACCAAAGTGTCCGGCACAGCCGTTGGTTTTGCCAGTGTCGGAGGAGAGGAACGCCGAAGAGGTGGAGACCGCGGAGCTGCTCAATGGTGGCGACCTGAAGCCAATGCCCATGCCACAATCATCCAGCTTACATGGCCAGCTGGCCTTGGACTTTCAGGCCAAGGTGAAGACGGTGCACAGCGAGTTGTCTAGTCAGCTGACGAGTCCGGAGCGCCTCAAGAAAGCCGTCAAGAAGAGCTACTCCAGCGGCAACAGCGATGCCGAGATGTTATCTCTAACCAATGCCAATCCCCAGCTGAATCTCACGCCCAAGGAGCAGAAGAAGCAACGCAAATCGCAGACACCGCAAACGAGTCCACAAAAGACTCCCAGCAAAGATTGTGATAAGTTGGCCAGAAATTGGTTTCTCAGTCGCCTGAACAAGTCCAGCTCCGCACAGAGCACACGCTCCTCCTCCTCCGCCTCCTCGTCGTCCTCCTCTGCCACAAGTGCCACGAGTAATGCCACAAGCACACCACCAAATGCCAAATGCAAACAGAGCGAAAAGGAGAATCTCCTCAATGGACTTGATCTCTGCGATGGTAGCTACGATTCAGCATTGAACGATCAGCAGCCAAGCAGCAATCCGACATCGCCCTGCCTGAAAGCGGAGGCCAAGAGCAAGGTGAACATGATCATCAATCAGTTTGAGAGCAGTGGACATCTGTCGACCATGTTCAGCGTGGAGGCACTGGCGGCCAATGCGTTGGCCTCCCTCACCTCCTTCTGCGAGAGCGACAACAACTGCAACAACTATGAACCCATCATGCCGCTTTCCACGCCGCCCAGCAGCTTTCTCAAAAAGGTCTAAGAACGCTCCAAGCCCGATCCTCTTCCTCTCCAGAAGCGCAGCATTAGCACATCAATTACTTAGGCTAGTGACAAAAAATGCACACATATTTTCATGTTTATCCTCAACATTGACATAAAATTTTTTAATATCAAAACATAATTTGTTAATATACATAAGGAAATATCTATGTACTTGAATGTGGGACTTGGTTTTGTGGGCCTGAGTAGGATCTCCAATTCTCTTAAAAGTAGCTGAGTTAAGCAAGGGATTATTATACATGATTAGATTAATAGTTAAGCAATAAATTTACGATGTATAGCGGGAGCCGGGTAAACGACTGTAGCGGCTATCCCTATGATGAGATTCCATAATGGCGACCAGAGCGTCACGTTTCCGTTGATCCGACACCAGGACCAGCTTATTGGGCGATTCATTTGATGAGAACAATCCCAAGATGCGTTTGCCATGTTGCTTCACTGTAAATTGTACGCCACGGGCATTGGATGTAATACCATCAATCTCCTCCCATTGGTAGGACCACAGTGACTAAAAATTTAAAGAGGGAAAAGATTTAAGAACCAATGGAAAAACGTAGTACATAAATGACTTTTTTAACTTACCGCCCAAACGCCAAACATATCGTTGCGTTGCGTGTAGATCAGTCGATGGTTGGTGACCAGCAGATACTCGTGCTTCTGGACAATCTCCTCGCAGTGTATGAAACTGTCGGTGCTCGCAAATTTACCCTTGTCCAGCTCCCTGTGCGAAGAGCAATCGATACTTTTCTTTATAGATAACTAAACATATTTATATATTTTGTTGGGCGCACGAGAAACCCATAAGGATTAGTTATACCCTTCCAAGGAGTACTATAGTTTTTGTCAAGAAGTAAGTTACACCCTCAGTTAGGCGTGAAAGACATCATTTGGATGCCGGGATTGCAAATAAAAGTTATGAGCTTAAAAAATTTCTGCATTTATTGGAATATCTCAGATTTATCTCTTGATAATGTATTCCGACACAGGAAACATATGTATTTTCAATATTATTTTATGTAAATTTATGTTATTTACATTAACTCAACAATGCTCAATAAAATCAGACAACCACAGAAAGGGTATTTAAAATTCGGCTTGCCGAAGTTAGTTCTGCTTGCTTTGTACAATTTGTGTTTATATACAGCTGCTGTTTGTGTGTTGGCAATAATTTATTAGTATTATTCATAATGTTAAAATTAATATTAGCTGAATTTGGCGTTGATCGTTTGCAATTAACGAACAAATTTTTGATTTGGGGATCTGTGAAGCCAAAAATTTAATGTGTGTTAGTGATTAGTTAGTTAGGCTGATTAGTGATAAGTGGCAATAGCAGATTTGTAAACGAATAAACAGACAAATGTTGATGACTTGGCGATGATCTGATTAGAATTTGGATATCAGATTTGGAATTTCTTCAAGCAAAGATGAGCCAGCATAAGCAGTTAGTTAGATACTTATAGATGCTGTACTTACTTTAGCATAATGTTGCCCAGAGCCTCTTTATGACAATAAGGACGCAGGACATTGTCATAGTGTTGGAAACGCGGAGGTCGCAACCTTTTGACCTCATCGCTGCTTTCGGTGGCGCGTCGTACAGCCTCAAAGCTGCCGCTCGCGAAATCAACAACTCCGGCTGTGGGACGTGCCACAAGGCCAATGGCGCCCTTGCCCAGACCCTTGAAGAAGCCCTCGACGCCCTGCTCCCGTGCGCCACTCACAGGCTTGGTCACCACTCCCGTCACGCCGTCGACAAAGCCCTGCAAACAATGTTAACCAGTTGAATCTATGTTTGTTTAACCAACTGAGTTGTGAGCTCACCATGACGAGACCTTTGCCACTGCGCGCGAGACCCTCGTGGAAGTTCTTTGGCTTATTGTGCATCCCCTGGCGACGTTTGCGCTGATAGTCATCGTCAAAGGTTAGGGCGGCGAGACCCTTGCCCATAGCGCCAGTGATTCTAGAGAGCACAAAGAAGACAGCTTAGTTAAGACACTTCTCTTTTTTTTAAATACAAAATTATTTCAGCTTCTTCTTATTTTTGCACACTTACTTGGACACGGCGCCAGCTGCTCCGCCCACAGTGTGGCCGAAAAGTGATTTGACGCCCAGCACGAGACCCTCGGCGAATTCGCCAGGTCCTTGAATGGCGCCCTGGAAAGAAAATAAAAAAGATTAACAAAACATATAAATTGCTCACAGAATTTTTATCTTTTAAGCTTAAAAGTAAAAAACATAAATACAAATTTTTATATAATATTATTTCAAAATTAAGAAATAAATTAAAGCAATTTAAAATTATATTTTTCAATTATTAAATTAAACGATTTTTAACGACTGATTTTAGATGACTTAAAATAAATTGTAAAAGTTTGGTAAACTAATGCCATTTTAAACTTACATGGAATGGTTCATAGAACAAATCCTCAACGCCCTTTTTGATGCCCACAACCAGGCCATAGGGATTACCCAGGACATCCAAGCCCAGCGCCAGCACATACAGCTGTTTCAACGCCTGGCCAGTATAATGCGAGGTGACTTCGGAAACCAGCTGCGATTGGCTAAAGAACTGATATTCACGCTGGAAGAAGGCCAAGCGGAAGACGACATCATTGACATCGGTCAAGGTGACGCCAACGCCTTGTACCAACGGTCCCAGGAAGCCAGGCAGCGCTGTCGTATCCGAGCCCGCCATGGAGAAGCTAACATGGATCTTCAATGGTCCCAAATGCAAATTATCATAAAAGTTCTTCTGTTCCTGTGCCGTATTCTGCTCGAAATGGGCAGTCAAAGGCTGCTCAATGGACTCCACGTCGCTGCGGAAGAGTTTGGCGGCCTGTTCATCGTTCACCTCGGTGGCAAACAGCTCAGCAATGGCAGTCAGGAACAGTATATCCACCTTAAAGTGGAACTCCTGTATGAGAATGGTGGCATACTTGAACTGCTTGACCTGCGAATTGGGAATAACTCGCTCCACCATGCTGCATTCAATAAATGGCTTCATTGTTGTGCTGCTCGCGACACTCTTGGGCGGCGCAATGGGTGCCAATACTACTGGGAATATGGGATCAATAAATTGATTGTCCATCTGCACGTGATTGATTTTCACATGCAGTTGCTTCTGGAACGGCGATGATTTCATTGACATCCAAATGGCGGGATAAAAGCTGCGCTTAATCCGGCGATCGCATTGTTTCGTCAGCGTCATTGTGTCAAAGTTAATCTGCAAGAGAATTAAATTAAAGGAATATAATTAACTTATCATATAATATGAACTTATAATTCTACCGGAAATTTGTTATCCAATTTATAGGACTGCACATCATTGACCGATTTGTGTACGATATAACGTTGATATTCCGCCTCCATGAGCTCGGTATCGTGTATGGTCATTTCCTTGAAACGTTTCTTATTCGGCTTCCTCGACTCCCAGACAATGCCAGAGCTCGTGATGCCCAGATAGAGTATGTCCAGACCCGACTCGTTGTTGACCACAGACAGACCGATGCCGTGTATATGCAAATCAATGCTTTGTGTGATACTCTGCAATGCCGCCGTCGTCTCCGTGCGCTTGGCTATCTCCTGGATATCTGTGAAGAGCAGCACACGCTGCATGCCATCCAGGAAGGATACCCAATAGGCCTGGCTGCCATCCTGCAAGCTATATAGAAAAAGAAAGAAATAAATTATACCAACATATTTTTTGTACTAATCAAATTACTTACACAACGTTATCGATTTGATCCTTTCTCAGATCAGTTTCCTGCTTGTCCTTGCCAAAGACTAGAGTCTTGGGTCCTGTAGGATCACTCCAGGCATACAAGGTTCTCTGCTTGGACTTCAGTATGTGCTCCTCGCTGGTGTTCTTCTCATAGTAGACAATATCCTTGCTGGTGTGATTAATGAGCAGGCCAGGTGCCAGACTCGGCTGATACTCGGTGAAAGTTATATAGACGCCACCCTCCGTCGTCTGCACATCGACATTGACGCCACCATGTGGACTGTCCTCGAGCTTCAACAGGGTGCAGGTCACCTCTGTGTAGTCAAATGCTGGCGTAATCTTGTTATCGACGCGTACAATCAACTTGTGATTGGAATCATTTTTCGGCCAGAGCGGTTCCACCTCATTGGGCTGCAGCACAGTCCAAGGATCACCGGGACGCTTCAGCTCCTGCAGCTCGATTGCATAGCGGCATTTGTTGCGCATTATATAGAAGGGTATAAACGTGATCTGTTTGGTCAGCGAATTCTGTGTCAAATGATTGTGCACACCAATCTGATAGTTCTGATCGTTGGCACTGCAGGTGACGCCGCCAATGGACCCAGCCACATCTAAGGGAATCTTCTCGCTCCAATCGCCATTGTCGATGCGAATCGATGCCTTCTTCTTGTCAAACAACTTGTCACGGGCGGTAAACAAGATGGGACCCGAGTATTCCGGCGGATGATAGAGCACCTCAACGGACGAGATCTCCGTCTTGTAGGTGAGCATCTGACCCGTCTTGTTGATCATCCAGAATGGGCTGTAAAGCGTCAGCATTATGCTGCCGTGTCGATTGGTGGCCCTGCAAATCAAATCAAAAAAGTAAATCAATGTGGGATCGATTTTAGTTTAACGAAGATCATTAAATATTATATGGATTAACTTCAAATTTATTTGAATCAAGAACATCAATGCCTTTTGGTTTCTATTGACCCCATTTATATAATGCCAACACTTCTTTTTATGTTGTGAGTCGATTTTTAAATTAAATTTGTTCAAAAATAACCCTTAATAAGTCAGACTTACTGCACATTAAGATCCATTTCCATTTTAACGTCTGAATCGTATGAGGCGAATGTCCAAATGGATATATCGGTAGCACTATCCGATATTTCGGTGGCATACGACCAATCCTTCTCCAGATAATCGATTAACTATATGGATTAGATACGCAAATCGGTTAGTCCAACAATGGGTTAAACGGGATTCAAGTTCCACTTACGCGCACAACAAGCACACTCTTTGATTCCTTGCCCTTTTGGAACATGCGTACAGTGGGTAGGTGAAGCACATGACCGGGATTCACCTCCTTCTCGCCATAGTCGAGGAAATCTTCTCTCTGATATTTCTGGCTTTCCCGATTATTGTCCTGATGCAATGATGCCTGACTGACGCCTTCGCCAGCTCCTTTGCGCACCGAACAGCCAAGCACAGATACCTTAATATCAATGGGTAGGGAATTGCGCAGATAAAGCGGCGGACGCAAATGAATCGTATAGACGACGCTCATCAAGCGATACTTGTCGGTGTTCTCAAAGTACACATCACGCCTAGCACGTGTGGCATTAATGTACAGCGCCTCGAAGGTGTCAATGGGATCGCATTGCAGCTGATGCGAATAGGTCAGATCCGATGGATTGATGCTCCAGCAGATGCCCTGCACTGAGGTCTTGTAGCCGCTAAGCGAGAAGAATAAGTCCTTGGACTCGGCATAGATGGCATGCAATGGCACATGCATCGCTTGGCCAGGATCCGCCTGTCCCACAAGTGTAAAATGCATGTTGGACTTGCGACGATAGACGCGGATTGGTGTTGTGAAATGATTGTGTATCTGCACGGGAGATAAGGATTATCGAAGGCTCTCTCTCTCTCTTTTCATATAAATACTCACACTGACAACGCCATGAATATTGATCTTGGTTGTTCCATACTCCAGTGTGACCTCAGATACAATGGCCCATTGATCTTTCATCGAGTTTCCATTGAGCGGGAAGTAACGTGTGTCCGCCTTGGATACGGGCAACACAACTTCCAAAGGAACGTCGCTAATCTGCAAACATAAAATGGTTTCATTAAATACAGAAATCCTTAATTTATCTCTTGTCATTACCGTCACATAGAGATTGTAATCATCGGCCATGTCTTCGGGTATTGTGCTCAGATCCTTGGTCTGCAAATAGACACGTCCGCCCGCCGAAACGGTGCAGACTTGTATATCCTGCGGATTGACCAATTGCTCCTCATCGCTGGAGTTCAACACTATCGAGTTGTTTATCGTTCGTCTGCCACGATGTACTTCGTGCAGCGTGAAAATGCCTTGGCGCAGATTCAGCGTGATGTCCACGCCCGTATCGTTCTCCACCACATAGGGAGCAATAACATCTGGCTTGGCCAAGCCCTTCTCGTCAATAGCCTGGGAGAAGGCCTCTCCCAGTTCGCCCAACAATCCCAGACAGGTCTTGCTCAAGGTAATCTCAAGATTCTCCTTGGAATGTATGCGAATATTGGTCGTTTGGGTTTCCAAATCGTCATCAAACTCGGTGGGAACCTTCTCAAGTGCCAGATCAAACTGCAGCTCCCAGGGAGTATACTCGCTGATGCCGTTACGCCCGACCACCTCGTTTAGCTCTATGATGGGCTCCCACTCGGCCAGGATTTGGTTGTAATAGTTCTGCAATTGATTACAATACAATAATCTTTCATCGAAGGAGTATGGAAGGAGCAGAACCTACCATGTTGAGCGTGAGGGAACCATGAGCAGTCAGATTGCGGCTCCAGTTATTAAAGACCGCCGTCATGCGTGTGTCCAGCGATATGAGGGGCTTCGTGTAGTATCCCATGCCGGATTCAATGACAACTGTTATGCTGGGCACCTCAATAACACACTTCTCTGTCTTGGTCCTGCCCATATTCCCGATGTCGCTGTCCAGAATCAAAGCATCTGTTCCACTTTCCACTTTGGTGAACCAATAAGTTTGCGAGGTAAATGGCTTTGGATACCAGATCTTTGAGTAATCCGTCGATGCCTTCTCAATTGCCGCCTTCTCCGCGGTGCCCGTGGTAATGCTCATCATTGCCTTGTTGAGCAGCTCTATTGTTGCCGGCGATACATTGATGATAATATCGCTGAGCTTCAGGCTAATGTGCATGCCCTCCTCCTCGGGCGTTGAGCCCTGCAGACTGATCACACATGGATGCAGAATATAATGACGCGTCGCCTCACGACGCTCTGGCAAAAAGGAGCACATGTATATCTTGAGGGCATCAATTTGGCCATTGATGATTTGCTTATCGTTGATGGATCGATAATTCAGGTGAGCTTGGGCCTAGAAAAGAGAAATATATTTAATATTAAGTAATTTAATTTCTAGTTAGATCAGATTTGTATATAAAATAAAACCTACTATTAAACAGAACAAGAAAACTAATCTTTTATTTTCAATTTGTACTTAAATTTAAATTACAAATTTGTTAATTTTATTAATGTTATTTCTTAATAGAAAAAATCCAGAAATGTTTTCTTCTATTTTATTTTGTTTATGCATATATATTTATTTCACTGAGTTGTGCCTTTAAATATAATTTAAGTAAGTACTTACATTAAAGATAATCGCATTGGTATTCAGATCATCCAAACTCTCCACCAGAATTATATCCGGCTGGTCAATGTGAAGTATGAGATGCATTGTCTTCTTGGGACCTGGCGCTGCAGAGTAAATAAATGAATGTAAGTATTATTATAATCAATATTTATTCATTTCAAATATAACACTTACGTGCAATGCTTGTGGTTGTGAGACGAGTACCTCGTGCAACAGATTCAACCACTGGCGCCGCCACTTGCACCGCTTTGGGCTCCGCAGTGGGTAACTCATCCTCGTCGGGAGGCAGTGAGAGGAAGGTTGTCAGCTTGAGCAGAAAATCAATGCACACAATCAAGTCAAAGCTGCGCACACGCACCTCAGCTGTAAATTAAATGAAAATGTGTACAAATTAAAAACAAGATACAATATATATTTAAATGGCTTATGCACTTACCAAAGGTATCGTTCTCTTTGATAATCGCCGTTATGTCGACCATATAGCTGAGTTCCTTGGTGCACATCTCAAGGATTTGACTCTTGTCGGTATTATTCCAATTCTTGCAGCTTAAGTACTGACGAATCTTGCCCTTGCTATTGACACGCGTGTCATCCAACTGAATGTTGCACAGGACAATCGAGGTGCTCAGCGTATTATTGTTGAGCTGTGTGCCCTTCACGGACAGAAAGTAAATGCCAAAGCAGGCCAGGCCTCTGTCTTCGCCCTCCATGAGATTGATGGTGACACCATCAAACTGAAAGTTGAACTTGAGCTTCTCGTAAACCTTCTGAGACGGTTTCTCGATCGCTGATGCCGTGGTTGTCGATCGAGTGCGGCGTATGGACTCGGACTGCGGCAATGAACGCGGTTTATCTGGCACAGGAGCATCTTCCGGCGGAAACTCGGCATTGCCTTCGCTCAGATTACGATTCAAGATGGACATGACTAAGGCATAGTCATCCATGAATAGAGTAAGCTGCAAAGCAATTACAATTAGTTGACATTTTCTAATGAATTTGATGTTCTCATTACCTCCACAGACTTCAAGTGACCCGATAGATTCAGCTCTGGCACATCCTTGTGCCAAGTGCTCGACAAATTGCGTGTCACGGCCAAAGTAAAGCTCATGGGATTCATCATATTCAGCGAGGACTTGATGCCAACGGCCGCATCCACATCTGAAATAGTTTTGATATCGATTGCATTCATTTAAAAGTCATTAAAAGAAACTGCTCACCATCTCCTGCTGTTTCGGAGTCATCCAGAATGGTCACCTTGGTCAGCTTGACATCATTGAGCTGCAGTTTGATCTCGTCAATGACCGCTCTCTCCTTCATGTCGGGCACAGGCAACTCGCTCGTATTGTTGGTCAACTCCAACAAGCCCAAATCAAGTGCCAAGGCATTATTGCTTTGCGAGTTCACTGGGATTATAATAATTGGCGCCTTAATGCGCACATTTAGCTTCATCCTCGTCGCCTTCTCATAGGCGTCCAGTGCATTTTGTCGAGCGGACTCAGCGGCAGCAGCGCTGGCATCTGACAAAGCCTTCTGTGCCACTTGGAATTTATTCAGGAAGTTCTAGAAAATGAATGCAAAGTTTGAAAATGAATTGAAAAAGAAATAGAGTGCAAAACTTACCAAGACGCCGGCGACAAACCAATTGAGGAATATAATCTTCATGCAGCCAATGTCGACAGTGATTTTCATATCATCTGAATTGTAATCCTCTGTAAATTCCTTATTGAAGAGCACCACCTGGCAATTGAAAGCATCTTGACCCACAATGCTCAAGATCTGTAATTTAAAGGGTCAAATTAATTTTCAAATAAATAAATAAATAATTAAAAAATAAAAGAAATAAATTCTGGCACTCACAGTGTGATGTATTGTATGGGGATTTAGATCTTCAACAATAATATCCTTGAGGCCAAGATTAACCTCCGTGTAGGAGTTCTTTAGTGTAACATTTGACACAAACTGCTTAACATGCATCGAGGCCAAGGGACGACTTCTGGAGGTCAGCTTGAGGCTAACCTCATTGAGTTTGGCCACCACACGCATCTTGATGCTCTCCACGCGATTCACCCGTCTCGTACGTTGCATGGCCATTTGGGCGGTGGAAAACATCGTTTCCGTATCCTCCATGATGACGTGCAGCGTGTGCCGGATGCCATCGCCATCACCAGCCGAGGCATAGCGATCCTTTGGCCCTGGGTCTGAGAGAGATTCAACCACACTATCGAGACGTTTCTGAAACTCGTTGACCAGCTCCAGCAGTCGCAAGAGACACTCCTGATGCAGCACAATGTCCAACACCTCAAAGTTGACCACCACCAGCTGATCGGTGGAATTGTATTTTGTGCTAAATTCTGGCGAAGTTTTGTCCGCCAACGTATAGGAAATGGTGAGCAAACTTTTGAGATCCTTGGCAAAGCCTGGGGTGTCTATAATATCCAGAACCTGTTGCTCATCATTCTGAAAGTCAAACTGTTTGATATTGATGCCGCCCAATCTGAAAGAGATTTGCCATTAATTATTATTACTATTTCTCAAAATACTTGTTAGGAAATAGTTTTTTTAACTGGTATAATTACGTTAATGTCGCCACCGTCTCGTAGGTGCGCTGAGCGAGACACGCATCCAGTTGGAGCACCTGCATCGATAGAATGTGTTGGGAACTTGGCGATTGGCGACGCACCATCATATCGCTATCAACTTCGGCCACTGTGCCCACACTGAAATTGGGTTCCTCCGCCTCCGGTGTGATAAACGGCGTCGCTGCATCGGAAGACACTTCACTGAGCTGCGCCGACTGGTACAGAGTAAGGGAGATTTCTTTGAGCGAAAAGTTGACCTCAACATTGGTGTACTGCACGAGTTCCGCGGTGTCCACAGGCTTCGGAACAGACATGTTGCTCCGCTTTTTGATTTCGCGATTGATGAAATTCGATATGGAGCTGCGGGAGCGTGACAAAATGGGCTGCACAACTGTTTCTTCGTTCTTGGGAAGCGGTATGCTGGTGGCAACGCCAATAGCTTCAAATACACGATCCTCGGAGATGTTCAGCAGCACCGACGGCAGCACAATGTCCACTTTAATCTTTGGTAAGCGTGGATCATCGTCAACAACGCAAAGAGCTGCAATGACCTCCAATGATGTGGGCTGCAGCACATGCATATCCGTGGAGACGGCCAGGCTGAGAACATGTTGCCAATTCTCCTGTGGACGAGCCACAAGCAATTGTATATCATTCAACTTGACAATAAATCTATCGTAAGCATTGTCCATAACATTCTGCATGATGTCCGTCTTTTCAGTGCCTTGATTGTATAACGCTTGGACTGTATCTGAGGTGCGATGATGCGGAGCTGTTGTGATTTGCACCTGACCCAAGCTAACGACAATCAGCGACTTCTCTCCCTCCACATAGCGTCCGCCATGTGGCACAACAATAACATTTGGCATCAACAATATATCCGCATCCAGCACTGATTTCTGATCAATAATATACTGCATTCCTGTCGCCGATCGCTCCTTGATGCCAACTAGCTGTGAGGTGGCTGATGCCTCCAATTTCGATAGATTCACGTCCGTGGGTGGCTTAAAGACATCCACGACACTTAAAATTGTCTCGGCATCATAGAATATTTGCAATGGACGCGCAACGACTTTGACACGCTGATTGCACTGACCATCAAGGGGATTCGTTTCAAAGAAGATGTCCAGTAAATTGAATTCGTCGGTTATTATCGATTTGATCAGCGTGGGCGTGTAATTCTCCCGTGTCAAGCCCATCAACTTGAGCTCCTTCATGCCAGCGGTTACACTAATCGCCTCAGCCGCCGGACGTTGAGTTATCGATGCCGTTGCCATCTTGAACTGCAGCAGCATTATGCTCGGTAAATCATGGTAGTCGTGGGCGGAACCCTGTTGATTCAAAATCGTTTCCTGATACAGTCCCACGTCCAGCGCAATCAGTTTAAAGCTCATGTGTAATGCCACATATTCGATGGGCACATCTTGTGGTTTTACGTTCTCCTCGTAGCCAATTGCCTTGAACATCTTGGCCTTCTCCTCGGGCGTCATGGCAGCCTCAAATTTACGCACTGCAAATGCAAAAGTTATACAGATTAAAATTTCGATATTTATTTTAATAATATAATATTTACCAATGTTTTCACCGGCGTCACTTTCTTCTTTCTTGGAGGCACCACCGCCCCAGCCCCAGCCGCTAAACCAGCCTTTGTTCTCCGGTGGCGCTGCTTCCCTCAACTTGGCAATCTCAATGTTGACACGCTGTCGAATCAACAGCAGATTGAACACATCCAGCTCCTGTTCCAGCAAATTGCAAGCTTCCATTAACATTGCAGGTGGCTTTTTGCTCAATTCGCGTTCTTTGTATTTCTGAAAGAATCCATTGAGATTGTTTAAAATTAATTGTAATCCCTGATTGCAGAGTGAACTTACCTCGGCATAAGTGTTGCATCGATCGCGATGTTCCTTCATATATTTCCAGCTCCAAGTGCGTCTCGATCGACGCACATCGTGCTCCAGCACAGAGGTAATTGCAAATTGCCACCATTCCTTGTAGTGACCCTTGTAAGCTGAATTGAGTTAAGATTCCGATTATGAAATGTCATTCATTAAAACTGATAAACTTACGTATGTTGTAAGGGCGATATTGGCGATAGGGCACACCAAGTTGCATGCGATTCATTGAATCGCCCAGTTGCATTATGTTGTGGAACTGTGTGTTGGTCAGGCCAACATTGAGTGTCTCCATTTCCATGCTCAAATCAACCTTTGGATTCACATAAGCCGGCACATCCAGCTCGGGATTCATATTAAGTTTGAGCTTTGCATTGCACGAAAGTGGACCCAAAACTACAAAGAAATTTCAAGTTATATTTATTTATTTCCCTGATTTACAATTCTATCACTCACCATAACAATAGTTGGCTGGCTTAAAGGTCTTGCTTGCAATATGACTTTGGAACAAGTCGGACAACGAGTTCTTGTCCCTTGCACTGTAGAGACTTCCATGGCAATTCATGTACGCTGACAGGCAGGAGAGATTCGCTATTTTAAAAACCTGCGCCGCACGCTCCGTCATGTAGGTTTTGTCCCAGTTTTGATCCGTCGTATAGAGCTCCAGTTCGTGGAGTGTTATGCCAAAGGAGAAGGGACTGCCTGTTGTTGTGGTATCCTCATAGCGCAAATGAACATTGCTGATTTTTATCTGCAAATTGTTGACAATTTGTGCGGTCAGCTTCTCTGTGAAACCGGCATCGGCTTTAGGCTGATCTGTAAGTTACACAGAAACATGGTTAATTTTAACAACAAATATGATTTTAAAATATAATTTCTTGGTACCCAATTCCAGCTCCTTCTTCCGTGCCGCCTCCAAAGCGTCCAGTGCGGTCTTTTTGGCCGCAAGCTCATACTTGGCCTCCTTTTCGGCATTGTATCTCACATTATTGTTGGGCGAAACGAGCGCATAGAGATTCTCAATATCAACAATAACCGGCTGGCTATACAGATTTTTCCAGGGTATTTTTAGCACTAGTTTTCCTATAATAAATAAACAAATTAAATTCAATTCAATTGGATTTTGTGAAGGTTTCTAACTTACCCAAATAGCCATAGATTAATTGGACGGGCAAATCCAAATCATCGAGCGCATTTTCTCGTATCTTTAGGTTTGTTAGAACCACATCGCCTACAAAAGAAACAAATATACGAATTAATTAAACGATTATTAATTGATTTATTTCAGCAAATGCGTGAAAATGAACATACACCATAAACATTATCTGTCTATAAATTTCTTGTCTTCCGCAGAAATAAATATGTACACACATGCCTCCTTATATCGACTACCATTCAGTGTGTCTGGCATTCAAAATATTTTTGGCCAAGAGGCACTTCAGTTATGCCTGGAATGCCAAAAAAGATACACGCCCAACCTCAAGCTCAGTGAATATTTATTCAATTAAGTATACGCAATGTCTACTATATACGAATATGGGTCAATTTATTTAACTAGACGGCTACAAAAGACCCCTTATAATTCTCTTTACACATACGAAAGTGTATCAACTGTCTATTATCAGAATTATAGCTGATAAGCAACAAACTAAGGGACTCAATATTCGATTATTTCGAGTAGTTGACTTATGAGTAATACTAATAACTAATAAAAACTGATACGATCTCATATATTTAACTCCAGATTAAGTTAATAGTCTGCAAACTAAAATATACAATAAACTTTTTTTGATAACAAATTTGCTTGAC
The DNA here is from genome assembly GCA_963924055.1 of Drosophila limbata. Lineage (NCBI taxonomy): Eukaryota > Metazoa > Arthropoda > Insecta > Diptera > Drosophilidae > Drosophila > Drosophila limbata. The sequence goes on along the minus strand of OZ001355.1, from coordinate 21,254,381 downwards.
ATAATTTGTTGTTAATTATGCGAGTGGGCGGGACATAGACAAATTTATATATATTAAAAAATTAAATTCAATCAGCGTATTCAATCAGGTTTCCCAGGAAACGAATATCTACACGATAAAGGTCTTAAGTTTGCATTTGTTTCTATTTTTTATGTTTGTAGTTACGTGTTTTTTACGTAAAAAAAAGAATTGGTACTAGAAGTATTTTTATAGCTCTTTTTTTTATTTCTACTCAGCCTTTTTAAAGCTGTTATCGCTGTTGGCAGCTGTGGCTTATCAGTTAGTATTCAGTTAATAGGCGAGTTAGTGAAAGCCATGAATCAATAATTACGTACTATATACGTATTTGTTTACTTTAAAATCTTTAAGTAATTAAAAATTCAAGAGTTTCAAAAAAGCTGGTTCAAACAATGAAAATTATTCATGAGATTCATATTATGTCATCAAGTTCAAGTTCAAATTAGGCTTGGTTTGATGTCATTGACAGTGTAAGAAAACCAGTTTGTTAAACACATTTTTTTTAAATACATTTTTGTGAATAAACTAGGTGTTAGCTTGTGTCAATTGGAGTTGGACACGATAAATTTGAAATGGTGCTTCTAAGGAAGCCATTTTCAGGGCATATTTACGACTGAAGTGCTGAACTTTGCATTTTAAAGGGTACAGTTTGTTTTATTTATGTATGTATTGTCATCAAGTAATATAATACGAAGACTTGTACATAGATTGTGGTAGTAAGCAGACTTTTGAGATAAGCAGAAATCAACAGAAACCGCAAAAAGAAAACAAGAACATGATGATGAAGATGACATATGTATGTGGGGTGGGGTTGGAATCTCTCTCTCTTTGGTATTGAAAGCATGCACAACGGAAGCAACAGGCGGGGAGAGAGAGAATGCTTTGGGAGAGCATCTTAGCTCACGGCCATGCCAAATTGTTGACTCTCTCTCTCTCTTTTGTTTTTGTTGAAATTGTGTCACTGTGCAAGGCATGAAGGATAAGGTCATTGTTTTTGGGAGGTGACAGTAATCAACCGTGCGTGGCAGGCAGATAAAAAAAATTGTAGTTGAGAAATTAATTAAGTCAAATGAGACAATGAGTCAGTTGCGTGCTTGGGGCCTTTTATTTTTGAGGGAATTGTTAGCTAGTTAGTATGGGATCATTTGAGCACTCACCTCCCCAGATGCCGATTTTCAATTGTTTATGATCCAAATTCTCAATGTAGTCACCCAGCACCTTGTTGAGCACATCGACCACGACGGCCTCGAATACCATCCTATAGCCGTCTCTGTATCCGTCTTAAAATTGTGATGAATCCAACAAGCAGCTGTTAGCGGCCCAAAAAGCGGCTGCTTATTGATTTTTCGTTGTTTTTATTACTTGTGTTTCTGGGTGTGTGTGTGTGTGTGTAGTCTTTTGACCGTCGTTTTGTTGTACACTCTCGTTGTATGATTATTTTATTTCAGCCTTTTCTAAACATTAGAACAAAACAGAATGGAAATGGATTTGAGAGACGAAATATAACACAGCGATGATGATGTCATCATCATTCAACCATCAGCGTAAAACAACGAACGAAAACATGCAAACAAATCGGCACAAACAATATTGTAATGTTTCGTGTAGCATTAGAGTAAAATAATAAAGGCGTAGCATTTGACATTGTTTTCAAATATATTTATTATCGACTGACTAATTAACACGAAACTGTTTCCACATGCGGGTGTTGTTATTGCTGTTGTGGCAACATATGGCTCCGTCCTTTTATTAATCATTATTATTACACTTTCTTTAAGACGTTATATATTGCCCTTTATTTGCCATGCATTTGCAAGGCTTTATCTTTAATTACCAAGTGGTTCACAATAACAACAACAATAATAATAACAACAACAGCGCCGCAAAATTTACCTTGCTGACTTGAACATTATCAATGCGCAATAATAAAAACACGCGCGCTGCCGAGCAGCTCTCAGTAGAAACTGAACTTTAAGAGGCAACAGCTGAGTGGTGTCGACGTCCGCAGTGAATGACATTGCGAGGCAGTGCTGTCAGATTAGCTTGCTTTAGGCTAGATCTAGCATATTTGAAAATGGAAAAGCTTATAAAATTTGAAAATCGCTTATAGACATTAATCTACCATATTTTAAAGTTCACATAGCATATTCTAGCAATAAAAGCATTTAATTGAAATCAAAGAAAAATATTTTATCAGGGGTGCCACAGAAATCGCTTTCGCTTGAATTTCACTTAAATTTCATACAAATTTAAATTTAATTTCATACAAATTTAAGTGAAATACAAGCGAAAGCGATTTCTGTGGCCTCCTGTATAATTTTAATGTGATTCAGGGCTTAAAATTATTATGTGATCAGGAAATTCTTTTTTTAAACGATGGTGGAGATTGTTTTTTTTTTTTTTTTATTTGGCTAATCTGATTTTTTTAAATGGCATTTTGCTGGTCCAATAAGAGAGTCGACTGTCATCGTTCTGCCTGATTGTTTGACTATTTTTTAATTTTTTTCAATTGAACTAAGATGTGCAGCACTATCTTAATGGCATTTCTTGCCTGCGAATGATAAAAATACAAAACAGCTGTGTGAAAATCAGCATGTCGACGTTTCGTGCGAATTGTAAATTGTTAAGTTGACGTGTTAAGCAGACAAAAGTGCAAATAAAATATAATTAAATAATAAATAAAGATGAAAACAAGGTATCTGTTGCTTTTATTGGCAATTGCGCCCGTTGTGCTGTCGAAAAAGTTTAAGGGTGAGGAGAAACCGGAATGGGCAAAGAAGGATATACGGGATTATAGCGAAGCCGATCTGGAAAGGCTGCTGGACCAGTGGGAGGTGAGGAGGAGTTAATAAAATCTAACAAGCTCCGCATAAAGCAATTACAAATATTTTCAGGAAGATGAGGAGCCGTTGGAAGCAGATGAGCTGCCAGAGCACTTGCGACCACAGCCAAAGCTAGACTTTTCTAATTTGGAAAGTAAGAACCCCGAAGACTTGCTGAAGGTGTCGAAAAAAGGTCGCACGTTGATGACTTTCGTATCCGTTACCGGCAATCCCACTCGCGATGAAGCCGAGGAAATAACCAAGCTGTGGCAGACCAGTTTATGGAATAATCACATACAAGCGGAGCGCTATATGGTTGACGATAATCGCGCCATATTCCTATTCAAAGACGGCGCACAAGCGTGGGAAGCAAAGGACTTTTTGGTGGATCAGGAGCGTTGCAAAGGTGTTACCATCGAAAACAAGGAGTATCCAGGCACTCATGTAAAGGACGAACTATAATTGTATCATTTGTATCTAAGTACTCCTTCCAGCATTCTCATGTAAAGTATTTTTAAGCACAAAATGAACAAATTGAAATTACAACAAAATTGGAAATGTACCCGGCGTGTTTTACCATTCACATGTTAGCGTTAAGTTGTCGCCGCCCTGGTTTGGTTTGTTTACGTTACAAGACGTCAAAATTTCGAGCAGCAGCTCCCCTTAGTTTGACCTCAACAGATTATCGTCAAGCGTCGCATTCAACCTGTTGTGCCAGCCACAATAATACCAAAAAAATGTCAATTCAAGCCAAAATCGGACCCTCCATTCTAAATGCCGACTTGGCCAATTTGGCTGAAGAATCGCAGAAGTTGCTGGACAATGGAGCGGATTATTTGCATCTGGACGTCATGGATGGCAACTTCGTGCCAAATCTAACATTCGGGCATCCAATGGTGAAGTGTTTGCGCAACAAAATCAAGGTGAGACTGCGGTCTGTCAATTGTGGTGGTGTAAATACTCAGCTTTAATTCATATAGAGTGCCTTCTTTGAGACGCACATGATGGTGCATAATCCTGAGCAGTGGATAGCGCCCATGGCAGATGCTGGCGTAAATCTCTATACATTCCATATCGAGCCAGTGGAGGATGTGTGCAAGGTCAGTCGACTGGTGCAGGAGGCGGGCATGAAAGTAGGCTTGGCCATTAAGCCTGGCACTGGGGTAAGTTGAGGTTATGTGCTCATGCGCGTTGACTGAACAAACCAAAAAAAACACATGTTGCTCTTTTTGCAGAGATTGAAACGAATATAATCTTTAAAATAGAAATTATGAATTAAAAATGATTTATTTGATCTACACAGACATTACATATTTAAATTTAAAATGTTACTATCATAACAAAACAAAACAATTTTGAGATAAAATTAATATTATGATTTTTTAGTTAAGAATTAAAATTGTATTATCTGTTATGTCTTTTTTTAAAATCAAAATCAAGAGTTAATATTATTTTGGATAGTAAAAATGTATCCTGTTTGGTTAGAGCTTATCAAAAAATTCGATAACTGTAACTTTCCAATTTATCTACATAGATATTTTTATATTTTAAACTCACAATATTTATTTGCAATCTTTGCTTTTTAAGGTGGAGCAAATAGAGAAATATATCGATATTGCTGATCTGGTGCTGGTAATGACAGTGGAGCCTGGCTTCGGGGGACAATCATTTATGGCGGACATGATGCCCAAAGTGGAATGGCTACGCAGCCATTATCCCAACCTCGACATCGAAGTGGACGGCGGCGTTGGTCCCAAGACCATTGAATGCTGTGCCAAGTCAGGTGCCAATTGGATTGTGTCTGGCACAGCCGTTGTTGGAGCCAGCGATCAGCGGCAGGTCATCAGCGATATGCGGGGAGTTGTCCAGCGTTACATCAAATAAAATGCAGTGCATTCCCAATGAATTTATTACCTATTTAAGTCAAAAGTGTTTATAACAAAATTCTTTGTTTTCGATTAAAAGACAACTGTTGCATTTTATAGTTTTATACATTTATTTTTCAACATTTATATATATTTCTATATAAGTATATAGCATGTATATATGTATGACAATTTGCTTATAGCATTTATTTGGTTATAAGTGTGTGTGTTTGTGTGTGTGTAATTACACTTAAGATTTATGCACATTTTTATTTTATATTTATTTGTATGGCAAATTTTCAATTGTTGCCTTATTTCATTTCTGCTTCGATTCAAAAAATTCAGTGTAAAATGTCTCATATCATAAATTCTCAAATTCTCAAATCTCGCGAACAAACACAAAAATCTGTATCCATTTTATTGTCAACATGTAAATTCTTTACGTCTTGTTTTTAAATTTATACTTTATCATTTTGTGCATAATTAACAAGTGCGTTTCGCCAAATGATCATCTATAAACATGCATGTTTTTTTTTTGTTTACATATGTTTGTGTATGTAAATTCATCTAGTTTTTAATCAGCTTTTTTAGTTTTTTCTTGTCGTTTTGCAATTTTGCTACATTTACATTTAACATTTTGCTACATTTATATAATATTGTCTCGGCTTTCATATTTACGTTCTGAAGCACATTGAAATTGAACAGTTTTGAGCGCATCTGGTAATTCATAAGACAAATATGGTTTAAAAAAAAACAAAACAAAAATAAAAAAAACACGCATTTTTAAAATTAATTTTTGAAAATTTCATTTCAAATTATCGCGCGCAAATTCTTTTCGTGTTTAAGCAGGGTTTCAAACCGAAACACATATCGGCTTCAGTTACAGTGACCAATTTTAATCGGTTAATACCGGTTAACGGTTACGATTATGGTTACGGTTTGAAACCCTGGTTTTAAGCATAGCAGTTGTAACTAATCTCAATATTTATGTGTGTGGATCGTATGTGGATCTTAAGTATGTACGTTGTTGATTGGTTGTACACATTGTAGTACTTGTATGTATTTATTTATTTATGTCTTACTTTGTATATATTTATGTGTATGTATATGTAGTATGTATGTAAGTAGTATATAACTTATTTCACTTGCCAATGCTAAGCATTCTTACATCTATATACATATATGTATTGGATTTAGACTAAATATACATAAAGCTAAGCGTTGGTTTTCTATGTTTGATAGTGTAGCCTGGAGCGAAGGTATACAAAAATAGTTCAACCTTAATATGATCCATAAATGCGCAAATAAAATATATACGAAAGGAAACAAGTTAAGGAAAATTCAGTAAAAATTTGTTGAACTTGGCAACAGGAAATGAAAGCTACGAATTATCCATTCATATAATGTATATATATGCAGTTATGTTTGTAAGTATGTATGGCATTGTACGATATTGAACATTATTTTTATACTTCAATCAAATAAGCATAATTCGTCTGATATATATATATGTATGTATATTGTCCTGGCCAGTCTAACATCTAAGAACTTATTTTATATGAATATAGCACGTATATATGTATATGTAAGTATATATGTATAAAGGATGCTCGTTTTACAACACCCCAGTGTTTTACATATAAACATTTGTTTTGTCACTTTAATATGCATGTATAAATTTTAGACACCATCACATCTGCTTAAAGCTACAACTACATTATATATACCATATATTCTTTGTATATAATTTATTTTTATCATAATATGTATGTATATTCTTTTGTATATTTCACGTACTTCATTTTTGTATCTTTTTGCAGTTTGCAGTTTGCTAAAAAAGTTTCGTGTGCCTTGTGTAATATGCGCTTCATTTGCCGCTTATAAATAATATATTTATATGTGTATATATATATATATATTTATTTACTACTATAATACTTTATTTGATTTTGTAAACTGATTGTACAAAACATGCATATATGTGTAGGTAATTTAGTATAGCAACTACTGGATTATACATTCACACACACCTTAGATATACATACACATATATGTATTTTTATATCCTTGCTTTGAATATATGTATGTATGTATGTAGTACTTAATAATATCTCATCTAAAGCATTTGTCAACAAGTTTAGCTAGAAGTTATAGTGAATTCAAAACAAAACTTAAGCCTGCATTTTCTGTGTATTCTGTATTAATTTCAATTGCAGAAACAACCAATTTTGAGTCTTTAGTTACGCATTTACTTCATTAATTAGTACACATTTGTCATTTGTTTAATTAGCAAAATAGTTGTAAAAATTTTAGTAGCACTCACTAGTTTAGTTACTACTCCTTGATGGCATAGATAGGCATAGGCATAGGTTTACTGGACCAGCGCCAATTACAGAATTACACAATTACCGAATCAAATTAAATACAATATTATAAGTAGAAAACTCTATGTTTATGGCATTTTTTGTTTTTGAAATCATATCATATTTTAATAATATTTTATTTTTTTGGTTTTATGTGGCGGCCAGTCTAAAGCGCATTCTAAACAAGTACATAATTTTAAGTTGTATATAGCTATAAACATTAGTTACACTATTTAATTATCATTTGATTACTCCCTTTGTTTGTTTGTTGTAAATAGTACATCAATTTATTCTCAATATATATGCATGTATAATACATATAACTAAGATATTCTGTACTCTTTTCATTTTCAATTGATTTAAAGCTGAAACCCACGCATTGTAGTTTAGTATTTTCATGTATTTTCACTTTGCTATAACTAGAATTACATATGCCTAAAAAACACTTCTTTTTTAAAACAGCAGCTATAATTTCACTTTTGTTTTGTTTTCTTTAGTTTTTTTTTTTTTGGAAAAATCTTGTGCACAGTGTTTTTTTTATTGTCATTTGCACATTTCACTGGAGTTTCAAAATCAGTTGGGTATTCATATAAGTATTATTTTTCGCCTAACCGCTGTAATACCCATCAAATGCTTAAGATCAGCAATATTTTCCATTTTAGTATATTTTTTGTCTGTAGTTTTTTTTATTGTCTATAATTGTCTTCTAATTTCTAATTGCATATAGTTTTTAACACACAATACTTTGGGTTAATTTTGCATATTCTTATAAGCTATTATTATCATGTTTAAGTAGATCAATTTTTATTAAGATCTTTTATCATTCTTGTTTTTTTCGGCGGCAATCATACATTTTTGTTTAATTTACTTATAGTCAGATTGATTCTTCAAGTATTTCTTTTTTTTTTTTTTTAAATATATATTTTACCTATGCTATGTGTGGGGTTCTTCTGAGAGGTACATACATGCTTATATTTCTTTAATTTCTATATATATATATAACTAAATATGTATATAACACAATTATTTCGCTACAACTCAATCGAATATTTATTTTATTGTCCACTGTTCACGATAATTAGACACAAGGGTTATGTATAAGTTTGGGTAATATGTAGGTCAATTTTAGTTCCATATATTGGATATATATAGGTATATATATATGTAAATTGATTATGCAGCTTGTATTGACATTGGGTTTTCTTTTTGCCTTTTTCTCTGGTTTCTGGTTCATAGAAATCTCTTTGTAAAAAAATTGACAAATAAATTCGGCAAATTGACACACGATTATGTTGCCCAGATATTCATTTCATTACTTTTGATTTGATTTTCAATATTTCAAATTTCAATCTCAGTAGCAAAATATATAAATATGTTTATGGTGTGTGTGTGTGTGTGTGTATTGAGTACAACAACAGTTTTGCTTTGTACTTTGTGCAAAAAGTTTCAAGGATATGCTGTATTCATACATATATCGTATATGATCGATCATATCAATATTGTCACTATATATAAGCTAGGTATACATTATGCAGGCTTATGCTTATTACTTACGCTCCTCGCTATCATAGAAGTCAATGCCCTTGGGCTTGCCATTGTGATAGTTGTATGGCTTACGCTTCCTCACCGGCCCCGTCGATAGCTTGGACAGAATGTCGGGTCCGCCCGGATGTAGATCGTACTTTTGAATGGGCTCTTCGTTGGCGGGACGGGAATGCTTCTGGATTTGTTCGTGTATCCAGGGCACATACTTGATGACATTGGCATAGACACCGGGCAGCTTGGGATGTGCACACATGATGCCCCACGAAACGATGCCACCGACAAACCAACGATCCTTCTCGCCCGGATACGGACAGAGTAAAGGACCGCCCGAATCGCCCTAAATAAAGTAGTTAAAGTACAAAATGTATTTAGTAGACATATATAGATAGACTCACCTGACACGCATCCTTGCCGCCATCATCAAATCCTGCACACACCATGCCATCGGATACTGTCAAGTTGTCCAGCCATTCGTCACACTGGTTCCTTGTAATGATCGGCACCTGTACCTCGTTGATAATATACTCATAGGTGGACTTGGCTGTAAATTGGATATTTTTTAGTTTTTATAAAATATTTTTAATGTTGAAAATCAACAAAAGTTCTACTTACGATCCTTATCGTCACGCTTGCCCCAACCGATCACCGTGCAAAGCTGCTCCGGACGCAGCATCTTGACATTGGGCGGAGGCAAGCACACTGGCAGCAGATGCTCATGGAACGCAACCCGAGTGGCAAGCTGGAAATTAGGAGAATTCAATTCGATTAAAAAATCATTTTTATTGAATTTTTGAAAAACATAAAGAGATAAACATAAAACGAATTCTGGAAAAAATGCATGCAACGGAATTTTTTTAATTTGTATGCTTTATTAATTTAGAGATGGATGTTTGAAAAACCGAAATTAACCCTTATAAATGAAACGGTTACTAAACGGTTAAAACAGTTTACAGAGTTTTGGTTTTAAGGTTTCGGTCAAATGAAATTTTTGTTTGGTTACGGTTTCAGTTACGGTTTTAAATTTCAATCGGTTTTTACCGGTTAAAGGTTACGGCTTCGGTTAGGGTTTCAATACCTGATTTAAATTAAAAATGAATAATAAAATTTTATTAAAATAACAAAATAAATAAATTAATAAGAAACGTAAAATGTACAGTAATTCTTTGATGAATTTAAATATTTTTTTGTCAATATATTTATAATATAGTAGGAATCAAAAATTACCTGAAACAGGGCAATATCATTATCGTGAGCTATGGCCATATTGTACTGCGGATGCGGTATCACTGTCTTGACCTTGACCTTTTGAGCCGTGTAGGTGAAGGAGTTGCGACGCGTGACGCCCAGCTGGATGGTCCAGTCCTCCAGATCTATGACAGTGTGACTGACAAGGCGAGAATCAATGATTGACCCGGATTGGGATTAGGAATTATATACTCACTTGCCCACACAGTGGGAGGCGGTGAGCACCCACTGATCGGAGATGAGGACGCCGGCGCAGTAGAAGACCTTTTCGGGTCCACCCAAAATGGCGGCCAGAAATGGCCAGTTGCCGGGATTGGCCTTGTCGCCGCCAATGATGCGTCTGGAGGGTCGCTGTCTGCCCCGTTTGACCTTGCCGCACTCTGTGGTAAACAGTTGGACAGGTAATTAAAGGAAATTAAGTCTAAGTTCGCTGTGAAACTCACCAAAATTGGAGCAAGTGAGCTCTGCTATGGGATAATCCTCGGATTGCCGGCAATTGGCAAACTCCTGCATCAGTGTGGAACGTCGTCTGGCATAGAGCTTCCAAATGTCAGTGGAGACATTGACCGAGGCCAGCAGCGGACGATGAGTGCGTTGGGTGACCACACTGGTGGCATTCACCGAGGAGTAACCCAGTATGGAGCACACGGCACTTGGCGAGACGGCACGATCCCAATTCTTGACACAGGCGGGCATCCATTGGCGCTTCTTCATGCGATAAACCTCCAAGACACCCGATCCCACGTCGCCATTCCGTTCACTAAGACGCACTGCAGCCAAAGAAGATATAAGAAGATATATATACATAAAAGTCATCAATTTTACAACTTACAACAATTGCGCTCATCCTGGGCATAGGGACAATCATTGATGCCATCGCATACGTGATTTGTGGTTATGCATCTATCGTCACCACAGTAAATCTCACCCTCCTGGCAACGCGGGCAATTGCCCTCGTCCGTCTGGTCCATGCAGTCCAGGTTGCCATCGCACACATATTCACTGGGCAGACAACGGTTCTGATCGCAGAGGAAGCCGTCGCACTCGGGATTCGCCGAGGATGTCATCACATCGCGCACCTCGTCCAAGCCCACACAGTCCTCGGCACTCGAGAAGTCCTTGAACAGCTTGCAGTTCAAATACTCCGGCAGACTTAGGCCAAAAACATCGAAAAAGAAGCCACAACGACGCATCGTCTCCGTGCAGAGCGTTTTGCAGGGCGGCACTGTGGCGCTGTGGAGCGAGGGTTGTTTGAAAAGTTTGTGAAAGTTTGAGTTTGTAGCAGGGAATTTTATGTAAAGTCTGAATGTTCATCTCTTTTTTGCTAACTGCTGCATACAATTCCAAGACAATAAAATAACGATGGAGAATTTTTTTAGGTAAACGTTCTCCATGGTCACTTTATAGACTTTTTTACTTAAATTTTATGTTAAATGATTCTCTAATAAATTTTATGAATATATCAAGAAGGATTTCGTTGAGCAAATTCGATGTTCACTTTAAAGTCTCTAAATATTTCCCCTGCAATATAAGCGTAAAAATTGGGCTTTGTCTGTCTTAATACTTAATTTTTAAAAATAATAAAGTGACAATGGAGGCCTAACCTTGCTCAAAACAATATGTCTAGTCCTCCGTGCTCACTTTAAGCCACTACTCACCCATTTTGTCCACACTTGGGCACAAACAACGTGCAGAGAAACAAGGAGACCAGTTCATAGCAACGAACATCGACCAATGCCTCATAGGACTCGAGATCCTGTGGTCGAGAGATTGATTAATAAAATGGCTAGCAGATGGCCTCATAATTACCACTTGAGTCTCTATCTGCCCAAAGTGCCCAATATAGTTGGGAAAGACGGTATAATTGTAGGGTATCTGCGGTCCCTGGCAGAACTTCACAATGATGGGCAGACAAGTGCCCGGCGCTGGATTTTTGCCAAAACTCCGAAAAGTATCCTCCACATGGATGGTATTGATGATCGTCTTGTTGACAAACTTAATCGTCGGATAGGCATTGAAATAGGCCGCCAAACCGCCGGCAATGGCCAAAAGGGCGAATGCATTGATCAGTATCTGGAACAGACGGAACTTCAACCTGCCGTTGGTAATGTACGGATTGGAGCTCTTGCGACGATTGATGATCTATGGGAGAGTTAAAAAATTATTTATAAACTATTTAATTTACTCATTTAACTACTATTAAATTTATTTATGCATTTATTTATGGATTTATTGCTTGCTTAAAATTAAACTGTCTGTTAATATCCATAAAACAAACACAACTAAAATGTTATTTTAAAAAATGTTCTCAACCAATTCAAACCTGAGCATAGATTTAAATAGAAAGTCATTCTGATAAAACTTTTTAAGAATAAATTAATCTAGTAAAAATATAATTTTTAAGGGAAGAACTCTTGTTTCTGTTTTTTTAAGAAAATATTTGTTTCAAATTAAATTTGCGTGCTTTAACAGCATTTGTTTTCGAAATACAATATTATTTATTCTCAAATTTTACTAATATTCCATTTTTTATAAAATTGTCAAAAACTGGATTTTCATGCAATGACATTTATATTCAGGGGATTCCGGAAAAAAGTTTTAGATTTGGTTTAGCTTAGTTTTAGATTTCTGCATACAAAATTTTCAGTGTGCCCTGATTTTTCCCTGATTTGCTCTGACCACACTGAAAATTTTGTTTGGGGAAATCTAAAACTAATCTAAAACAGTTTTAGAGTTTTCAGGAATCCCCTTATTATGTAGATCTTTTAGTGTTTCAATATTAAAAAATAATAATATTTTTTAAACAGTTATTTTCTTAAAAAATTTTCCGTACTCAATATTTTAAAACTAAACTAAAAATAAATATATTTTAAAAAAATAGTTGTTTTTTTTAGTACAGTAAAAGTCAAAATTCAATTTTTTAAAAAATGTACCATACTCAAAATTTTGAAAAAATAAAAAGAAGTATTAAAAATATGAGTTTTTTTTTTAATGGAGTCAAATTCTAATATTAAACGCAAAACTTGGATTGGAAGTGCAGTTTACCTGATGCTGCAAGGACATGGTGTGCGGTGCTCCGTTCTGGAAGCGGACAATGGTCTGCAGGCTGCTGGGCGTGGCACTGGCGCACTTGTTGAGCGGCGACAGCGTCTGGGGCGGCTCCAGCTCCTCGATGGGCTCATGTTGGACGCCCTGGCGACAGACAATGGGCGCAGGAGCTGTGGAAGATGTTTACCTTGAATGAAAACCAAGTGGGATTGGAATTTGGTAAGTTGACTTACCGCTGCAGAGTCGCTTGGCGGAGAGGGAGGGCAAGAGCGGTGCCTCCATGAGCTTGGGATTGTAGCCGGGACTGGATGTTTGGCTAAAGCTATCGCTGGATATGGTCGAGTCCTGGCGAAAGTTCAACTTGCCCCGCGTCGGCGTCGTTGTCGATTGCTGTCCCCCACCGATGCCAAATCGGGATGGTGCCAAGTCCATGAGGGGCTGACGCTGCCCGACGCTCGGAGCGGGAGTCTTGCGGGTGCTCTGTGCGGCGGACAGCAGCGGAGTCTCCATGAGCTTGGAACTGTAGCCGGGACTGGAGCTGATGGAGTAACTGTCGCTGGACAGCGTCGAGTCCTGACGCTGCTGCAGCTTGGGATAGACAATGGGCGGCGGCTTGTTGCGATTCAGTTTGTTGCGCACGGTCAGCGGCGGCTGCGAATGATGCACCTTGGCCATGTTGGAGTCCATGGACATGGCCTCGAACGAGTTGAGTTGATTGCGCAGCGGCGGCTCCGGTGGCCCGGGACGTTTCGACTGGGGATTGAGATTGGGCCCGGCACTCAACGAGACGGATGTGGATGACAGGGTGGCACTGGAAATGGTGCTGGAGCCGCTGCCGGCGGATGAAGTCGATGCCGAGGCGGAAACGCTGCTCGCTGTTGTTGCCTCGCTCGAGGAGGAGGAGGAGCTGTGCTTCGGCTGCGCCGCTGGCGGTGGTGGCAACTTTGCGGGCAGCTGTGGCAACTTGCGTGCTGGCACTGTGGGCAACTTGTTGCTGTTGTTATTGTTGTTGTTGTTGATCATGGTGTTGTTGTTGCTGGCATAGAGATTATTGTTGAGCTTGTGCATCACATCGTTGAGGGCAGCACGCTCCAATCCAATGCGGCACGTGTCCGTCTTCAAGGCCAGCGGCGAATCAATTGAACTGGACATGGGCTTGTCATCCAGCGAGGATTGCGTGTCCACCGACGAGAAGCGACTGCGAAAATCAACGCTCGTCGAGCTGCTGGAGGCAAAACGTTCGCTATGCCCGCCCGTGGATATGGAGGAGCCATATGCCGAGTCCACGGTGCTGCTGGAGGAGCGCTGGGCACGTTGCTTGCTGGCCACATAGCGATTGGGGTTCTGGGTGTAGCCGGCGACCTTGACAGGTGTCGAGGTGAGTGACTCATCGAAAACGGAATTCTCCAGACTCATGCGGTCGTCATCGGAAATGCCATCGGCATCCGCGTATGAGGCCGACGGACGTGTGGACGTGGCAATGTCAACAAGCAGCGCTGATTGCCCAGCACCACCACCACCACCCATTGTTCCACCCATGACACCACTCAGACCATGTGCAGTGGCGCCATCCAGGCCACCATTTGTTGTTGGCTGTGGATAAACAAACACATTGCTGGCGCTGCTGCCTCCTCCAGTCTCCTGGCAACTGGCAACCTCATTGGGCCAACCACACTTGGCTCGCATCATTTGGCGACGTGGTATCGGCGGTGGTGGCGTCACTGGCGTGTCCACTCGCACCAGCTGCTGCTGATGCTTACCCACTGCCGCCAACGACAGTACTCCTCCTCCTCCTCCTCCTCCTCCTCCTCCTCCTCCTCCTGCTCCTGCTCCAGCCGCTGACTTGCAATATTTCGGATCCGACATGTTTACCTGTTTCCACACGAACATAATAAAAGGAAAGTAAGTTAGCTTTAGGGGAAAATGCACGACTTCGAAGTACCTTTATTAGATACCCTTACTCTCAGTCACCGTTTATACAGTCTGTCTAGTAATTGTCTAACAAATTTACATACACTGAACTACTAATGTCTTCATACACCATAAATTTATAATAAAGATGTTTTGATGCGGGTTTCTTATATTAATCTTTTATTCACTTAAATTGCGTTCGAATGATACAAGAATTTCTTTAACCCATTCAGTAACCATGGAAAATTTTGAGTTTTAAGAAAGTCTATTTTTCACTTTTTTTCTTGAGTTATTTTTCTTGATTTTATTAGAGTTGATTACGATTTTTAACATAATTTAAATAAAACAAAAAATTAATAATTTCAAAAATAAATTAGGTTTTTTTTATTTTTTGGAATCAATTTACTTGACTTTATTAGAGTTGATTTTGTTTTTTTAAACACTTTGAATAAAATTCATAATAAAATACATTTGGTTAAGCTACTTTTGAAAATAAAAAAATCAGTATTTAAATTTTTAGTTTTGTCAAAACAAATCTATATATAAGTATATATAAAACACTTTGTTCTGACTGACTGACTGACTGACCCATCAACGTGTAGCCAAAACGATAAAAGATAGAAAGCTGAAGTTTTCACACAACATAGATGAGATAATTTCATCGTGAACTGGATCTGCCTGCGCATATTATAAGAGGTCAGAGAAAGGACATAATATATTTTTTTCTAAATATTAGTAAATGAAGTCAAATTATAGAACTACAAAAATTCCTTGCCCGATAGAATGGAAAGTAGAAAGTCAAATGGCAATACTCTCACTCATACCTGTGGCCAATGAGTCAGTCTAAGCCGCCGGCTAAGCTTGCAGTGCATTAAAAAACGACGAGACGAGTGAAAACCTGACACAGCTTTCCTGAGCAATCGTAAGAGAGAGAGAGAGAGAGAGAGTGAGAGAGAGAGAGAGAGAGAAGGAGTAGGAGGAGGCGAGAATTGAACTTTGTTTGCCCCGCAGATTTGTGCGCGTGGCACACAAAACATTTTTGACGTGGTCGCCGTATGATGATGATGATGATGACGAGTCTAGGAGTGGCAGGGGGAGGTGAAGTGGAGGGGATTGAGTTTGCGGTTGTGGTTCATGGAGAGGCGGAGACCTGGGAAGCTGCAATGTGTGCATAGCTTTGGGGGAAAAACTGCAACTACACATTCATCGATCTCATAAATTATGCAGCGCCAGCGAAGCTCAGGCCAAATCTGATGGGCAATTTAGCGTTTTTATAGCTAGATTGAATGTGCTAAGAAATGCTCTTTCTCACTATCAATTTGAAATTAAGAACATAATATTAAAATAGCTGATAGAATGTCAATGGGATGACAAGAAGAATTTTAAAAACTAGATGCCCCAATTCTCCTCTCTATGAAAAGTATAATTTTCACTTTGAATCTGAGCTAACTTTAAATTAGTTTAAAATCAAAGCCTTTCAAGATACGAACATCTAAATAAAATGAATAAAATTAGTATAAAAAGTTTTGTAGATTTCCATAAATAAAATCTTTTAGATTATAGATAAGCGAATTTCCTTCATCCTTTCTTCCTATAATTTCTTGAAAAGTCCTAGATTATACACAATTCTAAAAATATGCATAATTTAATTGAGTTTCAAATAAAAGTGGCTTGCGAATAACTAACAAATGTTGAAGCTACAGATCCGCCTAGATTTACCACATCTTCCACCAAGAGTTGAAAGTATTTGGACTTGTTTCAAGTGCACTTTTCGCTACCTTTGGCCCAGCCGTAGACAATTAATCAAAGCGGAATTTGATGTAACTCAGCGAATTTCTAGGATTTCATCAAGAGCTTACCAACAGTTCCGCGGCAGTTGGGGGCAGCTGCGTTGCCTTCTGCTTATCCTCGAGCATGGGATAGTAGTGGGAGGAATGTCGACGGACGATGCTGCCTCCGTTGCTGGGCAGGGGGAGGAGGGTAACTGATTTGCATTGCTCCTGTTGCTTGTCATAAAAATCCAGCAGCGAGTTGAGTGGCAAGGCCAAACTTGAGGCACGCTCAGAGCTGCAATAATATAAGTTTGCATTGGTGTATAGTAAGTAAGAAAAGTAAGGAATAGGTAAGGAGAAAAAGCAGAGCTGAAAAGCTTAATAAAAATGAGGAAGAACATTTCAGAGGCCACATATTTTGGTTAGAAATGTGGTTTACTCTGTTAACTATAATCAAAAGTTGTTAATTTGATTATTTAAGGGTGACTTAAATCTGAAGAAAAACAGAACTTAGAATTTCAAATAATAATATAAAATCAACAATTAAGTTATTTTTATTTATTTATTTATTTATTGAGCACGCCTAAAAGCAGTCTTCTGCAGTAAAATAATTTTTAAAATTAAAAAATTAAATTAAATTACATTAAAATTAAATTATATTATCCACAAATTTTAATCTTTAATAGAAAGTATAATAAATTTAGTTTTAAGTTTAATTTTAACTAAAAAATTTGTAGCATTCTTTAATTCAATTTCCATTTTACTTAATTTTTAAATCCTTTTAAATTATGTTTCGAAATCAAGATACAATATAATATCTATTTTATTTGGTTTTTTTATTGTTACTTTATATATTTATTTATTTTTTTTTTAATTCAGATTTGTTCTCGAGGACTCTATAGCTTAAATGGTTTGGTTAAGAACAGATTTGCAGCTTGGGCAAGTAGGGAAGGAGAGAGGGGAAGTACTTACCGTGTGCGATTGCGTTGGGCATCACTCGAGTGCGGATCCTGCGACACGCTCAGAAATTGTTTATTCATATCGAGTGCGTTCATGTTTTAATCAGCGTCATTAAACGAATTCCAACTGCAAAAACAGAAAGAAACAAAAGTTCAGCATTAACACATATGTATAGTATACTATATGTACTTATGTGGCAATTGGCAAAACTTTGACCAGCTAACTCTGACCAATTGTTGCCAAAGACACTCACACACACACATACCATCGTACACACACTCGAACACTTACAGTGAAGCCTGTGCATGCTGTGCATAACAAATTTGAGCTACGAGAATCGACAGCAAATGCAAAATCGCCATGAATAAAAATCAATTATGCAATGGCTCAATGGCTCACACTTAGCTCAGTACGTGACAATAGAGCAGCCCAAATGCAGTAATCACACACACACTCTCACACACGCACACACACAAAATTCTGTCTTCAACTCACACAGAAGTCGTTGAACGTT
The DNA here is from genome assembly GCA_963924055.1 of Drosophila limbata. Lineage (NCBI taxonomy): Eukaryota > Metazoa > Arthropoda > Insecta > Diptera > Drosophilidae > Drosophila > Drosophila limbata. The sequence continues at coordinate 21,236,318 of OZ001355.1, read as the reverse complement.
GGCAACAACAACGACAACGGAAACGTTGCCATGCCACGCAATTTGGCCTTTTGTGTCTAATGGATATGCCATTAGCCGGGCCAACATAACAAAACACCGATGCAGACAATGACATTGGCCTCTGGCCAGAGAGAGCAAAGAACAGAGAGCACCAATATTTTGATATTGTCATTGGTATTGTGTCAAGACTTTCACTTAGAGATGACCACGTGCAGTGAATTGAAGCACTTTCAGTTTATGTTTTTATGCTTCTTTTAAAATTAAATGAAAGCTCACGTTTTTAATACTCTGATACCGAAAAAATATAAATAGCAAAGATAAATGAAAATATAATAAAAAAAGAATTAAAAAGAATTGATTAGAAAATAATGCAAGTGTCAAATAGAAGCAAGAAAAAAGCTGATTTAAGCTTGGGTTTATTTATTGTAAAATATATATCAACCAAATAATGTAATACAAATACCTATAAAATTATAAAATTAATTTAAAATTTGAGCAGAAAAAATATATAGTATGTAACTTTCTGAAATTTATTTTGGTAAAAATTAAAGTTGACTAAGGGCCTTTTTTCAATGTACATATAAGCTATATCTAAGATATAAATTAAAATTCGACAGTAATTTCTATACATTTTACGTCAAAATATATTTTCAATAGTTATCAAACACCTTATTTAGACATTAAAAAAACGGGCCAAATCCTAATTTTATTCTATTACAATTGAAATGTCGAATATCAGTTTTTATTATAACTATTCAAAGCCTCATTTATTTGTGAAAGCTGTGATTGTTATTAGTTTACGTTTATTTGAATATATATAAGTAAGAACAGAAATTTACACAAATTTAAATGTAAATAAAAAAGCAAAAATGAAAAAAAATTGTGTGGATCACGAGCTCATCTCTTAGTTGAAATGTTGCTTTGTTGTAGCTATAGTTCATTATTGCAATATTTTCATATTTGTATCCTCCATATGTCTGTGTGTCTGTGTGTATGTAAATATGCACAAGTATCTGTGCTTTATTGTCAGCCACTTTGATATTGCCCAATATTCATTTGTAGACTCAACGCTCCCCTCGAAATGAGGATGAGGCTTGTGGAAAACTGTGTCGGCAGATGGGTCTTAAAGCTGTCAGCATATAATACACAATATTATTACGATGACTCCATTGCCTCCGTTGCCTTTGACATTGGTGTAAGTAAAGCCACTTTTAATTTGTTGTTGTTGTTGTTGTTGTTGTTAAGAAATAATTGAACGATTTATGAGCTGCCTGCTCAATTGTGATTGAGTTTCTGGCAGTCACCAAGTTGAAGATGGAAGAACTCTCTCTCTCTCTCTGTCTCTGCCTGTGTCACATCACATCAATAATAACAAGTGGAAAAGGCTATAGTCGAACTCCCGACTATAGAATACCCGTTACTTATTTAAATAAATTTAAAATATTTTTATTGCATGCTTTTAGGCACTTACATTGCTTGCAACTTAAATCGTTATGGTTGGCCGATCTTGTTGCGATTAAGTAGGATAAAAGCTTATAATAATAGATAACGTAAATTACAAAAAAATACGTAGTATTCTAAAAACTGTGCGTGTGGTGGCTTTTGGAACAAACATGATCTGCGTCGAGTTTATAGAAGTCTGTGTGCCAAATTTGGGTGCTCCAGCTCTTACAGCCTCTGAGATCTAGGATCTCACACTCGGCTGTTGATCAAGATCCAAAGAAAAGATTCGAGTTATGGAGATATTCGACTTAAAGAGTTCTTTATCTGAAGTTTATTAGAGTTAGAGAGATATTCAAGTTATGGAAGCTCAACTGTATATACTTTAAAGGGTCGGAGATGCTTCCTTCTCCCTGTTACATACATTTCAACGAATGCAATATACCCTTTTACTTACTTTTTAAGTAACGGGTATAAAAAGTCGAGTCAATAAATCTGATAATTTATTGGGTCGTGGTGTAATTAACTTTTTACGACTGTGTTTGCCAAGCGCACAAATATGAATATTAATATGAATACGAATATGAATCTGAATCTGAATGCCACAGGTATGAGCTACTACCATATGGTATGGTAATACATCAATGCGACCCAAATAGAGCTGCATAAAATGAGTACACAGTTTTCCAGTTTTTCTCATTTCCAAGAGCAAGACAGGTGCAACAGGTGAAACGGGTGGAGTGCAAGGCAACCAGGACAATGCATACACACAGAGAAATCTCGCTGCCTCTCAACCACCGAACCACCCACAAACGTACAGTGCACTATGGGGTATTTTCCCGAAAATGTGTCATTTATTAATAACTCGTAAACTAAGAAATATATTTTGATGCGGTTTTTTTTCCAGTGTTATAAAAGCTCTTAGAAAGATTTTGGAAAAGTGGGCGTGGCACAATCTCCGCCCAAAGTTTTTTTTTACAAATTTTTCTTTTAATGGTAGCCAGTAAGTTCATGATTTCTATTTCAACTAGCAAGCGTTAAGCTAATATATTATTAGCAATATAAAAAAAACGTATTTGTTGTACATAGATAGTAGTAAGCCGTCTTAGACAGCTGTGAGCTTAAAATTGAAAAAAAAAAATTAGGGGGCGGGAGTGTTGACACGCCCACTTTTCCAAAAAAATCTAAGGGTATGTTTAACAGTAGAAAAAAAACCACATCAAAATATCGTGTGTAGTTTACGAGTTACTAATTAATGCCTCAAAAACAGATCAAATTCTCCATACGAAAAGCGAGGAAAACAGCACTGAAAAATTGCGAGTTTACGTGCTTAAAAATTGAATTGTGAAAAAAGTGCACAGAGATGCACCTTGAGACAAACAATTCTGAATAGAGAAATAATGACTCTACAGCATGGATAAGGACTCACATTCAACAACTTTCAACATTTTTGTTAAACTCTTTGCAAAGTTCAACTTTACTTTCCAAAATTAGACATTGACACCACTTGCTTAATACACAAATTATTAAAAAGGCAAGTACAAAAACAGCAACACATAAGCAGAAACACGTAGTACTAACCTCAACAGTTAACATCCATTTCAAATTGGTATTTATAAAATGATTCTCTTTGATGTGTTTCAATTTGAAAATTCACATCAATTTTGCAGTTAACAAAAGCACTAGGTCATCGCTTGCAACAGCTGACTTTAACAGCCGTTATCTTAACATTCGACTGTTATGTTAACATTTCTGGTGTGTAACATAACTGTTTGAAGTATTTATTATATGTTAGCATTAAAAAATCATACATTTGCATACTTTTAAAAAATGAATAAATGACACTTTTTCGGTAAAATACCCCATAGTGCAGTGGCAGCAAACAGTAGGCACACAGACACACACACACACACACACCATTCCCCATGCCATGCCGTAACTGTTCTGCTTGATAATGTGTCAAGGACGTTAATTGACACTAATAGGATTCAGTCAACTCTGTCAGGACAACGACAACAGCAACAACTACAGTGAAGCTGTCCTCATGTGTTGCTTCTAGTCGAATTCACAGGAAATTCTGCTTAAATTCGCAGTTCACAGCTGGAAAATGCCAATTATTTGTTGCATACGACAAAAGCGCCTTACGCAGAAATCTATAATCTCGAATTTAAATAGAATTCAGTTTGACATAGTTCTCGTGTTTGAAGCTTAAAATAGGTTTATATATATTCTGAACGAGTTGTTGAGTAAAAGTAGCAGCAAGAGTGGAATTATGATGAAAGCAAAATATGTGCATTTATTCAATTCTTGGAATTATTTGAAGTGTACTCTCACGAATCTGCTTAATAATCAGAAAAAGTTCTTCACCCTAACGTTGACTGCAATATTTATTCAGGTAGTTTTTATTTATATAAATTTAACTGCAATTAAGTTAAATCACAGCTTAATTCGCGCAATTTGCATTGTTATGAAAACTAGTTGTGAAAATCATAATAATTATTAAATAAATGGTCTGTAAAAATATTTGCAAAACTCAACTCGGCAAAAACTCGCATTTCAATGCTGTGATTGTTGTTGTTGCTGAAGTTACTTGCTGATTAACTTGGAATTCCGTTTGCCATTTCCATATACAGAATGTAATTTACTGCGTTAACTTTGTGTAAATATTTTTCCCCCAGCAACAACATCAACAACAACAAGAACAACAACAACAATAGCAGCACTGGCAGCTGTACAACTAGACGTATACTGAATACTTGTTTGCCAAAGCAATCAGGCAACAACAACAACAACAGCAATGAAATGAATTTTCATTTGTATGGAATTTAAACCTTTTCAATCTTTTGCTTGCTATGATTTGTCTCACCAACTTGGCCAACAATTTTGCTGCCACTGTGTTTTGTGATTTGTTTGGCATTTGAGAAATTTTTCAAAAAAATAAAAATTGGCACATGCTAGACAAAGGCGACATGAATGACGATGACGATAACGATGACCCCGCACATCATTAAAAGTAGATCTTTGACGTTTGTTTATCTTGGACTGACGAGCATGAAAAGTTGCAGCTGCTGCTTCTTCTCGCTCTCCCTCTACCCCTTTCTCTCTCTCTCTCTCTCCTGCCATGTTGCCAGGACTACAAGTAAACGGCATACCCCGCTATCTTCAACAAATTCCGCCACTTCATCTCTTCTCTTTTTTGGGCTTTGCTTTCTGCGTCGCAAATTCGTTTTGGCCACATGCGAAGTGCTCTTGAGGCTCGGCTAACAACGGCAAACAGTTTATGGTTCATATGAGTTTGGAATTGGCATTAGGCATACAAATGCCAAGTAAATATAATTTATTTTCGTACATGCACAAGTATTTGCATGTGTGTGTGTGTGTGGTGGAACATTCATATCGAATTTCCATGCATTTTTAATATTTATTTGCCGACGGCGCAAAGGAAATGCCACTCGAGCAGCTTGAACCACACACAAATTGAAGAAAGCTATAAATTGAAATATAAATTTCTATGTAATTTGGTCATTAAAGCTATTATGCAGTTTAGCTGTGATATCAATTGAATATTTCAAATTATTTTATTATTGCCCTAAAAAGTATGCTATAGTTTTATTCATAATAATTTTATTCAAAGAGAGATCAAAGATTTAACGGAGCCACTCAAGCAGCTTAAATCGCAGACAAATTTAAATATTTTCAAGTAAATTATAAATTAAAATCTAAGTTTCTATTTAATTTAGTCATTTAAGCAATTGCGCAGCTTAGCTGTTGATATTAATTAAATATGGCAAATTATTTTATGATTGCCCTTATAATAAATTTTATCAATGAGCTTCAACTGCAACATTTAAACAAGTCTCTAACATAATTTTCAAGTAAAAAATATGCAAATTATGCAATATTCCTTGTCAGAAGCATAATTTGTGAGCAATTCTTATCCGGATTAAATCAAACTCGGATTGTATTCAGCTCGTAACATCATTAAAATGCCAACACATGAGCGTTTTTATTTTGATTTTTCTTTTTTGTAATGGTTGTGAGTTATGCAAGACGGAGGCCAATTACCAAAGAGCCCAGCAAATTGCCTGGGGGCCATTGCTTAATTTGTCATGGCAGCATCCTGGATCCGTTGGACAACTGAGCAGCTGGCTGGACAATACTGGTTATGGGCGGGGCCAAGGCCAAGACATCACCAATCATGAATGACATGGGTGCGATTTAAACGGACGTGTGTCCTAATAATGTTACCCATATGCGATACTCTCGTTTCTCTCACTTCTCTTACTCCTTTTCGTCTTGCAACTGCTTTACTTTCCTTCTTCGTTTTGCCCATTGCTCGCATATTTTCTCATCCGCTTGTGGTCCAAGCTTCTTGGAATTTCATTACTGTGCCTGTCAGCCCAAGTCCGTGAGCTAGCACGTAAAAAAATGGAAAAAAAAATAAAAAAAAAAATGGAAAAAAATCATGAAAAATTTCAACGACGTGTGTGAGTGCCAGTCGCAGTCGTAGTTTGAGTGTTCGAGTGTCTCCGAGTATCTCCGTGTGAGTGCAGCTATGCGTAAAATTTCCAACTCACAATATTCTTTTTTTTAAAATATTTTTTTTTTTACACTCGCTTTTTGTTTGCTTTGCGCGACGGCCCTTGGGGAAGGAGCATAATTTAAATTTATTACCCTGCTGCTAGTTGTTTTCCTTTCATTTGCGTTAGCCATAAATTATGTGTGCGCATTTAATTAGTTTGTGCAACGGACAACAGACAACTTGTCGTCAGGTGCTCGTTACTTGCAACTTTCTGATTGCCTTGAGAGTCGGGGACAGTCAAAGTCTGAACATCAAATATGCTGTTTCTTTGAGTTTCTTGAGTAAATTTAGATGTTTTTACAAAAAAATTAAATAATCAAACAATAAAATGAAAAAAGTTATTAATCTTGTACATAAATAAAATTCTTTTAGAAATCAAACCATTCAAAATCTGTTCTTCTAAATACAATCTATAAATTGTTTTTGTATAAATTAAAAAAAGGAACTTTAAATTTAGAAGATCAATTAAAGAGCTACATACTATATTAAATATTAATTAAGTACCACTAAAAAAGGTTTCCCAAATACAAAATCCTTTCCCTTTCAATTAATTTAAAATTCTCGTAGTTTAAAGTTTAACAATTATTAAAAATATAAATTTTACTAACTTACTTAGTTGCAGATAACAAAACATTATCAAAATCAGATTTCAACCGAATTTCGTATATCTTTTAACAAGATTGTGTTAGCTAGAATTTTAAAAATACCCTGTTTAACTTTTCTGGATATATTCTGAAATATTATCTGTAAATTAGCTGCTGAAGTTTTCCTAAGTAATTAACGCCAGCTATTTTAAAAAGAACTAAACTAAATAAACTTGCTGTGGTTCTTGTTATTTCAGCGAATTACGAATTCCATGGGGAAGAAGAGAAGGATAAATGACGTTGAAAGCAGAATCCATTAGCTAAATAAAAAATGGCAACAACAACAGCATTAACGACATTAAGCACAACAACAAACAACTTAGTTGCACTTCAAAGGTGAATATAATGCTACAATGAGTATTACAGCTGGAATTACACATACACAAAAGCACGCACATATATATACATGCAGAGACAGATACACACACACAGAGTTACATATACAATAGCGTAAAGTCTGCTTTGGGCTTTACGTAACGCAATGACAAACAGAAATCGTTGCGTTTTCTACACACACACGAACGCTGGCACGCCCATACAATTAGCAAACAGAATATTATAGACACACATACACACACACACACACACACTCTAATACTCATACACACAGACGCATTGAAAGCGAACAAAATGAAAACCATTGTAAGTAATTGTGCAATCAGAAATGCGCTGGTGGGAGACATAATGTGATTGTCTCTGTCTCTCTCTCTCTCTCTCTACCTCCTTCAGTCTTTCTTGCTTTATTGTTAAGCGTGTGCTACGACGAATGACGCCAATGAAAATTCAACTATGCTCAAGTCTACAACTTGACTTTCAAGTCAAAGGCAAATTGTTAAAAATTGCAAAAAATTCTCCATGATTCTCTGTGATTGTGTGTGTGTGTGTGTGACTTTAGTTATGACTTTAGCTAAGGATGACCTCTGCAACTGGCCACTATTTTGAGTGTTTTAAATGGAATTCCATGTTACCTACATCCGTTCGCCTGATTTGATTATACCCTGCACAGACACATAGCTCATCCGGGGTATTTTAGCTGAAAAGCATGTTTGTCACATCGGGTATATATTTAATATTTTAAATTAATATATTTAATATTTATTAAAACAACAACACACTACATCAGCTAGATCAGCTTTACAGTCATTTTCTCAATATTGCGACTTAGAATTCTCAACTGGTTCTAGCGTCTCAAAGTTGACATCAAATACACAAAATCTTCATAAAAAATGTTCATTTAAGGGATATCTATAAGTTGTACACTATTTAGAATACTGATGCAGCAATTCAATTATTGCTTTCATTTTCGTTTACATTCAATGGGCGTGTCAACGATTGACAGTCGGCATCATCATCATCATCCTCAGCATTTATTATTATAAACACTCTCCAGTGTCAGTTCCGAATTTATGCCTTTCAATTTTGATTTCGTCTCATTTCCGTCAACTGCGATCGGTGAGCAAGATGTGTGTGAGTACAAGTATTTGAAATAGAATGTCATTAAATGGTGGGTGTGTGTGTGTGTGTGAGTGTGTGAGACTTGAGTTTAAGGCTGAGCCTAAGGTCTGTCCATGGTTCTAGCCTAGAATGTTTGCCTGCCACTCAGCTGTCATGTTTGATTTGCACATGAGTGAAATGCAGAAAATTGTGCTTACAAATGGGCGGGGCAATTGGGCGTTACTTTCCCATTCCGTACTCTTTCCAATCCTTATTCCCTTTCCACCACTTTCTTTCCTTCCTCTTCCATATTTTGCCAACTTTTATACGCTTGTGAATATGAATGTGAACGTTGTGAATGTGACTGTGAATGTGAATGTGAATGCCTGCGTTTACTTGACGCAAATAGTGGCCGTTGTTTAAATCCGCCAGGATTTTGCATTGTCATGTCCTGTTTACATGTGAGCATTTAGTATTTGTTGTTGACCAAGTTTAGAGCAAAGTTATAGCCCAGCTCTTACAATGGCTTCCCATACACTCTCGTCGGATTATGCCATCAATACTAGAGCTCAGCTTGATAAGCACGTGTTCCCACTGTAGTATACTCGTAGTGCCACGCCCACTGCCTTGCATACGCCCCCACACTCGCACTAAATACACTTAGTACCCTGGTTGAGCATTTCCTGGAATCAGGCGAGTACCCTTAAGTTTAACAAGCTTTCATTCATACCGTTTGATAGATGCACTTGAATGTGATTGATTTCGATCCAAGTGAAGCAGACTCTTACCGAGAATTATCTTAAGGTAAATAACTAAGAAAGTGTAAAAAAAGGAAATGGGAAACAAATATAGTATAACTATCAATCTCATCATTCAAATCATTGAATTCCTGCTAAAATTGCATTTTAGACTTTACAATTTCACTTGAACTTTTGCCTTTTCCATTAGTTTTCTTACATTTCCCAGCAAAATATGAAAAAACTTTAGAGTGTTAAGCAAATTGAAATGAATTTTCAAAGTTTATTGCTAATCACTGCAGTTTGTTTAACTTTTGAGTCTTTCAATTTATTTTCTTTCGTTTTCCAGCAAAATATATGAAAAAATATCAATTTTCAAAGCGGATAAAAGTAAAATTTCTTTGTTAATCACTGCAACTTTTAGATTTAAAGTATAACCAACTCTCAACTTGATAGCCTTCAGCACGTTTCATTTACTGGGATTAGCTTTGAGCCTTTCAATTAGTTTTATTTAATTTTCCAGCGAAATTTTTAACTACCCAAAAGTTTTTATTAGTTTCAAAAGCGCAAATGAATATAGTTGAATTATTGATCAATTTTATGCTTTACGTTTTGTTTATTTAATGAAGTTCAATTCAATTTTAGGGGTTAACTTTTTACGTTTCTGAAATATTAAACTATTTATGAGTTTTTAGATGGATTTTCATTTCTTTTCAATTTCAGCTTTCAGTTCATTAAATTTACTGAACTCAAGTTTTTTGCCTGACCGGATTAATTATATATATCAAGCATTTTTTAATAGATTTTTAAAATAATGAGCGTAAAGTTCGTTAAAAAAAAAAATTCCATAATTTTCTTAATAAATTTACGATTTGTATACAAGTTTGCTTTGAAAATTTAGATAAGTGTCGCTGTTTTACAGCCAATTTGCAGGGACACCAGCTATGCGTATTTACTGTCAACAGTCAACAGTCATCATCATCATCATCATTATGAACATCTACATCATCATTATGATTATTATCATAATGCTTGTTGTTGTGTCGTTTTTAGTTAACATTTTGATCAGCAGCCATGTTGATGATGACAATGACAGCGTTGGCAGCTTTACTTTCATTAGTCAAGGCGCCAATGGTAATATTGACTAAATGCTAAACTGACTGACTGACTGACTCACTGACGAACGGACTGACTGACTGAAGTTGCTGCTTTGTTTTTGGAGCGCACGTGGCAGCGGTTTATGATGCCTGGTCGAGCAATGAATCTATCTATGTATCTACGAGTCTATCTGTGTGAGTCTTTTGTGTGTGTGTATGTGTGTAGCAAGAATACAAGGCACAGGATGTCGAAATGTGCTGATAGATGTTGCTCAGGGCAAGTCGCGTGCTCGTGAGATACAAACGTCAGGCAGGATGCCGCACTGTCAGATACTTTTCAGCGACCACAGCGCACAGTGGGCGAAATGACTAAGCTAGCAAATATTAAATTATATTATAACATGCATATTTTCGATTCAAATAAAAATGTATTTAAAATTACTAATATACTAGTCGAAAGGCCAGCAACAGTTTCAGTTCTCTGTTGTTTTAGGCTAAAAGTTAAATTTTTCATTTTGTTTCTAAGTTCACGTAATAACTAAAAGAAAATATGTTTTTAAATTTGTTATTAAATACATTTGGAAAATATAATTTTAAAAGTATATTAAAACTTTTTAATATATCTTTAACCAAAAAAATAATTAGCTTGAAGAAAACCTTAGTATTTTTTTTTTAACTTAATAATTTAGTAGCGCCCACTGTGCAGCGTGTGCACTGAACTATAGAGAGTCAGTCAGTGAGTGAGTCAGTCAGTGAGTCGGTTCCTCAATGGATCTATTATGTGGTCATATGGTAGCTTCTCCTGCTGTTACCCAGCTACATTTATCAGTTAGTCGCCCAGACATGAAGCTAACCATTAAGCGCTTGTATTTTATTTGCCACATTTCAATTTCATTTCTGTCCGTCTGTATGTGTGTTTGTTCAGCGACTGTCCCGGCAACTGTTTTAACGGAAATTGATTTTTGTACTTGAACGCTTTTGCCACTTGTGCGCAGTTATTGTACCACGGGGCGTATGAATGTAAAAACTACTCTAAGGTCTACACTCTAAACTCAAAACTGAAACTGAAAATGAAGCTGGAACTGAAACTGAAACTGAAACTAAAACTGGAGATGGCTCATAATTTATATATGTGTGTGTCATAAATTTCAATTGCATTCATTAAAGTCACGACAGATTTTCAATTAGATTTCAATCGCATTTCAGGGCACGATTTGGCATTGAAGCAGACTTATGAGACTTGCAACACTCTGCGACAGAGAGAGTCTGTGGCAACTGCGATAGCAGACAGACAGAAGGACAGGTGGACGGACGGACGGACAGACAGACTAGTTGACTGGTTTTATGGCCAGGCTAAAAGGCGGCGCCAAGGACACACACAATTTTGTGCAGCTAGCGGCGGCTTATCCTGGCTGCAGATGCAACAGTTTGTTGTTGTTGCCACGTCAACAGCCTTTTGCACCTCCTCGTTTTCCCACTGCCACTGATAATGCTGTGGCGCAGTTTACTGGCATTAAATTATCTTGTTATTCAGCCATTGTATGTGTGTTCTTTCAATTTAGTTCGTCTTTCTATGCATAACACTGTTGCCCGACTTATCTGTCTGCCTGCCTGTCTGTCCGTCTGGCTGTTTTTCGCAGTTGTCTGCAAGTATTTTCATTAAAGTCATATCAAACGAACTTGCAACTTAATTAAAATCTCATCCAAACCAGTTGCCAAGCTACGAAATTCGACTCCGACTTTCAGACTTCAGTCTCAGTCTTTGGCAGTGTGCTAATGAGACACTTGTAACTTGTATCTATCATTTGCATCAAAAGGCACTTTTACCAACAAAAAACAAAGTCAACCTCAAATCTGGCAACAGTTCTTATCAGTTGTCTTAAGTACTTAACTTAAGTGCATTTTTAAGCCGCTTAAATTAATGGCTTAAAAGTGTCACAGACCTAATGAAAATAGCATTTTGCGTTGAAACTTTTTTGCCATACAATATAATTGCACAAACTGCAATTCAATTAAATTGCAGCTCTTTTAATTCGATTTTTGCCAGAGTAAAACAACACATGTAAAAATATATATTTATAGTAATAGAGTTGGCAATTGAATTTTAAACAGTTTAAATGTCAGTCAATGTTTAAATGAAGTTGCCTTAATTTTTGAAAAATAATAAAAAAAATTATTCAAAATAAATTTTTCATAATTTTTGTATCTTGTTTTAAATTTAAGAAATTTTATTTGTGAATAATTTTTAGTTTTTTTATTTTAACATTGACTTATTTACTATATCTCAGTACATTTTTTGTAGAACTTGCTTTCTAAATTATCCTTTTCACTATATTCTGCAAGCCAATATATATCTCTGCTATCTTGCACAATATTCTCACTTGATGCCATGTCAAACAACTGATTTTAATTGATTGGAAAGTTCATGGCATTTTGGTCTCGAGAAGCTGTAGAATTAAGACGCCTGCAGCGACTGTCTGGGACACAGCAGACATTGTTAATTGATTTTGCATTAAATTCAAGCGAAGATGAAGAAGGGGAATCAATTTAAAATACACTCCAAAATTAGGTATATGTATATGCAGTCCAGGCACTGAATTATCGATAAGGTTATTGCGGGCAAATATCTAAATCAATTTCTGTGTGTGTGTGTGTGTGTGCACTAAATGCAGAAAGCGGCTTACAAACTCCTTGTTAGTTGCCTGATTGAGCACACACACAAACACAAATACACACACAGGGTAAAGCACCGTTGTATTGTGTTCTGTTTTCTTTTTGTGCTTCTCCTTTATGTAGCAGTTATTTTGTTTTTGCTTCAGCATCACAATCGATTTTCGGCTTGGCTTGCCCTGTGTGTGTATCTCTCTGTGTGTGTGTGTGCGAGTGTATTTGTTGTGCTTTTGCCAGCCTAAATGCCAAATTGAGTTTGCAGCGTCCAAGCAGCCCGCACAAGTTGATAAAACTTGCGACCGTTTCACGTTCAACGTGGCGTATAAGTGTTTTTTCTTGTAAGTCACACACACACGCACAACTGTATGCTGTATGCTGCTATGTCTGTATTTGTATTTGTATTTGTATTTATACATTTTTTTCCTTCGTTCTTAGTGCGCTTTGTGTGTGTGTATCTGGCCTGTTTGTTTGCCACTTCAACTCTGTCAGGACTTACAGGACTTTTCTCTTGTCTTCCTTTTGCCCTGTGCGTGTGTGTGTGTAGGCTGGTGTCTTCGCTTCTTTTTATGCCTGAGTCAAATAATGCGCTAACACATCATTTCACACTAAAATGCTGTAAAAATATGCATAAAGCTCACTCGCTTCAAACAATTTGCTCGCAAACATTTATCATTTGTGAAAGACACACATACATACATACATCACTCCAAATTTTTTTAACAATTTTACCAATTTTTTTTATTTATTAAAAAATGCACATTTAAGAAGTATGAGTTTCTCAAGTAGAACAGTGAAATAATGCAGATAGTTTCAATAGATTTTTTCAAAGATAAATAATGAATTAAAAAATATAATATATTTAATAATTCAAAAATAAAAAGGTCATACGTTTACTGCTCAGCTGCACTGTTTTGTGCCAAATTCCAGGTCTAAAAATAAATATAGCGTAGCAGCCCAAAAAAGTATGCTACATAAAATGCTACGCACTCGATTTGCTGTTAAGTCCACAAACATGTCTGTATATATATTTTCCATCTCCTTTTTTTCCTATCCTTTTTTGTATTTTGTGTGTTTTTTTTTGCTTTTTACTTACATATCTCAATTGCTGTTTGAATGGCGCACGGCGGTTGTCGGTTGTTGGTTGTTTGTTGTCATTGTTGTCATTTTTGTCGTTGTTGTTCTTGTCGTTGTTTGTGCGTTGACTGGCAGCATCAATCTCTGTTCAGCTGAAGCATTTGGCATTTTTTAACACACACACAGGCGACGTTTGCTTCGCTTTTGGTTTCGTTTTCCGTTTCTGTTTCTGTTTCAGTTTCAGTTTCTGCTGCTGTCGCGCCGCGGGGCTTAAAAACACCTCAATAGCAGCAGTCAGTTGTTGTTGTTGTTGTGGCTTATATGTTGTTGTATTTGTATGTATATTTATTTCGTGCTTCGCTTACAAACTTTACGCAGTAGTCCAAAAATATGAAGCGCACAATATATTTTTAGTTGATGTGTGCACACACCGACACACACACAGGTTTGTCTTCTCTGTATGTGTGTGTGTGTGTGAGAGCTTGTCTGTATTTGCCTTGATATTTTAAGTATCCTGTTTGCGTTTTGTGGGCTTTTTGGCGCTGCGCTGTTATTATTCTTTGTTTAGTATTATTTGAGTAAATGGCATCCCATTTTTCGACACGTTGTTGGCTTTACTGCTTTCCACTCCCCACAATTCATGTCAAAAGTCTTGTTCTTTTTTCATTTATTTTTTTAAATGTTTAATTTTTTTTTTATAAATACCTAAGTAAATTAGGCTTTGATTGTGACTTTTTCTTAAATATTATATTGTCGATTTATTGTCAGCTTTTAACTTTTAAGTCTTGGCCGGGTGCAAATAACAATGTGCAAATATTGTTGCTTAAAATTAAATTATTGTCACACTTTTTGAATACGCACACACTCTCACATTTTGTTTGCTTATTGTCATTGGATTTTAATTAATTTCACTTGAATTTTACTGCATTTCAATGGAAAGTCAATTATTATCGCAATACTGCAGACACTTTATTTAATTGCCTTTTTCCATAGAATTGTTGTTCGTTCTGTTTCAGCTTCAGATGCTGCGGTCGCTTGTGTCTGTGTTGTTGTTACTGTAACTGCTGCTGCTGCTGATGCTGCTGATGTTGGTATTGGTGGTGGTGTTACCGTTGCACGCGCCGCACTCGTTGCACGTGCTTTGGCCACGACGTCAGTCTACGACAACCGCCTACGCACTGCAAGCACTTCGTCGCGTCGCTGCCATTTCAATTACAAATTCTTTCAAGAGAGCGAGAGGCACTAAAGTAAATCAAATTCAACATCGATTCACAAACGAACTCAACACAGCAAAAAAATCGACAACAATTTGCACAATCGATAGACAGATTTAAAAAATCAATTAAAATAAAATATAATAAAATAACTACTTTGCAACGACTGTAACATACATTTCTTTTCATTTTCATTTCCACATTTTATTAATATAAACTAAAATTAAATTTATTTAAAATGTATTGAAATATGTTTTAAAATGCGCTCAACAGTCTACGCGCCATATCTAGTCATCAACTATCGCTTTGTCGATTAATTTGGCATATATCGATAGCAATGCTTAATGCTCTCTTAAAAGTGGTGAGTTTCTAGTGAGCGCCTGTTGGCATGCAATGATTTTAGCACAGCAGCTGCTGCCGGGACCGGCTATGTTAACTTTCATTGGATGTGGCCCGATTGCCCGAAGCACACAGCTCTCTCGCTCTCTTTCTCACACCACAGCAAACCCACCATACTACCCCGCTCTTTAGCACTTTAGGCAAACATTATTTTGAAAGTGAAAGCCTATAGCCCAGGTTACCTCTTGCATATGCCACGTAAAGGAAATGTGTGTGGGTATATTAGTCGACACTAGCAAGAAAATACACTTGATGAATTTTCAGCAATTTCTATATTGTTTCAAATGGTTTATCTTTTCTTTTGAATAATTAAACAACAAATTACGATAAAGTTTGCTGAGGCAATACAGTTGCTCTCTGAAAGTTTTTAACAGCAAATTACGATACAACTATTTTTAAGTTTTTTTGTTAAAATTTCGAACTGCAGACTACGATATTGCTATGAGCAACATAATACGATAAAACTTTTTAAGGCTGTTACGATAAAACTTCTTGTTGCAAATTTATGGTTTGTGTCTTTGCTAAACAGCTGCAAAAGGTGAAAACTGTATCACTGCGGACGGCAGTCCGCGCTAGTGACGAAAGCAGCACGAAGGGTGTGAAAGCGACTAGCATATATACACAGGAAGAATGGAAAATTTGCTATGACCGTCCGATCGGGTCGAGTTATATACCGATCGAAAGGTATCAATTTAACTTACAAATGTGCATACTAAGACTTTTGGAAACTTTCCTGGTTCGTGAGATAAACAGGTGTAAGTGGGAGGGGAAAAATTTAAATTATTGGATCAAATGGGGCCGTTGGGGCCTTTTTGATTTATTTTTTAATTTTTTACTCTTCTAATCAAAAATACGCGTCGAATGACACCTCGATCATCGAAATCCGATTACTGGTTCAAAAAATAATTAATGTTGAAATTTTTAGTCGCCTTTCGAAAATGAGTTGAAAAGTCAGTATGTCTTTTTGTTTGTTTGTTAGTATCAAAGCGTTAATTTAGCTTAAATGTTTGAATGAGGACTTGTTCCCACTCAAAAATATAGAAACGTTTGTTCTACGACTTTTTCGAAAAATCGCTAGTTTAGCGGGAAATCGCTAAAAACCGCTAAAAAAACCCTCATAGCATCCAAACGATAGAAGCTACAGATATGATCTATATATCGATGAAAAGGTATTTTGAAGGGCTCTTAGGCATACCTTCAAAGTTTTTTTTTAAAGTAAAAATGTAAACAGCTACAGGTGAAATAATTTTTTTTTTTTTATTTATGAAAAATCTACAAATGAATTCACTTTTAAATATGTAGTATGTTGTAGACAATTCAATTCCGCGTCATTTGACATATAACACCTATCTCTCAAAATTCGTTTGGGCCAGATATTAACTGTTAATTGAATATACCTTTTACCTTTACACTACTGTATGTATACTACTGCATGTACACTACTTGCACTGCTTGAAGTGCATGTGGAAAGATACTGCTTGCAAGTGGTGAATTCTTTTTGCGGCAGATGAAACATTTTGTAATTCCAATTACAGCAAGATCGAAATATATTTATAAATATATATAATATTGAAACGTCTCTGATTGAATGTGTTTTTAATTCTCTTAATTATATAATCATTGAATTGTTTAAAAAAATATTGCAATTGTCAAAATTTCCGATGTCTTATTAAAAAATTTCTGATATCTTATAAAAAAACCTCTTTACGAGGTAAAAGTCTAGTGCCGAAAACATTTTCATGCCCCAAAATTTCTGATATCCAATTTTGTGACGAAAAATATTAAATTTTACACATGAATTATTAAAAAGTAAAATTTTTGTCACTGGGCACATTGCGCTAAATTTTTCATACCTAATAAATAGTACTTTTTTGCGCAGTGCCAGTGACAAAAATTTTATTTTTTAATAATTCATGTGTAAAATTTAATATTTTTCGTCACAAAATTGGATATCAGAAATTTTGGGGCATGAAAATGTTTTCGGCACTAGACTTTTACCTCGTAAAGAGGTTTTTTTATAAGATATAATTACATTGTTTACTGGGTATATTTTAGTCGAGACGTTAGATTTAAATGTTGCCAGGTGTGCTGGACTTAGGCAAAGGTTAGAAGCTTGCATAATGCGCATTGTCTATGGGCGTATAAAAGGCAGTGCTTGCAATTAGCCATTGTTGATTTTATTTATTGCCTGAACAAACACACACGACACAGAGAGAGAGAACACACACTTACACCCACACTCACATGTATGTGTGCATGTGCATGTGCATGTCCTTGCACTTGGCAGCTTAACACCTCGGGGGCTGCAGACTCTCGGCTATCGTTATCCACAGTTGAGCAAAAACAATAGCAGACAATGCCAGCGACAAGGATGTGAACAGGATGTGAAGGCTGGGCTGGGCGGGAAGGGGGGCGTGGCACAGTTCCGTGACTAGCAGCAACAAGGAAGTCATAAATTTTCCAAATGGTTAACAGGTGCATTTGAAATGCTGTGTGTGTGTGTGTGTGTGTGTGTTTTAGCCATTAAATTGCAAGCTCAGCATTTAAACTATCCACTATCAATGGCTGCACTAACTGAGTGCAGTTCAAGTAAATTCACAGATTCCATGCAAAATGCAAATCAATCATGACAACGGCTGCTCGGACCATCAGTCAAAAATACTCGAATCAAAAGAAGATTTTCCAAGTGAAAACTTACCCGCTA
Source organism: Drosophila limbata (assembly GCA_963924055.1). Classification (NCBI taxonomy): domain Eukaryota; kingdom Metazoa; phylum Arthropoda; class Insecta; order Diptera; family Drosophilidae; genus Drosophila; species Drosophila limbata. The sequence goes on along the minus strand of OZ001355.1, from coordinate 21,218,323 downwards.
AACTTAGAAAAATGCTGCGACTAACACCGAATTGCACTGCGAAGCGAATGACAGACAGAGCTGAAGTTAGTGGCAAGCACAGTTTGTGTGGCATGCCTCATGGAAATTTCAGCAAGTGGCCATAAAAAATTTCAACAGATTTGTGAGTCAGCGGAAATTCTATGAAATGTGCTCGCAACACCCTAAAAAATGGAAAAGTCCAAGAACAAGCGCACGCCATGAGTCCTGCTTCATACATACATACATACATACAAATGTACAAATGTATATCCTGCTGCCTGTTGCATGCCGCAATGCGTGCTCTGGACATGTATTTGTGTGTGTGTGTGAGTGTGTGAAAATGTGGTGTGAATAAGTGAATTTTTTGTTTGGTAAATTCCGACACTGACAAAAAGGCAAGTGCAGTGAACGAATAGGGGTTAAAGTCTAGAGTTAGAGCTTAACGAAACTAACTAAGAAAAGTCTACAGACGAGTGTGCGCGACAGTATGATACCCTGTCAACAAAAGTATTTCGATAATTAGTTTTTTATTGCTGTATTAATTAAGTTGAAAATTACTAGTTGCCAAATTTTATTTCTCTAGTTTTATAATTCTAACTCCAAGGGGTTCAATTATTATTTATTTTATCAAAATAATTACTTGAGTAACTGTACTATATGTGAATTCATCCCATAACTAAAAGCTCGAGCTGGACAAAAGCGTCACATTTTTTCTTAATGCCATGAAAATGCATAGATTAAAGTTAGATTTATTAATTAACAGAGTATTAAATGAGGAATAAATAAAAGTGAAATGCCAACGACAGCTAGAAACGAGCTTAATAATAAGGATATACAAGTTTTAGTCACACACACACACACACACACACACAAAGTGACAGCTAATCGGCTTTAATTTAATTAGTTGGCCTGGCTCAAAGGCAAAGCGCTGGCCAATAAGCTGCAATCGCGGTGACAGCCAAGTACACACTACACTGTACAACAAAGCAGAAGACGAGTCTTTACAGCAACAACAAAAGCAACGGCTGACAGAATTCACACCTGTGTGCAAAACTCTCAAAATAAAAGAAAAAAACAAAGCAAAACAAATGCTGAGAATGAAAAGCACTTGATAGCATTTTCATTACAATTTATACACCCACACACACAAGTGCGTATGTAAGAGAGAGCGAGCGAGCGAGCGGTAGAGAGAGAGAGAGACATAGATGGCCGCATGTTTCGTGGCAAATTGTCAGGTGCTAAGCTTTGATAAAGTGCTCAACGGCCGAAAAGTTAAACCCACGCACCACACACACTACAACAGCATACAGTTAGTCAAGTAAATGTACGGACAAATCTAATTCACAAATTTTATAGTACAAAACAAAACTTAATTTTTGTATTTGGCAGTTGTTTAATTGTTGTTTATGTGGCTTTTAGAAAACAGCTTGAAAGCTAAAATAAAATGTGAAATTGTGTTTAAAAACAATTCTAAAAAATAAAAATTAGATATGTGAATTTGATTTATTGTCTAAATAATTACTTGAATCACTGTATGTACACAGAAACACACAAACATACAAAGTGCGCACACAAAATTGCTTGAACAAAACGCAGACAGAGAACACATTTCTTCAATGCTCCGCAGTCGCAACTTTCTTTTCTTTACAGCGCCTTGTTGGCACAGGTCAATTTAGTATTTTCCCAGGCCAACTGCAAGTTTCCATATGGAACATTTTCGGTCAACTTTAGCATAGGTAGCTGCAAAAACAAAATTCTCTCGTCGACTTCAGCCAATTCACATACACATGCATATGTGCGTTTGTGTGTGTGTTGGTTCTGTTTTTTTTGTTTATGAAAAGTGTTATTGTTTGACTTTGAACTTTGGCACTTGTTTGTCGTCCGTGCGTAAGAGAGAGAGAGGGAGAGTGAGTGTGAGAATGGAGTAGGAGGGCCTTGTGTGTGCTTTGGACCAAAGTTGATGACAGGCCCAAACAATATCATAAAATTTAATGCGCTCATTTTTCATGGGCTAACAGAGGCAAAAAAAAGCAGCACACCCTCTCGCTCGCACGTGCACACAGAGGGGCCTAAGTCAAATAAATCATGAGAGCAAATTTTATCACTTTATTTCTGCACGCTGATTTAAATGTTGTGATTTTGGGGAAAACTGAGGTTTACTTTTGTGTATGTATATTCATGCAGCAATTTCGCATATTAGTAAGCGTACAAAGTATTATTATAAATATTGTACGTAGCGGTAAATTAATATTATATTCAAATTTAAATGTAATGTATGTTAATAATTTGTAAGTGCCGCATTAAGCTGTGCTGCCAACTTGCTGAGCATACCTACATATATCCCACGTTTACCTACACTGTTTGTTAATTTCGATATAAGCAATCGACGTACCGCCACAATAATGAACAATTTGGAGGCGACAGATTCACTTGCTCCCTTCAGTGAGCAACTTTTTTTCGTTCACTCACTTATGAGCTATCCAACACTAGCTTTTGACGGACTGCATTTTTATTTCTGGCTTCAAAAAAAAAAACAAAGCAAAGCAGTACACAAATAATTAAAGCACATAAAATGGATGAAATGCGCAATAGTTTGGACAATATAATGGCACGTTTCAACGATAGCATAACGCACTCGGCGCCCAAGAAGCTGATTTTCGACCGGCTTTCCATGTCGTTCACCGATGACTCCGGCACAGGTAAGAAGAAGAAGAAGACGAGACATTTGTTTGCCAAGAAAGAGGAAAAAAACTAATAAAATTATTTATGAAATAGTGCCAAAGAAACGACGAATTGATAATGATGATTCACTCAATGGCAGCCTCAATGTCAGTCTCAATGCCAGCACAACATCGCTGAACAATTCGTACAATGATCCCGTGGGTCCGTGGCAGACGCGTAAATTGCGCGCCGAGTTAATTGAGACGAAGGCGATTGTGACGCAGCTGCAGGATCAACTTGCCCAGCAGACGAAGGAACACCTTGCCGCCGTGTCGCATGCCGACGCCAAGGCCGATGCTCTGAAGCAACAATGCGATTTTACAAGCGCCAAGATGTTAGAGCTGGAGAAGCATCTGCAGGTGATAAGGAAACGCGAGCACAACGCCAGGCAGGAAATAAATCGTGTTCAAGCGGAGCTCGAACAACAGAAACTCAAATTCGAGTCGGCACTGAGTCTAGCTGAGCAGGAGAAGCTACAGCTGGAGGAGGATGCTCGCGAGGTGCAATATTGCATTAATAATGAGCTCAGCGAATGCAAGAGAATCAATGAACGCTACGAGTTGGAATTGGAGGCCACAAAGAATGAGCTGAATCGCATACGTCGCCGTCACGATGAATACAAGGCGAACTCCAGCAGCTTCGATAAGCTACAAATGGACTACGAAATGCAGCAGCAGAGTCTGGACACAGCGAATGCTCGTATCAAGGAGCTGGAATTCGAAATCCAGTCGTACAATGATTGGAAGGAAGTGACCAAAACCTCTCAGGAACGTCTGTTGAGTGTGCCAGAACTCCAATCGGAGGTTGATCGCCTGCGTGCCCACAACAAGCAGCTGAATACGCTAATTGGCGATAAGCTGTTGCTGGAGGAGAAGGTGCACGATTACAAAACCCGCCTGGACCGGGAGGAAGGGGCACGTGCCGAGGCTGCCGCACTGCAGGTTAAGCTTACGCACATGGAGCAGGAACTTAAGGAGTGGGTTAAAGTGGCCCAGGATCATTGTCTGGCCAATACGCTGGTCAGTCCGCTGGCCCTGCGCACGCGGATCGAGCAGCTGCTCCAAGACGACATTGTGCGCGTGGCCGAAAAGGGCAGCGCCGACTCCGACAGCAAGCATCTGCAATCCTCGCTGCGGGAAATGGAACAAAAATGCGCCGTCTATTTAAAGAATATTGAGGATATGAATGTTATTCTGAAGCGGCACAAGAGCTTCAGGGAGCGATTGCAGCGCAAGCTGTTGATCGTCTGCAAGGAACGGGATTTCTACAAGCAATTGCTGGACAACTTTGACAAGGATCTGACCATGTCAAATGCCAGCGCCTCCGAAATGACCAACGATATGCAGATGCGCTATCGCGTCGAGGTCCTGGAACGCACTCTCACCGGCTACAAGGAGATGTGCTCAACGCTGGAGCGTGAAATGCAAACGATGCGGCAACAGGAATCCCTCAGCGATCCGCCGTCCAATGAGAATGGCTATGATAGCGTCAAAAAGGAACTGGACACGCTGCGCATGGAGAATGAACGCTTGCGTCGTCGCAAGGATGAACTGGAATTGGAGCTGGAGCATCGCTGTCTGCGCGGTGACTTCAACATGGGCAACTACAAGGTGGTGCATCTGAGCAACAATCCCGCCAGCGAGGCCTACGACGCCACCAAGAACATTGTGGAGAAACTGCAGGCGGAGATTGAGCGTCTAAAGCGTCGCAACAAAAAGCTGGAGGAGGACAATGAACAGACGCAGGCGCGTTTCAATGAAACCACCAGCAGCAGCGCCGGCGGTGGCATGACCATGAACTTCAAGGAGTTCAATCAACTGCGCGCCGAACTCGAGTCGGCCAATGGCAAGATGAAAAAGATGAAGGATTGCTTCAAGGCGGCCAGCAAAGAGTTTCGAGATGTTTGCTACATGCTGCTTGGCTACAGAATTGATCGTGTGGGCGCCAACAGTCACTATCGGTACGTATTGATAAAGATTATGAGAGCTAGACATACCACAACTGATATTAAGATTCTTCTACATCACCATGAAGTATAAATATAAAGGATCAGCATCAAAATAGCCATGTCCGTCTGTATGAACAGCTAGATATCTAATATTTGAAGAGCTAGACACACCAAACGTGGAATGTTGGGCTACTGTATATGACGATTAAGTTTGTTTATGCATTTATATTTGCTTGATCAGCATCAATATAGCCATGTCGGTCTGTATAAACACCTAGATCGCAAGTTCTAAAAGAGCTAGACACACCAAACTTGGAATGAAGTCTTCTTACAATTAAAATTAAGTTTCTTTATGATTTTCTTACGCATACCGAAAAAAAGAAAAGAGTACTTAACGTTTTTAGGCATTATTTTATAATAATAATAATAATTCGCTCAGTTGTAGCTTTACACACGATTTTCATGATCATTTTGGATTTGAATTCAACTAAAACTAATTGCGCGTTTCTTACATATATTTTGTTTTTTTGTTGTACAAATAGAATTTCGAGCATGTACGCCGAGAGCCCCGACGATTATCTGTCAATTAGCGTGAACGAATCCAACTGCCTGGCACTGCTCGAGTCACCGTACTCACAGACACTGAAACCGGCCATCGATCAACAATTGGCAGCGAATAACTCATTTCCCGCATTCTTTGCCGCACTCACATTGGAGCTGTTTCAACGAGCCACGGTGACAATCACATAAGGAATGATTCCTGACTCTGATCAGGATTAGTCATAGATAATCAAAAAACATTCATTTGAAAAACAAACTCAACTAAACACACTCTAATTAAGTTTTCAATTAGCTTAAATATGGAATACAATTAATTTTTAGCATAAATATTGTAATCATTTCACTTACGAAGCGTCACAGCTTCCGTTGATGCCGATAAGAAGTTGAGAAGCGAAGAACGCGACGTGGACCGATAAATATTTAGTCTTTTAAGAAATTGGCCAGTCGAGAGCGAACTGAAGCGGCAACTGGGCCACAACATGTGCCTAATTACTGCGGGCCAAAATAGATATCGGGCCAACACCAACACCAACCGTTGAACCGTCGAATTCTTTAACTAATGACGCGCGCTCAAGAGATTTGCAATTTTATTTGGAAGTCATTACGATAAACAAAGACACGAGTTGAACACTTGTTTAAATGTATATAAAATTTATTATTTTATTTATTTTCTTTGCAACTATTTTTAACTTTGGTTCGGTTAATTGTCGAGTTTTGTGATAAGCGCGCTTTGCGATTTGTACGAATTGACGAAGCGACCGATCGACCGACTGAAGAAGGCGACGTCGTCGTCGTCTTCTGTCCGAGCATTATGTGGAGAGCTTGGAGCAGGCTATTGTGCATTTTTAATAGGCGCGAATCAACATCAACAAATAACAACAAACGTGAAGGAAACGAAAACAAGCATCTAGAAAGTCATATCTGAGTGGATAACAACGAACTGCCGATGCACTAACTTTTCCCTGAACTCATGAAATAATGATTATTTTTTTGCTCAAAAATAATGATTATTGGTTGAGAAGTAAAGAATTACTTAAATTTAATCATTATTTTGTGAGAAAATCTATAAAACTTGAAATTAATCATTATTTCAAAATGGTTTTAATAATCTTATAATGATTACAGTCCCTGTTAAAAAGTGTTCTTACTTGCTGTAAAAATTTAAAGCTTAGTTTTGCGAACAAGAAATTGTGAGTTTACAAATTACAAATGTTAGGGAATACGATGGAATTTCTGCAACAACAAACAGAAGAGTTTCTGACTACATTAAATAGATACATACATATATTTATATATAATTTTTAGAATAATGCACATAAAAAGTTGCTGTCCAGAGTGGATTAGGTGGCCAGAATGTGAGCCACTTGGTCGGGCGTCTTGTGGAGCAGAGCATCGGGCTGCTCGAATCCATTGGCGGGATCGTGAACCCGTTCGTAGATCTGTTTGTAGATGGCCACAATCACGTTGAAGGCGCGACGTTGAACGGTGCCGCGATGCGAGCTCGACATGATTAGCTGCACCTGTGGCAGCAGCAGCACATCGGGTAGCTCTAGGAATGCATCCATCTTGGACATGAATATCTTTAAAAGATTCGTTTCAATTTTCGTTTGATTGCTCTGCAGTATGGTGTAGATGGGACCCAGATTGAGATTGGCCACCAAGGAGGAGGCTTGCTCCGAGGTAAGCGTGTCTAGCTGGGCATCCGACTGTGCCTGCAGACGCTCCACACGCTCATCCATGTACTCAAAGACCGCCAAGGTGCTCTGCATGTGGTAGAGACAGTTGAGCAAATAGACGGCCATGTCCACGGTGGGCAAGTGGGCGGCACTCTCCTGCACCGACTGCAGCAGCGGATCAATTACACAGGTGACTATCTTGGTGATATCCGCCTGTCGGCCATCCACCATCGTGGCCACCGAAAGAATCTCCTTTAAGATGTTGAGCAGACGTGCCACACTTGGCGGCGGCACCAGATCCCGTTGTGGTGGCTCCAATGCCAAACTTGTGCCCGCCGGACGCTGCAGCACACTGCGCACCTGGGCGGCCAGAGCATTCAGATAGATTTGCTCGCTGCTCTGCTGCAGCTCAATGAGACACTGCTCCAGACTGCCACCATGGACGACTTGCTTCATAATTTGCTGATAGAAACGCAACAGATTTGAGATGGTGAACAATACAATGGTGTCCCGCTCCGAGCTCAGTATGGTCTCCACGCGCACCTTCAGCGGATGACAGACACCATCGGCTATGTAGCCCAAAGCCTTTTGCATTTGCTCCGAAATATCTAAACGAGAAAGTTGTCAGTGGTATGATCAATACGAATGTTAACAAATAGAAATCTTGCCATGCTTGTCACACTTCTTGAAGAGCAACGTGAGGTTCTCCTTCTCGCTGGGAATGCTCTGATGCAGCCAGGCGAACATGTCGCCAATGTAGCGCTTGGGATCGTGAGCATGCAGCTCAATCGGTTTGGGATTGCCACCATGACCACCCTCGGTTAGGGCCTCAATAAACTGTCGCACCAGGACAGCTCGCCGGGCAATCGCATACTCATCGATGACGTATTTGAAGAGCACCGGCCTGTCCTGCAGGCGACTCATGGCCTCGACAATTAACGGACCGATTTCATTGTTCTCCAGATTGCGACAATGATTTTGGGTCCAGCGATAGAGCCGTTCCAGTGCGCCCTCCTGATGCAGCGTCATCTCCTCCATGATGTCCAGGGCAGCCGTTTGATAGCCGCACTGCATCAACAGCCGGCAATCGGAATGTATGGACTGCACACGGTCGAGTACCTTGAAGAACTCGGGCACAATGGGTGCATCCTTGGCGGTGCCGTACAGCAACTGATGCTCTGGCACGCTCAGTTGAAAGCGCGCCAGAAATGCTTGCGCTATTTGTTGATGCACCTCCAAACGCTCGCGTTCCGCTTGCATTTTGTTGGTCTGCTCTATCAGATCCTTGGTCAACGCCTTGGATGTTTCCAGGTCCGTTTTCATGGTCTGCACCGATGCGGCCATCGTATCCAGATCACCACAAACTGCATCTAGTGTTAGTTTCACCTCACGAAAGGCCTTTAAAAAGTTCTCATTGATGCCGACGGATCGGTGCTCGATTTGGCTGCGCAGATTGCGGCGATTCTGCAGCGTATTCTCGGTGAAAAATGTGGAAAGTCCACTTAGGGCATCGAGTGTGTCCTTGTCTGTTTCTAGACGCGTCTCTAGTATCTTATTTACTCGCTTTTGTATGCGATCCTGATCCTCTTGTGCTGCGTTCATGTTTTCCAACTGGCGACGTCAACGTCAACAACAATCAGTTGGTTTACACGTCAGACACTACAAGAATCTACATATCGTAGCACTAGCTTAACAACTAAGTTCTTTAAAAACTGATTAGTTAATAAACTATGCTGTTTTAATCTATCTAATTAGCCACTTATATATAAATATTATGCACATTTGCTTTTGCCGCCGAATCATGCTGCTGAAGAGGTTCTAAAGGACAGAACATTGCATGTATCGCAATATGATTTATATCGTGTAAACTCTGTTAGCAAACAGCTGGCACAGCGCTGCCAACTCGTGTTAAAGTAAAATACCAAACATTGTCGTGCACGTACCTCAAACTGACTATCGTCCCTTTCCTGTTCTAAGACTCGAAAAGTGACTTCGTGTGTTTGTGTGACAAAATATTTATTATACATTTTTGCTTGTAATTTTGGAAACGATTTGCATAAAAATAAAATAAAATACATCAATAATGAGCCACTCCGCTTTGGCCAGCTTGACCGCACAGTACACGGACTCGGAAAACGAGGGAGACGCCAGTCCCGATTCACAAAACTCCACAGCGTCACAGGTGAGAAAGTTGAAATTTTATTGAAACCTTGTTAAATGTTAATTACTAATATTTTAAATCATTTACAGGTCATCATACCGAAGCAGCCAACGCCACAGCCAGTGACGCCAGTCAAACAGGAGCCCGAGCTTAAGAGATCCAAGAAGAAAAAGCGCGCCAAGAAGGTGCGACGTTTAGTGAGTTACCAGGACGACACTTTAATTTCGGACGAGGAGGAAGATCGCGCCCACGAGTCAAGCGAGGAGGAGGAGTCGTCGAGCGATAGCGCCAACTCGGAAGGGGATGGCGAGCACCATGAAAACGGCAAAGAGAAGAGCGGCGGCAAAGCCGAAGCATCCGCGGATGCGCCCATGGAGGTGGACGACGATGATTCCAACACATATAACGCCGATGAGCGATCGGCAGAGAGTTACGAAAAGGATCCAAAGTACGCCAAATACAAATTCCAATTGCCGCCCGAGCCGAAAGGGAATCCGCCTCCCGAGTTGGTCGCAAAGATCACAAAAATGTACACAAAGATGCGACAAACCAATATGGACATGAATCGCGTCATACAGGACCGCAAGGAGTTCCGCAACCCGAGCATTTATGAGAAGCTCATCAGTTTCTGTGACATCAACGAGTTTGGCACGAATTATCCGCCTGAAATCTACGATCCTCTGCAGTGGGGCGAGGAGAGTTATTACGAATCTTTGTCGGCCGTGCAGAAAACTGAGATGGTTAAGCGGCAAAAGGATCGCAAGGACATGGACAAGGTGGAGCAGGCGACGGCGCTGGCACGCAAGGTCGAAGAGGAGGCCAAAAAGCGGTAAATATGCATATCAAAATAACAATTCTAGCAATTTCTAACTTGTTTATTTTGCATTTGCAGCAAATCAAAGTGGGACCAACCTGCCGCAAAGCAAACATTACCTGCATTGACCACAACAGTGACGGGCACCAAAGGCACTGTTATTTCTGCGTTTGGCTCGCTGCCCAAGAAACCAGCAGTTTAGTTTCAAATACAGCTTTTTAATAAATATAACTATTTGTGAAAACTCTTGTTTTTATTTCAAATAGCCAAAAATACAACCCTGCTTATCGATAAATTCTATACTGGGTTAACGCCACCACGGTATAAATTAAATTTAAATATCAATAAAAAACAAAATATCTTTTACTAAATATGTATATGTTTATATACATATGTATATTGTTTGTTTGTTTTGTTTCGCAAAGAAAGAAATAAACAAGGATGGAACAAGCAAAACAACATAATAAAAGTATAAAAAACCCTAAATGCTCGATTTGTTTCTAAAGGCGTCAAAAGGGGTAAACTTCATGTAAATAAAGAAGAAATTGAATCCAATCGCATTACTCTAATTGTATTTCTCTAAGAAATTTAAATTTTTTTTAAAGAATTTTCTGACCAACTGCGAATTGAACGATTTAGTTCATGATTGACTGAATAAGTTCATTCGCTCATCTTAATGACCCGTTCATTTGAACTTTTTCAGAACGAAACGACACAACTCTTAGTCGTCTCGAACGTCGTGTTGTCGCCGTTTTCTGTTTTTAACCATTTCACATTTTTTCGTTTTATAAAACAACAAAAGTTTCAATTTTATTGCATGCAACAATTATAAGAACAACGTTTAACACAATCGTTATGATTTGAATACAAAGTGTACGTGATACATATTAGTTTTGTTGCTTTTGCTTAACATACACAACAAGAAAATAAAAAGAAGCGAAGTGTCGACAACGCAGCAGCAGCAACAGCAAGCGCAGACGGCAAAGAATTTGATCTGAGTAGCGCTATTTGTGTGCATGTGTGAGTGAGCGAGAGCGAGATTACAATTAAAAATTTACGAATACGAGTGAAATTTCGTATAAGATAAAGAAGATGAGAAAGATACCAAACATATATGTACATATATATGTATCTTTAGCAAAATAAAGCAGTCCATCTATCTGTATGTGAGTGTGCGAGTGCGTATATGTGTGTGTATGTGTGCGCATTTGCGAATTTTTTGTTTAAATAATCTTGGCCGTGTTATTATTTCAAGGTGGCTCATTATTTAGACGCCATTACAATGCAACCGGTATTGGACCTGCGTGCCTGTCGGTTCTGCCTATCTGCCTTGTACGCGCCCATGTATGCGTGTGTGCTGTGTGTGAAAGAGTAGAAACGAGACAGAAAGAGAAGGGCGAAGCAGGCATTTCCATTTAGCTGCGCGAGCAGCTTTTTTTGTTTTTTTGCCGCCACTTGCCTTTTTTTCTTTTTAGTGTTGTTGCGGTTACAGCTCCTCCTTCTCTTGCTTCTTTGTGCTGATTACGGCGCTCCACTGTCCACTGACGCGTCCCGTACGCCCATCAGCTGGTGCGTATTTATAAAACGATTGCCGCTGCTTGTTATGTGACTGCCAGCAACGACAGCAGCAGCTGAGAGGCCAGCAGAGGCAACACAGCTTCAATCAAAAGCTGCAGCAGAAAAACACACAATTTCCAATTAAATCCGCAAAATGCTCAATTGAAGCTAATTTCTATGGAAGACCCCCAACAACTGTTTGTGTTTATCACTCGCTCAGCACACGATGTTATTGTTATTTTCCGGGGGCAGGTTGTGTGTGAATTTCCCAGGAATATGCATAATATTTGCGAATAATAACAATATTTATCAACAATAGGAAAAACGGTGTTTCCTCTCTTCGTCATCGCATTGTAATTTTTGTAAAGCGCTGTCTTCCTCTCTATCTCGTTCTGCCACCTGTTTGCTTTGCCTGTCGTCGCATTTCCTACAAACAACTAATAAAAACAACAACAACGAATTCTTTTCAAAATCGATAGCAAATAACAAAAAACGAGAGCGCACACTATAACAGCAGAGTTATTTTGGCATCAGGTGTTAAAGTGTGAACAGCAACACAACTTTTTTGGAGCAAAAGTAAACAAACTAAACGAAACGAAACGAACGGAAAGAAACGCGACGTGCGTTTGTCGTCAGTCTGTGTGCGTGCGTATGCGTATGTGTGTGTGTGTATCTCTACTCTGACGGGCGACAAAAAAGAAAAATACAAAAAAACAAAAGCAAAACTGTAATAACAAAAGTCAACAGCAGCAGCAAGAACAACAACAACGAGTGATTCAACAGAGACAGCAGCAGCAACAACATTAAAACATGTCGGATTCGTATTATCAGGTGAGTCGACGACACTACTGATAGGGACATTACATGCCAACTTGTTGTTGCCGTGGGCTTGGTTCTTGTATTTTATTCGATTTTTAGTTATTTTTTTTTATCAGCCAATGCTTAGTCCATGACCAGGCACACCTGTTGTCAGGTACATAAATATGCTTTTGTAGCTGTGTGTGTGTGTGTGTGTGTGTGTAAGCACGGAAGCCAGGAATTTCCGGCTCAGCTGACGCAGACACTTGTGGCGTGTCCTTAATGTGCCACTTCACTTAACGTTTCCCCCGGCGCTTCCTGTGCGCAACAACAAACAAACAACAAATGCAGCCACTGAATAGCTGTAAAAAACCTGCTTGCTTTATGACTAACATTTTGACAGTAAAACTCAATGAACTAAATGCTAATTCGCCCACGCTGTTAATTAACACTTAACAGAATATTTATTTAATAAATTAAACGTTAATTAAACACACAACACATTACGAAAAATTGGCTTACAACTTTATATCCGTTTTGTGATTTTTTAGCTTCAAAGTATGAAATATTGCTGTTGGAACATGAGAATTCAGCGTGTGCTAACATTTACGATGTATGTTAGTTAACATTATGTATAATTAAATAGCTATAATAAATACAGAGTGCATATTACTGAAAGCTCTAGACAAAGGAAAATAATTCCCAAGTGGTTCTGGCCAATAACACTAAAGCTGAGCACAGGATAATAATTCCCAAGTGGTTACTGTTGCTTGAATTAAGAATGCCTTACACTCTACTTAATCTCGTATTTAGCTCTACATAACACGAAATGTAGTGTTATTTATAGCACTAACACAACTGTCAAATGACATCATTGGAATTTCAGTTGTTCACATTTCTCGCGTGCTCAACACACAACAACAACAACAAATTCAAATTGTTTGTGTTAGTGTGTGCACAAAATGTCAATTGGTTTAAGTGCGTGGTCCACTGAATAAATAAACGGCAGCAATAACTAAAACAAATTAACCGACTTGTTTATTTATAGTAACAATATTAACGAGTGTCTCTGTCTCTCTGTGTGTGGGTGTGCAATTATAATTAAAAATGATGCCAATTATAGAGGCTTATCACAGCAAATGGCGCTTATCAGCTTACAGTCTGTTTACAGAAGCTGTTGACTGCAACTGTACTATGTGGATTAACATCACGTACTCAACGTTAATTATACAAATCGGAAAAGCAATTGAAACTGAGTCAAAGCTTAGAAGGAGGAAGAAGTGGGGAGGAGAGAGACATAGAGAGCGAAAGAGAGAATTACCCCCAACCTTATGTCATTGGCCATTGGATTTGAAGGTGAAAATCATAAGTCACATATCCAATGGCCTCATTTTGATTTTTGAAGCGAATGCTTTGCTGGAATGCAAATCGCACTCAAAAGAATATAAAAAAAACCAGAAGATATACAAAAACCAGATTGAAGTTGTTGTTGCTGGGAGTCTTGCATCTCTCCAGGCGAATGTCATTTGAAGTAGCTGCTCTTCAGCTTTTCTTCTTGCCTTGCCTTGCCTTGCACCTTGCCATTGCACCTGAGATTCCAACTGCAACTGCAACTTTAGCTGATGTTGTTGTTGCTTAAGCTGCTGCATCGGGAGCTACTCATGAAGATTGCCTGCAGGTTTTTATTTTTGTTTTATTCTTGTTGCTGCAAATTGCAATCGGCGAACCGGTTTTCTTGTCTCGCACTTTTTTTGTGGTGCAACAGAACAGGGTCAGGCCAGTTTTGAATGGATGCCATATCCATTTCGTACCCAAGTCTTCCAACCCAATTGCAAACTGGGAACTGGGCGACTGCAAATGGAGCCAAAAGCTACTTAACAGCGAATGCCATTTTAATACCCTTGACTTTTGTCATCATCTTGGGCTACATCTAAATGTAATTTGAGTCCTATCAGATGATGCTGTTAAAATAGTTTTAAAGTTGTTAAATTCAAAATTACATGATGCTGTTGATAGGCTGCAAAGTGCTTAATATTGTTGGCCAAGTCATTGACTGTTCTTTGGAAAATACTTGGCAAATGTTAATTTGCTTAACAAATTTTGCAAATGGAAAATGCTTGGGCAAATACTCGACCACATTGCCGTGGAAATGTTGTTCAACAAATACAAATATAATTACAAATACACGCACAGTGTGACAACAGCTTTCAAGTGTCGCGTGTCCTGCCGCCTTCTGTCCATTGCCCACTGTGCAACTGACTATCTACAGTGGCGGACAAATGTACAATGTACAACTTCTTTTCTTAAATTTAAGAAGTTCGCTTGGAGTTGGCAAAAAAGCATGTAAATAAGGGTATTGAATGCTGGAAATGTGTTTTTTTGTGAAGAACTTTAAAAGTTAATATTGGAGAAACATAGTTTTTTAATATTTAATATACAATGTTATTTAAATGTTTAAGAATTTGTTAAACTTAAGAAAAAGGGATCGTACGTAGAGTTTTGTCCGCCACTGTATCTCTATATATCTGTCTGTCCATCTGTCAGTTTGTCTGTCTGTGTGCCTACATCTTGGCCACTGACAGGCCGTCAGCTCAAACAAAGGGCTTTGACTGTATGTCTGTCTGTCTGACTGTCAGAGAGCTGCTGCAATGTCGTTGTTATGTTTACTTTTGGTCAAGAAGCATCCAGCAAGTGGCTTAATGTATTTGTTCTTGGCCCTCCCTTCTTTTTAACCTCATCTTGAGATGGTGGTAAACAGATTTGGCCAAGTCCATAAAATGTTGTTAAAGTATATCAATTAAAGATTCATTTGCAGCAATGTATCTTTGCATCCAGCAGATGCATTTGTATCTCTAGTATCTCTCGCATCTCTCGCTGATTGAATTGCTGCAGTTTTTCTTATTTTTTCCCTCCACTTTACTTGATTTCCGCACATTTTACTTGAACTACGGATTCTACAAGACACATTTAATCCAATTCAATTGTATCTTGTAGTTATGTTGTTGTTTTTGGGCTCATACGCTGATAAGGTAATCACAACAATAATAATAATAATAACAATTCACGATTTGTATATGGAAAATTTTTGCTGCGCACAAAAGTAACGAAATAAACAAGTTATACAACATTGCTTGCAACAAATTTGCTTTTTTTTTTTTTCTTGTTGATTATATTCGTAACGTACTTGTAGATTGACTTAGTTGCTGTTATTACTTAGCATTAGTACTTAATGATATAAAGCTGGAAAATTCAACTAAAATGTTGATGAATTCACAACGGATTTGTACATCCTGCAGATACGACTCTGTTTGTGGCTTTCCTCTCTCTCAGCGGAAATTCATTTCCAATGCAATAGATTTGATTTTTCCCAGCTGCCAGATGCCAATTCAATTCCCCCACTCTCCCCGCGCCTCTTAGCCATTGTTCCACTGTTTTGCTGGAGGCCAAAGAAAGTAACGCGGGGTCGTCAGACATTGAAAATCATTTAATTAACTTGGCGTTGTTGTTGTTACTGTTGCTGTTGTCGTGGTCGTGTCGGTGTTATATCACATTCATCTCAAGCTGCCGTGTCGCTGGCTTTTTCAGTGAGTTGGTTAATTCATAGCCTGCCTTGGGCACATTTAATTGCTGCAATTGATGAGTTCAATTGCGCAAATTGCTACGCTGACTTTTGCCGCGTTTGCTGCTCAGCTGCTCAGTGGACAACGGAGACAATGAGACACTAAACGTACCGCCAGTGGGTGTTCAGGTAGTGACTGTCGACTGTCGAGTGCTTGACAGCTCGGTAGTTTCCAAATTGTGTGCCAACAATGACTAAGTACAGCTGAAGTTGCTCTAAATTAACTACAAATCGTATAAAAAAACGATGGAAAATCGCTTTTACAGCATTTAATAATGTTAAAGTATTAACATTCGTATTCGTTAACATAAATAACGTTTAACAGTGTCACTTTACCTTTTAAATATGTTATGGTACAGAACTGTAGGTAGAAATTGTCAATAGTTGTTAATTAACATCTTTTCAAACTTAAATCTGTTAAGAATACTCCTCTGTAATTTTTATTATACATTAACAGCAGCTCCTTAACATTGCTGCCACATCAATATTCATCAATTCACAAAAATGCTCACCTTCTAATTGCGTAGTTGGAAAATTGCGTTCCATTTCTATTGCCATTCCCATTCCCATTTCCATTCTCATTCCCATTTACAAACTGTACGCCAAGAGTTTCTATTGCGTTCCCAGATTGCATTGTGGTTGGTTTGTTGCAACTAGTTTTTTGAATTTGGCACATGCAGGTGTCCCCAATTATGCCAGGCAGCTACTCAGCGTTGAAAATTGGGACAACGTTACTCGTTGTTGCACAGTTTGAAGTTGATTTGCAAATTGAAACTTGGGAGCTGCCACAAAAAGTAGAAACAAGTTACGAAAGTAGAACTTGTCTAGTTGGACACGAATGTGGAATGTGGCAAAAGTGGAGCTGGAATTGGAGTTGGAGTTGGCCCAAAGTCAAGTGCAGGGACAACAAATTGTGGCATGTCATGAACTTGCAACAGTTGCGCACGTGTTGCCAGGCAACAGCAACAACAGCAGCTGTTAGTATTACTTGTTGTTTGTGCTGTTTGTTTGCCTGTCTTCTGTGTTTGTTTGCTTGTTTATTTTTACTGTGTTTTGTGTGCAGCAAACAGTTGGCTAATAAACTCGAGCGTTTCACAGTGTCCACCTTTCCGTTAGCTGCTTGCCTGTTGTAACATTGATTTCTGTATAATTTTGTAATTTTCACTTTCACTCGTGCAAAACGCCAAATGGCGAGTTCAAAGCAACCAAATGACGATTGTTGTTGTTGCTGCATTCAAGTGCATAACAACAATCCACAGCAGAAAGGCATAAAGCATTTTTCAATCAAACTAACAGAATGTTAATAGCATAGCCAGAGAGTGTTAATGACAAGAGAGCTCTAATGAAATAGCGAGAGAGCAATTGTTTGCCAAACGTCATTTGCAAAATGCAACAACAATGCAAACAGCTTCCGTTGCACTGCCTTGCGCTCTCACACTCTTCTCTCTCCTCTCTCTCATTTGGAGCTGCTTCTTCCTCGTACAGCAGCAAGTGTTGTTGACCGCTGCTTTGCCGCGCTCTTAAAATGCCGTTGCGCATTGATCGAATGGTAGTAAAAACAACAACAAAAATCTATGAGTGTATTTGTGTGTCTATCTTTAATCACATTATGAGTGCATGCATGTGCTTGGTTCTGTGGGAATTGCTCTGATTTTGTTTTTATTGCGCTTTTGTTTTGACTGCCGTTTGGCTTGGCCTGAGCTTTAACAGCTCCTAATGCAATTAGGTTTTTGCAGCTACAATATTCCCAGCTCAAAGTTGATTGCATTAGCAGCGACTGTGTTATGCTTTCCCATAGTAGAACCTACTTAACTGTAATTGTATACTACGTATGTATATGCAGTGTACCGCTAACTTTTATAAATTAATTAATCAACGCTTTTGCCATGTTAACAGGGCGTGCTGCTGCTTCTCTGCCACCTTCTCTGATTGCTCCTTCTCTCTCAACTCTTCCAAACGTGCAGACCTTCCTACTCTATGCTAAAACTAATAAAAGAGATCTTGTCGAGAGTAATTGACTTCTAGATACTCCATTATGACTTGAAGCTTTCATAAGTTTGTTAAATCTAAACAGATTTCCAAGAGAAATATACTTTGGCATCTTAATTTATTCTGTAATTAAAATTTATTAAATTTGTTCATATTTTAAATCTCGAGCTTTAACTTTTAATCAACACTTATGTCGTAGTTAATATAACAACAACACATAATTTTTAGTTTCGAGTTTTTCCTTTTTTGTTTTTGTTAAACGTCATGAAAAAATTAACAAAAATTGAGATTTCCAATTCTAAAATCGGTTAGTTATAGTTTGCCATCTCTTTTCTCTTACATACAATTGCATCTGTCTATAATACCCAATATTCAATGGGCGCAGGGCATAAATAAGTATCTTAAAATGCAGAGGCAGCCAGTTGGAACTGTATGTTGGGATCTGTGGGGGCACCTTCTACGTTATGTTATTCTGCTGCCTGGCAGCCATTGTTGAAGTTGCCTTTGCCTCTGGCTGTTGTTGTTGCTGTTGCCTTTTTACGTTTGCCGCCTTGTCATTGTTGCAAGACGATGACTTCCCACAGATTCACATTCATACATACAACATGCAACGCGACAGACTTTTCCCTTTCGTTACGTGACAGCGCGCCCAACAACTGCACAAAAAAAAAAGGCAAGTGAGAATGCTGAAGCTGAAGATGAGCGTGCTAGACTAAGAGATACCCTCAATTATCAAATGAAATTAATTTTAGTAAAGAAAGCATTACTGCATGCTAACAATACCCTGACTTCCCTTTAAGTGCAGGGTATACAAAACAATCACACGTAGCATGAGGTGACAGAGAGATGGGAAAGGAGAGAGACAGAGAGAAAGAGAGAGATAGGGAGTGAGTGAGAGATGAAACACCCAACCCAACCCAAGAAAAAAAAAACAAGTCAAGTAATCTGCATATCGCCGCCAGGCAGATCTTAACTTTTGTTTCGCTGCATTGTTCTTTTGGCTCGTTGCTATAATCATGATATATGTAGTACCTATTTATACAGATATATCTACTTATACTTATGTAGATATAATTGACAGCCGCTCATTTTCCGCCCGAATGCGGCGGCTTTCCCAAAGATCATTTTGTTTCATTTTATGCAACTTTTTTTCGTGGTTTGTTTTTATTACATATATATTTGCACTTTTCCTTTTTGGCGTAATTATAACGAAACTGGTACTCTAAGCCTTTTTTTGTATGCTCAATTTTCTTGTTTTTAAATATTTTTTTTTGTTTTCTTTTGGTGCATTGCGTGGCGAGTTTGTCAACCTCGGATGCGTGGGTCTCTGGCAATATGACGCATCTGGCTAAAGCAACTGTAAACTTGGCCAATAAAAAATATGAAAAACTTCATCATATTTTTTTTAAGCTTTTTTTGGTCTTATCAGCTGCTGCACTTGGCATTGGACACTCTGTCAGCCCGTTTGGGAGTCAGTCGTGTCTGTGGCTTGTGGCACATACGACATCCGGTTTGTTGGCTCTTTTTGGTTGACTCGCTGTTAACTGCTTGTCGACTGCTTGGCAATTTCCGTTTATTGACTCGTAAAAGACGCAACGCAATCGTTAAATGTCACAGTTTTGTGTGTATTTTGTTGCAATTTGATTTTCTTTATGATGCCTTCTTTGCAGTTGCCTGCCCCTGACGAGCTTTCATAGCAGGCAGCTTTTGTGTGCGAATATGTTGTAATGCAAATGTTTCAGGAAGTGCTTGGACAAGAATGGGTTAAAAATATAATTGACAAGGCAACATGTTGACGGATACTAGATATGTTTATTTGATGTACACTTTTCAGCCGTGTTTTATTACAATTCAACACAATTTTAGAGATATTTTAGAGTGCTGTAAAACTATCTTTGATTTATTTTGTATTGAATAATCCAATAATACTCAAGAGATTACTTAAAAAGGAAGGGTATGTTCTAGTCGAGCTTTCTTAAATGTTTGTTCTTATTGCAGGATTGTGTGTACCGCTTGTTTTTTGCATGCCATTCGCCAAAAGATAAGATATTCGGAATAGTTACAGCTGTTCGGCGCAAGATAATGTCTCTTCATATTGTGTAAATTATGCTCATCGTAAATGATTAATAATAAATAGATAGATAGATAGATTAGATACCTTACTGGGCCACAATGCATGCAGATTTAAAGGCGTAACTGTACTTGATGCAAATGATGAAAAAAAATCCCCTAACTTGTGTATTTAGCCAACGTTTTAGCCTACATACCTTATGGGGTCTGGGGTCAGCTTATGCGTCAGGGTCTTTAGTCTTTAGTGGGGTATGATATCTAATTAGTCAGCCAGCCCCTCGTCATTGGCATTTGTGTGGCTTCTTCAGCTGTGCCTGGCAACCCTATTTTTTTTGTTTTCTGTTTTTGTCTTAATGAGGGTTGTCAACGTTGATTGTTGAAGGGGTTTTCTTTTCTTTTGTGTTTTGTTCTTTATTTTTTGGGCTCGTCGGTCAGGTGGCAGAGAAAGTCACGCTCTGACAGATACATAGATAGCTTCTAAGTGAAGCGGCGCCATGCTGTGTCTTTGGCATCTCTTTAATACACGTTTCACAGCTTTTGTGCTTATGCAAATGACCGGGCACTTGTCTTATCTCATAGAAATGGATGTAATAATAAACAAAAGCCGTAAGCTGGCTAAAATGTGTGACAGTTTCATAATAGGGTCCACCAAAAATAAAAAAAAAAGAAGAAAATAACAACAAAAATTGTTGCAGAGAAAAATGTTAACCCAATAAAAGATGAAGTTGACGGTGGCAGAGAAATGTTAATCAAACATAGCTGTACAATTCTAAGAACTGGCACAATAAAAGCCACTCAACAACAACAACAACAGCAACCACAACAGCAGGCAAAGCGCAGCTTAGAAGACAAGCAGAAGAAGCAAACCCAAAACGAAAAGAGAAGCAGCATGAAATAATAACAACACTTGTATAGAAGCTGGCGCACGCGCAGGCCAATTAAGAAGCGCGACTCTGCTGTGCTGCCAGTGCTGACGTCGACGTCGACGCCAACGTCAACGTCCAGTCATTCATTGAAGCATGCAGCAAGAGCTTTGACTTTGCTTTCTTTACTGCAGTTGCGCTCGCTCCACTTTCGCTGTGTTTGTGTGTGCAAGCTGAGCTCTCTTGCTCAGTTGCTCGCTCTGCTCGCTTGTTCGCTCTCTCGTTCGTTTTACGCTCTCGCGCATGCTCAGCGCGCTCTGCTGCTGCGAGCTTTGGGTTTTTTGGTCTTGTGTCTTTGACGCTCAGTTCGCTGTTAGTCGCGCTTGAAGCCGGTTGTCGTTGCTGTCGTTTTAGCGCTTACGTTCTTTTTGCATTGTTGTCAACATTTGTTATTGTTTTATTTTTATTATGTTTTGCGTAGCGTCGCGAGAAAGTCTGGCAACAAATGCATAAACTTTGCGGTGTCTCCTGAACGGGCGCGCGCGCGCCTCTTTTTCGTGTGCATTTTTCTCGATGACGCATAAATGCGCTTTGAGCCAAGTTTTGTGTATTTGACAGTGACAGTGCTTATTGGCCAGAGTCAATGTCCTTTTTGGCGGAACAACGCCCAGCTCTTGTTCATATTGATATAAGCCAACTTTGGATTAGCCGCACTTTTGAAACGTAAGTTGCTAAATGCTTTAACGCGACTCGATTCGAGCTCGAGTGGATTTGGGCCATTTATTTTACAGCTTCTGCTGCTTCTTCTAACAATAATTAAGACAATAGCGCACAACAACAAGCAGCGAACAGTAAAAATCAAAAAATACCGCTTGGGTGAAATTTCATTTCTCTTTTAGTTTTTTGATTTTTTTTCTGTTTATTCGTTTACCATCTTTGAACGTTTATAAAAAGTGAAAATCAAGTGACAATCAATTAAAATTCGAGACCAGGCAACGGCCAAGAAAAAAATAAAAATAAAAAAACCGAAACCAAAGCAAAGCCAAAAACGAAAAAAGAAAAAAAAAATCGATTTTCAATTTCAAGCGACAGCGAGTTTTTGTTCTAATTTTGTCACACAATTTTATTTATGATTTTTTTTTGTTACTTTTTTTTTGGCTGTCTTCTTCTTCTTGATGGTTCTCCGTGCTGCGTTGGCTCGATTTATTTTCGTTTCTTTGCGTATTTTTACGGTACTTACGATGCGAGGCTTAACCCAAATTCACTTGTTGCATGTGCTGAATAAGCAAATAAAAAAAAATACTTAAAAAATAAAGAAAATTACAATAAAAAGAAATATTTACAAAAAAAAAAAAAAAACTTGCACAAAATCGAAGAAAACTTTTGTCGCTGCCTTTCTATGGCTTTGCGCTAATGTTAATGCAATACTTACAACTGGCGACTGGGTCAGACCCAAGGCGGTTGCCCGACCCACTTTCGACCCCTCATCTTCCCTCTCCCTCCAGCCGACTGACACCTCTCCAGACACATAAGCCCCTAGTTGGATGCCCGCTCATATTACAAATGCGTTGACAGCTCGCTTGTCACTAACTAAACTTAAACAAATTCATCAACAGCAATAATAACAATAACAACAATCAGCTTTGTTTTGGATGTGTTGCCCATACTCGTATTATCGTAAATTGATTATAAACACATGAAAAGCTCATTCTCACTCTATTGAATCTGTTGCTAAACTTTTTGAAATGCAAAATTCACATTCACATTTGGTTAACATCAAAAACGTCAAGAGTTTTTGATTTCTCATTCTCGTATTAAATAAATTATATGTCGAATTTGGTATACACTCTTTTGAGAATTATTTTATGAAATCCAAATTAATAAAGAATTCATCTTGACTTGTTATTTAAAGATATTGATATTACTAAAATGTATTAGGAACTTTATTTACAATATGTATAACAATTAAAGAAACCTATTAAATAAATGGGAATCAATTAAAAACTCAGCTGACTTTCGTTACAAATAAGACAAACAACAACTAGTTATAAATACAAAAGAAAAACATGTATTGTATCTTAACAAATTGCATAAAAATCAACAAATGAAGATTGTTTAGGCGTTTTTAGCGCTGACCAAAAACCAAACAAAAAAATACAATTTATTGTTGTTTCTGTGTTCATAAATGGTCAGTTTTTTTTGTTGCTGTTTAAGTAATTGTGTGTAGATGTTGTTGTTTTTTTGGTGTTTGTTATTTTATAGGTACATACAAACATGTAGATGAGATTTAGTGTGTGTCGAGTGCGAAAATCGAATCGTTTCCCCCACATCCACTTGATATGCTGCGATCTCCGGTTCGAAATGCCGAAATGCGTGGGCTGCTTTGGACGTTGGTACCCAAGGGTAGCCTTGTTTTGTTATACTTATTTGTTGATAGCTGATATTATTTTTATAAAAAAAAGCAAATAAAAATACAACAACAATGACCTTGTTTAGATTTAAGTTTCGTGTGCGTGCTCCGACTACACTTTAACTAATGTATAAATATATACTTCGTAATACAAAGTGTAGGCACTTTCGGGCAAATGACCGATTAGAAATCGCATGTGTTTGCCTTATTTTTTTCTCTTATTTTCCTTTATTTATTTTTTCTGTCGTGTGCTAACATCAAAGCGGGCGCCAACAATTTCAAATTGCCAGTTATTAATTGCCAGTTTTAAAAAAAATGCCAAAAGCCAAGTAGCTGAGTTGTCAGGCATCTAAAGATTACATAGATTTTTAATTTTAAAAGCAACATTACCGTACTTAACATAATGCAGCTACTGTTAATAACATTTAACATGACTGCGGTTGAAACTAACAGAATGTGAATGGAATTAACAGCTGAATTTAAATGTTAAGTTACATTATGTTATGCACAATCTGTTAATTGAATGAAATTGAATTATTGATTTTATTGAAATGTTTTAAAATATTCCACAACTTTGTGTTTTCTTTATTTTTCTTTATGCTATATTATATCATAAATATTTGTATTCATATATTTTAAAAAGATAGTCAATAGAAATTTAATTTTATTAGTATTAACTTTGCAAACTGTTCAAGCAACCCTCGTTTGGCCGACTTTGACGCACTCAACTAATGCTTATTCTTTTTTTCTCTTCTCTTACAGGTAATTGACAAGAAGTGCAAAAACAACAAAAATTTAAACATTTTCCAAAACGAAATTGAAATTTTGCGACACGAATAACAAATGTTTCCAGGCATTCAAGATACAAACATATGTATAGAAAGACGAACTCGTATAAATATCCATAATATAAACAGACACGAGTTTGTACCTGTGTGTGTTAATGGCAATTATATTGTTGTATCTGTAGCTGTTGCTGTTGCTGTATCTGTAACTGCAAATGTATCTGCATGCTCTCGCTGCATACCAAAAGAAGAAAAAATAAATTTAAAAAAAAAAAAATAGAAGAAAAACATGCAAGAAAATGATTTGTTTTTCCGTAAATTTTGCGCACAAATGAAAAGCTTTCTAATCGCTTGACTGCCTCAGCGTTTTCCATTGCAGTTTGCGCCCTCGCAGCGCCTTGACATTTTCCGAATTCAATTTCGCTCGCAGCGTGTCGCGATTTTTCCAACCCATTCATATACTTATTATATATAATATATGTATCTATATATATACATATATTGCTATATCTTTATACTTAAGTATAAATATATAATATCGCACATTTGGCAGTTTGTCGCCGTGATTTTTGCGTCGCGCATTCGCTTTGGAAAATGAATATAGAGAAAAGTTTCGCATATTTTGTCAAAGAAGAACAAACCAAAAACGTTGGAAAAATTAAGCAATGTGTTTGTTGTAGTTTACCTATTTAAAATATAACAAACTCGAACAACTATAACAACAACAACAACAACGTCGTCTATAACAATTTCTTAGCATGGCTCTGACTATGAACATGGTCTTTCTAAAGGATTTACGTTCACGTCTCAAAGGATATCTACACGTATGTATATGTATGAAACTAAAGTTAAATTCGAAATTAAAGCTTCATTGCATTCCAGTTAAAATTATTGTGCAATTGTACTATATAAACAAATGAATATGAACATGAATGTCTGAATACAACTCGAATGATAGCACGCGCGCAATTTCCTTACTTGAGTCATGTAGCAGTCAATATGAATACCCTATAATTTAATTGCTGCTGAAAGTATATGCATTTTTTGGGTGTGCATGTAACATGTAGATGGAGACATTTATTTTGATATTTATGTTCATTTTTTACAATCCTTGCAATATTTTTAATATATCGACAACTGCATCGCAGGGTATTTACCAAGTGTGGCAGCGTTTGATTTAGCATTATTATATTATTGATTGAACGTGGGTTGTCTCTCGCAGACTCTTCTCCTTGCCAGCATACTAAATCTTTTTTGCTCTCATTCTTCCCCCTTTCTTCTCCTTTCGCGCTCTCTCCCGCTCGCTCTCGTTGTCAGCCCACACGGACTACGTCAAACGAAAGCCACAAAATTTAGCCATTTACTGTTTCTGACGTCGCCTTAACCCAGTCCTCGTTTCCTCGTCGCTCTCGCTCTCTGTGTATTTCTCTTCACTTTTTCTCCCACTACTTCTCCGTTGCCATTTCCATTTCCGATTACCAATCCCCCCTCCATCTCTTCCGTTGCAGTTCGTCTGTCAGTTCTCCAAATGCAACTGCAACATTTTGCAACTTTCTCAGACAGCGGCTGTCATCATGATGCCCGCCCTGCAGACTGGATACCCAATGCTTATTAAGAGTACTATACGAGTATGAATATATAAGTAATCATACTCGCATTCGCGTTCGCACTCGCATACATTTGTATCTTGTATCTTTTGTCTCTGTGTTGCTTTGCACTTCACATATCGCTATATCGCATATTATGCTGATTATTCAAGTATTCGTAAGTGTGTTGTGTCAGTTTTTTTTCTTCTTCTTTAAGCAACAACTTTGGCTTTCTGCAATTGCATTATGCAATTCTTCATCTCCCCACTTTCCACTGCCCCCCCTCTACCCTTGCTACCCCTGGCGGCAAAACCATTATCATCAAGATGTTTTTTAAAGAATGCGCCGTGTCGTCGTCGTTGAGCCGCTATAATTTCACATACTTACGACAACGAACGTCTCACAAAACATTTCCCAGGAGTTTTTTATTTGTTTTTCTTATTTTTTAGCTGAGAAAAATACATGCAAAAGAAATACTAGACATATTCAACTTATATGAAGATGGCCAAGTCAATGAAGATATTAGAGTGGAGTTATGCGTTTATAAGTTTATTAGATTAATGTCTTAATCTATGAATAATGTAAATTTCGATGCCTAGAAAGTGGATACAGATTTCAGATGTGTTTTTTGAATTGAGATTTATTTATATTCCAATATAATGCGTTTAATTAATACCCAAGTCATTTTAAACTCAATTTTTTTGACGAAAAAAAATCAATACAAATGTGTATGAACTCAAAAAAGGGTAAAAAAACAATTCTTTTTAAATTCAAACTTGCTCAATTTAAAGCCAGGCTGATTAATGTTTTAAGAAGAAATTCTTTATGCAATTTAAAATTTATTATTATTATTTTAATGAATGAGTGTTCGAAATTTTATTCCCTTTTGTTACTCATTAGATTTTTTTAACTACATTTGGGCTATAAAACGACGCTGTATTCTTATCAGTTCGAAGCATGCGTGATTAGTAATAGTTTTCATAATAATGCCAGGTGCTTTACTCATTCATTGCAAGGTAATGTTTACAGACCTTTGATTGGAAATCGTAATAAATGTAATGTAATATTTTTAAATGCAATCATTAATGGCTGTCAATGCGGTCGGTCAATAGCTGTGTGTTAGCTGCGCTTAACTGTTATCAACTGGGCCGAAACCAGTTGGCCTGGCCAGTTTCGTTAGTGGTTTCGTGAGTCAGTTAGTTCCTCGTATTGTCCGGCTTCGTGACAAATCGTTGCCTCGTCGTTTTTCTTCGCCCACCCACGAGTTGAGGTTCGTTGAGGCTCGTTGAACGCATTTATTGGCCCCGAATATGGCATTAATTTCACTCGATGTTCGAATGTTGAGGTTGACGGGACGCGGTGCGGGCAAGTGTGAAAGTTATATTGCAACAAGTGGCAGCGGCAGTGGCAGACTCCTCTAACTTGCCACATGCAGTGTATTAAAAATAAAAAATTGTGAAATTTATATAATTCATGAGCATGTGATAAAGCAAAATCTATAGAAAACTTAGTCATATCAAAATGTGTGTGTGTTTGAGTGTGTGGATAAACACACGAATATATTTTGCTAGCTAATTTGTTGGCCAGGCTTATCGTCATATTCACGGCCCCAAAGAGCCGAGATAAGAAAACGTTGCGCAGTGTTTCCGTCCCTGGAAATCGGAAGGGCATTCCAACCTATTAATTATAAGATTATTTTCTACTATTATAAAGAGCATATTTCTTTTTGTTGTTGTGCAATCAATCAAAATTACAATGCCCTTTTCTGAACTACAACTTGGAACCCATAAAAGTCTCATAAAGCTGTCCAATTGTTAAGACGGATAATATTTTTTGGAATTGGAGAAATTCTTAGGCATATGCATGTCGATTCGCCAAGACAGAAACGTGGCCAACTGACAGCTGCTGCTGTTGACCATACTAAGCTAATTGGCAATGAGTCAAGTTCATTTTACAGTTCCCATTATTAAATGCAAATTTTAAACGGGCAATTTGAAACGCGTTCGCTTCGCAAACAACTCTTACAACTTTCCGATGAAGATTTAGTTCAAACTTTGAAACTAAAAGAACATAAGTTTGTAAGATTAATCCAGTTATTTGTAAATGAAGGCTTTTTTATATTATTTCCATTTTAATTTGAAAACTTTTGCTTTTTAAACAAATACTAAATAATAAAGTTGTAGTAAACTAGTCTGATCTTCAACTGTTTTAAGTTTCTTAAATTATTCTAAAAATAATATACATATATAATTATATATACTTAAAAAACCTTCCAAATGCACAACCCAAGTGACAAACTTATTGTACTCCCCACAATAATAATGTTCTAATAATAATATTTATAAGAAAAAAAGTTCAAGTTATAATAACAAATTGCCAGTTGAGATCGTTCGCTTACTTTGTAAGTTTGCTTAAAAAATAGCAAAGTAAACAAAGGCAAATGCTTATATACCGCATATTCAGTGTGTGTGTGTATATTTATTATTTATGTTTTTTTTTTACCGAGTCATGCGATATACATGCATATAAAAAAAATGTGTATATACTTTCCTTATCTGGCATTACCAGACGTATTTATAGTGCCATGTTGTGCTAACTGTCTGTGTTCCCCTTTACGACAGAAGCAAAATTCTTTCAATTTAGATAAATTAAAAAAAAAAGCTTTCTCTTATATTTAAATAATATTTGTATCTTATCATATATTGATATCATAGCAAATATATCACTAGAAAAAGTTCTCTAATCTTAAATCTTTGGAGATCATTAGAAGCTTTCACATGAGCTTTTATATCAGGCAATTTCTGTAAAACTTTCGATTGATATTCAGTTTTAATAATTTATCATCTCATATATTTTCGTTCTTTAACAATTGTAGAAAGTTTTGAACGATTCTCAGAATTGTTAACAAGTATCGTGAAAGTTTCAGACAATAAATAATTTCTACAATGCAATTGAAATTGATTGAGACTTTTAGTCTTCTTTTTTAATTTGCATCATCATAATTGTTGTCGCAATGACTAAATGAATGAATGAATGAATGAATGTAGTTTGACATCAGATAGGAAATATATTGAAGAAGAGAATCAAGAACAGAAATTTATCAGTCTCATTTAACTTTCTCGTATTGTCGCTGCAATGCTGATGATATGATGATGATATGACAATCAAGAACCAGTCACAACTAACTTGTTTCTCCCATTGTTGTTGTGGTTGCTGTTGTTGTTATTTCCTCTCCCTTTTTGTTAACAATCTGTGTTACATTTTCGTGATAACTGACAGCTTGAGGAGTCGTGTGAAAAGTCGACACAAGTCGTCTAATTACCATGAACTGGTCAACAGAAAATAACAATAACAACAACGACAACAGCAAGTTAAACATAAAACGAACCCCATTGAAATTCTAATGAAAAGCTTTAAAAAAAAAAACAGTAAAATCTCCCGAAAATGTCGAATTTGGTTAAGCGAATACGCAGCATGTTGAACTCGCAACCGAAAAACGAGGCAAGCATCTCCAATGAGAATGTGGTGGAGGTGACACCCAGGAAGTGCAACACATTGCCACGGGGATGCAGTGCATCATCATTATCAATATCATCCAGAAGAAAATCTACAGTGCGACGTCGTGCGAGTGCCTCCAGATTGTGGCTACGAATCGTGTCGAATTTCGAGTCATCAAATGGGGGAATCTTTTACACAGACACCGTGATAAATGATTCCGGCGAACCAATTCAAGAGGCAGGCAAACATAATAAAATATAAAAAAAATGTTTAAATTTAATATTTCTAAACATAATAATAATATTATAGAAATATTAATGTTTCATGTTTGAATCAAATGTATTTAAATTTAATATTTCTGAACATATTAAAAATATTATAGGCATATTTATTCTTCATGTTTCATTCTATAATTCTGTTATTATTTTAATTTTTAGTTAAGCAATATTTTAGAGAAAAATATAATATCATACGATATTATTGAAATTTAATTTCAAATATCTTCATTTAAAATATTTAAATTTTATGTAATTAAAATTCAGCCTAATGAGTATATATTTCGCCTTTAATAAAATATAATATAAATATAAAATAATATAATATATAAAATATAAAAATATAATACAATAAAAATGTTTTAAATTTCAATCAAAAATTAAACTAATCTATTTTGATTTTCCCAATTTTCATTTGCAGGGCGAATACATAAAGCATCCTGTCCTGTATGAGCTCAGTCATAAATATGGCTTCACAGAGAACCTGCCCGAGAGCTGTATGTCCATACGGCTGGAGGAGATTAAAGAGGCCATAAGACGCGAGATACGCAAGGAGCTGAAGATCAAGGAGGGCGCCGAGAAGCTGCGTGAAGTGGCCAAGGATCGTCGATCCCTCAGCGATGTCGCTGTCCTTGTGAAGAAGAGCAAAAGTAAATTGGCCGAGTTGAAATCGGAACTGCAGGAACTCGAGAGTCAAATACTGCTGACATCCGCCAACACGGCGGTCAATAGCAATGGTCAAGGTGAGTCCATAAACTAACTGTTTGATGGGCTTGTAACATTTGTCAAATGTCATTTGTGCCACTGTTTGTGGCACTAACACAACAAAAACACTTTACCAGCTCGTGAAATAAAATACCGTTCTTTTCTTTACGAGCATTTGTCACGCAAACTTTCAACTGTCTGGTTATGCATCTATCTATTTATCTATCTGATAGATACATTTGTATCTATGAAGCGCTTGGCGTGTTCTCTTACATTACCTGGTGTTAAGTACTTAAGCGTTTATCGTTTACTCTCGTATCTATAGCGAAACACTTGCCTGGTGTCAAGTTATTTTGTGCTCTAAGATACCCTGTAATTAAATATATGTAGATTAAGGGTATGACCAAGTAAAATCGATATTATATTTTAGTCAAGATCAGGGTTCGCAAAAACTACTCCGTAGCAGCAAAAGTTATAAAAATGTTGCTACGCTCTCGCTACCGCTCTCGCTTTGAACAGAGCCGTAGCAGAGCCATAGTCGATCAAAAAAAAAAGGATTTGCTCTGCTCTGCTCGGAGTTTTGTCACGTCAAAAACTATAGCATAGCAATAGCAAAAAAATTGAATTATATGAGCTACGGCTACGGAGCGGGAGCTAAAAAAACTGAGAGCGAGATGAGAGCAGAGCAAATGAAATTTTTTTTTTTTTACTACGGCTCTCGTGTGATTTTGTTTTTCCTACAATTCTGTTATCGTTTTTTTTCTTCGCTGTTTTGTAATGCACCGTTATTTTAACCGTTAATTACAAATAAACTATAAATAAACAATAACTTCAATTTCTTAATTCATATAGATAACAATAGAGCGGGCGTTTTCTTCTTTGAAACTGGTGTTGTCAGATAACCGTAATCGATTAAATCACGAAACTTTGGAAAATATACTTCTTGTCAAGCTTAATTCGACACACTTAGATAGTGCAATCGACAATTTAAGTTTATTTGAAGACGAGGATTAATTCATTAGTTTCTATTCGTAAAAGTTGTTAATCCGATTTACTTATTAAAAACTTTGATTTAATTTAAATATTGTGACTGAATACACTACACATGAATAAAATTGAGATAACAGAATTGTAGGAAAAACAAAATCACACGAGAGCCGTAGTAAAAAAAAAAAATTTCATTTGCTCTGCTCTCATCTCGCTCTCAGTTTTTTTAGCTCCCGCTCCGTAGCCGTAGCTCATATAATTCAATTTTTTTGCTATTGCTATGCTATAGTTTTTGATGTGACAAAACTCCGAGCAGAGCAGAGCAAATCCTTTTTTTTTGATCGACTATGGCTCTGCTACGGCTCTGTTCAAATCGAGAGCGGTAGCGAGAGCAAATCGAAATACTACGGAGTAGCGTAGCATTTTCAAACCCTGGTCAAGATATAAACTTTTTATTTTTTTATAATAATTTACTAAAGAAATTTAAATCCTGTTTAAATAACTTTTTAGCTACAGGGTATTTCTTGTGTCGTAAGCGCATTCTTTTATGCTTTGTTTAGTTTTTTCTTTCAACTATTGACACAAGTGGCATGAAATGTTTTGCTTTTTCCGAATGTGACTGCTCGACGTTTCGGTTTGTTTGACGGTCGTCTCGTTGTTCTAGCCGCTTCCGTGTTTGGCCAAGAGCAGCCACAACAACAACAGCATCTGCCATCGGTTAACATAGATAGATTCCATCAACATCATCGTCATCATCATCACGATCTCGTTTGGTGTGGCGTTGAAAGCTTCATGTGCCGAATTGATTGATATGTTTGGCAGCAGCTGCCAACGAGCAAAGATACAACAAACACTGCAGGCCATAGATGGGAGAATGTTATGAAAAATGTCCGATAACTTTGGTTCAACTCGCTGAACATGAATGCAAAGCTCAAAATGTAATCGATTGCATGTAAATTGCATTTCAAATTTCAATAAATATTTATTCCTAACTTCAAGAAGAAGATATGCCATGGAAAATATTCTATAGCTGCAGTTTGCTCTGAAGATAGATGTATGAATAAATTCCCTTTTCTATATTTAATCCAGCTGATTTCTTCCACCTTAATGCTCAACTAAATAGCTATCTGTATTCATGAAATACCCAACATCCCTTCAAATTTGACAATTTAATCTGCTGTCCGTCCGACCGTCTGGCAGCTGTTGCAGCTCTCTCTCTATTTCTCTCTCTGCTTGCAACTTAATTAACGTGTTTGCAACCGCATTAAACTGTTCACTGTCAGCTGTAAACAAACCGAGATAAAAGGTGGTCAGTGGGTGTCGTCCAGTTGTTGGATCAAGTGAAGCGTCGTTTAACCATGTTAATCACAGTTGACCCTTGACCCTTGACGTTTGACAGCTTGTGGTTAAACGGTTTGGCTCTCTTCTTGGTAATCAGCATGCGGCCAAAAGCCAAGGTCAGTGTCAGAGAGAGAAACAATTGATGCTCATTAGAAACAAGTACTAAAGAATTCGACTAGTAAATGCTCTGTAATTTTTCGAAAGCTCATCAAATGAGAGAATATTTGTGTTTCTCCAAATAGAGAAGCAAAACTCGATATACAGCTTAAGAAATTCCATAAAATTTGATTAAAAAATGCCCTGCAAGTAATGAAAATAAATAAATAAAATTAATATTTCTGATATTTAACTACGAAAAGTTTTAGTCTAGTTGAATTCTCTAACTAGTTGAACTTCTCGCTTCAAGTTGAAATGGAATATAATTATACTCAGCCCGATATCCCCAAATTAAAATTAAATATTGAAATTACAATGCAAAATTTTGATATTCATTTGTAAATAGAGAGGGAAATTCCTTCCTCCTTCTCCTTTGGAACTTTATACTTCATAGCTATGCCGCAGTACGTTTTTTTTTTAAATATATTGAAGCTCTTCACAACATTACATATCCAACTTTTCCATGCCTCAGAGCATACCCAACCAAAAACGCCCTAATTAAAGGGTATTTGTGTATACAACAGAATAAACCCATAAAACTATAGGAAAATTTCTAATTTTTTGATATTTTATTTACAGAATCGATTGCGTTTAGCGGTGGCATCGATGGCAGCGGCGGTGCACAGTTTGGCGGTGCCGTCGGCGGTTTGGGCGTAAACAATGCAATGGCTGGCGGTGGTGCAACGGCGTCCACGGCCAATGACAAAGTGCTGGCCTCGCTGGAGAAGCAGCTGCAGATCGAGATGAAGGTGAAGACGGGGGCTGAGAATATGATACAATCTTTGGGCTATGGCTGCGATAAGAAACTGTTGGCGGAGGCGCATCAAATGCTGGCGGACTCCAAGGCCAAGATTGAGTTTCTACGCCTGCGAATCATCAAAGTCAAACAGAATCGCGAGCAGGCGGATCGCATGAAAGCGGCGCGGCAATTAACAGATGAACACGGTGTCCTCCTCGGCACCGCCGGCAGCGGCAGCGGATTAACACAGCCCCAGAGCCTGGAGACGACGCTGGAGGAGCGCATTGAGGAACTGCGTCATCGCTTGCGCATCGAGGCCGCTGTCGTTGATGGAGCCAAGAACGTGATACGCACTTTGCAGACGGCGAATCGTGCGCCAGACAAGAAGGCGCTGCAAGAGGTGAGTCTGCTCTAGTTAACCTATATGTATATTTCACCTGCGACTTATTGTTAATCAGATTAGCCTAAATACGTGCATACACAACATATCATAGAACTGGCCGTTGGCCAGGTAAGTGCGCGAACACGGGGGCGGGCTAATCGCAAGGCCTGCCCACAAACCGAGTGAAAGAGACAGGGAGAGAGCGTGAAAGAGAGCGTGAGTGAGGCAGCTGCCATTTGTGGCGTGTGCCACACGGCGTATGATTCATATTGCGTATGCTCTTTGCCTTAAGGCACTTTTAAAAAAAAAAAAAAAGAAAAGAAGAAGCTAAAGAACAGAAAAGTGAGACAAAAAACGAGGCTAATTACGCGGCTGTTGAAAATATTTCAATATTTCCCTCGTGCTTTATTTGTTGCCGTCTTCAAGTTGATGTGCTAACTGTCGCCTCATTAATTTACTTGCACTGTATTTCAAAATTCCTGCTTGGCTAAAGGAAAACACGAGAGTTCTACAGACACTGTGTCGACACTGTTCACTGTGAGTGGCTAAATCGAGCAATTCATGTGAATAAGTGTCCTCCATTGTCAGTTTATTTTAAACATATTTACTTTGAGCAAATTCCACTTGACTCTGTCTGACCAATATTTGATTTTTAGTTAATTTTAAGGTTGCTTAGTTTTCCTAACAGATTTTTCTTCATTTATTTAACCTCCATGTTCACTTTAATTAAGGTAAATTTAAATTTAAGCTATTTTTTAGACTTTTTAGTAAAGATCTAAAATGTTGCTGTTATTTACAATACATTAAACAATTCAATTCAACAATTCAGAGTCACTTTATAGCACAAAGGCAACAATTACACTTCCAGAATTGAGTCTTAAGGTCCTCCATGGTCATTTTTTGTCACAAAGACACCTTTTCTATGGACACCTCAATGTTCATCTAATCTTTTGGTTGGCTTTGGGAATATATTTATCTGATTATTTCATGTGTTGCCTTCTAAGCGTCCTCCATGGGCACTTTAATGTACCTACGCAATTGTTTTATGGACACTTTAGTGTGCAACGCTTTTAATAACCTTTTTTTCTGCCATTTAAATTGAGTTGCAGTCTAAACTATCTCCTTGGTCATTTTATTGATGTACAAACTGTATGCCTCAGTTATTACTTTTCTTTTACAAGTGTATACACTTGTCGACTTGTGCCACTTATTGCCTCTTTGCCCCTCCACCCATGCAGCTTGTTGCACAATATTTCCAACTTCCTGTCGCGTGGACAGAAGATTACTTTGTCCGTGTTCGTGTCCGTGTCCGCTGTCTTGTGATTTATTTGTGTTGACTGAGGCTGCGGCTTTTGTTATTCGACTCTTGTGGAAGCGCCCCATTGCTTTTTTGAAGAATACAAATTACATATTTACCAACCAAACCGTCGGACAGAATGCGTGGCCCATATAGACCACGAATCCTCAACAGAATGTGCTCCAATCCATATTTATTTATGAGGCATGTGGAGGGAAAATTCTTGATGGTAGTGCAGTTTTTTTTGACATAAACACAGATGCAGCAATAGCATTCGACAGATGTTTTTCTTGGATGTTTTCCCGGATGGCTCAGATGGTAGTTTTCCTCCTTTTCCCCATTCTGCCATCAGAGATAAACAAAAACGATCAGCCAAAAATTGCCCTTTGCTCATTTTGTGTGTTTGCTAAACATTAATAGAACTATGCTGAATAGATATACATATATCTTTCTATATAGAGTTTCTACAATCTATACATGTTTGAGAGAGAGAAATAAAACTAAGAATGAGAGATACAGATACAGAGAGAGTAAGATAGACAAATGCTGTTGTACGAAATGAAAAACAATTTGTTCTCTAGCGAATTTTCACGCATTTTCAGTTTGAGTTCAGTTGCCGTTTGGGCTGCGTGCGCGTTTTTCCTTTCGATTATTTTTTTCGTTTGCCGCGAGTCGCTTTTTTAATTTTCTTTTTGTTTAAAAGATTTTTAAAAACGTTTTTTTTTTAATTACTTTTCGGTCTGCGACGCTTTTTTCGGTTAAAAGTTTATGCAGATGTAATTAAAAGCGTCTTTCGTCGCATTCGCCATAAAAGCGTCAAAAGGCAACACACAGTGTGTCACACACACACACACACACGCACACACACTTTCAGTGAGATTCCAGGCATAAACATTACGCATACGCAGCGTGTTTCAAGTTAATTTAATTTTTATTTGGTTTGAAACTAGAAATTGCGTAATTCTTTATTATATTTTTCCGCTTTATGTTTTTGTAATTTCGTGCTGCATTTTTATTTTTGTGCGTGGCTTGGCTCAAAATTTGGATTTTGAGGTCATCTTGCGATTTTTTGTATTTTACAACAGCAACAAGAAATCAACGACTGAAGAGTTTATAAATAAATACACATAAAATTAGAAACACAATTTTACATGCCGCTTGTAGAAAAATAAAAACTGAAAGTGTTTCGTTTTGTTGTTTTTCATGCGTCGTTGAATGAAGCTAAAAATAATATTCAACAAAAAAAAGAATGAAAATAAAAGAAAAGCAAATTAATAAGGAACATTGAGAAGGCAACAAATAACAATCAAACCGCCCACTGTGCGAGGGTGGCTTAAAAAGTGCTAACAAACATTATAAATTAATGAGTTTAATGATTGCATATTGAAGTAAATTTTCATTGGAAAAACTGATGAAGTCATGCGAAATTTGCACTTTATAAAGAAACATACAAAGATATATATAATTATATTTAAGAAACTGATGATTCAGTTGCGTATGCCACATTTATCAATGTTGTGCCTGTGCAATTTATTTTTAGCTATAATTTTTAATTAAATGTTATAAATTATTGGTTTGTTTGATCAGTTCGAAAATAGAACTGAGTGAAATGCATTTGGCATGATAAATTAATTTGATTTGTTTAGATTTATGTCAAATAGAAAATAGAAGAAAAGAATGAATTATATTTATTATTATTAAATATAAATTAGAAGAGATTGTTTGTTGGCATTTATCAATTTCTAACAATTGTCGAGCACTTTTTAAATGACCCTCGCATTGGATTAGTTTGCACTATCAAGAGCAACGTTTTCTGTTGTATTTTTAGCTTAATCTATAAGAATATCAAGACTATATGCCGCATATCTGTGCAGATCGCGTGTTGTATATCAAACTTGGAGGCACACCTTGAGAAACGTTAACGTTAACAATGTGTGTGTGCCTCTGAAGAAAGTGTGAGTGTGTGCGGCAAGATGAGTGAACAGCGGGGAACAGGGGAAGGACCTCCGTTGCCTCATGAACTCACTGCCGAGTGGACAGTGCGTGCCCAGTTGACGTTCGCGCGGGGCGGGGAAACTGTCCAGCAGGAGTTCAACGTGCAGGAGCCACTGCATCCAGTGCGTGTGGTCTACAAATGGTGCACGCCGGATACAGAGCAGGAGAAGGTGAGCAAATGATGTGACAAAGTGTGAATTGTGTTCTAAATGTTGTTGCAACATCAATCAATGCAGGCAACGGCTGCCACAAGTTTTCGCAGCACAAACTCCTCGGCCACATATGCGGACTCGGCCTTTGGGAGTCCACAAGCATCGCGAGTGGCACAGGCAACAGCCGAGGAGGCAACATCTGGTGGCATCACCGCACAGGTGTGTGGCACGCGTTGTCGCAGCACTTGCAACATTGTCGTCTCGGCTGTGGCCGACTTTCTGCCCCAACATGAATTGGAGACGACGCAGAACCAGAACGAACCCTTTGTCTATCACAGCAAAGTGAGGGCACAGCAACTGAGGGATGCCTGCTCCCAGACCAGCGACTCGGAGGAGCGACAACGACAAGGACTAGGACGCCAACCCGCCGCCTACGATCAGCGACGTGCCACGACGGAAGCACTCATGAATTTCACCAGTCGACGGCATGCGGAGGAGGCGAACACTTATGTGGTGAGTGGAGTTGACGAGTGTGAGTCGACTTTGAATGCTCCAGTTGACACAGCGCCAATTTGAATGAATTGATGATTAACAATTATCAAAAACAATACAAAAAGGAATAAAATTGATCAAGAATAAAGTTGAAAGAACTCAAATTTGGGATAAAAAATAAAAAGAGTACAACGACCAGGAAATTCAAATAGGAAAATAAAAAGTTTGGTACAAAGCACTTTAATATTATTAGGAAAAAGTAACTGTAAGTTTTGAGACTACTTACAGTTGAATTTACATTTAAATTTGAACCCTTTCCAATGGAGTACAATCCAATACAGACTCATATAATTCAAGATGATGCTAATATGCTTGTTTTGAGCATTTTTTATTAAACAAAGTGCATATAAAATATTTAAGATCTCGGATTTTCCTTATTGTTTGTTTTTCCATTTGTTTCCCTATTTTATATTTCTAATATACTTTTCACAATTTTTTAATTTCTAATTACAAGACTTTCTAATTTCGTGCTTCTATTTTGATTTCAAAAATACTCATATTAAATAGTAGCAAGAAAAAGTAAAATAATCTTTCTGATATCGTATTCTATTTTAATTTATAACTAATTAATTTTTGAACATTTTTTACTTGGTTTGTTTGGATTTCCAAATTTTTCCCAAATTTTTCCCAAATTTTGGAATTCTTAGTATTGTTTTACAAAATGGAATTAAATTGCTGTGCTTGTCAACCGGTGTAGATCTGTTATAGTCTCTGAATAATCTCCCTTGTGACCATGTTTGCAGCCAACCTACTCGACGACGCCCTCGTCCACATTCAAGTCGGCGTCGCTGCCGCGAATCCCGCCGCTGCCCGCCACAAAAACGACGTCGCAGTCGCAATCTCCCAGGTTGCCCGGTCTGGGCGAGAAGAAGCCGCGAACTGTGCACATCGATGTCTATTGCACGGGCTCCGAGGAGGAGGATGAGGATGGGGATGATGAGGATGAGCAGCTGGCGGATGCAGATGCCTCCAACTCGGACTCGGAGCATCTGTATGAAGTGGACTCCAATTCGACGCCCCAGACGGTGCTGGACAATGAGCAGATGCGGCTGCGTCATCAGCGCATCTCGGGTGGCGCCTTGCCGCGTCGTCTGGCCCAGAAGTCACCACTGCCACACACCACAAGAGCGAAACGGGAGCAGGAGCAACTGCAGCTGGGACATGGCATTACCAAGTGCAGCACCGCCGAGGAGATTGTCGAGTCCAAGCAGATGCTCTTCCGGCAGCACATTGGCGATCAGCGTGCCGTCAAGTTGGCCAATCTTCGCCAGAAATACATGCGTCAGCCCAGCGATGAGACACAGAGCACTTCGTATCCAAACTCATCGCGTTCGACGATGCCACGTGATGCCACCTGCAGCAGTGTGTCCAGCGTCTTGGCCTCCGGCGACTGTGTGGACTCGTCCTGGAAGGACACCGATGAACTGGACACGCCCACAATGCCAGCAGCATTTGCAACGGTCAGCAAGTCCGATAGCTTTGACTATGAGAACTCGCTGGATCGTGTGCGCATACGGCAAATGGAGCGTCTGTGGTCACGTCAACACTCCATGGACACTCCACAGCCGACGATGCCTCCGGCGACTTCGACGTCGCCTTATCCACAGCTGACAACCATCACGGAGGTGCGACGGGCGTTCCAGCGCAGCGACACCTTGCCCTCGGAATCGGATGGCTTCTCGGAGACAAATGTGGGATTCAGCACGTATCCGGGACGACAGGTGCATCAGATGCTGCATCTGCAGCGCAGTCGTCCGCCTGGTTTCCTGCAATTCTTTGGCCCGCCCGCGAGTCCCGAGCCACCGCAGACAGCGCCTGTAATAACAACAACAACAGGAGCTGCTCCAGCCATTGATCCCTTCAAGCGTCTGCATCCTGGCTATCGCTGGAAGAGCGAGGCTCGCGATAATCTCAGCGTGCAGGCGGCTCCCGGTTCGCCCTCCTCGGAGCGCAGTTCACCGCAGCTTTTGTCCACCGCCAGCACAGTGGTGCGCTGTGGCAGCGAGGCACCGCCCAGCACCACATCGGCCACCACATTTGGCACTGCTACGGTTGCCGCATCTCCACAGCTGCCACGTCGCTTCGAGATCTCCCGGGATAGTCCCAGTGTGGCCAGCGAGACGTCCACCGTCGTCTCCGGTTACACCCATGAGCATCTGGAGAAAGCCCGCCGGTTTGGCAATGTGGTGACGATGCGGAAGCCGGGCCACCATGTCGGACCCACCAAGAATCCCAATTGCCACTGCGAGAGCTGCCAGCGTTGGCTCGCCGAACGCTTCCAGCTGCGCGGTCGCGCCTTCTCCCTCGGCGAGCGTCCCTTGCTGCTCCGACGACCACCGCAACCATAACTGGACTAATCATATTTGATAGATGTACAGATAATAAAAGGAAAACCATTGCAGAGCATAGGGAAAAAGACTTGAAGGAAGTAGATTGCAGGTCATGTTTGATTGATTGAAGATCTTATTAGAAATGATCGAAAATGAGATTTTGATCTCAAGTTGACAACTTTTTAGAGTGAAGAGTGGAATAAGCTGGCACTGGATCTAGATCTTTACTTATTGATATAAAACACCTTATGATAACCGTTTCGATCACAGACACTCTTAAAGATGAAATTGACCATACAAGAGTTTTTTTTTTTTTAATTTATGACTTTCTTTTATAAAAGATCTTTAGATCTATCGACTATTATCTACATTTCCCAAATTCTTAACACTTGCTAAAGATAAAAGAAAATTTGATGGACAAACAATAAATTGTATTAGATAAATAAATAAATTAATGAAGATTTATTGAAAACTAACAATACAGGTGTTACAGCTATTTCAAAGTGTTTTGAATAAATTTATATCAAAACTGAAATTCATTGACATCAAATAGTTACTAATTTTGTATGTAAATAGTCTTTAAATATATTGTTAATTTGATATTTTGGAATATTCACAAACCAAAATATTACACTGTTTCTTTAGCATAAACTAAACAATTTTTCTATTCATCTGTCGAAATCTTTTAAATTTCCAGCTCTCTTGTGGTCATAGAACTTCGGTTTCTATCGATTTTACAAATTTCTTGTTGCTTTAGCTTGCATTTAACACTCTGCTTAAGTTGCCACTTGCCCATTAACCCCATAGAGAAAAAGTTAATCCCGAAACCCAATCAAATCCAATACCAAAACCCGATCGACCCTTACCAGCTGTGCTCTTAATAAGGAAATTAAGTTTAAATAAATATATAAATATTGTTAACAATGTTCCTCACACACACACACAGACAAAATGTGCGCTGAATCAGATAAATTGTTGGTAATTAAATACATCAATAAATAAGTGTAAAAAAGTGTTTATATTTAAATATAAATATGAATAACATAAAAATTTAATATTATAACTACAAAAAAGGTTTTTAAATAAATAAAAAAAATATGTAAAAAAAGTGGATAGAGTTGTTTTTAAAATAAATAATAGTTTTAATTATAATGTAAAAAATATTATATTAAATCCAAAAAAATATTGTTTTGAATATTATTTACATGAATAAATAAAAACAAGTGATTAAAAAACAGATTCAAGAGTTGCATTTTTAAAGATAATATTACATAATAACTAAATTTATTCATTTATTAATAAAATTGTATTTGTTTTGCTTTTTAGGCACATGGCCGTTTGTCGGAATCATCGCGTAAACTCGATCTCTTGCGGTATTCGCTGGAGCTGCGACGCCAGGAGCTGCCCAGCGACTCCCCCACCGCCCAGCTGCTCAAGCAGGAGCTGCAGATTGTCCAGCAGTCGACGTCGCCGGCGCCGGTGCATTACACATCCCTGCAGACGGGTCCGGGTGGATTGCTGGGCGGGAAGTCGTATCAATCGGTATCCTCGCTGGGTCGCTGTGCCAGTGTCACTGGCAAGCTGGAGGTGCGTCTGATGGGCTGTCAGGATCTGCTGGAGGATGTGCCCGGACGATCGCGACGCGACAAGGACAACAGCTCCAGTCCGGGAGATCTGCGCAGCTTTGTCAAAGGCGTCACGTCGCGCAGCAGCTCCAAGAGCTACTCCGTCAAGGACGAGACGTCGATAGAGATCATGGCGGCCATTAAGCTGGACAACATAACGGTGGGACAGACGTCGTGGAAGCCCTGCTCGCAGCAGGCTTGGGATCAGCGCTTCTCCATCGATCTAGATCGTTCCCGGGAGCTGGAGATTGGCGTCTATTGGCGCGATTGGCGCTCCTTGTGTGCGGTGAAGGTGCTGCGTCTGGAGGAGTTCATCGACGATGTGCGTCATGGCATGGCGCTGCAGCTGGAGCCACAGGGACTGCTCTTTGCCGAGATCAAGTTTCTCAATCCGATGATCTCGCAGAAACCGAAACTGCGACGCCAGCGCATGATCTTCAATCGCCAGCAGGCCAAGAATATGCCGCGTGCCAAGCAAATGAACATCAATGTGGCCACCTGGGGTCGTCTGCTCAAGCGGAATGCTCCCAATCATGTGCATATGGGCGCCACGGGCAATTCGGGCTCTGTGGAACGCTCATCTCCGCCACTGGCCCTTAGCAGCAACAACAACAACAATAATGCCTCACGAGATTCCGAATCCCCGATATCGCGTACTCCCTCCTCAGATGCACTGGCCGTGGAGCCGGAGCCGTATTCACCCGGTGAGCAAGCACAGAACATGGAATTCGATCCGGATGCGGGATTGCATGAGCATGTGGAGACACCTGGCGAATATCCAGATCCCGCTGCCAGTGGACTGAGCGGCATGCGTCCCCTGTCCATGCACGGCGTGCATGGCATCAGTGTGCTGCCCCCGGAGACGCCTCCGCCCACATCGGGCAACCAACAGACGGCGGGCAGACCCAACACACTGAGTCTACAGATGCCCGGCGGCATCAAGACGCCACCGAATCGAACTGCCGCACCCACCACAGCACCACCGCCACCGCCAGTGCTGAAGTCCGTGACGACTGCCACCACAATGGATCAGGAGGTGAGCTTCATTTCAATATATTCCGATATTCCGTGTCCTTACAACTGTACAGCTATTTCTCTCCTCTGTCCCGTACATTCTATACATACATTTCTATACACAGTCTGTCAAGCAATTGTTTTGACAAAGCACCAAAAATTAACATATTTTACCAAGAACCTTTCTTTATCTAATTATTTTTTTATTTACCTAATTATTTATTTTAATACATAAACTTTTTAATTTGTCAAAACATTTACTTGAGTGACTGTATATTCTATATATAATCTGAATACTTGGCTTGCAAATTAACTGTAGTTGATTTTTTGATCGTTGTGCCTTTGCCAGCTGTGCTCCATTCATTCATTCTGTAAATTCATTTGAATCACTCCAATTATTCATTCAAACTGTAAAGCTCATTTGCCTTGGTGTTGGTCCTCTAATTGTACATAGAATCTTTCTATAGATACAGATATCTATATTGATATATAGTCACCTGATTAGCAGCCAAAACTCCATACAGAACA
Organism: Drosophila limbata; assembly: GCA_963924055.1. Classification (NCBI taxonomy): domain Eukaryota; kingdom Metazoa; phylum Arthropoda; class Insecta; order Diptera; family Drosophilidae; genus Drosophila; species Drosophila limbata. The sequence continues at coordinate 21,175,189 of OZ001355.1, read as the reverse complement.
ACTCGTCGTTTGAGCTCTTTTTTTTTGGCTGCTGGTTCCAGTTCCCATCTCATGGCATATATTTTTTTACATTTGCTTGCTCCATTCACATCATTTGTATATTGTGTAGGTCAAACTCTTTCTTAAGTACTATATTAGTTAATTGCTCTTATTAGCAAATGTTATTTTTGTGACAACTCTTTTCTAGTTAGAAAAATACTTAGTACTATAAATAATGCTTGGCTTTTATTTGAAGTGCCAGTTAAAATTTAACTATTTATTTGTTTCTTAGCTACAATATTTTAATCAATTTATAAGTTGAGGCACTAGGTCCGTAAAATGCTCAAGTCCTTCTGAAAGGTGTTAGGTTTTCTAGATTTTACAGTTGAGCTGGGATGTAACTAGTTCAAATGAAAAGCATAGGTTAAAAGGAGATATAGCTTAGACTTCTGTTAAACTTAAGCAGAATTACGGGAATTTTGTTTAGATCATTGGATCTAACTAGTTACTTGAAATGGTACTATCATTATGAGGAATATCATGATCTATCAATGAATTTCTGCACATTGCTTCTGCTTAGCTCTTCCTCTTTCTTTGGAGAACCTTTAAATTTTTCAGCTTTGTTCACTTCTCTTTTTCTCTACTCTTCTCCATTTCTACTCTTCTCCATTTCTACTCTCTCCCTTTTCAACGTCATCTCTTCAACTCTTTTGCATTCTTCTCCTATTTCTTTCTCTATTTTTATTCTTTTGTCTTCATCTTTCTCCTTCTGTCACGTCATTGTGTCTCTATATCTGCCTCATTCACTCTCATCTCATTGTCCTTGGTGTGTCTTGTCTTCCCTGTTGCACGTTCAACCTTCTTATCAACAGTTGTGTGTTATTTATCTCTGTCTTTCTCTCTCTCTCTCTTTTTCTCTGTCTTATGTACTTCCCCCATTTCTGCGTTTGTCGCTCTCTTACCTTCATCTTTTGTCTGCTATTCGCTTTATGCCTATCGTCCGTGCGTGAGTATGTGTGTGTGTGTGTGTGTTGGGCTTTTGTGTGTGTGTGAGACGCTGTCATGATCCCGTTAATCGTCGACAGTTGCAGGATGCGTTGCACGAATTTGATTTCCTCTCTGAAATGGAGTCGTATCCAAATACGCTGCGTCGTCAGCACGACCAGGAGAAACTGAAGCAACAACAAATGGATGCAGTTATGCCCTTGCAAGAGTCGCCCCCAATGCTGCCTGAGCCACTAACCAACATCCTGCCGCCTGCCAGTCACCACCAGCCACACAACAACAACCACAACAATCACAGGCAAAGCACAAGCGAGTTGTCCTTATCAATACGCAACCCATTTCAGTTCCAGCAACAGTCAATGAATCCACCTTATGGTGTCACATCGGGGGTGGAGCAGCAACTGCATCGTCCAGTGCTGACCTTACCCCCGGTGGTGCTCCATGGTACCCCGGATGAGGAACCCTTGGCCGCCTCTCCTTTGGTTGAGTATCCCGAGGACGACGATGAGTATTTGTACAACGGGGGGCTGCAGTCCAGTCACAGTCACAGTTCCAGCGCCGGCGATCGTTTCTGTGTGGAGGTTAGGAGGCTTTTTTTTTTCATTTGATACCCTATGTTTTTTTCGGCTATGGTTATATTTTGGTTATTTGGTTACATTTGTTATTTGTTTTTTGTCTTTCTTGTTGTTCTCGGTGTTTTGTTAATGTTTCTGTTAAATTGACAGCTTAACAGCTGCGTCAGCTTTATGTGTTGAAAATCCCCATTAACTTCCCACTCTTACAGACACACAGCATGTAGATAACAGCAAACAGCACGTTAACAGCTAACATAACATAGCAAAATGCACAGTACTTTAGCTAACAGTAAACTGTTATGTAAATAACATAATTCATGTGTAGTTGAGCTAACATTAAACTGTTATGTAAAAAGCCTAATTGCATATGTAATTCATTTAACAGCAAACTGTTATGTATATAGCTTCAGATTAGCTCAACTAGTTCACTTAACATGATAATATTTAAATAGCATTTGATGCATTTAACAACAGTTATAAAAATAACATAACATGCTTACTTAGTACAGCTAACAGCATAAATTAAAGTTAATGTTAACCAAAAAGTATTGCAGCAAAATTGGCGCAGCTTTTAATGTAAAATGTTCTTAAACTCTCTTTTAAATAAAATACCAACAAAAAAGCTCTGAATAATGAAAAACATTCTAATACAGCCTATTTACAAACCAAAAAATAAGTAATAATTCTTATTTTGCTCAATATGCATATTTGTCTAGTTGAAATACTGTCAAGTTTTCTTAAGGAATTTTCACTGTACTCTGATAGACCTTACAAATCCGTCTAGCTAAACATTGTCTATGTCACATTTGCAATATGACAATTTAAAAGCGAGAAACGCGACATTTGAACGTAAATAATGTGTGCAAAATGAAAAGTTAAACGAGGCGATTTAAGAGCTTTAAAATACTTACCTATATAATTAATTTAAATATAATAGATGGGAACAGTTCACGTGCCAAACAAAGGAGGTGGCGTTTTTCTCTCTTTAAACTTGAACAGTCTTGTCACACAGTCAGTCACCCTGTATTTGTCCTCGTCTTGGTTTGTGTGGCGTCTTTTCCTTCCACACGTTGCACGTAACCAAAACGTCAGCGTTTGCTTATTATTTGTATCTATTTTTCCATTTTCACGTTGCGCTGTTTAAGGTAGGAAGAACAAAAGTATATAGTACTATATATACATATATACTGTTGTGTATATAGTAGCACATTTTTAGAACAGAATTTCGCTGTCAGTTTCAGTTGTTGATAAATCGATCCATAGGTTTAAACGTGAATGAAAATTGCGCCATGATATTGCCAACATTTCGGGCTCTGGCCCAGCTTGTTAGGCAAATCTGTGCGTTGCACTTGCAACAACAACAGCAACAAAAGCAGCAACAACAACATACGCATCACTTTCATCCGTTGGCGTTGTTAGCCAGGCCCCAACAACACCAACTGTTGCTGGCAGCAGCATCCATATCAACAACAACAACATCCACATCGAGCACTGCACCTGTATGTGTTTCAAGCACCATTTCTTTTTTTTTTTTGTGATTTATCAGCTGTGTTTTAAAATTAGTTAATTCAAGAAAAACAAAAAATCACAAAACTCTTGCAGGCTAAAATCAGTGTTGTACATATTACCATTGAACCCCTTGAGGCGTCTCCGAGCATCAGCAGACGTGGCAGTGGCAGTGGCAGTGGCATTGAGGAAGCCGCAACGAAGACAATTGCCATTGAAAGTGTTTTAATAGAATCCGTTGAGTCAGTGCAGCCCATTGATGAGGTATACGATTTACAGTTATTGAGTACCTTATGTGCAATCTAAAAATAATAAAAAAGGAATTAATTAAAAGAAAACCAAGTAAGGATTTACAAAAAGCAAACAAAAACTGGGAAAATCCAATAAGAAACTTTTCCTCAGCTTACAAAAGTTACGATTAGTATTGTTAATAAATTTAAAAAAATGTAACTTTACTTATTCCGACTTTGTTTACATTTTCTTTGCTCTAAGTAAGATAGATTTTCGCTTTGTGAATACTTTTAAATGGCAACAGACATCATTTTTTATTTATTTATTTATTGTCAGGCTAAAAGCAGCGGACACAACATTTAATTTAAAAATATTGCATTCAAATTAAAAGATTAAATATAATCATAAAATAAATTAAAAACTCTGGGGAATCTAAAATGAAAAAGAAAATGATTGGCCCAACATTTGTTTTGCTAGGATCAGACCAAAATTATATTAATAAGTAGTTAGTTGGTTAGACTAGCTAATCATGATAATATAGAGATAATATATATTGCTTTATGTTAAGCAACTGTTGCAAAAGTAAAATAGGAATAAAAAAAAAATATATTATATATATATTATTATTTTATATTCTTAGAACACAAAAAATATTAGGAAAGAGTCGCAATTTTCGCCTTACCAATTATTATTAACTAATAAAATTTCTTAGCATTTTGTTTTTCTTACTTTAATTTGTTTAACCCAATTTTGTTGTTAATTTAATTGACCTTTAGAAATTCTAGGCAATCAATTATTCAGAGCTTTTTCACTAGCCAACACAAAATAAAAGCAAACTAACAATACGACAATGTAACTCGAATGCAACTCTCTGGAAATGTATCCTAAAAGTGGTTCAATTAAAACATTTATGTTCTATTTTCCACAGGTAATTCCACAACTGGGCAAGCTCTATTTGGGCACACAGCAACAGCAGCAACAACAATTGCCCTATGTGCAATCATCGCCCATTATTCAGGAGCCGCCGACGCCCACAATTTATGGCAACAGCGCGGTGAATGCACCGCAATTCCCACAGCCCACACAACGCCAGGACAAGCAACAACAACAACAACAACAGCAACCCATCTATGCCAATCAATATGAGCTGAATGTGGCAAAGGCCGCCAGTGGAGGCGCCTCCACCAGCGGACGTCGCAATGTGGCACGTGGCTTGCAGTATCGCGAATCCGAAGGATACGAGTCTCTTCGCTCTGCGGGTCCACCTCCAAATGCCGGCCTGTTGTCGCTGGACAACTTCCGGCTGTTGAGCGTGCTGGGACGCGGGCACTTTGGCAAGGTGATATTGTCGCAGCTGCGCAGCAACAATCAATACTATGCCATCAAGGCGCTGAAGAAGGGCGACATCATTGCCCGCGACGAGGTGGAGTCGCTGCTCAGCGAGAAGCGCATCTTTGAGGTGGCCAATGCCATGCGGCATCCGTTCTTAGTCAATTTGTACTCGTGCTTCCAGACAGAGGTGAGTTTACCTTTGGTTTTTACCATAATATGATATTAATCATATATTTTTCTCAGCAACATGTTTGCTTTGTGATGGAATACGCAGCCGGCGGTGACCTGATGATGCACATCCACACGGACGTATTCTTGGAACCCCGTGCCGTGTTCTATGCGGCTTGTGTGGTGCTGGGATTGCAATATCTGCACGAGAACAAGATCATTTATCGTGACTTGAAGCTGGATAATTTGCTGCTCGACACGGATGGATATGTTAAGATTGCGGACTTTGGGCTGTGCAAGGAGGGCATGGGCTTCGGTGATCGCACTGGCACCTTCTGTGGCACACCCGAGTTCCTGGCACCCGAGGTGCTGACGGAGACCTCGTATACACGGGCCGTGGACTGGTGGGGACTCGGTGTGCTCATCTTTGAGATGCTGGTGGGCGAGGTAAGTGAATGGTTAAATTAAATATTAAATTGGTTACTTATTTGATGTATTCTTGCAGTCACCCTTCCCTGGCGACGATGAGGAAGAAGTCTTTGACTCGATTGTCAATGATGAGGTGCGCTATCCACGTTTCCTCTCACTGGAGGCCATAGCTGTTATGCGCCGGGTAAGCGTCTTGTTAACAAAACGAATCAATTGTCAATTAACTCATGAGTTTTTCCATAATTTTCCAGCTGCTGCGCAAGAATCCAGAGCGACGACTTGGCTCATCGGAGCGCGATGCGGAGGATGTCAAGAAGCAGGCGTTCTTCCGCTCCATTGTCTGGGATGATTTATTGCTTCGCAAGGTGAAGCCACCATTTGTACCCACTATTGTAAGTATCTGATAAAGTTTTCTCTACTTTAAATAATATCAATTTGCTTTGCAGAACCATTTGGAGGATGTCTCGAACTTTGATGAGGAATTCACGTCGGAAAAGGCGCAGCTGACGCCGCCCAAGGAGCCGCGACATTTGTCCGATGATGAGCAGCTGCTTTTCCAGGACTTTTCATACACGGCCGAGTGGTGTTAATGACCGCCAGCTCAACTAAGTTAATAACTAATGCTTTTACACATGTGCAGCAATTGTTGCCACATAAAACAGAGAAGAAACTATAGTATATAATAATGTTAATATACATATATTATATTTTATTGTATTTGTAAAACCTTGTGCATGTTGCTCAGAAGCATTAACCAAATTGCCTAGAATTCTACATTAATGTAAACCTACCAACATCATCATCAATCAACCAATGAAACAATCAATCAATTAATCACGCACTAAATTTATACATTTATCATCTTATTGCCAATCATTACAACAAGGGTTAACATATTTTGTGAGTTTCTATCCCAAATCGAGAATATATTGAAAAATGCATTGAATAGTCTGACGAACCTTTGGAAAAGCCTTATGTGCATTGTTGTAGATTTTTGGAGAGATTTTCGTAAGCCAGGTTCTATATATTTATAAATGTGAATGATGAGAGAACGTTAAGCATATACATATACACAGCTATTTTACAAGCTCCAAGAGTAGATGAGTTATATAAACAATATTTAAACCTAATAACACACAACACGCATACATATGTATTTTCATAATAATCATACACAGAATCACATTCAAAATGATGAGAGAACAAATGAAACAAGTCATAATATTGTATGCACTACAATTAATTATACATAAATCATAATAATTATATTAATATTGAGAAAACTGAGCTCATCTATATATATATACATACTACACTACTATATACACTTATAAACATAAAACAAATATTTACAATTTTTAAAACTGTATATTTTCTTGCGATTTGTCAACTCCCCAGCCCATTGCCCGAGTTGAAATTATTTTAATTATTTTTTAAATTATATACATACATACATGCTTATACATTTGTTATTTATTATTGTACTTTAAAACCAACCAACAAAACAAAACAAAACAAAAAACATAAAAACTGTATTGCTTTGAGCATTTTTTTAAAAACATGTAATTCATTTTCTTATTGGAAATAATTTGTTTGTAAGCGGTGCACGCTTTAAAAATAATAACAAAAAAATAAAACAAAAATAACTGCATAAAACATTTAAATGAAGAGTTACCGCAAAACATGAAAAAAAACGTTTGAGAAATTCCTAATTTACAAATTTTCGGAATTTCTCAGTTGCATGCAATCAGATTGTTGTACATTTAAGAATATCTATGCTATAATTAATATAATTTTTAATTTGTATCTAAGTTATAGTATTCGATAATTGAAATTAGCTTAAGTTACACTTATGTCAACATAATTATATTACGATTATAAATTACAATTACAAATTACGTTTATGAATACGATTGTGCATAATCCAAATGCAGCGAGATTTATTGTCGTTTATTTAAGTGGATTATTGATTGGTATTATCAATGGGGCAGCTGAAGCTGAAGAAGATTGAAGTTTATGGCCAACACTTTGGGCTGAGCACATAACTGTTATTTCTGCAACTATGATATGATTTTCAATAAATGTATCTATCGCTATCAAATAAACTAAATGCTCTTTTTTTAGTCAATGCTCGTAATATATACAATTTATTAAATTTGGAATACAATTCTTGTCATGTATCTAGATTGAAGCCTTCTTTAATTTGGTAGTACAGTATATTGCCAGTGTTGTCAACAATAGCCGCACATATACTGCTATTCTCCAGTTTCAGTTGCAGTCCTTTGATCAGCCCCAAGTCGATGTCCTTGGAGTGTGGTAAGGGTATAAAAACAGTCGGTGTTCTCGTCTCCGTCTCTGCTCTTAAATAAAATACATTGAGACTGCGCTCAAACTGCGCCTGAATGTTGCTCAGGCGTTCATCTAAAAATAAAATATAGTTTTTTTAACTAGAAAGTTTATTTAAATAGAAATTTTACCATTAATTAAATCCTCGTAAACTAATTTGGCCAAGGTGCGTGTTAATGCATTCAAATCGGGGCTAAACGAGTCCAAATCCTGCAAAGTTTAATGTTATTACAGTTGATGATCAACTGCCTGATAACTTACCATAACTGATAGACTTAAAATGTGTTTTATTAATTTAAAAGACAATTTAAATTGCCTGTTTCTTTAATTAACAATTTTGTTGTTCATTTCGTGCTTTGCCGGTAAGTGAACAGCTGTTTTATGCGCTGACGTCACAATTGACCACCTACCAGCTGCTAGAAGTGCTGTGAAGCGTAAAAATTACGTAGCAAATTGCGGCAAATTCAAATTGTGCTTGAGTTTCTGAAAATACTTTCACAATACAATTTGTCTGTGTGTATTTTCTACTTTTCGCAATGAAATGTGAAACTACAATTTAATTTTAATATTTAAAAATGAAATAGGACTTGTTTATAAACTCAAATGTGTATTAAAAAAGTTATAATAATAACAAAAATAATTCTTAAAAAAGAAATAATGGTTATATCGTATTAATGATATGTTGATTTATTAGAGTAAAATTGGAAAATGTTTTTTATGCTTTCTTTTCTTTATGTCTACTTTCAATATTGTTATATCTATTGTAATTATTTATATTAGTATCTATTGAATATTTTTCATCTATGTATTCATTAGAGGCAGCAATGTTTGCTTTTAAATAAATAAATAAATAGAGACTATATAAAGTTCCAGCTGCAGTTATGTTCATTTAACTGTTCAACTGTTTAACTAATGGTAATCATGCAAATAATATTCGATTTGGCGCTAGAATAATCTAAAAAAAATTGGACACTAGAAGAACGCGTCCAGACATTGTCTTTGCCTCAATAAAACTGCGCAACTTGGGCCCTTGACACTTTCCGCTTGCCACTTGCCACAGTCAAGTTGCACACCCACAAGACAGACGTTGCCAACAAAAAAGACAAAAGATGCAAAAAGCAAGACAAGAAAATTATGCTAAACAGATGCAGTTAGCCAGAGTAAAAAGGGCCAGGATATGCATGCAAAGCAGTCTTGAGTCAGCCCTCAAAAAAGGGACTTCTCTTATGTTGTGGATGGAGTCTGTGCATGTGATAAGGGTTTTGGCAGGCACTGTAACACTCGCCAGCAGCATTTTAATGCCAGTGCGTGTGTGTGTGTGTGTGGTGTAGTATCCAACTGCGATAAGTAAGTTTTGTGAGCTGCGGGCCAGCAGATTAATGTTGTGGCTCTCAACTGTCGTTTAATGTCAAGCTTTACTGTGGCAGTCAGGCTATTCAATTAGGCGCTCGGTTTACAGTGTGTACCTGGGAGCAGAGACCTAAAACCGAGTTGCCAAGTTGCTAACTGCCAGAGTGAGACAGAGAGAGGGAAGGAGGGTGAGAGAGAGAGGAAGAGTCAGGCTAACTAAACCAGATGTTGCGGTCGATGGCCATTATGGAAGTTGTCAATACCAGGAAACGGAGCAGGAGCAGGAGCAGAAGGAGGAGCTGAAGCAGGAGGGGATTGAGATGAAGCAGCAACAGTCAGGGCAATTACAGTGGCAAACAAGGCAGCTTACGACAACGATACGGAACAACAGTTATGACAATTACACACATACACACACACACTCAGACTCAGAGTCAGACTCAATTCACGGCAAACTCCAGTCTCCTTCTGCTAAATTCTGTGTGAGTGTGTGTGTCTGTGTGTGTGTGCGTACGTGCGGCTACTTAATGCTGTTTGGCCAAGCAAAATGTCCGTGTTGTCCTTTTGCTCCTTCCGGTGCCATGGGCAGAGTATGAACTGCACAGGGACATTGACTCCAACTTCAACTACAACTCCATATACGAGGGTGGTCTCATAAGTAGTTTCTTTTTTTTTATCAAATTTTAAATTCGTTGTCTGGTAAAATATTACAAAATACGGTCACCTTATTTTTGCAATTAATAACTTAAAAAACATTTGTTTTTCACCTTTAAAGATATTTATCCTACAATGTTTTACTATTAACTATTTCCAAATTAAAAGCTCGGAGAAGTGAAAAAGTTAACTGTAAAAAAACAAAATATTTAAAATAATAGAAGAAAGATTGTATTGAAAAGCAAATTTATTGCAATTCAATACAGATGCACTTCCAACTTAAGCGACTTAACTTCTCAGCCCGCCCTCGTGCAACTCCATCCTTGATCAGAGTTGTCCTTATTCCTTTGGCCTCGACTTGGGCATGTGCGTGAGTGCATTTAAGCATAATATTATTTGCACTTGCCGCCCGCTTATCCAACCACGCAGATAAACACACAACATACACACACACACACACAACACATACTCACACAAAATGGCAAATTCCTGCTGGTCAGTTGGTCGTTGGTTGTACTCGGCATCGCAGTCGTATTCGCAGTCATAACCATTTCAAGCAGCCAAATGTAAGCGTTTATGGCTTTTACCTAGACACATATGCGAGTATACTATAGGTCAAACGGACCCTTTTTTTGATATAAACTAGTTTTGCAACAGTATTAAAATTAAAAAGCTTTTTTTAAATTCTTATTGGGAATTCATCAAACTTTAATGTTGCATACCAGAAATGTTAACATTACATTCTGATGTTAAGTTAACAGCTGTTAAACATGCAGCTCATAAATTGTGCAAATATTTTGGTGAAGTTCAAGTGGCTCAAGTTTTTTTAAATTGAACGTTTTAAATACAAATTATGATGAATAGTAATCATTGTGGTTTGTACTTTATGTTGGTAGATCTGTGGTGTAGGTATTGTTCGTGTTGTCTGTAGTATGTGTCCATAAAGTGACTCTTACGAAAATAATTATTTGTGAAGAGTTTTTAAAAAATGTCAGCACTTGTCAGCGAAGTGACTATATACATGTTGTAGAGTAATTCCTTGTGAACTCATAACAGTAATTTTAGTTGTCACTTTTAGTCACTTCTCCCAAAATTTAACTTTTTAGCACATAACCTATATTTGAGTAATGCCGGTATACTTGAAGCGTAACGGAAAAATAAAGGAAAAGCTGATGGAGTGGAAGCTGTTGTACGTTATTTTTAATGACATATCGATTTTATTAATATTACGACGAACAGACAACAATAAAAAATAGATTTTTTGTATACGAAAATTTTTTAGTCCGAAAATAAGATCTGAAATATGCTCCTAAAAATATGAAATAAAAAACACGAAATATGAAACATACTTAGAAAGTATAAAAATAAACATTCGTTTTCAATATTTATTAAAAAAAAAAAAAAAAAAAAAAAAAATATTATTTATTTTGTTTTTAGGGGCGTTGATGGGCAGTGCCACGCCCATTTTTTTAAAACTATTTCCAAATTCGATCTAGAATGGTATCCAAAAAACTTTTCGCGAAAAACTGGATAAGCCTTCGAGTTATTAATTTATATCAGAAAAAGGGTCCATTTGACCTATAGTGGAGTATGAGTACGTATGTATGTGTGAGTGAGTGAGTGTATGTGTGTGTGTGTTGGCTTCAATTAAGTTTCAATGACACTAGTTGACCATATGAAAATGAGAAGTCGAAAGTTAAACCCTTTTCAAGTAGACTAAATAAAGCTTTCATGACACTAGCTTAAAATAAATTTAATGGATTTAAAAAGTTAGAAGCGAAGTTGAATTAACTTTCAAGTAGCGCAAATAGAGCTTTAATGACATTGGCTATAAATGAAATTGAATAACAGTTGTTAAGTAATTCAATTCGAGCTAAGCTGAGAAAAAAGAACTTTTCTTTATGCCTAAAAGGTACTTATTCAAAATTGAAATTTATGGAAAATAAAAAGATTTCAAGCAGAGCAAAGAGAGAAAAATAGCTTAAATAAAAAAGCCTTATAAGTTAATAACTTAACCCATTTTATGCCGCGAATATGAGATTGCAAATCAAATTAAAATTCACATATTTTAAAACTTAAATATTTTTTAAAATTAAATTTAAAATAAATTTTTATTTTTTAAATGTGGGATGACCAGAGTAAACATTTTCTGGATTTTCTAATTTTCTTAATTTTCCTTTTTTTTTTTACATATACTTATTATAAATATAAGTTGCTTATATATTTACATATTTTTCATGCTGTGCTTAAGTTACACTTTCAGTTCGTATCATTGAGAGTTTTCTTCAGTTGGTTGAACACGGTGTTTATTAGAGCTCTGACTTTAATTAAAACAGCAAGCGGTCTAATAAACTTCAATGGCTCGCTAATAAGTGTGCTATACTCTTTGTTAACTAACAGCACGCTTTGGGCACTGAAGGAGAAGGATAAAAATGGGGCATGTGGCATGAGGTATGTAGCATGCGGCACGTATGCTCACTGTCTGTTGCTCGCCAGGACACACGTGGGACACAGTGCATGCAAATTTGTGTGCACACTCGGCCACTTAGCATATTTGCAACTCACATTTGGCAACAGTTGTGTGTGTCGTTTGTGTGTGTGTGTGTGTGTGTGTTGCAAGCCAAAATGCCAATGGTCACTTTGAGGCATGCCGCCGGGAGACTTTTAATTGAACTTTCGCAACAATACCGCGGGGATCAATTGAGATTTATTGGCTGAACGTGTCGCTGTGGTTTCGCTTTCCTCTGTTTTTCTCAATTTCAGACCCTGTAGTTAAACAGCAAAGATGGTCTTTTGAGTCAATAATATGGTTTGCGCCTTTAAATACATTTTTGTATAATTTTTATTTATTTTATTTTAAATTTTGACACTATTACTTTGCCAAAAATCAACCGATTTTCATTCCAAAGCCATTTTGATAAATTTTTGACACCTTAATCTATTCTACAACTTAATTGTATACATTTACTATAAGAGTCTTTAATTTTTTCGACAAATTTGGAAAATTTTCAGACCTCCCCATGACATTTTTTTTTAAATGAGCAGAGTCATTATGATCATATTTTTGTCTCTTTATTAAGTCTGCATTTAATTGCAGGACCTTTTACATGCGAGTTGGCTCGACTGTTAACTTTTCTACTACTGTCAGTTCCAGTTGCTTTCGTTGCTCGGGGATCTGTGGAATGTGTGGCATCAACTGCGACTGTGTCTCCAATTGTGTGGCATTAACTGTGCGGCATTACGTGACGTAAGCAAGCAATTAATGTTTTATTTAATTTACACGGCAAGCCGCAAAAGTTTACTCCGACTGCGAGTGCAAACTCGTTAGGCATTTGGCCAACAAATACACATATATATATACACACACACACACACACATACACATAGATATATATGTATACTCGAGTTGACGGCAAACTTTTACTTGCAAAATTTCTAATGTCATTTGCAATTCAATGGGAATATGGCCTAATTACGAGAGAAGTTGAAACTTTTAAACGTATAACTTTTGGCCTACTCTCGCCTCCCCCCCCCCCTCCCTCTTCACTTTACTCCTACCCCAAGAATATTCAATTTGCCACATTCACATTTGTTTGCATTGGCGGCAAGTTATTAAACTACAATGTGGCAGCTCATGAAATGCGATTTAACAACTTTAATGACAATTTAAGCGTCCTAATGACTTAATGGCTTTTGGCTTCGGTTTTGGCCAGTCCTTGTCGGGCGTCAAAACGATTTTAGCCGCATCATTGGCAATGCAATTAGCTTCTTTCTGTTCTGTTCTGGCCAAAATGTCCCGGGTAATTAGAAGCCACCAGCTACTTGGCTCTCTTCTTTCGACTAACGCCCTTTCTTTTGTGGCCGAGCAGAGACAAAAAAGCGTTTAATGGATTTGTATGACTGTGCGCGAATTTTCATTAAAACTCGATAATTGCATGACACGACAAGATTTTTTGGGTTGATGCCCACTGTTGGTTTTGCTTATTGCGCATTCGCCCCGTTGGCCGCTGCTACCTCAAAGACAGAGAGACAATGCCTTCTTCTTCTTCTGCTCTCTTCAGACAGTCTGCAATTGATTTAATTATACGATTGCTTGCATTGCAAGTGATTCGATTCGATTCGATTCGATGCGATTCCATTGCGACCCCAGGAAATTCACTTGACTTGCCACGCCCCCGCCTCCCACTCCTCGCCTAGCCGTCTTTACCCCCAAGTGCCAAAAGGCATTGGCATTTTAATTACTTTCAAAATGCGCATCATTTTGAAGCAGCTGAAAATCAAGCACTTAACGTCAATTAATTATTTAATTACTGGGCTGCACTTAGAAGACATTCTATTAGACAATCTAAGTTATTGTCAATATATTTAAAATTAAAGGTTTTCTTTATTTTATTTAAACTAAAGTTGGTTCAATTTTGCAATATGTTTTCTAATCCTTATTTGGTTTAATTTTGGATTTTTAAGTGCAGACAAAGTGACTCTTTAAACATAAATGGATTTTGTGTCTCAGCCAGGGACTAATTTTTTAATTAATTAATTATTTTTAATTTTTTATTTTAATTATCTTATATTTAATTTTGAATTTTTATTTTTGATATTCATGATCGAATTTTCATAGCACTAAATAAGCGCAAATAAAATAAATTAGTTAAATAAAATATTACAATTGTTAAAATGTAACTAAACTACATCAAACTGAAGAATATGTGAAAGAAATGTGTGAATGAAAAATTAAGAAAGTAATGCCTTTTTAATTATTATTATTATATTATTAATATAACTATATTTTTGCAAAGAAACATTTTTTTGAGAGCCGAAACCATACCGGTATTTCAAAACCGAAACATACAAAAACCGGTTCAGCGTTACGAAACCTTTATTTAAAGATTTTGCGTAACCGATAACTGAAAACCTAAATGCGAACATAACCGAAACCGTAACTCAAACCGATATTCGTTTCGGTTTTAATCCCTGGTCTCGGCAATCTACATTTTTGTTTTTATATTAATTTTTACTAAATTATTAAAAACACATTTTTAGTTGATAAATAGGTTTTTTAATTGAATTAAAAAGAGATATTTTTGCAGGATATATTTGACGCTTAAATCTGTTTTGAGGCAACTAAGTAAATACATTGATTGCCACTTGAATTATTTATGCAACAGATGCAGCGATGTCAACATATCCACATGCAATAATAACAAAGTATTAATTTATGTTTGCATAGAGATTTGCGACAAATTGTAGCAAATTCCATTAAATGCAATGACAACATCAATTATTAGCTTGGATTTTAATTTGGTTTATGCCCTGGCATTTGACAAGCTGCAACTCGGTTTTCCAAACTGTGGCAAGTGGCAGGCTGTGGCTGTAGTTGCAACTTGCAAGTTAATTGAATTTATTTGTTTGCTACAATGTGCCAAACATGCACAAACTTGTCGAAAATGCCACTGTGTGTGTGTGTGTGTGTGTGTGTGTGTAAATATTCAGCTTGAATGCATTGAAGCAAACAGAATGCAAAGGCAGCGAAGCAGATGGCAACAAATACGTGTGGCATGCAACAAATTATACAGATAATGCAGCACAATTGAATTTACAGTTTTCTAGATGAAGAAGAAACAGAAGCAGATTGTGATACAATTGCAAATAACAACAACAACAGCAAAATCTGTTTCATTTTCCACTTGACTTGAGCTGAGTTTCCTCTGTTTGAGTTGCGCGTTTCGCATTTCAGCAGCATTTTCAATGCGACAGACAACCGACGACAGACAACAGAGGAACGAGCAGCAGCAGCAGCAAGTGGCATGAGGCATGTGGCATGGGGCAAGGCCTTTGCCAGACAGCATTGTACGGCTTTCAATTGTTGTGCTCCCCAAAACGCGTCCAGGGCAACATTGATCAGTGTGAGGCAACCGGAAATGTTGCACTGGGCTGAACGCAAGAGGCATGCCTCGGCAAGTGGCAAGTGGCCAGTGGCCAGTGGCCTCGCTTCCTTTGCCACAGAATTCATTTACGTAATTAGTGGCCAAGGTTGTCAATGCTGCGGGCATTTGGCTCTGCTCTGTGTTGACCGCAATCTAAGTGCTCAAATCCCCGCAATGTCCACTTGACGAAACGTTGCCCACTCTCTTGGCCACAATTTATTGCCTACTTTAGGGGATTGCGTTGCTTGCCACAGCAAGATGAATGCCATTGCACTATGGGACGAAATACGAAAAATCTAATATTTTGTCATTATATCAATATTGCTACATATATTTTTATGTTAACATCTTAAGAAAACTTCAAACTGTAAGGTTCTGAACCAAAAATGTTATATAACAGACCAATGTTAAACCTAACTTCTGTTAAAGTCAGCTGTTTTTTTTTAATATTATGCTAACAACCATCTATAAGAGCACACAACTTTCTTTGTCTAACAAGTACTTTTTCTCTTCATTGCTAATAATAAACAAGGTCAAAGCTTGTTATTTGGAACAAAAATTATGAGCTTACTTGTTACCGATACAAAAAAAAGTTAAGGGTGTGGTGACACGCCCACTTTTTCAAATATACATATTTCTGAGGGTGTAAATAACATAAATAAACAAGTGGGAAAGGCAATAGTCGAGCTCCCGACTATAGGATACCCGTTATTTACCTAAATAAATTTAACTTTTTTTTATTGCATGCTTTTAGGCACTTTTATTGCTTAAAAGCTTTAATCAGCCAGTACCACCTTTCTGTTTGTCCGATCTTGTTGGGATTTAGTAGAATGATAGGTAAAAACAATAGCTAACGTTCACCGTTTAAAAAAACCTAATATCTTAAAGACTGTGCGTGTGGTGGATTTTCGCGATTTACGGAGGCGGAAAGGGGCGTGGCAAAATTTTGAAACAAACTTGACCTGCGTGGGATTTATAGAAATCTGTGTGCCAAATTTGGTTGCTCTAGCTCTTATAGTCTCTGAGATCTAGGCGCTCACACGGACGGACAGACGGACGGACGGACAGACGGACATGGCTATATCGACTCGGCTGTTGATGCTGATCAAGAATATATATACTTTATAGGGTCGGAGATGCTTCCTTCTCCCTGTTACATACATTGCAACGAATACAATATCCCCTTTTACTTATTTTTAATAAGTAACGGGTATAAAAATCACATTAAAAAATGTAGCTTATTTTAAAAGTTATTAATATTTATTAAATTTTTCAGATTTCGCCCCATTGTGCATTGCAATGGCAACGCTTAAATTGTTAGCAGGTCTCAATATCTCTTAATTTATATACAAATTTAAGTTAATTATACCCGTTACTTATTAAAAATAAGTAAAAGGGGAAATTGTATTCGTTGCAATGTATGTAACAGGGAGAAGGAAGCATCTCCGACCCTATAAAGTATATATATTCTTGATCAGCATCAACAGCCGAGTCGATATAGCCATGTCCGTCTGTCCGTCTGTCCGTCTGTCCGTCCGTCCGTCTGTCCGTCCGTGTGAGCGCCTAGATCTCAGAGACTATAAGAGCTAGAGCAACCAAATTTGGCACACAGATTTCTATAAACCCCACGCAGGTCAAGTTTGTTTCAAAATTTTGCCACGCCCCTTTCCGCCTCCGTAAATCGCGAAAATCCACCACACGCACAGTTTTTAAGATATTAGGTTTTTTTAAACGGTGAACGTTAGCTATTGTTTTTACCTATCATTCTACTAAATCCCAACAAGATCGAACAAACAGAAAGGTGGTACTGGCTGATTAAAGCTTTTAAGCAATAAAAGTGCCTAAAAGCATGCAATAAAAAAAAGTTAAATTTATTTAGGTAAGTAACGGGTATCCTATAGTCGGGAGCTCGACTATAGCCTTTCCCACTTGTCTTTATTATTGTATTATTAGCAATGCAGAATCAATTAAAATAAAAATTTAAATAACGTTTTCTGTGTTTTAATTACACGAATTTTCAATGTGACACACGAAGAGTTCCAATCGGTTTGTTCTGAAATTACATGAAACTGGAATAATTATCAATATTTCAGTAAGTAATTATCAGTATTTACCAATAGTTGATCCTCATATCGCTTCAATCGCTGCTCTTTCGGTTGGTTCAGCTTGTTTATGGGGCATCGCAAATATGAGTTTCCTCCAGAACAGAGGATCGTCTCTCCTCAGATACGTGTTGTACTTCATGTAACGCTTCAGCTCTGGCTCTAGTCTATCAAGGTCAACATCTGGATACAATATGACAATCAGTCGCTTGTCCTTGTCCATCGAAGTGGCCTTGATGGCTGAGCGGAATTCAAACATTCCCCAGGATGAATTGACAAAGCTACTGGTCATCAATATGATGACCCTCTTGGAGTGTTCAATGGACTGCAGTATGCAGTCGGGAATGGACTCGCCTATCTGCCAGTCCCGTTGGTAGAAGCAGAGTCGATATTCGCGAGGTCCCTTCTCCAGTTTCTCCAGATACTCCTTTATCAGTCCCAGGTCCACGTGTGAAAAGGCAAGAAATGCATCAATTGTCAGGGCCGTGTCCGCTTTAGGTTCTGGGCGGGAGATCCATTTGAGGCAAAGATTGCGCTCATAGAGCCACATAAAAATTGATGTCTTGGCACACAAGAATATGATAATCATGACGGCCAAGCCCAGCAGAGATCCAAGAATATGATATAGTAAATAGGATTTGCAAGCATCTTCAAGCTTCCAAGGCATCAAAAGTGCCAGATTATCTTTATAGCACATCAAGTCATCAAGATCACTGATCACGATATCTTCAGACATATTGTTGATGAATTCCAGCAAATGGAAGTCGTCGCAATAACATGTCCATGGATTTAACGATAGTCTCATTCTCATTTTACCAGCTCGCCTTAAAAGATATTCCAATACTTTGTAGTCAAGAAATTCAAATTGATTGCTTTCTATGTCCAATAAGGTTAAATTGGGCGGCAGTTGGTCCAGAGTTAAGCTTGACAGTGCGTTGTTGGCCACATGAAGTTCTCGTAGATTCGAGTAACCATATAACGTTAAGTTCGGCAGCTCCGTTAGGTAGGATTCAAAGATGAGCGAAGCATTTCCAGTTATAGGAATAGGCAGCTCTGGAATCTTTCTTTTATAATCATGTAGTTCACATTCTATGACAAATGTATAATCTGAACGGTAAAGAAAGCAACGACAGCCATCGGGGCAGGGCTTTTTATTGATATCCACATTGAAATTGCAAATAATTGAATCCAGACAAATAAAAGCAGACATATTGGTCTTTGGAATAACTACATCGCTATCCAATTCCAAAATCGTTAGTTTGTTTTGTATTACAGTGGAACTGAAATTAAAATGAATCAATATATTATTTAAAATAGCATTTAATTGCTTACTTTAACCAATCATAATCATTTATTGCTCCTCTCTTGAACGTCAAAGTTCTTAAATTGACTAAATCTTCAAAATTATCCTTGCTGAGTTTGGTAATGTTACAGTTTACAAATCTTATGGTAGTTAAACTCGCTGAGCCTTGAAACAGTTGTTGGGGAATTCGAACTGCGGTTACTTTATTCGAAAACACAAATTCAAATTCTCTCAAGTTTTGCATGCCTCTTAGAAGTTGTTCATTAAGTAGAACTATGTTTTTCTCAGTGTTCATTTCAAGCGGTCTCAATTCAATTCGCAGCTTTTCAATCTGAGTTTGATTATTAGAGTCAAAATCTTGACAGATTGTTAGGTTTGCACATAAAAACAATTCGAGTGTGTTAATGTGTTTAAACTTTCTGGTTAACTGATTATACGGCAGACAATCATCGCACTGACACCACGAAATGTGCTTTAAGTTGGGAAAATTCGACGATAAATAATTGATATATTCACTTTTTGTATTTTGCTTGGGAAATACTTGAACACCGATTTTATATACGTCTCCTTTAGTGCAATTTTGAAAGATTTGTCTTTGATAAAATTCCTCAGACTTCTCGCATTTTCCCGTAGAAGCTTTAGTTCCAGTTCTTTTAAGTGCTTCAAGACAATGAAACATATTCATCGCTTCTTGATTCAACTCAAAGTAACCTTCGATTGCAGGAATATCACAATCTTTGATATACAATATCTTGAGCCGACAAGAGAAGTGCAAAGTATTGCTATCTACATGAAATGTACATCCCATATTGTTGTCTTTTTCCATTGATAGTTCACATGACTCGAAAATGGACTCGCAAATTATTCGGTAACTTGATGTGAATCTTAAATAAGCACTAGCAATTTCAATTGCAAAAAACAAGAAGAGACACAACATTTTTACTATATTAATCCGCATTTGAAATATTGGCGCAATAATTTAGTCCTTAAAGTTGTGAATTCAAATCGAAACTGTGCAAAGTTTGCAAACTTTGCATTAACGGGGAAAAAGTTCATTTATCGACAAGGCGACCCCCAATTCCCAATGCGACTGCCACTTGATGATTTCTCCACTGCATTTTTATTAAAGAATATAATATTATATTTAAGTCAACGGCAAGTTTCCAATCTGAGAAATGCATTGAATTTATGTATTTAAATATACATATATTCCTTGGGGTGCAATATTTACACTTTCGCACTCAGGCATGAGCAGGGAGCAGTTGCCAGTTTACAATACTATACAAATATCTGCATAAAATTAAGTATTTCTTTCTTAATCTGTAAAACTCAAAACATACCATGATCGCTTGTATTTTGCGCAATTGTATATGTAATTACATTGTTTGAGACCCGTTGATATACTTATTGTTGTAATTATTTATTATTATTATTATTTATATTATTATTAAAAGCAGCTATTGTCTTTGCACAACAGATTAAATTTTTTTCACAAATATTTAGTTCAAATACAGATCAGGTTTATTTTATTAATTAGTTAGTTGCAAGTAAAAAATACTTCTATGTTGCATTTGAATTGTTAGTAAGTATCAGAGTTGTGCCTATAAGCATTATCATTAATATTTAATTAGCATTGAAAAAAGTAGTGCTAGTGAAGTTTCAGTTAACTGGTATTGAAAAAAGTAATGCTAGTGAACAATTTTAATTACTTTTCATTTTCAATGCCAATTAAAATTTTTCAATTAGCATTAAGTAAATATGGCCAATAAATTATTTTAATTAAAGTAAATAACTTTTTTTTTTTAGAAAAATGCAAAATTTAGAAAAATAAATAAAAATTTAGAAAAATGTGAAAAATTGTTTTTTCGATAGTTTTCCCTATATACGGTAGCTCTAGACGAGAATTTTATACTAGTGTTATACTAAAAACTATCGTATAAAACTATCGTATATCGTTAAATAAAATTTCATTAAAAAAGTAGTTAATTATTAACAACTCTGGTAAGTAGTGTGTGTGGGGGTGAGAGTGTATTGTTTTAGTGTTTTCAAACTAATCAAAATCGGCAACGAACTTCAATGCAAACTGCATTTGTATCGAATGCCGAAGGGAGACAAAACACAAACAAACAAACAAGTACAACTCACACACACACACACACATACTCTGTCAGACAGTTGGCGCCAAAAGTGAGGCAACAGAAAAGCGAAAGCCAGCCAACATTAGCTGAAAAACAGACACAAGGAACAAGGAGAATCAAAACAAAAACACACGATCTACCGGCAAAATGCACGTGGAATCAGCACGAGTTCGTGTCGCCTTCGTGTGCCAGCTTCGTGAAGTGCCGAAGTGCGACTGAACGAAGCAGCGCCGCAACAGCGCCGAATCCAACGAAGCTGGTCAAGGACTATAAAAGGACGAGACGCTTCAAGTTTCGACGCATTTTGACAGCGTCAACGTCGCAGGCAGCAGTTGGAAAAGCTTTGGACAAGGAAAAGCGGATGGGAAAGTGAAAACAAAAGTGAAAATTGATGGCTAAAACTGACTTGGAATATTGCCAAATTTAAACTGTATGCATGCGCACATGTGTGTGTGTGTGTTTGTGTGAGTGTTTGTGAGTGCATTCGTGAGTGTCTTGTTGCAGTTTGAGCCAAAGCGAAATTCTATTTTTGTGCCATTGAAGAGTGTGCAACACGGACAAATTGTTGTTGCAAGTGCTGTAACTGGCATTGGATAGTGCAACTTAAAGACGCAGCACTAAAAAACAGAAAACCTAAAAATAAAACAACATGTTTAATCCTTGGCCAATGACCAGCTCTGTGAAGTGAGTGCTTAACACAAGTTTTTCAAGTGTTTTCTGGCTCAATGTCAAACAATTGATTGCAACAAGCAAACAACAACAACAACAACCAACAGTTAACAAGCAGAAACAGTGACGACTATAAACTTTTTGGCCAGCATGTGGAGTTGGCAACGTATGAGGCATAAGCCACTCTGGGCCCTGATATCCTTGACCATTCTGCTGCTGGTGCTGGACAAGAGTCAGGCCAACACGGAGGCGCCAACCGTTGAGCCAACAACCACAACGGAGCCAGGTGAGTTCTTCTCTCTTCTCTTTTGCGTTTTCCGTTTTTTGTTTATTTTCAATTGGCCAAAAACGATGCTTTGACCTTCATTTGCCAGCGATGTAAAGAAAAAATGAACAAAAATTATGGCCAACCTGGCAATCGGCTGACAGGAAGGATAGGAAGGACATGCAGGACCTAAAGGCAGTTCAGTTATTGATGCTGAAGCGAGCAGCCACTTTGTTAAATGACTTTCGTGCCCAAAAACGATAATCACCAACACACACTTACAATCAAACACGCACGCACAGTTAGAACAACGGCAAGAAGAAAAAAATACGTGCAAAAATTGAACAAATTTACCAGATGACGAAGAATTCATACCCTAAGCATAGACAAATCTTTAATTAACTGAGAAAATTACGGAGTAAAATTGTGAAGAAGTAATAATGTGTTGATTTCTGAATATGAAATCAATATATTAGTTTCCATGATTTCAAAATATATTCTATAAGTTTTCTTTGGAGAGGTTTTTTCACTATAAAGCTTAAGTATTTCATCTTGTATTATTATATATTATTTCCATTATTAAAAAAAATAAATATTGACGACTTTATGTATCTTAACAAATTAACTAAATGTATTAAATTTATAGTGATATTAGCAGATTATATATTCAGGCCTGTTTTGGTTTTCACTTTCTACTTTGAGTTTAGACCAAGTGTTTAAAAGTTATCTTTTATCGTTTTATCGGACATAAACTCATCAACTCAAAGTGATATCAATGCGCTGAATATTGGTATAAGAGCTGGTTAAAGAAATTCAACTCCGAGAAATCTTATCAAAAGTAAAATTCGGAACAGGCCTGATTAACTCTATAATATTTATAGAGTGTCTATACAACTTTTTTAAGATTACTATATTACTTTTATCGTGGAATCAGATTGTAAACCATTGTTAGTTCTCATTTAGCAGCCGTTTCTGATAAAATTCCGTTTATTTACAACATTACTTTAATGTTTTTAACCTATTTTTAATACTTTTTGCTATATACACTCGTAATATCAGTTTCTTGATTGAAACAAGTTGATAACATGAAGGGGTTCTATAACGATAATATCATGATCAATTTGATATAGTCATTCTTTTACTAAAGTTTTTTCAGCACAAAATACTTCTTAACTATATATTCTTAAGTTTCTGTGGAATTCTCGGACGATGAGTAAATTTTAATTTTAATATCCAATGACATTTAAATATATAATTATTATGTTGAATTAAAAAAATATTTTTTATTTCAAGTCCCAAAAAAATCTTGTAGAATATGTTTCAAAATTGTGTAAATAGTGTGAAAATAAAGCGTTTGATAAATGCAGCGAATGTTAACGAAATGCTTATATTTTATTTACATTTTGTTGTTTTATTTTTAAAAGTTACAGTGCCTGCTATTCGTACATTTTTATCGAGTTATCTGGGAAAAAAGCAAGTGGAAGCAAATGGAAAGCAAAGCCAAAGCGCAGAGCAAATAACTCGCAGCAAATGAAATATTTCATGTTCACAGCAGTGAATCGACCTTCCTCTGCCCCCTTCTGATCCCCCTTGTGACCCCTCTTTTGCTCCCCTTTCCTGTTCCGCTTCGTGGACTGTCGCCCTGGTTCCCCTTTTACCAATCTCAGCAAAAGGCCTGGCACAGAGGCAATCAAAACGAGGCCTGTTGGCCAAACCTTAATCCCAATCAGAGTCAACAAACACACACACACACACACACACATACGGAGAAAGAGACAGAGACAGAGAGAAAAGAAATATATGCTTGAAAGGTAGACGAAGCAAAGTGAGATTGCATGAAAGCATTTAATGAAGTATGGCAGCTAGCGAGGGCTGCTTAATAGAAATTAATAGCCACGCATATGGGGTAGGCTAGGTAAGTGGTCCAAGAGGGGGGAGGCAGAGAAGTTTGAGTGCTGCTTGTGAAAAGTGTTCAATGATGAGGCGACTGTCGTACGCAATTTGTTACGCAAAAAGCCAGATGCGCATAAAGTAATTAATTTCCCCGCCTCACTCCCTCCTCATTCCCTGTTCCTCTTGTTGTTGTTGTTGTAGCCCTTTCAGGTTGTTGCCATTGTTGCTGTTGTTGCTGATGATCTCATCAGTTGTTGCTTGGTCCAAAGGGTGGGAGGCGGGTGGTGGGTGGAAAGTGGTTTGTGGATGGCAACATTTTGTTGCAAAAACTGCGACGCAGTTGATTTTATTTACTGCGCGCTTTTTGTGTCCTCTCCCTCAGTGGAAAAGTGCGCAGTTTTTGTGGCAAGCGCCAGAAATTGAGTTGGATTTTTGGTTGCATGTTGACTTTGTGGCAGCAGCATCGGTGGCAGTGGCTGCAAGCACTTTCCATTTTGCTAGCTAAAATATTTGACCATCACACACACACACACGCACACACACACACACACGCGCATATGGAAAACACTTGGAATTTAATTTGCATGACACAAAACTCAAATCGCATTGCCAAAGTGCAATGTTGCCACAAAGCGTGGCAAGCAAAGCAAAGCAATTCAAGGCAAATGAAAAGCACAGCTTGTCGCTGCGAATTTCACGAATTTCCCTCTAAAATGACGCTGAGTTTTTGACATTATTCTCCCATTGCCTTTTATCCAATAAATCTTAAAGCATTTTTGAGCTGCATTTGATCTTTTGTGATGATGATGACAATGATTATGATGATGAGCATGAAGATGATGATTCAGAAGATGTGTGTTGAATGCCCGCCGGATTTGAAAGCATTCGCATGTGACGGCAACTTACATGGCCTCGTTTTTAAGTTCTGGGTTCTAGTTTCTGGTTCCTGGGCGAGGAACTTGACTTGGTTCCAGTTTTGTGTCGTGCATTATGCATGCAAATGCTATAACCGAGTAACGAACTGTCAAAGTCAAAAGCGACAACTGTCAAAAATATGAATGGAATGTTATTTTCAGCACGCCGAAGATTTGATGCTCTTGCAAGCCACTTAAGAAAAATATTTAAATTTTAATTTATTTTGTAATTTAAATATATATATTATTTATTTTTGATTATAATACTTAATTTTTACTTAAAAATAAATAAATAAATAAATAATTAAAAAAGTTCTTTCCAATAAGAAAAAGTTTAGATTTAGTTGTCGCAAGCTAAAAAAGTTAATGAAAAATATAAAAAGTATATCAAACTATAAATCAGTACTGTGTTTGATACATAAATTGACTGTACTTTCTACAGTAATAAGACGAGCGTGTATTAAATTTCAAAAAGATTGAATGTGTCACAGATTGCATGACAGTATTAGAATACCCTCAACAAGGGTATAAAAAGAAACACCCAAGACTCCCCACTCCATATCCGGTTACAGTCTCGATCCCAATCCCCATCCCCTTGCCTTGGGATGTTCCCCGGCACATTATGTGCAATGTATGCGCTAAAAGATAAAGATGACTCGACTCCAAGGCAACCAAGAGACTTGGCTGCATTTCCTCTTCCTCTCAGAGGGACAGGGTTGAGGGGAGTCAGGGAAGTATGCGTGTTTTGCATAAATGCAGTTGGTAAGAGGCAGCTGTAGTCTTGTTCATTGTGGCAAAACTGCTTTTGCTCGGCTGTGCATGAATGATTTATGGAGCAGATGCGGCGTCACTGCAACCAAGAGCCAAGAGCCAAAAGCCGACAGTAGCCATTTCCATTGCCATTGCAGTTGCCAATGGTTTTCCTTTGCCAGCGATTATCAGTCCAAAGCGAGCACAGATTAAAGAACTGTGCTTCATGTTGCCAACTTTGGAGAACTTGTCATTTGAAAAACTCGTCATTTAATTATGTGAAAACGCAGCGAAAATTACCACAAGTTATTTTGAAAAGCTCATAAGTAGGCTAAAGATTTTAAAGTTTATTGCAAAACGTTTCACATTGTTTTATTTTATATGAATACTTGTATCAGCTATAGAATATTTAGTTTTATTTTTTAGCATTAGTTTAAAAAAAATATTATTATAATTTGACCAATCTTTTTAAAAAGAGATACTCTTCGATTTGAACTCTCTATTGCATTCTGAAGTACCTTAAGAAACTGAGATATCAAAGTTGTTAAATCATAATGAGCTAGCACCTTTTTTTCAATAATTATTTTCGCCTTACGAGCTTCACTTTTATATTGTTATTGGTTCGAAGTGTAAGACCCGCGTTAAAGACGAATTCCTTGGGATCGACGAGGGGCAGAATTTTAAACTGTTTGAGGACAACAATAAGCAGAGTCTTCATCTCCAGCATGGCATACTTTTGACCTGTAAATAGGATTATAAAATCAATTATTCATCAAGGTTAAAATAATAAATAGAAATTCATACCTATGCAATTGCGTTGTCCGGCACTGAAGGGAATATAAGCATAGGTATGACGATCCTTGGAGTTTTCGGGCAGAAATCGTTCAGGTCTGAACTCATCGGGGGAATCCCAGTATTTGGGATTGCGGTGGATGTCAAATATACGCAGGCTGATTTGAGAATGAGCAGGAAGGATGAGGCCATTGGCCAGTTCTGTTTTCCGAACTGTTTTTCGACCAATCCCCGGAACCGAGGGAAACATCCGCATCGTTTCCTTTACAAAACATTCCAAATACTTGAGTTTCGATATCTGATTAACGTCCAGGTTGCTGAAGTCTTCTGGAAGTTAAAAAATGAAAGAGATCATTTAAATTTATCATAAAGATGCTTAATAAAGACTCATAGACGGAATAACGCACCGTCTATAAACTCGCTGATTTCCTGATAACAAAGCTCCTGCTTGTCGGCATAGAGGGACATGTTCATCAGACCAAAGATCAGGCCGATGGACGTGGTATCGAAGCCCTCGAACATGAGAGTATCCACCTCCTCGCAAATGCCCTCGTGGTCAATGAGGCCATCCTTCTCGGCGAAGATCAGAGTGTCCAGCATGGCGAAGCGTTGCTTCTTGTTGATGTAACTAATCTCAAATGAAACATTGATTAAATATTCCGATTTTCATTCACTTCTCACTCACATATCTTCATCTGCCGCCTGTGAATCTTGACGCTGTTTCAACTCCTCTTTCAGCAGCAAGCGACGCTTGGCAATAATTTCACTGGAGAAATCGTGAACTATTTTTAGGGCAGGAGCATCACCCTTAGCCCCAAAGAGCTTATAAATAGTTTTATTCCACAAGAAAGGATTGCTTAATCGTCTAAGGAAGTGCTTTTCAAGCATAGCAAAGTTCTGACGATATAAATCTCCCTTCTCGGCCATATCATCCAGCTTGACGCCCATCGCAGTCTCTGAGGAGCAGTAGATGAAGATATAATCACAAACAAGTTCTGATCTTAATTATAATAAACCAACCACAAATACTGTTGAGCGTGAATCTTGGAATCAACTCACTGAGAGATATAAGAGCCTCAGTTTGACCTTGAAATTGTTTAACAAATTTCAGACTTTCGGCTCTGTAGAGAAAGATTAAGAATAATTAATGTTGAGACAGATTTGATTGTCTAGATGAATGAGTGACATCAAGAAAAATTTTTGATTGTATTTTATGCATCTTTAAGAAAAACTTAAATTTTTTGCCTTACTTGAAAATCTCTTCAAACTGTCCCAAAATATTAAAATGAAATGATGGCGTTAACATCTTGCGTCGACTGTGCCATTTCTTATCTGCAAATAAACACAGTGAGTGAGTTAACTTCAAAGTTCACTTTATTGTGACTCACCTGTAGACGTGAGCAGTCCAGTTCCCAGTGCTGGATGCATAAATTCATATGACGGAGATTTGGTTATCAGATTTTGATCGTTCAATATCAACTCGGCGTTCTCTGCATCAATGATGAGGTAAATTGGCATTCCAAAGGAATACTTCAAGTAGCTGACGCCAAATTCTAGTGTACTCCTGCGGAATTCCTGAAATAATTCCGCTGAAAGGACAAAAAGATTGTCGAGGTTGTGCACAACAAATTTGTAGCTAATCAGCTGAAGCTCACCCTCTGTTTTTCCATAAAAGTCAAAGCAATTGCCGAAGATTGTTTTTCCCTTGGCCACGGGAGCAATGCTCTCCACAGGACGACCATCCTTGGTCCTCACACGAGGTGCAAAGAACGCCAGGACAACATAGTCCTTGTTGAGTTGGTAGAGCCAGAAGAGAAGGCTCCCAATCGCAACTAACACCAACAAGCCAAGTCCCATTTTAAACCATTCGCTTCAGACTCAGTTTAGTGACTAAAGTGCGTTTGAATAGTCGCAACATTCATATTTTTCACATTTGCAGATCTTATCTGGGATTTATCAAATGACTCTACAGATTTGATTGTGCTATTCAGTTTAAGAGACTTGTAAATTTCTAGTTACTCAATTGCTGTAATTAAAGTTTTATCAGAGCTTTTTACCTGGTTATAGCCCCAAGCATTCGAGGCTGTTAACGTGACCAAGTTAAGTGTTGTTGTTGTTATCAGAAATTTATAATTTAGTTTGATTTTTATATTTATCCAATAAGAAGAACGTTTGCCTGCAATGAATTTTTTTTTAAAGTAATTAAAACAACCTCATATTGCAAAAAAAAAAAAAACTAGGGGCGGTGCTACAATCGAGCATACTCGACTGTCGGAGACCCCGTACTCACTATGCAAAAGCAAACCCTGCTAAAAATAAAATAATATAATTCGCTACAAATATTTAATATAGTTATTTTAATATACATATTTTCGCCCAAATATATTGATGATATATTTACATTAAACATATTATAATTGATTTATCAAAGCATAGCATCAAATTTAACAGGCGCTTAAAATAAATTGATTTAAATATTAGAGAAAGGGAGACAGCGATAAGAGCATTTTCCTTATCTCTTATTAATAAACCAAAAATATAACAAATATTAACATTGAATTAATGTATAAATACCTCAGGGAAAGAAGTATATGTGGGTGAAGTTATTCAAAAAAAATATATTGCTAAAATGGCACATTTTGTATGAAAAGGAGGATAAAGTAGGAAAAATGGGTTAAAATAGTCATATTTGGAATTTTCAAAAAATTATAAAAAATACTAGAAAAAATATTTTTGAAAATTTTTTTATTCAGTCACTCTTAGAATTGTTTGAAGAATTTTTTTGCATCAAAATATTTTTTGTAAAAAATCGAGGAAAAAAGTGAAAAAAAAACACTTTTACAAAAGCTCTAAATTTTCCACGGGTACTTAATGGGTTAAGAAAATTTTTGTGTCATTCAAAAGAAAACTAAATGATAAGATTATTTTAAGAAGTCTGCATCAAATCTTTTGTGTAAAAAGTATATTTTTTTTGAATAACTTCACCCACATATACTTCTTTCCCTGAGTGTACAATATTAATAAAAAAATGTCAGGAAAACTTTAATAAGTCTTTAAAAAAAAACAACTGTCCAAAGCCCCGAACTCATGTTCTACAAAGTCTGCTAATAATAAATAATTTTTAAAAAATTTGCTCACGCTGGGAGTTGAACCCGCGACCCCCGAAAATAGCCAATTTAACGGAAACTTAGCACGTTAGGCCACCGGAGCCCATACGGAGAAGTAGCCAAAATTCAAATATGTTTAGACTTCAGCGATTCTACATTTTGCAGTTAAGATTTCTGACAATACCCTTTTAAAATTGAATAACATTAAAAAAATCTTTACGGATCATCTACTAACAAATTAATTAAATTTTAAATATTAAAAAAAAAAAAATGGTCCTGCCGGAATTCGAATCCGGAACCCGAACTGAGAATTTATGCAAAAAGAACGACGGCCGAATTCTAGATTTCATTTTTACTGGACTGTCAGTCAGATGTAATTGTTATCTAGTTGTGATTGTTGTTGTTGTTGCTGATAAGGAATGGCAATAATCGAGAATTTATTTGTTTAATATCTTCGCTGTTTATTATCCGATCACTATGAAATTTTCAGCAAATATGAAGGATAATTTTATCTTTGTCTATGCTCATTAAGAAATGTCTATCTTTAAAATTGTCCTTAAAATTAAGATTTTCTAATTTGTGGGCGTTTAAGGGGGCGTGGACAAAATCTAAACCAAACTTGATCTGCATGCAATATGGACGAAACTTCTTACCAAGTTTGGAGTCTGCAGCTCTTATAGTCTCTGAGTTTTGGGCGTCAATACAGACGGACAGACGGACATGGCTATATCGACTCGGCTGCTGATGCTGATCAAGAATATATATACTTTATGGGCTCTGCCATGTCTCCTTCTGCCTGTTAAGCACTTTTTTTTTGTGACAAAGTTAATAGAGCCCTGTACTTTTTTTTTGTTTGCTAAAAAATGGAAAAGCATTAAGTCTCAGAGAGGAAAAACTCATTGTGCCCTTAAAAATTTCTTAATTTTCTGAGAAATGTATAACAATATAATTTCTTAAATTTATACTAACAAGTTTTTTCGCTTTTTTTAAGTATGTTCTTTATTATTTTGAATACATAAAAGTTAAGAGCTTTTTAAGTTTGTTTATTCATCATTTTAATAATTATTTTCGCCTTACGAGCTTCACTTTTATATTGTTATCGGTACGCAGTGTAAGCCCCACGTTAAAAACAAATTCCTTGGGATCGAAGATTGGAAGAATTTTAAACTGCTTCAACACAACAATAAGCAGAGTCTTCATCTCCAGCATGGCATACTTTTGACCTGTAAATAGGATTAGAAAATTAATTATTCACCATAGTCATAATAATCATTAGAAATTCTTACCAATGCAATTGCGTTGTCCGGCACTGAAGGGAATATAAGCATAGGTATGACGATCCTTGGAGTTTTCGGGCAGAAATCGTTCAGGTCTGAACTCATCGGGGGAATCCCAGTATTTGGGATTGCGGTGGATGTCAAAAACGTGCAGGGTGATCTGAGCATGAGCAGGAAAGATGAGGCCATTGGCCAGTTCTGTTTCCCTAACTGTTTGACGCATAACCCCCGGAACCGAGGGGAACATCCGCATCGTTTCCTTTACAAAACATTCCAAATACTTGAGCTTCGATATCTGATTGATGTCCAGGTTGCTGAAGTCATCTGGAAGTTAGAAATGGGAGAGATCTTTAAAACTGATATATAAATAAATCAGGTGGAAAGATACTAAATAAATAAATAGAAAGATAGATTTAAGGACGGAACAACTTACCATCTATAAACTCGCTGATTTCCTGATAACAGAGTTCTTGCTTGTCGGCATAGAGAGACATGTTCATCAGGCCAAAAATGAGGCCCATGGACGTGGTATCGAAGCCCTCGAACATGAGAGTATCCACCTCCTCGCAAATGCCCTCGTGGTCAATGAGGCCATCCTTCTCGGCGAAGATCAGGGTGTCCAGCATGGCGAAGCGTTGCTTCTTGTTGATGTAACTAATCTCAAATGAAACATTGATTAAATATTCCGATCTGCATTCACTTCTTACTCACATATCTTCATCTGCCTCCTGTGAATCTTGCCGCTGTTTCAACTCCTCTTTCAGCAGCAAGCGACGCTTGGCAATAATTTCACTGGAGAAATCGTGAACCACTTTAAGTGGTGGAGCATCCTTTTTAGCACCAAAGAACTCATAAATAGTCTTGTTCCAATAAAATGGATTACTCAAGCGCTTTATAAATCGCTTCTCAATCATGGAAAAGTTCTCTCGATAAAGATCTCCCTTCTCGGCCATGTCGTCCAACTTGACGCCCATCGCAGTCTCTGAGGAGCAATAGGAGAATTTATAACCTCTTGCAAGTTTTAGTTCTAAGGTTAGTAAACCAACCGCAAATGGTGTTGAGCGTGAATCTGGGAATCAATTCACTGAGAGAGATTTTACTCTCCGATTGACCTTCAAACTGTTTAACAAACTTGAGACTTTCAGCTCTGCAGGGAAAGAATGAATGTTTAATAATAATGTAAGAGGTAAAGCAAGAGGTAAATCCCATAATATAAATCTTCAATTGATAATAATTAGTTATAATAATTGCGTATAATTATAATTGCTTTAATTTTTTTTTCAAATCTCAAATTTTGACACGTTTTTATTTCATTATAAGTTTTAATCTTTTAACTCACTTGAAAATCTCCTCAAACTGTCCCAAAATGTTGAAATGAAATGTGGGCGTTAACATCTTGCGTCGACTGTGCCATTTCTTATCTGCAAATAGTGAGTGAGTGTATCTCAAAGTTCACTTTATTGTGACTCACCTGTAGAAGTGAGCAGTCCAGTGTTCAGAGCTGGGTGTAGAAAGTCGTACATCAGACCCTTCGTTATCAGACTCGGATCGTTCAATACCAACTCTGCGCTCTCTGCATCGATGATGTTGTAAACGGAGGTGCCAAAGGAGTACTCCAAATAGCTGGCACCCACTTCCTTGGCCTTAAGGCGCGCATCCTGAAAGTATTCCGCTAAATGGACATGTGTGTCGAAGGTCAGGGTTGTGGACAACAAGTGTTTTGTCGGTTGACATGAGGCTCACCATCGTTTGTGCCATACACGTCAAAGGAATTGCCGAAGATTGTTTTTCCCTTGGCCACGGGAGCAATGCTTTCTACAGGACGACCATCCTTGGTCCTCACACGAGGTGCAAAGAACGCCAGGACAACATAGTCCTTGTTGAGTTGGTAGAGCCAAAAGAGAAGGCTCCCAATTGCAATTAACACCAACAAACCAAGTCCCATTTTAAACCATTCACTTCAGACTCAGTTTAGTGACTAAAGTGCGTTTGAGTAGTCGCAACATTATTCATGTTATTCACACTCTCCGACACTATCAGAGGGCTGTTAAATGCTGATATGAATGTGTTGTTGTACTTAGTACAAGCTGAACAATAAACCGTCTGTGGGGCTCGTATATTTTGATGATTAGCAGGCTGATAGATTGTAAGTCACTTAATTAATTGTAATATACAAAAATGTATTTTTAAATTGACGGACAGGTCAATAATTTAATTTCCCTCAACGTTCTTTTAATGTTTTCAGCAAACAATATATAAATAAATAAGTATATGTACTAAAATGTTTATTAAAGTGTAGATTAAATTATGTTAATCAATGACAAGCAATACACACATTTACAGCTGTTAAAAGTTGCTTAGTCATCATGACTTGGCACTAATTTAAAAGTTGCTTAGTCATCATGACTTGGCACTAATTTAAAAGTTGCTTATTCATAATGACTTGACACTAATTTTAATCTACTTTTTACGCCTTACTAGCTTCACTTTAATATTGTTATTGGTGCGTAGGGTTATTCCAGTGTTAAAGACGAAATCTTTGGGATCGACGAGAGGCAGAATTTTAAACTGTTTGAGGACAACAATAAGCAGAGTCTTCATCTCCAGCATGGCATACTTTTGACCTGTAAATAGGATTAGAAAATCAATTATTCATCATAGTTATTACAATCCTTAGAAATTCTTACCAATGCAATTGCGTTGTCCGGCACTGAAGGGAATATAAGCATACGTGTGACGATCCTTGGAGTTTTCGGGCAGAAAACGTTCAGGTCTGAACTCATCGGGGGAATCCCAGTGTTTCGGATTGCGATGGATGTGAAAAACGTGCACGGATATCTGAGAATGAGCTGGAATGATGAGGCCATTGGCCAACTCAGTTTTCCGGACAGTTTGACGGGCCATAATTGGGACTGAGGGGAACATCCGCATCGTTTCCTTTACAAAACACTCCAAATACTTGAGCTTCGATATCTGATTGATGTCGAGGTTGCTGAAGTCATCTGGAAGTTAAAAAATGGAAGAGATCATTTAAATTTATATATAAATAAATCAGGTGTAAAGATGCTTAATAAATATATAGAAAGTTAGACTCATAGATGGAATAACTCACCGTCTATAAACTCGCTGATTTCCTGATAACAAAGCTCCTGCTTGTCGGCATAGAGAGACATGTTCATCAGGCCAAAGATGAGGCCCATGGACGTGGTATCGAAGCCCTCGAACATGAGAGTATCCACCTCCTCGCAAATGCCCTCGTGGTCAATGAGGCCATCCTTCTCGGCGAAGATCAGGGTGTCCAGCATAGCGAAGCGTTGCTTCTTGTTGATGTAACTAATCTCAAATGAAACATAGATTAAATATTCTGATCTACATTCACTTTTCACTCACATGTCATCATCTGTCTCCTGTGAATCTTGACGCTGTTTCAACTCCTCTTTTAGCAGTAAGCGACGCTTGGCAATAATTTCACTGGAGAAATCGTGAACTATTTTTAGGGCAGGAGCATCCTCCTTTGCTCCAAAGAATTCATAAATAGTTTTGCTCCAATAAAACGGATTTGATAATCGTTTAATGAAACTCTTCTCAATCATGGCAAAGCTCTCTCGATAAAGATCGCCCTTCTCGGCCATGTCGTCCAGCTTGACGCCCATCGCAGTTTCTGTGAACAGAAAATGATATTTGAGTCTTTAGCAAATGCCAATCAAAAGTCGAATAAACCCACCGCAAATGGTGTTGAGCGTCAATCTGGGAATCAATTCACTAAGAGAGATTTCACTCTCCGATTGACCCTGAAACTGTTGGACAAACTTCAGACTTTCAGCTCTGATTAAAGAAGATTAAAGAGTATTAATTTTGTGGGCTAACTAAGTTGTATAGATGAGCAGTTCAAATGAATACGAGTTTAAGACAAAGATGCAATAATAGTTATCAATAATAATTAATTTTAAAATAAATTACATTTTCATGTCTTTAACTCACTTGAAGATTTCCTCAAACTGTCCCAAAATGTTGAAATGAAATGTGGGCGTTAACATCTTGCGTCGACTGTGCCATTTCTTATCTGCAAATAAACAAAGTGAGTCAACAAACTTCAAAGTCCACTTTATTATGGTCTACCTGTAGACGTGAGCAGTCCAGTTCTCAGAGCTGGCTGTAGAAAGTCGTATATCACACTCTTGGTTATCAGACTCGGATCGTTCAATACCAACTCTGCGTCCTCTGCATCGATGATGTTGTAAAAGGCCGTGCCCACGCCGTATTCCAAATAGCTGGATCTCATTTCCCTGGCTCGCTTGCGCGTATGCTCGAAGAATACCGATGCTGAAGCAAAAAGAAGGTCAAGGTCTAGGTCACAACAAATGTGTGCAGCAAGTGAGCAGAATTTTACCATCGGTTTTTCCATACATGTCAAAGCAATTGCCGAAGATTGTTTCTCCCTTGGCAACGGGAACAATGCTCTCCAGAGGACGACCATCCTTGGTCTTTATACGAGGTGCAAAGAAAGCCAGGACAAAATAGTCCTTGTTGAGTTGGTAGAGCCAAAAGAGAAGGCTCCCAATTGCAATTAACACTAATAAACAAAGTCCCATTTCGAACCATTCGCTTCAAACTCAAGTTGTCGACTGATTTGTGTTTGAATACTCGCAACATTCACGTTACTCACATTCGACGACACTATCTGATATTTTGTTAACGCCGCTAAAGATAAGATTATTTTAGTAGCGGCACATACTTTTTAGTACCACTGTGTGTGTATGTGCATATAAATAAAATGTAAAGAATTGACTGATTGATAGATTGACTCGGTATTAGACGCGTAACTTTAGCTTTATCTAAGCTTCTACTAACACAGTAATTATGACTTGTCATGCTTGGCTAAGCAATTTAGCAGTGCTTAACTAGCAGATACCCTGTTATTTTTAATTAAGTACTTTTTTTTTATTTTTTAGTAAAGTACTCCGTGGCGTATACTTCATATTCACTTAATACATATATTTTATACAGATAAAGGCACCTTATATTTACTCCCACTTTTTAGGCATTTTGTGTAAAATAAGTGAGTTTCAAGATACAAAAAATTTACTCTACTAACAGAGACGTATACTTAATATTTACTTATACTACTTAAGTCCTTCTTTTGGCGCTTTAAATACCCATTCTTTATAAAATGTTTGCAGATATAATGCCAATTTGCTCAACAAGAAGATTCCCTGTTTTTTTGATTTAAATTATCCAATCAAGAAATACAGTCGAACTTCCATAACTCCAACTTCTATAACTCGAATTTCTCTCTAACTCGAGCTAAACGAGTGGCAGTAAAATTAATAAACTTAAGAAAAAGAACTCTATAAGTCGAATATCTCCACAACTCGAACTTTTTCTTTGGATAATGGTGATTCGAGTTAGGGAAGTTCGACTGTATATTTTAACAGGCAGTTGGATTAAAATGTTTCTAAATAATGATGTGTTTCTGAAGTTTTTTTTAGAGTATTTAAAAAAATAAATTGTAATTTGTACAGGGTATAAACTCACTGAACCTTAGAAAAGTTTGTTGTTGATGCTATTATTAAATGTTTGTTGAAATGTAACTGCATATTTTAAATGAATTTCGAATCGATTATTTAATCAATTTAATGGTCAGCTGAGTGCTGTCAACTTTAAAGCTGCCCAAATGAAACTCGTTTCTAAATCAATTAAGACTGCAGCTAAGCAAACATTCTGACACGCAAATTGTCTAGAAGTTTGATGCAACAAAGATACAATATCTTAAATTTAATTATTATATTCTAATAATATTTTTTAATTATTTCATTTTCATCTCTTCATTTATATTGCCAGCGCATTTTCTAATTGAGTTCACTGGTTTTTTTTTTTGCACTTTGAGATACATTTGATTGGCTGAGGCTGAGATACATTTAGTTAGCTTCGCTTTGCTTTGCTAATTGCCAATTGAATTACATAAATTACGAGTGCATAATGCAATTTAGCTGCTTTACACTGCATTTGACCTACATTCGGTTGGTTACACAAGCAAGTACATACAAATACAAATACAAATATATAGTTGTAGATACATATGTATCTTTAGCAACAAAAGTTGCTTAAAAAGTTACTTTAATGCCGTCATTGGTTGCAGTTGCAACTTGAACTGGATTCAAGTGAAATATAAGGAAAATGGGAAATGACGACGCAGCTCGGTCGGAAAATGTTTGCATGACTTTTTCCTTCATTGCAAATTGAAACTGGCATATGTGTGTGTGAGTGTGTGTGTGTAAGAGTGTGTACAGGAAATGCCAAATGCCAATGCCAGGCTTATATAGAAATTTATATATGTATTCGCTTATTGGAAAATTTGCAATTTCGATTGCACTTCAAAGTCAGTCAAAGTTGCCAAGTTATTAAATTAGATCACATATGAAATATTTATGGCTAAAGTTTAGCTATACTTGTCTAACTCTTACTCTTACTCACTCCCTCTCTCTCTCTCTCTCTCTCTTTCACTCTCTGTCTATGTAGATGCCTCACCGGGCTGTCGAGCACCGGATGTGCGCTTCACGATTGTCAAACCGGAAATGACAACGGAGCAGCCGTATGCGAAGTTTGAGACCACGCAGGTTTATCTGCCGGAGGATTTCACCACCGCCGATGTCGAGTTTGTGGACAGCAAGCAGCGCGAGCGCGAGCGAGAGAGGGAGAGGGAGCATGCACCGAAAGAGAATCATGCGGCCTTTGTCAATACGAATCCGAATCCCTATGCTTTGGACTTTGGCGAGGATGCACATCACGGTCTTCATCACCACGCGGATGCGGCTGCGAGTCTCGTCGATGACACCGCCATGGCCGACGGGGATGCGGATGACGCCGAGCTGGAGGAGCCAGGAGTCGCCGCCTCCAAGCGACTCAACAGCAATCGCAAGCAGGGCAAGAAGCGTCGTTCCGGTTCCGGGCGTCGACGTCGACTGGAGAACGAGAATGGACAGACCGGAAGACAGCGCGGCAGTCGCTACAAGCGCCATGCCATTCTCCACGACGAGGAGGCATCGGCGGACACGGATCGCTGGGCGGGCAGCAAGCTGGCTGCCGAGGGCGATGTCTACTATGTGCACATTGCGGACATATTAAAGTCCAGGGAGCCCAATCGACAACTGCGCGCCAAGCTGCACAAGCTGAAGCAGAAGGCGAGATTGAACAAATGCCTGGCGGGCAGTGTAAGCGAGAAGTGCAAGAAGCTGCTGGACAAGCTGAAGTTGAAGCAGGAAGGCAAGCAGGAGCTGGAAATGGCGAAGGAAACGGAGACGGAGGCGGAGCAGCTGCATCATCGTCGACGCGGTGACAGTCACGCTGCTGAGCTCGACCAGCGTGACTTGGAACCGCATTGGCAACATCCGCGACATGCCGTTGCTGTTGCCAAAGGCGATGCCGGCGAACTCGAGTTGCAGCTGGATGAGATTGGAAATCAGTCGAGCAGTGCAGCAGTGGCCCTGCAACGTGTAAAGCGCAAGTCGGGCAAGACCACGGGTGCACTGAGCCGTCCGAAAGGTGGCGGCGATTCCAGCTCAAAGACCACCAGTCGCAAGGACAAGGGTAAGGATAATCCAGGATAGCATTTAACATAGCGGCCAGACACTGGCAATGCCACAGTGCCCATGACAAGACTTTTGTGATTGTGAACTTTTGAAAGCCGCTGTCGCTGTCTCGTTGTCTGTCTGTCCGTCTGTGTTATGCTTACACACACACACACACACACACACACACACAGAAACAGACAAAGACACACAATACACACCTGGAGTATTGAGAGTGGAGTACACAGCAATACATAAATAGTTACATAACATACACATACGAACGTTAAAAGCTAATCGCAGTCGCTGCCTCACGGAGCCTCCAGAGTCGCCTCAATTCGACCTCATTAACCTGCTTCATGCCACCGCTTCTTTCACTCACCTTGTCTCTCTCTCTCTCTCATTCAGCATCCGCTTCAGCATCAGCTTCTACTCGCCTCGTCTCATTCTTTGTCGTGGTTAGGTTCGTCATCCTGCGGCTTCCTTATTTCTTCCTCCCTTTACTCTCTAAATACAAACGTGTTTATTCTCTCACTCTTTCCATTTTCGTTTTTTATACACTTGCAAAGGGGCATTAAAATATTGTCATGAATTAAGTAACACATTGCAGAAAGCGTGAGAAACTCCATTCATGATTTACCATGAATACTTAATTATTTTGCTCAAATACAAAATTCACATATTTTATTGTGCAATAAAAATCTTGTCTTTATTTTAACTTTTTGTTAATTTTGTTATAGCTGCTTTTTGAGTTAGGTGAAGTATTAGAGAGAAGTATTATATTTTTGTTTATTAAATAAAACCTCGACTATTCAGAACATCTTATTAAAACAATCTGTCAAAACTCTTTTTATGTATGCATGTCTTTTTGTTTATTTTTTTAAGATTAAAATAAATTAAACAACCATTTTTAATAACATAACTCTTAGAACAATCTGTTGAAATTATTTTTAATGTTTTTATTTCTTTACTGTTTTTTCGTGACATTTAAATAAATTAAAATAATTTAAATTTTTCTATAAAATGTTTCTTATTGTTAATACAGATGAACTTCCAGAACTTCCTCGAATTTCTCTCTAACTCGAACTTAATGAGTGGCAATAAAATTAATAAACTAAAGAAAAAGAAATCTAAAGAAAAGTCGAATATCTCCATAACTCGAACCTTTTCTTTGGATAATGGTGATTCGAGGAAGGGAAGTTCGACTGTATATAATTAAATGTTTTTCGTAATCTCCTGAACTCTTCAAGGGTATCAAAGCATCGTTGTGTCGACAGTAACTTTTCCTGCGTATTCTTCCTTTTTTATTATTATTATTATTTTTTTTTTTGGGTCGCTTTGTGCTTGGCTTTTGTTTGCTTTGATTCCGCTGCCGTTGCTGCCGCCTTTGTTGGCTGTTTTCCATAGCCTGTTGGAGTTGGTCAGGGTCTCTCTTGCTGGGCATAATATTATCTTTCATGTTATCTTTTGGCTTTTCTTTTTTCCATTTTATTATTTTTGACGCCTTGCTCAGCTATGAAGTTGTATCCTGTTAAGTGGCCACTCCGCCTCCGCCTCCGCCCTCGTTTTGGATCCCAGTTGCTTGGCATTTGCTATTACTTGTCTCACTCCATTTCCGTGGCACTTTTAATGCATATCTAACAACCTTAAGTTGGCCCATTGAAGTTCAGTTTCGCAGCACGTTTCTTTGCGGCTTAATGTGTGTGCTTAAGAGTTGCCAACCAACCCACTTTGGGCCGTCTTCTTAGCCGGCTTCTCACTCGCTTCCTGCCAAGTCAGTGGCCACTTCAACGCATTGAAAGCTCTCGGCATCTGATAACAGAGCGGCAAAGAGTAGACAAGAAATAAGAGAAAAGGCAAAGGGAAGTGGAAGTGGAAAGGGAAAGGGCGAAAAGTCGTTGACTGAAAGATCATTCATGCATTCATCATTCATCGCATTCATTCATCGCCTCACAATCATGTCATCTTGTCAGCTCGCACTCACAACAACAGCTCATTAGTTGCTTGCTCTACTTGCTCTACTCCTTCCCCCTCTACTCTCTACTTGCTACTTTCTACTCCTCCACCCTCTATAATCCCCGTTTCTTAGCATGGTACATTGCCCATTTCATAACGCCCTCACCTATTCTGTTCTGATTTCGCCCCAATTCTAGGCATCTACGATGAGGAGACCGGCTATCCGCCCGTCCACACCGATGACTCCGAGTTCGATGAGGACGAGGAGGAGGAGGAGGAGATCGACATACTGCAGCAGTTCACCGAAGTATCCGAGATCCGATTCCCGGGTGAAATTGGACCCATGGGCGATCGGAGACTGTGCAAGATTCGTTGTGTCAAGGGCAAGTGGGTGGGGCCATTGTGCGCCACCAACGAGGAGGGTAAGTGAACTTCGCCCTCACACCCTCACTCAACACACACACACACATACCAACATACATACTTTAATATACACACAAAGCACTCAAATGGAATGTTAATTATGATACTTACAATAGCAATAATTAAATACATGTCATTACAGTAGAGACTCGTACAATAAAGACAACACATTCAAGCACACAAGAAATATAGCAGCACCAGCAACAATCAAAGTTGTTTCATTTCCCCATCCAACTATAACTAACAAAGATACTCAATTATCCATCTGTGTACAGTCGAGACTCACAAAGTGGATGCAAATTTGAATGCTCTAAAATTCTATTCTATTCTTAAATTTAAATTAACTTGAAATTTTATTGCATATTTTATAATATTTTGATTTAAAGCTATATCAGAGATAAGATTAAAACAGAGTAACATTTAAAACATTTTTAAAAACTATTTTATTTATTTTTTTTATACTCACAGGGTTCAAATCCAGTTCTAATTTGTGAGAGTCTACTGTACACATATGTATTCTGAAACAGTCAGGCGTGTTTTCGCTTTTTGTGTTTCAAAAAACGGAAACGCGTCTGCTGTCGTTTAATGTATCTGTAACTGAAACTCGCTGTGTATCTGTGTGTTGATCTAACTGACATCTTTATCTGTAGATGATAACGGCAACGTGAAGTTTCAGCCGCTGTATAAGAGCTGCCATGTCAATCGCATTCCGACTCATCTGCTGCTCAGCTATCGCAACATCTCCGTGGTAAGTGACGACGATGACACGATGACACGCTGACTGACGATGCCGTCTCAGTCGTGCCAGGAGTTGCCCCCCACCCCCCAAAAACACCACCACAGCCACCTGAAGATACACACACACCCACACAATACACACACATACACACACAACTACAAATACACCCGCAGAAAGCTAGCGGAGGCTAAATGTGAGTCCAGCTCAATTGCGACTGCGTCTCTCTGTCTCTGTCTCTGTCTCCCTCTCTCGCTCTCGCTCTGTAACTATGTCTCTCTGTCTCTGTCACTCATTGTCTCTCTCTCGCTCTGTCTTGCTCGATTTCTTCATCATCTTTTGTATCAGTAACAACAACAACAACAACTATTTGTCCAGCGTCATCTTTGAAAACAAATCAAAATAAAAATAAATAAAATTTGCATCCTGCATCCGCATCCTGCTCTGCTCTGTGCTCTGTGCTCGGAGCAGCACTCAGACTCTGTGACTCTGTATTTTTGGTACTCTTTGATCTCTCTCTCTTGCAGACACCGATTCCACCAAATCGCGGCTGGCGTAAAACGCGTCTATCCAAATCGACACTTGTCTCAAACACAGAAATTGTGAGTGGCCTCTTCGTCGTCCTCGACTTCGACTTCGACTTTGTCTTCGTCTGTCGTCGCACCTCGAATCCGTATCTATTCTATGCATTTAGCTGACATACATTCTACTGTAGAGTTCCAACAACACACAACCAACCAGCAAACAACTCAACTCAACACAACACACAAAGCAATCCAAAATAAACAAATGCACACACACATATGTACATGCGAAACACTGAGAGAAATTAATTTAGGATTGCAGCAAAATACTAGGGAATTAGAAATCTTATTATACAAAATATTAAATAGGAAATATATTTGATAACATATTCATAAGATTTTCTCTTATAATTCCCAAGCATCTTTAGCTCGTTTTTCAAAAAATAGTTTTGAAAAAACTAACTGATGAATTACAAGATCCCAAAATACATATATTTTTTTTATTTTTCAATATTATGAATTTTGTTTAAGATTAAGTCAGCTTTTTAATACAATAATTTAAATTTTCTAAATCCCAACTAGAAACTTTGCGGAGTTACGTAATCTAAAAGTTCACACCACAGAAGTATTTATTCAAGAACAAACAGAACAATTTATTCGAAAATATTTAAAAAGTCAATCATAGAAATTTCAATTAAATAAATAATTGAAATTATTTAAAAATAGGCCACAAGAAAATTTTACAGATATTGTAAGATTCATAAGTATTGTATATTCGAGAGGAACTTAGACAAATACAGTCGAACTTCCCTAACTCGAATCACCATTATCCAAAGATAAGGTTCGAGTTATGGAGATATTCGACTTATAGAGTTCTAAAGTTTATTAATTTTGCTGCCACTCATTTAGTTCGAGCTAGAGAGAAATTCGAGTTATAGGCGTTCGAGTTATGGAAGTTCAACTGTAGCTTTATATCTTGAGCTGTATATCTTAACTGTATATTACACACTTAACGACATAGACAGACACTCACATACACACACACACACACACGCAGACATACACTTAAAAAATAGTAGTGTCTGCCCAAATAGTGGGCCTCTTGTTATGGCTTTTGACAATAAACAGTTTTGTATGCACGGCTTTAGCATCGGCCATTGGGCAGCGTGAAACACACACACACATACCCGTGCACACACACTGTTACTCAATTACACAATTACATTTACAGCAAACAGAGACAAACAACAACAACAACACTCTGGAAAACTGCACGCCAGCACGCCCTACAAAATGCCACGCCCACGCCCAAGAGAGTGCGCCTTTTTAAATAATACTTATAAGCTGCTTGTAAATAAATCTAAACAACTCTTTTGTACTCTTTCTCTCTCTCTCTCTCCCTATATCTCTCTCTTTCTCTCTCTCTCTGGCTGTCTTCTAACAATTTTGCACTGCACGTTCTATCGCTTCATTTAACTGCTTGAATCTCGTGTCACGACTTTCGTCTCACGTCTCACTCGTCACTCGATTGTTGCCCCATTCACCATTCACCAATGAACACTCAACACCTTGTCGTGCCCCATTCTGCAGAACGTTGGCTGGGATCTGCCACATGGTCACTCGCTGCAAGCCCGCTGCCAGGAGCTGGGCATCTACAAGTTGCTGGGCGAGTCGCGTGTCCTCTGCTCCAATGGACTGTGGGCACCACGCATGCCCAGCTGCGTGCCGACCACCCTCCTGACCAACTACTCCGAGGACAGTGCTCCCTCCATACGGGTCAAGATCTTCAACGGCTCGCACTCCTTCGAGCCATCCGGCGTGATGGCCGTGCCGCCCCACAGCACCGTTCAGATGGACTGCATGTACCCGAGGGTCAGGGGTACTCCCGAGTGGAGCTGGACCAGCTGGTATATGCAGTACAGCACAGGTGGGTCAACGATTTTACTAAAAGACTTAAATATTTTAAATATTGAAATTCGTTTTAAATTTAATTTAAATTTGTGAATATATCGGTTTAAAATACTTGAAAATCGCTATTACGAATCTTCCAGTTTTCTAGGTTTTTAGCAATACTAAATTTAAATAAAGCCAATTGCAAAATGTAATACCTTAATTTTTATAAATGCGTTTCATTCAATTAAAATATATTTCTGTCCTTTTAAAATATAAAATTTTTACTTTGAAATAATTTCTAAGTGAACTTTCTAAAGTTAAGCAAATGTTTTGATTTAATTACATTCAAAATTTTATATTTATTAAAAACGAATTAAAAACTACGCTTCTTTCTGTTTAATTAGGCTTTATATATTTCTTGAATATTATTTATAATGCCGATGACGTTTTTCCCGTTAATAAGGAATGTTGTTTTAAGTGAATAAAATAAAATTTATCTTGATAATTTATTCTTCTACTTTAAGTTTTGATGTTAAATAAATAAATAGTTCCTCAGAGTGCTAATCGATAACAATCGATTGTGATTT
Organism: Drosophila limbata; assembly: GCA_963924055.1. Lineage (NCBI taxonomy): Eukaryota > Metazoa > Arthropoda > Insecta > Diptera > Drosophilidae > Drosophila > Drosophila limbata. Next base: position 21,130,793 of record OZ001355.1, on the reverse strand, counting down.
GTGTTTGCATTGCAGGCTGGTCGCCCGCTGGGGAGGAGAAGGCGGTGCGCTATCGGCTGAGCATCAAGAACATCGAGAACAACGATTCGGGCACCTTCACCTGCACCTCGCCGCGTGGCTTGACGAACAGCATTGCCGTGGTGGTGGCCACTTCGACATGCCCGCAGCTAATGGAACCGATGGCGCCGCTCAGGCTGCGACTCGAGGGCAACAAGTTGGGCCAGCGAGCGTTGTATGAGTGCCCCGAGGGCTTCAGGCTGGATGGCGCCTGGAATGCCACCTGCCTGGCCTCCGGCAATTGGTCATCGCCTTCGCCAACATGCCACCCCATCCAGTGTCCCCGCCTCGTCCTCGACGATCCCCATCTCAGCCTCATCGAGCTCAACACTTCGGCATGGGGGCGGGCGGTGTTCAAATGCCAGTGGGGCTTCAAGCTGACCGGACCGGCGCTGCTGGACTGCGAGCCGACGGGTGTCTGGAGTGGCCCAGTGCCACGCTGCAAGGGTGAGTCCAGAGACAGTCCTCTCTCCCCTCTCTCATCCCCACCTTAACAGGGTATTTACTCGTTAGTTAAGTGAATCAATTGCCCACATAATTGGTTTGTTAATGGCACCCAATTGCAGTGCAGACTCTCTCGATGAGGCATCAAGTTTCAATCAAAGTGGTTGCATTTAAGAATCAGGAATCTCAACATGTTCCAATTTAAGATAGATAGATTCACACTCATTATAAAGAGGTTTCATTGTAGACGATTCCCTCCTAATGCTTAAAATGTGTCTTACAGGCAATCGATAAATATATCGTCATCGATAAGTCGATAAATGACAGGTAGAACATCACAACGATTCCAGCCTGGATTCTATCATGAATTTATTCTGAGTATTAAATGATTGATGAAACACCAAATTAAAAATCGAGCTCTGAATCGAAATGTTAAAATCGTCAAATGAAAAAACGAGTTGAAAGCAAAAATGTGAATTGTCGTTTTTTCGAAGTACTTTTACTAACCAAGAGGACATTGTAAATAATCGATAAATATATCGATCAATAGTTCGATAATATATCGATCAATATTTCGATAACATATCGATCAATATTTCGATAATATATCGATACATATAAAACAGGGAATGGCAATGTATTAAAAATTCAGACTAACTTATGTATCTTTTAATATTTTCCCTTACTCTCTCCGTCTCTCCCTCTCTCTCACACTCTCTTTCGATCCCTTCAAATCCGCAGTCATCCAGTGTGTTATGCCAGTTGCTCCGCTCAATGGTCGCATCGGGGGCACCAGTTTGAGCCAGCGTCGCCTGACGGTCGGCGCCCTGGTCACGTTCAGCTGCAACGACGGGCACACGCTGGTCGGCGAGTCGAGCATCATTTGCACGGAGAACGGGTTCTGGTCGCACTCGCCGCCATTTTGTAAGTAGACAACTGATAATGCAAACACATAACAAAAAATACGCTGCGAATCCTCCTTGCGTATGTAATCTCTCTCTGAAAAGTGGGCCCCACTTGCAAATCAAATGAATTAATCAAACTTGTGTTGTATTTTCGCTGTGTAACAATCAATCAATCGATTACCAAAACCGATACCGATACCGATCTCGAACCGATTCCGATACCGATCTTGAACCGATACTCACTATTCAACCATGTATCTACTACCTTCATCATGTTCTACATCACTACATCAACATCCATGACTTCCATGCATCCATCTCGCTCTTGCTCTCGCACTCGCTCTCGCTCAGGCAAATCGCAGTGCCCGTATCCGGGCGATCCGCCCAATGGTTTGATCGCGCCACTTAAGTTCAACTACGATGCGGGCGATTACCTGAGCGTCCAGTGTCGGCCCGGCTTCATCCAGATCCAGACGAACGAGGATCACACCACGGGGCCGCCCGAGCGGCCAAAATGCCAGCCGGATGGCAAGTGGTCAGGCCCGTTGCCCAAATGCCGCAGCTACGAGGAAGTGTAGCTCCCAATCACAACCATCAGCAATGTCAACCAAGGATAAGGAAACTGGAAGCAGTCCAAGCAGTTCAAGTCCAGTTTGAAATGACTTTCGATCGAGTTGGCAGTCCCAGATTAAGTATTATGTAACCATTACTTGTATACAATTTTGTGGATGAACATGACGAGAAAACCCGAGTGATATTTAGATTAACTTAGTGAGAGGTATCAAAATTAATTAATTAATACATATAATTACAATTATCGAATATATTTTGTATTGCCCAACTTCAAATCACTCGCAGATTTACCCGACTTTATCTTTAACTTAAATTCTATTCTATTCTATAACTCAACCTTCAAACTATGCAAATCTCTTCTAGGCCCACTTAAAAGTTCAAAGATTTCCACAAGAGAGGTTCTCAAGTGCTAAACGATATAATAATGTTATTAAATATGAGAACATGACAAACCTGAGCAAAATGTAACATAAATATAAACGTTAAATGTTGATAAACAAATTCAATTAATTTGTCACTTATTTTTTGTGAGTTTTCAAATAATATTCGAATTTTTCGCTTGCATTCTTTAAAATAAAACTATAAAAAATAAAAAAAAAACTTTATATATACTTATAATCGACAGTTAATTACAGGTATTCGTAGTTAATACTCTTATAATACTCTTATACTTATACTCCATCTGTACTTATGTAAAGCTCAAAAAACCAAATGATATAAGAGTTATGAAAGTTGATTAATAGATGATTGATTGATTAGTTAGTTAGGTGCAGAGCAGTTCCAAAATGCAAACGAATGTCATATCTCCCTCTAAAATAAGTAATACTTATAAACGCATATATATAAATATACGAGCATGTGAATGTACGAGTCTGTAAGCAACTGCAACAGTGAGGAAACTAACTTTTAAATAAAAATCATATAAATTATATATACACACATACACACGTGTGTGCGTGGAAAATGCAATTTGAAATGTCAAAGCATTTATGATTGTTTTCACTTCAAGTGGGCGGTCGGTTGGATTCTTACTTTACAGCATTACAGTTACAGCTACACTTACACTTAACTGGGCCAACAAAGGAAGAAAGAAATCGCTCATCAGCTCGGAATGTCTGAAAATATTTCCCAATTGCGAACAAAAGCAATTTTGTGCCAAGGAAATACATATTTCATTTGGCAAAGCCGGCAACTGCAGGGCCTAAACACAGCTCTGCTAATGCGAACGAAATAACGTAGCGTGCAAGTGAAAGCAGTGCGATCTGCAGAAAGCAGTGCGAAGCAGTGATACTCTGCAAATCAGTTGTAGCATCATTTATTTAATTTTGTTGTTAATTTTATATCTATCGGAGAAATGCTAAGCAATGTGTATAGAATTTTTTAAAATGAAAATAAACCTAATTCAAATGCATTCGAAATTTAAGTAAATATATTAAAAAAAAAAAAGAAGATTTTAAGGTCTGTGAATCTAAGAACTGAATTTGCACAAGCCCAAAAAGCATTTGCCTTCACTGAGCTGTGCGCTGCTTTTGAGTATATGTTAAGTCTCAGTGCGTACATAGAACTTAGTTGAGCTTCAGGCAATGCTACATGGCCATAAACACACGCACACCCACTTACGAACTCACACACATTTGTACATAGACCTGGCCACACATGGCCAAAATTAATTTGTTTTGTTCTTTTACCTTTGGCAGCCTGAAGCGTAACGCTTCAAATGAAACGATTGACGCTATGTGCAAGCAGCTCATATGGAGACACACACACGCATACACACACGTAAGCAGTCACACACACACACACACACGAGTACAAAAGCCATTGTCGTTTATTCATTTTGGCAATGGCACGCCCACACACACACAACGCATTTAATGGCAATTTGTGAGTGTGTGTGTGTGTGCTAGGGTTCAAGTGGGGAGGGTGGAAAAAAGTGGGAGGTTTGCTCACAAAAAGGTGTCTAAATTGAGACGCCATGTCGCAACATTAACTGCCATGTGCGTAATTAAAATTAACTGCCAGTGCCACAGCCTCAGTTGCTGGCACTGCTTCTACCTCAGCCACTGCTTTTACTTCTGCCTCTGCTACTGCCACTGCTTTTACTTCAGTCTCTTTCCCTGCCTTTGACACTGCTTGCCTCACTGCTGATTTTGTAAATTGGTTTTGCTTGTACCCCCAAAAAATTATTACACAAGCGCCTTGCTAACATAAAAAACACATTTAGTCGATTCAATTTCAAGCCATGCACTTTAATTACTCCTAAAGCGTGCACGGAACACATTTTTGGCCAACTAATTAGCGGCTTTTGTTAGAGATTCAGTTGAAAATGACGCATGAATGAGAAATGAATGAGAGCAAGCAGGGAGAATGAGAATTTGAGTCGAAAATAATAGAATATGCATTTTAAGCTTTAACAGAACAAAGGTATGTTTAAAAATAAAAGTGCTAGATTTGAATTAAAAGGCATTTTAATTTAAAATATTCTAGATTTAGCAAAGGCTAAACTAATATGGCAACACTGTCTCACACAAACACACATCTGCACATACACAGTTGGTTAGCATAAGGCAATTAGTTGTCGCTGCGGATGCACTGCTTCCATTTCCATTTCCGCGGCTGCAGCTCAAGTTTCGCCCTTTCGCAATTTTCATTAGCACCTCGAAAACTTTGGCACAACATTGGCTGCGTTAAAGAGCCAACGCAGTCATTCGGGATGCGCCAGGATACAGCAGGATGTGCCGGGATGTGCCAACTGCAGCAGCAGCAGCCGTTGCTCTGCTTGCTTGCTCTGCTTAAACATATCACAACTGCAATATTTTCTTCTGGCCAAACCCAATGAGCTATGCATGTCACGTAGAAGCAGCGAATTCCACACACACACACACACACACATCTAAACACATCTCACACCCACTTCTGCACACATTTTTGTATAAAAAACGATCTGCAATGGCATCACGGTTTTGTTCTCTGACACCCGCAGCTAACCCCGCCCCTCTGTCTCCTCTTCACCCTCGCCCACTCACTGTTGATGTTAAATGCATGCCAAAGCCGAAGGCTAACTACGTTTGCCCCCTTGACCCCCCTGGCCATGGCTTTGTGTGGCATGCCCGCTTGACGGGTTAGAGACAAAGTGCACTGGTGGCCATAAAGTTATCTATGCCATTTATTCGCACAATTCGCTTGTTTTAAAGTTGTGCTCATCATTCCACAGCCGCATAGCTGACAAATTTCTAACCAGGCAACTTTATTGGACATGATGTAATGCCAAGTAAAAACTATGTGAATACCATAACTTTATTCATGTTCATCCTGCTTGTTCAATTAATATAAAGCAGTTGCTGTTGACATGAGGAGAGCGAGATCAGAGAACGTTTACATTGCGAGCAAGATCAACATAAGCGTGTTAAATTACAGAGTGAGATCTATAACACACCAAATGTTAATAAATAACAGTATGTAGTTCCCATGACAACTGCAGTTAACAGCCGCATGTAAACTTATCTAACCGTAGAATATGATTAATTTTACTCTAGACAATTGCCAGTTATGAAGTAAAAGTTGGCTTTTTTGATTGAGTTGGGCAGGACATTGAATTATATTTAAATAAGTAGTAAATAAATTATGCGCCTCAAAGTATGCAGTAAATGTATTATTTCATTTCACAAAGAAATGAAATTCTAATTGGAAATTCGTTTATTAAAACAAAAAATAATTATATAAAGTGATTCCTTCATTTCATTATAACTCTCTGACAGTTTAATGCAACGAAATTGTCGTGTTTATTTGTACAAAAAACGAAGTAACAATTACTCATTGAAAATGAGTTTTTGCTATTGTCATTGGCGTTGTCACGAGAATTTGCTTGGCAAATAGACTCGGCACAACATCAATCAGCATTGTTATAAATAATAACTGAAACGAGGACTGGGAAACAATGTCGAATTTCTATCAATAGTTTCGTCTTGGGTTAAATAACATGACAGGTTAAGGCAGTTATTAATGATACCAATAAGCATATCATACTCACATTTGATTAATGCGCCTCTATTGACAGCTGCTGGCCAGGATTCTAATACTCATCCTCATTCATGCTTAACAAGCAGCTGCACTGCAGCAAGCAGTCTCTAAAAGCATCTACATAAAGTGCGCAACATGTCGGTGCACAGTGGGCAACTGTACTTAAAAACTTATCAATTTAAAAACGACCAATATTTGATAGCCAATAGCTAAAATATTTTAAGGCACATCGATAACTTTTAATTTTGTGAATTCGCAAAAAATGATGACTAAATATTAACTCGGCTTTTACATTAAATCGGGCAAATCGCACACTGTGCGTTGGACACACTTTATCGTGTATCCTGGTTCTATTACAGCGTATGTCTGTCTGTCCGTCTGCTTGGCAGGCTGTCCAGCTTGTTAGCGCAGCTGCATATGAAATTCGAAGCGAGCTTTTGGCAATTTATTTCAATTTGTTGCATCAAAGGGCGGCTCTGTGGGGTGGGGTGGGGTCAAAGTGCCAACGCAATGCGCATGCCAGCCTTAATTACGAGATAAATCAAGCGAGCGAGATAAAAAGAGACACAAAGAGACAGAGAGAGAGAGAGGGGGAGAGACGAGAACAAGCTGCAGCTGGCCATTCATAATTGTTAGGCTGATTGGCAGCTCGTTTTGCAAGCAAATTGGACAACACTCTCCGTGCTGCTTTTCGGTCAGCCTTACTCGTAAATGTGCTTCAACCAGCTTCAACGTCGGCGGTCTATTGAAAACAGCCCTCGAACTGCACTCGACTGCTTGTCTGTTTGTCTGTCTGTCTGTCTGCTGTCAACTAATTATCCCCCGGCTGTGGTTTAAACTGCTTTAATTAAAATCTCACACCTGATGCTGGTAATTCTTCTACTTCTGCTTTTTTCAACTGCTTTCAACTGTTGCAGCTGGAAGCAGTGTCTAAATATTTGATATTGTGCTCGAATCCCTCAACTGCCTCATCCCTTTGGAGGCAACCGCAACCACTTGAACTTTGTCTGGCAATTGCTCCCCAAGGAGCATTTGTTACGTAGCGCGCTCCAATTAATTCTCATGCACACAAAAGCAGAGACACACACACACACTTGAAAACACATACAAAGAGCAAAGCCAACATTTAAAATTGAAGCACATTACGCATACGCCGCGTTGCCGTTGCCTTTGCTGCTTAACTGATTCATTTCGTGCGAATTAACATTTAGATTAAAAGGCAACACGCGCACAAAAATGCAAAATAACAGAAAATACAACAACAACAAAAAATGTGGAGAAAAAATAGTACAAAAATAATATATTAACATTTTTCATAAATATTTATTGAAGTCCACCGTCTTTGGCGACTTTCAACCGACAGTTTCAACTGCAGCAATCTAACTTCTTACAATATCGGACTGTGACCAGACCTGAACCCCAAAAAAACCCACAGCAAAAACTCGAATCAAGCCATAGCCAAGTACTTTGCATTTTGCACAATGTAATAAGAGATGAAAGCAAACAACAGGAGCAACAGCAGCACGAGAAGGAAGTCAACCAACTGGCAACCGGACACATTTCTTGATAGCTCTGAAATAAAATCGAAAATAAATATAAGAATAAAAGTAGCAGCTGCTTGAAGGAACACAGTGTTATTATTGATATTACTCTGATTGCAGTGGATGCCATTCACTAGATACTTAAGGAACTGCCAGATGAAAATAGTTCAATTTATTTCTGATGCAGCAAACGTTTTAAGATATTCAATTATGAATACTAATTGCGAGCACTTTAATGGAGGCAGCAACAATGCAAGAAGTCTAGCAGTTCAAGCACTTAACTGAGTGCACTGCTTGTTCAATTATGTATATAAAGCAGTTTCTGTTGACATGAACAGAGCGAGATCAGAGAACATTTACATTGCGAGCAGGACTAACATAAGCATGTTATATAACAGAGTGAGATCTATAACATACTAAATGTTAATAGGAAGAGTGTTATTTGTACTGTTTAATATTATGTATTACTTATATTTAAAATAGAGTTTTCACAAAATATGAATTTTCCTGCATACATAGAATATCTTTATCCAAATCTAACTCGCATTTTACAAATTGCTGTTGAATACATGAATGCATAACAAAATATTAAAAGCCATCCAGTCATTGAAATGCAAATTGTTGAAGCCAGTGGATGGCTTTAAGCTGTGATGCTGTTTGTTTTTTTTATTAAATTTTGTAAATGTGCAGAATGATAATATTATATATTATGTGATATGTACAATGTTATAATTTAACATACTCGTATCTATGTACTTATGTTTTGCAGTGAATTGAACTTCCGTTTGTCGTTTGCAGCTCACTGAGTTTTAATTTAAAAAAAAAAAGACAGTAACAACGATAACAAGTTGAGTCCCACGCTGCGCACACTTCATAAAACGGCGGCAGGCAAATCAAATTCCTTAACACCTACACAAAAAGCAGTCGGCAGTCAGTAGAAGTAGAAGCAAGCAGAGAGCTCTGTGCTCCTGCTGTGCCCGAGTAATATAAATAATAAGCATAACAGCAGGCGTAACAGCAGAGGCAAAAGCAATAGCAATAAAAGCGTAACAACTGCAAGCAGCGCCAAGCAGCAAAGACAAAGTCTGTTGGGAGGCAGCAACAACAAAAGTACTACAAGCACAAATGACAATTGACACGAGTTGGCTGCTTGCTTGCTGTGGTAGGAGGAGAGGAGAGAAGGGGACTTCAACTTTTGTGTTTGCACTTTGCGCAATTTATTTTATTGTTGTTTGGCAAACAAGTTTCATAAGTTTCCAGCTGCTTCGCAAAACGCCACTCAATTTTGGTCGCCATTTGAAAGAAAGTTGTCAACTTGCGTTTTGGATTATTAGTTGCCAAGACAAAAGACGGGGCGTGGCGGGGCAGTTTCATTACCATAAGCAGTTGGCCAGGTGCCATGCAAATTTTGTCATGCAATCCAGCTGCAAAAAAGAAAAAACTCACTGCAAATTTGCATGCCAAATCAGCAACAGCAAATGCATTAATTGAGCTCACTTTTGTCTCTTTCTCTTTATCAATCTATCTCTGTGTGTGTGTGTGTGTGTGAAATGGATTTGCAAGCATAAAGTGAATCAATTCAAAGCCAAAAAGTCAATCAAACTGTAAAAATAAATGTAAATATAACAAACACAAACACAGAGAGAGGGAGATGAAATTGTTGGTCAGCTGCCAGCGCCAAAATCCACAGTTAAAAAAGTCTCTAAACCGCTGTCCATTTGCAGTGTTGGGTGTGTGTGTACTGCTTGTGTGTGTACTGCTTGTGTGTGTGCTGCTTGTGTGTGTGCTGCTTGTGTGTGTGTATGTGGGAACAATAAATAAAGTCTAGCCGACGAACACTTCAAAAAACAATTATGGTTGCCAGCGGGATATGCATGAGTGCAGCAGTTGCTGCAATGGATTCGTCCATTTGGGATTGGGATTTGAGTTTGGATTGGAATGGGAATGGGAATTAGGATGGTCATGGTGAATTGGGGCAACACTGCAGTTTGTAGAGAATTCACATTCTCATTGGTTCACTGGCCGCAGAAAAGTTTATGCGCTTGTTTATACAATACAAATAAATATGGCGAAAAGTCTTGGTAACATAAATAATATGCACGATTGCAAACACAGAGTGTGCTCGACATGGGAGATACCCAGCAAAAGACAAGAAGAGGACTAGGGGGAGAGAATGGAAGAATGGAAAAGAAAAGGGACAAATTAAGAAAGAGTAATAAAACAGAATTGACGGAGGAAATGAGAATGTGTGTGAAAATCAATGAAGAAAACTAATCAACATTCAAATGTTGGTTAAGCTACAGTCAGACTTCTCTACAGTGAAACTGCTGAACAGTAAGCTTCTTCCATGCAGCGAATAAGTATTCTGAGAAGAGATATAATAAGCTCATAAATAATACATATATCGAAATAAATTAATATCCGTATTTTACAGTTGACAATTCTATTTAAAAATCTTTCTCAATTACGACGCCATTTCAAGTCCACTTCAATAAAGTTCTACTGTACTGAGAATTCCCAAATATTTGTTGGCTGTAGCTTAAACATGATCCCTGACTTTTTACAGGGTATTAGAAAGCAAAACTACCATGAATTTGCTGCCAGGCGGAAGTGGAAGCGGAAGTAAAACTGGAAGTGCCGGTGTAGTTGTTCTGTGTGTGTGTCAGTATGTGTGTGTGAGTGTTGAAAAAACAATGGCACACACACAATTCAATGCTGTACATATAATTGTTTACAACTGTTGGCATTGTTTTTGTTGGGTATTGACAACAACAGGCGCCAGCCAAAAAATGCCAGAAGGTGAAAGGGCAAAGGTCACTAACCAACAAAAGCAACCACAACAACAACAGCAACAGCAACAACAATATAGTATAGCTGCGCGCACAAATTAAAGCTGTTAACAACATTAACATTAACATGTGAATGATTAGACAGAATTCTATTTCATTGGATTAGAGAAGGGGGAAGGGGGAAGGGGGAAGGGCGAAGGGGGAAAGGAGTGGGGGGATTGCTGTGAGGAAAAGCGTGAATTTCCACCAACCAGTCTCGCAGTGTGCTCACATATGCGAAATCAGATTTGAAACACATTTGCCTCAAAGCCAATTAAGGTTGCCAACGTCGTTGCTGGCCAAAAAGGTTTCCCTCCCTCCTCTCCTCCCTCTCCCTTTCCACCTCAACCCCCGATTTGAATGATGAACGGAAGAGCAGACGGAAAGTGGCTTAGACCAGGAATTGTATTTGTAGGAGGAATCGGATAGGGAATGGAAACGGGAGTTGGAGTTTGAGTTGAACTGGCAACGAGTTTTCTCTTCTGAAGGCAAAGGGGGAAGAAGAGGGGCAAAAGAGGCAAAGGGGAAATGGGAAAAGGGCAACAGCTTGTGTGTGTAAATATGGCAGAAAACATATGCAAGGACGTCTGCGAGGGCGGATCTAAAAGATGCAACCAATGATAAAGATATGATTTAAGTTTCAATAACAATAAAATTGTTTGTTTATAATAAATAGTAATAAAGTGATGAAGTATTCATTCAAGGGTACTCATAATTATGATTGTAATTTTTTTGATTTGCATATTTAAAAACGTGGTAGCTTCTGCGGTTTTAGTTCCTAAGAGATCAGACAAGCAGATGGACGTGACTGTATTGACTCGTATCTTGTTGCTGATCAAAATCAGATTTACATCCATGTAACTGCTGTATCTAAAAATGAACATTTATTAAAAATTTAAATTTCGCTTTTAATATTATATTACAGCTACTAAGCATCTGAAAAGTAAGCTCAATAAGTATTTTAATATACAAAAAAATAATGTAATGTAATGTGTGGTGAGGCAGACACTTAAGGAACTTACCGCGTAGGAAGCTGCTTGTCCTCTTCCTGCTGTTTACTGCTTGCCGCACTGCTTCGCTCAGACGTCTGTCAGTTTGGCCAACGTTTAAAGTGCCTTGGCAACGTCATGAAGCAGCTGCTTAAATTCTATTGCCAATTGCAGCCGCACACGACAGATGCAATAACCCCTCACCCTCCCCCTTTACACACACACACACACACACACTCCCACACACATATGCAGTCTGTGAGTGCGCCGTAAATTGCCAGCGTGATATTAAATTACGTGTGACTTTCTACATCCGCTGCTACGTAATCCATTTCCGGTTCGTTGGCTGGCTTACATTTACCGTTAATCTCGTGCTAAGCGCCTCAAATAAATTATTCGCAGTCCCTTTTTTCATGTTACCTATGCTATATGCTATTCTCCCCTCTCTCCCCTCACTCTAATCTGGCACTTGTCTACTCTGGGGCTGACCTGAAATTTGCAATTAAAATGCATGCCTCACTGGCCATTTACTTGCCCCGTTTTGTGGCAGCCGCTTGACCCAATTCACAATTCACAGCACAAAAGTCAGACAGCGCTTTTAAACTCCGTTTGGGCAGCTTTTGGGCAGCTGCAACCAACAACGCTAATGTGTGTTAACAGCAACAACGACAACATACGTAACGAAAAATTCGTATTCCACTGATGCGAATTCTGTTTGGCTTTTGCGGCAACTCTGTTGTTGCCACTGCGGTTCTTAACTGTTTATCTGGCTAAACGCGGCTAATGGATTAGACAGCAACTCTCCAGCTCACTCACTCTCCTCCTCTGTCTCTCTCTCTCTCCCTCTCTGTCTGTCTGTCTCTATTTACTGGTTTACTGCATTTGCATTTCCCATTTAGCTGCTAATGCACTCTATCCCTATACAAATCCCACTTCCAATTCCAATTTTCTGCCCCGCAGTGCACTGCTTGAATGTATGCTATAAAAAGCAGACACAAAACCAATGCGTCGTATGCGTTATATTCTATAGCATCTCTTTTTTATTTGTTTTTAATTTTTTTTTAACTATCAAAATGGTAATTAAGTTTGATTTTGAAAGACTGCAAGTTATTATAAAAGCACTTTCTTAAGTTTTATTTTTGAAGCATTGGAAATAATTTGTATTAAATACTATTTTGAGCTTAAAAATAAAAATAAATTGAAAAGCTAGTGATCAAAGAAACATTGAACCAATTTATCCTTCCATTTTCCATTCATCTATTTCAAACTCGGTTTAAGACAATCTCTCCCTGTGTCAATATCATACTGATTTTCTTGCATAATAACATTTTAAACACAACATTTAACCATTTAAATCTTAGAGAAACTGTTTTATTTCAAGCAATTTTTGGTTTTTGCACATTAAAAATAGTTTCTTTCCAGAAAACTAAATTAATTTTCATGCTAAATGTCATTTTGCTCAAGTGTTGATTTCTAGATTAATTCAACAATTCCAACATTACACTAATAATACGATTTGATTGCAATAATGAGCTTACAAAAATAAATGAGGCTCATCAGCATTTTGTGTGTTTTTAGTTACCTGCAACTGCAAAAATCAAACCAAAGTTAAGCAGGCTGCAGATTGGCTAGACTTTAGAAAATTGAATTACGAAAGCAACAGAAATACTGCTTTCTCTGTTTCTGCCTCAGCCCAGTCAGTGGCAGTCAGTTGCCGGATGTTGCGTTGTGGCACATCAAAGCCAAATTCACTTAATTGAGTGGATTCTCTGCCCTCTCGCTCTCTCTCGCTCTCTGTTCTTCTTTCTGTGTGTGAGACAAAGAACTGAGGACAGTCCACTGCTTGTGGACTCTGCACTCGTACTGCTTGTGCATCAGCTCAATCAGACAAGCCAGGTGAATGGCAGTGGCAGTGGCCTGGTGAATTAAATACTTTAAATTGACCCCAAAATTTAAGGCCCATTTTGTGGCAGGACGAACGCGCTTTCCATTTGCCACTCATGGAGTCGCATACATTAAGCGACCAGAGCAACCAGCGCAGGGTGGGAAAATGTGTGTCATCATCATGTGGCTGCCGTTTGGTTGCACTGCTTCCCCAAGTGCGCTCATTACAAGCTCCGAGGCTTTCAAGTGCCTTTAAATTGCCATTCTGCGTCAGCTCCTCCTTCTGGTCCTTCTCCTATCCATGTTTCTCCTGCTGCTCTACACTGGAATTAAATCAGAGTACAAAATACTTGCTTCAAGTACGATTTTTTAATTCGTTCTCCGAAAAATATTTTGACTAACGGTGCTCTAGCTGAAATTGATCAAATGTTTTTCGACTTTTTTAAGTATTTTACCAGAATTTTAAACTGGAATTTTAGAGTGCATTTTCTTTTCAGTGTACTTCTCTTCCTGCCTCTGTTTCTCCTCGTCTTCAGCTTCTCCCTCTTCTGTCTCCTCCTCTGCCTCTGCTTATTTCTCTCCTCCCCCTCTTCTTTAGGAGTAGGACTCCTACTGCTGCACATATCCACATCTAGGTGGCTGTCGCCTGCTGCTGATTAACGCTGCTGAATTGTGACCATTTTGCGCATTTATCGCTTTAATTGTTGTGCTTGCTCTGCTTCGGGCTCTGCTTCTTCCTTTTTTTCTGCCACTGCCACCGCTTCTGCTTCTGCTTCTGCCTCTGGCTGTGACAATCCGACGACTGCGTTTCCTGCTGCCACAGTTTTGCATCCGTTTCCTGCTTGCAGGCAGTGCCAACGGCAACGATGAAGTGCAGCAAACTGACAGCAATGCAGGTCACGCCACACACACACACACACACACAACAATACACACACTTTGTTTGCTCATCAATTACATTACGTATACGCAGCGTTAAAAGATGTTGATTTTTAGCATCAGTTGCTTATCAGCAAAAACAGCGAGTGGATCAGCGGGTGTAATATGAAATTTCATTATGGTTAGTGAAGCACAACACCTGGCAACCAAACTGGCAACCAACCTGACAACAACAACAATTGGTAACAACAACAACAATGTGGAAGTGGATAAGCTGTGTTGGCCGGAAGGCGTCTCATTAAAAATGCCCCCGTTGCTGTTTGCTTGCCTTAAACAATATAATTATTAACGTAAAATGCGCTCATTAAACGATTATAGTATAAATATGCATGTATGCAGCGAATATTCATATACATATATGTGAGTGTATTCATAATTTTATGCGTTCGACTCGTGAAGCAATAAATGTCAATTTCTAGAGTGTTCTCTTTTTTTTACAGTCTGCTACGTGACATGTTTAAGTCAATGGAAATCAGCAACAGAATTTACAAAAACATTTAATGAATTGATTCGCTCTGATAAATGTGAATATTGTGAATAATTGCTCGGTAAGCCTAACTATAAATATGAATGCTTCGGCGGTAATAATAATCGAATCAAGTCTGTATAAAGATATTTTGTTAATTATTTTATTATTATTTATTGTCGTTGGTATTTAACATTTTTACAACATTTTTACACAATTTTATAGTAGATAATTGTAAGCTTCTATTTTATTTTGTTGTGTATTTAATATAATTAAAGGGCAATTACATTTTTTGAAAGGGAAAAGCTAATCCAAAATTATATTACAAAATACAAACTGTGAGAATGTTTAGTTTAATTCGATTGATAATATAAATTTAATGACAAAAATAATGTAATAATGTTGCCAACAATATCTATATAACATTCTAATTACACGTATATTCATTCCTATTATTTGGAGCAAAGATGTAAATACCTTAATTAAATGTTATCACCAGATTGAAGTCTAGATGTTTATCCATTTAAATGATTTGGCTTTGAAGTTGCGATAATTAGTTGACTGCTTGGACTGTGACTAGTTTTATCTGTCTGACTGTCCGTTTAACTGCCTGACTGACTGCTTGTGCGTCTGGGGGATTTCATGATTCGTCCGAATACGCATTTGATCTGCTTGCACTATTGGGTTTCAGCTGCTCAATGACTTTGCAGTTTGCTTGTTAAATACTGTTGTGGCCATAAAGCCGCACATTAAATGCGCAGTCGAGTAGTTGGGATTGTAAATCACATTACACATACGAGGCGTGTGTTATCTACCACAGTGTGTCTGAGAGAGTGTGTGTGAGTGTGTGGGTGAGGCTGCATTAGCTTGAGCTGCATTTTAATACACACAGCGCTAATAATTCACACAATAAGCTGCAAGGCAGGCCAGGCGGGCAAGCAGGCAGGCAGGCAGGCAAGCAGTTGGGCAAGCAGTCAGGCAATGCCAGTGCCATTATTCATAGGGCAGCCATACAGCAGTGCAGGAGTGAATGCAAGGAGGGCAACTGCAACCGAAACATATGTCTGTGCAATACAAAACAGGTAGGCAACGTCATATGCTCTGCTATGCCACCAAAAATATGGCAAACTTAACAGCCAAGGAAGGAGTTGTGGAAGGGCGAGTGGGAAGGTGACAGGGAGTGAGAGGGAGACAGACAGTCAGGCAGACTGTGGAAGCGACACGTTTATAGCATTTTCCAAGGCCCAGAGTGCGAATTTCACTTTTATTGTTGCTGCTACAGCTTCTGCTGCCTGAATATCGTTGGCAAAGTGTTTTGTAGTTGCTCACTGAGGCCGACTCTATAACTGTCTGCTCTTAACTCACTCCCACTCCCTTACAGTGGGACAAATGGCCAAGCCAGCGGAGACTAATTCAAACTTGAAAATGATACATAATTTGAACTCGTTTTCTAATATGCCCGAAAGGTTGTCGACACTTTCAATATGACTTGTTCGGTGTTTTTAATAAAAATTAAATTAAATCAATAATACATTCCTTCCTTATTCGATCACTTATCAACTTGAAAAAATCTTTATTATTTTTTACGCTTAGTCATTGCGTTCGTTCAGTTAAATCGACCACTGTGCCCCACTCTGCTCTCAGCCACGTTACTGCTTCTTTCCTGGCTCCTGGCTGTCGGCAAACATGTGCAGCAAGCAGCAGCAGCTGAAACAGAAACTGAAGCAGAAACAGCTGCACCTGCTGCCGAATACTTTCATGCATTTATGCGATTTCGTTTTTACCAAGTTTGCCTTTTGTTCTAAGTTCTTTTTTGTTTTTATTTTTATGACAACTTCGTTTGGCTTGGAACATGTGTTGCTCTCTCCCAATATTGTGCTGTGTCCTGTGTCCTCATTGCAACTTGTTACTGGCTTAACGGACTTCTGACTGCTTTATATATTGTATGTAATTATGTACCTATGTAACTGCTTGCTACTGCTGTCACATCAATTAATTATGAGCTATGGCATTACTTTCCCAATCTCCTCCCACAAAATGGCAACCAAAAATAAAATGCCAATGAAATTTGTGTCTGACAAATTTGTTCGTCTGTGCGAAAAACTGTTTGTTTATTCGTTTGTTGCCACAGCCCCAAAACACATGTATACACACAAATATATCTATGTGCGTATATAAATGGTATTTTTCGATTTTATTGCTCAATGAATACAACAGAGGCAACGGCAACAGAGGCAACAACAACAGAAATCCGGGCTGGATTGCATTAATGTGCGGCATTTAAATGCCTTGCGACCGCAAAACCAAATACAACAAAACGCAACACCAAGCAACAAAAGCAACGGCCAAAGCCAAAGCCAAAAAAGGGACATTTTCTGCATTTGCATGTTTACAAAATGGCACACACTCACACACATAACGCACACACACACACGTACTCACAACAAAACAACGAGCAAGAAAACTTAACAATATAGATACTCGACTTAAATATACCCGTAGTTAAGCTTGGGGAAATTTTATTTAGTTCATGTCTTTACTTATTTAATTTTTGAAAATAATTAAATAAATCAAGTATGAATATCAAAAGGAGAATTAAAGCTTTCGAACAAATTGTAATAAATAAGTGTGAATAATACAAAAAATATCGAACAGTGAAGGATCAAAAAATAATTTAATTTAAATGCAAAATAAATTAGGAGGCCAAAATCGGATTAAAATAATGTTCGGCACAGAAATGGGTTGAGTTTTGGCACAGTTGTACTTCATGGAGGTTTTCGAAAAATTCCCAAGGACTAGGTATGAAAAAAAACGGAAAATTAAAAAAAAAAAATCATTTTCCAAATGAATAAAATTTGGATGCTTAAACAATTTAAAGGAAAGACACTGAGCGGCAAACATAAGGTTTTGATAATGTAATAAGAATTACAATAGAAAGAAAGAAATTACTTTAATAATTCTTGCAATAATTCTGGAAGAAATGTGCTTCTACAATGTGTAGAATGTGATTAAATGACCAGTAAATTAAACGATAATTATAATAAATAATTGCTTGCCAGTTGAGTCTGAGAAACTGCAGCTGAAATGAGACCGGGTAGTTTGGCGCCAGGTTGGCTCAGAGATTTGAGTCAGGAGCAGTCGGGAGCCAAGCAGATACATCCTATATTGTTCACATGGTTTCTATCGTTGTTCAGAGTTCTAAAACTGGCCCCACAAACTGGCGACACACAACACAACTCAACACAACTCGACGCACAATTCGCATTGTTTGGCTTTTTGTCAGTGGCAACTGAGCTACCAGTTTCCTCTTTCTGTGTGTGAGTGTGTGTGTGTGTGTTGGAGTGTGTGTGTGTGTTGAGGCTCGCCTAATGCACGGTGCTGTGAAATTCTGTGATTTATGACATTAAATGCACAAAAATGGGATTTTATTTGAATTTAATGGCTTTTTAGTGTGTTGCTTTTAATGTGATTCATTTGCGGAAATTTGCAGATTTGCAGGCATTCAACAGCAGCATTTATTTTGAAATTCGAAACTCGACAAATTTGTTGATTCAAAGTGTTTTTTGATTCATAAACGAATTGAATTGTTAGCAAATTTAAGTTGGATTCTAATGGAATTAGTTAAAGTATTTTGAGACTTTGGCTAATTTCGGTTTGCACACTGACGCCTCCAATGGCTTTGCCCTGCTTGAAGAACCGAAAGTTTGACTTCAGATTACCAATGGGCATTATTTCCGGCCAAGTGTCGGTGTTCATCAGCATTTTCCGTATGTAGTAAGTGCCCCTGGGCAGTGGACACTGCTTGCCGTCGAAGGGCAGATTCGTGTTCTCTCCCTGGCGCAGTGTCGAGCGGCCGTAGCTGCCAATGTACAGTCGCATCGCCTCACAGATGTTCATCAGGGGCACGGAGAATACGATGTTCCTCCACTCGCCATTTCGGAGGGGATCCGTCTGAAAATCCACCGACATCTGAAAGTTTTCCGCATCCATGTCCTCCGTTATGTAAACGGTTCCATTCAACGAACGCTCTCGTCCCATAATGCGTACATCGCCAAAATCAATAATTGTTTCCTGCTCGACTTTTAAGATGTCAAATATTTGCAGTTCCACGTTGTACAATTTGCCTCCCTTTTTAAAGAATGTTAATAATATTTAATATGACAAATTATTCATAAACTTACCGTGCAAGTTGTCACCAGGAAGAGAAGTGCAAGTTGCATCGAAAGCCGCATTTTGCGTTATGTTAATTGCAATTTCGAGACCGACACATTTATATGGCTCTCAATTAAAGCGTTTTCCATGTTTTCCCCCATCTAATCACATTAATTTGTGCAATTTGTAGGCACAAACGATTTAATTGCTGACAGCTTATCTTAATATAAGTATTAATTAAAATTATGTTCTGTCTGTCTGTCTGTGAACTGCTTGTCGAGAGAGATGAGAGTTGAGAACGCGTCATCAAATCAGGCAACGTATACGTTATATCACGTATACGTCAGCGTGTCCGGACTCCGGTGCAAACAAGAGCCATATGCACTACCAATTTATGGCTTCAATAAACATAAAGTTCATAAACTGCCAAGGCATCGTTGCTCATCATTTGCAGCGCACTGTCAAGGGGGTAACAACAGCAGCAACAGCAGCAGCAGCAACCGAAACAGCAGCAGCAGCAACAACAGCAGCAGCAACATCAGCGACAGCGTCAGCAACGTTGTTCGGTCAAATAAATAATGAAAGAGAAAAGTGATGTCATAAAAATTTTATCTCTTAACTGGAATTGAGCAGCATGAACAAGCAGCAGCAACAACAACAAGAACAAGAAGAAAGCAGCAGCAACTGTGGCTGCATTCACACAAGCAGCAGCAACAACAACAACAACACTGCTTGGTCATTTTCATATAAAAATTGACAATGGCGTTGGCTCTTTTACCTATGTGTGTGTGTGTGTGTGTGTGTGTGCTTGTATCTCTCTCTGTGTGTGTATGTGCGTGTAAAAGCAAGTGGAAAATGCGACAAAAGTAAGGCAGACACGGAGCAATAAGAGCGAGATCGAGCACAACAAATGCACACGGCATGAGCTTTGCTACCAGAGCCGTATAATAGCACAGAAACAACAGCAACAAGAACAACAATAAAGAAAAGTATAATAATAATAACAACTACAAAGCTGACAAGGCTGCTGAGCTGATATTCCCTTATATAAGTATGAGTTTTCATATATATGTACTTGTATTTACTTGCATACTTGCACAGTCTATACATATACATACATATATAGAGAGATAAACAGGACTTACTTTTATACATATCTGCAAAGTGCAACTCCACTTACAATAAAGTACTACAAAATGTCTTTAAAGCCAAACACTCTTGGAGCTTATACTAAATGCTGGACAGCAGACAGTCAGCTCCAGCTAACATGGAAAGTGGTCTATTAAAATCTATGATATGCAAAATATGAATAAAGTGAGTGGAGTTGCTTAGCATCTAGGCGAAATTTGAGTGCACTTTAATTTAATAATAAAATAGTTGATTAAGTTAATAAATAGTTCATTTAATAATAGATAATTGAAAAATATACTAATGAGCTTTCTCAATCCAATATTTTATAGTTTAAGTACTCCCAGAATATTTCAAATTGAATTTGTGAATCTGAGCTTTGAATGTAAATTTAATTTTAAAATTTTAAGAACAATCTCAAATCTTTAATAATATTTGATTCAACTTTTGTTGACTGCTTTTACTTAATGGATTATTGTAAACAAGATAACAATGCTCTTAGCTCTTAGTGAGCTGTGTAACATGACTGAAGACAAGTTGAGCATACCCGCTCTCTCTCTTTTTAAGTAGAGTATCTTCAACACTTTCAGTGAACTGCTTTTCTATGAACCGCCTTCGTCAGTTTTATGCACAATTTGGCCGCACTCTTTCAACACGAGTTTAGCCTTTCAATACGTTAACTGCAAAACAGCAAAGCAGTAAAACTGTAAAATGGCTTTTCCGGTTTTCCCCATAAATAAAACGGAGGATGCGAGTGCTAAGAAAAATGCCAGGCAACTGACAGACAAGGATCAAATTGGCTTTGATTTAGCGTCGACATGCGAAATGTGGTTACATAACTTAAGGGGGGCAAATGTTATGAAATTTTTCGGTTATATTTCAATTTGGAAAAGATATAAAAATAATGCTAAGGGAAAAGGGAAAAGGACATGGCAACTTTCGCTTTTGACTTTCTTGCACCTTTTTGGGGGCAGAACAATAAGGAAAGAGTAAGGCAAAGAAAATGCGTTGGAGCTAAACGCATTTCGCAATTTGCCGGCATGAAATGCTTTTAATGTGAAAACTTTACCAACTGTATTTTTGGAAAGGTGCAGGAAGGTGCACACTGCCAGTTGCCAGATGCCAGATGCCTCAAGCAGTGGCACAGGCAGAAGCAGGGGAACAGACAGAGGCACAAGCAGTGGGCCAAGCAGTTTCACAGGCACGTGGCCCCATTCCCTTACACCATGACTAAGTTGCAAAAGTTGTACCAACATTTTTGGCAAACAACAAACGCACAGTTGCCCCCAAAGTTCAAGATGTTCGTGGCAAGTGCAATCAAATGTAAGTACAACAATTGCAACATCATGTAGGGGGGGTGGGGGAGGTTGAGGGGTTGTATTAGCTGAATAAGCAACAACTTGGTTTGGGTCTTGGGTTCCGTAACAGAGCGCAAGCAACAAAATATTGAATATGATTTGCCAACACATGTGCCGACTGACTGTCTTGGCTCAATCTCAATCAATAACATGTCGATAAGGGAGGGGAGTGGCATGTGAACAGAGGGGCGAAAGGAGGAGGAGGAGAAGGAGCAGGGAGCACAGTTACAAGCAGTGTTCTGGTTTTGGTTTTGGGAGTTACAACGACGTGACTTGCCGTCTCCATCTTCTTCTTTCGTGTCTGTCAAGGCGTAAATAGAAAATGAAAATGAAAACGAAAACAAGACTGAGAATGAGAGTGAGAATGTTTATGTTAACGGAGTAAGAGATGGAAAGCCAAATGTTTCTCTGTCTGTCCGCCTCACGCCGGAAATCGAAAGCCAAGTCAAGCTCTTTAAATGGCATTCAGTGGCAAGCAGTGCTGCCTGAATTTCGAGGACTAAAATAGCAAATTTGATTTGAAAGGAAACTGTAGCTAGAAAAAGTTTGAAAAACTGTTTTTCCAATCTGCAAAAAGTATTTAAAAAACTGCTAATTTTCGACAAGCAGTTAACATAATAAAATGATATCAACTAAATTGTCCTGTATGTATACATAACATTTTTCAATAAACATATACAGCAAAATCAAGCTATTAATTAGCTAAAACGGCAACACTGCTGGCAGCACTGCTTGCAACACTTGTGCCAGCTTCGCCTAAAAGCAGGCTATGCAAATATGCTTGGTGTCGCCTTTTACGCATTTTCACTTGGCACACAACATTTTACGCTCCCACACACACACACACACACACACTCCCTCTCTCACTCTTTTACACACTTCTCTATTTACATAAAAATGCACTCGATCTGTCGGCAACTGGCAGCTTGTGCCCACATGTGTGTCAATATAAATGTATGTATGTATTTGCATTGACATACACCCACACACACACACACAACATATCTCAATTCAAGCTCTGGCAATGCGATTTATTTGCTCACTCTGCAGACAATGTCTTTACATCCCCCTCTGTTTCCCCCTCTTGGCTTGCCCCTCTTTTCCCGCAACTCACATCTTCAGTTGTCTTTTCTTGTCTTGTCGTGTCGTGTCGTATCGTGTCTGTTCTTGTCTTACATGCTAAGCAGCTAATCGGCTTTGGCCTCAGCTTTGGCTTTGACTTTCTTTACTTTTGTTTGATTCTAGCACAGCTTGCCATTGATTTCGGTTTCATCTTAATGCACTGCTTGGCAAATATGCCAAAATCCAATATCTACATATAGTATGTACATAAGTACTTACCTATACTGGTTGTCAGATACCCATCTAAAGTATTTAATTACACTGCTTACCAGATTACTTGTACCATTTATTTATTATGTTAATCATTGAAATCGATGGAGAGATGTCTGACGTATTAACATAGTATGTTAATTATAAATAACATAACAGCTGCATTTGCATTAACATTAGCCGAAGGGGCTTTTATAAGTGTATTGTCTGTATAAATTTAATTTGGCAGATAAACATATATGTTTACTTGTCAGTATTTAAATTCAGTCTGTTTACTAATTGGACCGCATTGCTGTTGGCCATTCGGCTTAGACCAGCTGCTGTTAATCTTGGTCTTTGTATTCTATTGCCCTCTGGCTTTCGTTGCACTCAATGTTTCTGGGCAGCTAATTTTATCCCTTTGAAAGTGCAACAACAAGCGCAAATATTGCAAAAGGAATTATTCACATATTTCTAAATATTTATTTGTTTTCACATTTTATACAGACAACATCTTTACTTCCATATGCAGAGTGAACTGTAGGAAAAAGTCTGCAGAGTAAATTCAGAAATGCAACTTAGAGAGTTAGAGAGAAAGAGACCGTGTGCGAGAGAGAGGGAGAGCGAAGTGTTAGCCTTTTTGTTTAATTATGCTTGTATTGGGCGTAATGCATGCCAGCACATCTAATCGGATAATAGACCGCTATTTAAATTAAAATTAAAATAGACCACTAATTTTTTTCAGACACCATTTAAATATATTTTCATTGGGCAAACGAAGCATGAAATAAAACCAAGTAAATGATGCCACAAAATGCAATTAAATCTAATTAACTTAAAAATAAGCTTTAAAGTGTGCAACTTATTGAAATGGGAAAATAAATGGTGCACAAACAAAGTACATAATAACGATGCCACATTAGACATGCAGTCCGAATATCATTTGAATATGATCGCAAGCAGTGCAAGCATTTGCAAGTGACTCAAAGCAGTGCTGAGTTAGAGCTAACTGCTAGCCTGCTAACATTAACATTAACAGTGAACATCTTTGCAGTTCAGGCTGATCAGACTGCTTGCACTGCACTGCTACATTATTATTGTCGAGGAATTTTGGTATGTTTCGATTTAGCTAAATTAAAATTTTGCAGCTTTAAATCAAGTGAAATGATAATTTATATTGTGAACTGATTAAAGAAGGATGACGCGTTGTCAAAAAGAGTGAAATTTAATTACGATTTGAAATGATGTTGCAATCAGTTGGTTGGCTTGTGGCAGACACGTTATCTCGTTGCATATCATTACTCTACAATGTGTTTCCTCCTACTGCTTGCCGAGGTGTCGTATACGCAATGCGCCTAATTGCCGGGTAGTTTGAAACTTTGACACAACTTTCATTTGTACATATTTAGCTGCCGGCTAAAAGGGGTTACAAAACAGAGTGTATGGGGAGAGAGAGAGAGACAGAAAGGGAACATCAATAATAAATGGCATTTGGCAAAAGTTGTAAACCTTTTTCGGCACTTATCTGTCACACGTCACACAGCGGCAACATCATTTGTCACGAGTCCTGCTGCTGCTCCTTCCACTCGTTTAACTCTTGCTGCTTGCATATCAGGCAAAGAGAGAGAGAAACAGATATATAGAGAGTGAGAGGGAGAGTGAACTTCCTGTGCCTTCATTTGCCCTGTCAGGCTCAATTGTTAAAAATGACAACTAATTAATTTCTGTCTGCCGTAGCTGACCAATGTGCAAGCAGTGTACGAAACCACTTGGATTTGAGATGGCTTCTGTTCTGGCTTTGTGGTTCTGGCTGCCGTTTGAACAGGGTTTACACAACTTTAGGGCATGCTGATAACTTGGCAAAAACCTGAATGGAAACCAGCAACAGGAAGCAGCAGCAGGAGGAAAGGAGGAGCAGGAGTAGCTTTAGGCTCGCGCCACAAATGACTTCATTAGGCAGCTCAGTTTATAGTCTCTCTGACTGCTTCCCACTCTAAGCTAAAAGAGTATGTACGATGTACGAGGTCGCAACCACTTAGCGGAGATAAGCAGCTCAGTGCAGTGCAGTACAGTGCAAAGCAGTGCAGTGCAATGCAGCTCTGGATTAGGTTAAAAACGCGCATAGAGTGGGTAGTTAGAGTGAGGAGTGGAGAGGGAGAGATGGAGAGATTGAATGTGGGATTGGGCACACAAATGCCAGCATTAATCAGGGACTTTTATGCAATAATTCTAAAAATTAATCTTTTAACTGATATTTATAAAAAAAAAACAAATCATTATTTTCTTTAAAATTTTTCATTACAAAGATATTTGTATTCATTTTGTATAATAAATTTAAAAAGTAAGAGTCAAATATTAAAAATAAGCTTTACAATAAATTTTTATAATGAAAATTTAAAATCAGAGTAAATACTTTTGCAGGACACTGGATCTAGAAATATCTAGAATTTTCTCATTCATCCATTCTCATTTTAGTTAGTTTTATTTCTGGTTTAATATTTTTGAACTCGGTCCGTATTTGTTATCCCTGTCATTAACTAAAGCTGCCCGCTGGCAATTACACTGCTTGACTGCGAATTCAGCTCGTTAATGATTTGCTGTAGACCAACTCCGACTCTCAACTGAAATACTTTGGGCCAACTTGTCCATGTGGTCAACTTAATGACAATTTGCAGCTCGCAAAAACTTTTGTAACTGCATTTCGGTGCATTAAGCAGCGGGCAGACGCAAAACAAAACACATGTTCCGAACTGTTGAGTTTCATACTCAGCACTGTGTCTCTCTTTCCCTCTCTCTTAGCTCCACTGCTTGGTTCACTCCTTGCCCACGCTTAGCCCCACTCTTGGCTTACAGCAGTGCTTGGCTCTAATGCCGCAATTTGTTGGCCCACTGTGTTTATTACAGACTCTTCTGCGGCTCTGGCACAGCGTGGCGGCATTTTGGCCATTTCAAAGCCAGTTTCAGCAGCAGCAACAGCAGCTCTAACTGTTTCTCTCGTTACTTATGCAACACACACACACATACTTATGTATGTAGTTGCCTCACTCTCTCTCTCTCTTTCGCTACTTTCAAAAAGTTTTGGGGCAAGTTTTTTGGATGATGGCGACTCTGCAGTTGGTGACATTTTCGGCAGCCAAAAACTTTTGAACTTGGCGCGTAATGAAGGAAGCAGTAGCAGTTAAAGGAGTGTCAGCAGGGGAGGGAGGGTGCCAAGCAGTGGCAAGTGCTTGTTTGGCTTTGAGTAGAGTTCATTACGAATGCCGCCACGCTGCGCCGCGTGTTGACTTATGCATAATTACTGCTTTCCATAGTCCAAACAGCAATGTGAAGAGGGCGAAAAGTGGAAATGAAAGCCAGAGAGAGTGAGAGGGAAGGAGTGAGAGCGCAGAGTAATGTAGCCACGAAAATGTGGGCGAGATGGGTGCAGAGTTGCCTGTTACAAGTTTTTGGGAGGGGAGGGTCATATGCCCATTTGGTGTGCATGACGCACTGACCTGTTTCAAATGCAGCAAAAGCAACTACAACAAAAAAAACTACAAATAAAAGAGAAAATATCAAGCGACAAGCAGTCGACGGTGCAGTCAACTGCGTGCTTCAACTGGACGAACTAACGCAGTTGTAGCATACTTTTCAGCGCCAACTACAAACGGTGCGACTTTCAAATACCCTGTAAGCACAGAGATAAACTGTCAAATTTGGCAAACTTACCTGACCTTTTTTATCAAAAATACGCAGATATTTGATTTGGTAACAAAAAAAAAATAAAAAAATAGTTTAAAATAAATTAACCAAATTTTACTACATTTTTTTGACAGTGGTTTAATTTCTTGCATTACCAAATATTTAATTAGATTATTATTTTCTATTAGATTACATATGATTTACGGCGAGTTTTCAATTGTTATTTATTAATAATTTTAACTAACCTATCTGCTGCTTACAGGGTATCTTAACTGCGTCTAACGCGTACGAAAGCAAGCTCAATTTAGCTACTAGTTTTGAGGCACAACACACAGAAAGAAGCCTTGACCAGTGGGTGGCTCAGCACTTTGCTGACACTGGGAAAGTCAAGCGGATAAACAAGAGATTAAAATGTCATAAACAATGCCTTTGCTGTGGAGCATCCCCTGCTAAACAACTTAATGAAAGTTGCAGGTCAAACAGAGACACACCGAGCAGAGAGACAAAGAGAGGGAGGGAGAACAGCGTAAAGTGTTGCGTCCAACTATTTTTGGAGTTGAAAGTTTTGCTGGGAAAAACAATCAGCTTGCCACACATACTATTCCAACCATCCATCCATATATGTATGTATATATGTATATAGCATATATCCCACATATATCCTTAACCCTTGTGCATCCATGGCAGCAGTTTCATGCGGCATGTGGCAAGTCAATAAATTTTCATAAAACTTATGATTTGTATTTATGTGTTTTTTGGACGAGAATTCAATTAAGACGATGCTCTTGTTGTAGTAGTAGTAATTCCAGTTGTTGTTGTTTGTTTGTAAAACCATTGAAAAACTTTATTTGGGCGCTGGAGTTTCGCATACATAGATACATTAGATAACGAACCGAGTGTTCAGTACATAAATGATAAATTATCATACAAGGGCTTCATAAATAGTAAATGTTCGCATACTGATGATAAACAATAACTATCATAAAAAGAAAAACACTTAGAAATAAACAATTGCAACTATACACACATGTACAATCTTTTACACACACACTTGCATACACTGTGCGTCTTTTTCGTTAGTTTTGTGCATTTTTTGTTTCGAATTAAACTTAAATGAAATACTGCCTCCAAATGAGTAGCAGCCACAGAGCTCAACAAAAAGTCGTTGCAAGCAAACGTTTGACAATTTATCGGCCACAAAGACAAGTCCGAAACGAGGGGAGTCACGTGTGTTTCGGGTGGGAATTTGATGCTGAACGTGCTCCTCCCTCCGCTCGAAACTCAGCCTTTGGGGGCGAAAATTGTTTACATAACATTTGTCTTCAATATATCAAATATGATCTATAAATTGTGAGCGCTAATTTCCTGATTTTTTGTTGTTGTTGTTATAGATATTTGATTTAAGTATTATATCGATTATATCTTATGTTGTTGAAGGTAGGAATGAATATTGAATATGCGCGCACTTTTTTCAAAATGTGGCAGGCATTAAATGATACGGAAATCATAACGCAATGAATTAAGTTTAATTGCTCTATTCAGCACTGGCATTGATCGTGATGGTCTTGCCCTTGGGATCATCGAAGCGATCCATTGTCTTGATGTCCATCATCCAGCACAGGCCAAGGAAAACTATCACCAGCAGAAGGACAACCACAAACAGACCCATCAGAATGGCGGGCGTGACGAAGCCAACGCAATCCCAGGAATCGCCAAAGATAAAGTTATCCTTGGCCGTGGCACTGAACGGTGCCTGCAGCTGCAGGGAACTCCATGTCATTGTATTGACAACACTTTGGACGGTTGGTGTGTACCAGGTCGTGTTGCCGCAGGCATAGGAGAATGTGGTCGGTGCATTGACGCCAGGTGTACGGAACTGTTGGCCATCGTAAGCCGCGTTGCTCAGTGTATAGTAACCATCAACGCTGCTATAACTGATATCGAAGGTGATGGCTTTGCCGGGTTCGCTGGTGGCAAGTGAGACACTGAATTTGGTGTTGGGCGTTGTCGAGTTGGTGATCGACATGGAGGAAACCGTAAGAGGTTGAGTGTTGTACATAACGTTCGTAAAAGTGATTTGAAATTGATTGCCAGTAATGAATCTGTAGCCAGTAGTTTCAGCTGCCGTCCAACGACGCACGCGACGCTGCACAGTTGGTGCAGTTGATGGGGCGGCCATGTACAGATAAGCCACATTGCAATCCAACTGCTTGCTGATAGCGGCAATGGCGTTGTCTGTTCGTACAAGCAGTTTCAGTTAACTTGACTCTATGAAAGTGGCTTTGTTTTTTCTTACCATGTGACTGCAAAGTGGAAGCGCGTGTATCGGCATGATCCTCGAAGGAAACAAAGACAGCTGAGCCCACTTCGCACTTGACCGGATGCAACAGCTGACCGTTGGCATCGATGCTGTTGTGCTCACGCTTCAGGGCCGCGGCACGCAGAGCCTCGGAGGGATTCTCCACGCTAGTGTAATAGGTCTTGGGACTGACACCCTGGAGCTGGGCGTAGCACGACTTTGCCTCCGCATTTGTGCACATGAAATCCCTGTTGCTCAACTAAAACGCACACACAGTAATTGATAGCTCTCTTTCAAATCTATAAACTGCTTTACTTACGCCATTTTCCACGAAGGCCACGACCATGTGATCTTTCAGCAATGTCGCCAGCTGCTCTTGAAACTCCGCCTGTGGCACTGTGCGCAGCGACGGCTTCGAGGGGCTGTCGGGTACATAGACAGATTTAGTTACTGCTAATTGTAATGTATTTCAGAACCCACCTGTTGGCACCCCAAATAAAAACGGGCGTTTGCTCCGCCAAGGCGACTCCAATGACGCACAACGCAATCAGCGATTTCCACAACATTTTGTTGCCTGGGTCGCTTTGTGGACGCACTACATGAATCAAATTAAAGCGAAACAAAAGCAAAATCAATAATCAAACATAATTACACAAGAACTCAAGAGAAACGAACCAAAAATTAACAAAAACTACAAACGAAAAGTGTGAAAAAGTTTTCGATTTGCACGGTCCGACGTCGATTTGCGCTGTCAGAGTGAAAAAGTTTTCATATGACAGGTCATGTGATGTGAACCAGCTGACTAGAGCTGTGTCGTTTCGTTCTGAAAAAGTTCAAATGAACGGGTCATTTAGATGAACGAATGAACTTATTCAGTCAATCATGAACTAAATCGTTCATTTCGCTCTCCACAGCAGCAGCGCTCTCGCTCCCGCTCTCACACAACGAAGAACCGAAGAAAACAAGAAAACAAAACTGCAGCGCGCTCGCTTAAATTACAGCAATTTTCAGCAATAAAATTATAAACTATATTGAAATTATAATGAACAGTGTTCGTCATAAATTAATTCGTCTCAATTGTCTGATCAAAAATTCGAAATTTCACCAATTTCTTAACAAGGATTTTTTTTTTTAAATATTGTTTCTCTAGACCAAGGCTGCCACCGTTTCACCGTTTTCCGCGATTCTTTTTCTGGGAGCCAAAGCTGCCACACGATCCAAAACTGTCAGTGACACCATGATGAAAATATAGTAAGGTGATTTATTCGTTTGAATAAATCCCCTATTTTTCGGGGCCACGATTGCTCAGTAGTAAGCGGTTGTGTCAAATTCTGTGAAAAATGCCCCGTTGTGTAAAATGTCACTCAAACTCGAGTCGTTTGATTCGTGTTCCCAAAGACATAGAGAAGAGACAAATGTGGATAAATGCAACAGGAACAATAAGAAACACATGCCATTGCTTTGAATTTTGATTTTATATATTTTACAGAGCATAAAACGAAAATAAGTGAAGAGTAAAGAAAGCCAAACAAAACAAGTTTTCTGTAAATCTATCTCTGTCGTCTCTCTCAGGGCAGACTCTCTCAGAGCTGACGCAAAAACGTGGCCCCGAGGGAGAGCGAATTCATCACCTTGATATAATTTCATCATGACACAAGCACTCTCACAATTATTTATCGAAGGACCTTAAAAACAAGAGGTTTCTCAGAAACCGTTTCTGTGCTTTTAGATAAAACTTGAATAAGTTTCATTTAATGTGCACGTTAAGTGTGGAAATGTAGAGTTAAGCAAAGATTAATAATGCGACTGCGACGCCGCTGGCATCGGCGGATGCGGCGTACACTTGAGAAAATCTATCGCCTTAAAATGCAGTCGCGACGAAAGCTGGCGTTCCTAGCGGTTTTTGGATGCATTTGTGTAATATTTTGGTTGGCTGGTCAGCAATTGTTGGCGGCAACGGACAATCGAGATAGCCACAAATACAGAGAAAAGGGATGCGCACCCATCGATGCCGTTTACACGTGGGTAAATGGCACGGATCCCGATTTTATAGAGACAATCAGACGCTACGACCCGAGCTACGATCCGTCGCGCTTTGACGATAAGAACGAGCTGCGATACTCGCTGCGTTCGCTGGAGAAGCACGCCAGCTGGATTCGACACGTATATATCGTGACAAACGGACAGATTCCCAGCTGGCTGGATCTCAACTACGAGCGTGTGACGGTGGTGCCTCACGAGCATCTCGCCCCGGATCCCAAGCAGCTGCCAACGTTTTCTAGTGCGGCTATCGAAACATTTATTCATCGCATTCCAAAGTTATCCAAACGCTTTTTATACTTGAATGATGACATCTTTTTGGGTGCACCCTTATACCCGGAGGATCTGTACACGGAGGCAGAGGGAGTGCGTGTGTATCAGGCGTGGATGGTGCCCGACTGCGCCCTGGACTGTCCCTGGACCTACATAGGCGATGGCGCCTGTGATCGACACTGCAACATCGATGCCTGTCAGTTTGATGGAGGCGACTGCAACGAAAGTGCCACTGGCAATCCGGGCGAGCTGCACGAGGTTCCAGCAACTCCGGCACATACGGCTGTGCACAAGTTCCCCAACATGGGACTGCAGAAGCTGTTCAAGCGCAGCTCAAGCAACTTCAAGGAGCTGATGCGCCATAAGAATGTGTCCACTTTAGTGGAGCTGCGTCGCATTGTGGAACGCTTCAACAAGGACAAACTGAAATCGCTGAGTCCAGAGGTGGATGCCAGCAGCATACGCAGCAGCAGCGTTACAACTAATGTGCTGCACAAGGAGGACTTTAAATCCTCCACTGACATTTATTCCC
Organism: Drosophila limbata; assembly: GCA_963924055.1. Taxonomy (NCBI): domain Eukaryota; kingdom Metazoa; phylum Arthropoda; class Insecta; order Diptera; family Drosophilidae; genus Drosophila; species Drosophila limbata. The sequence continues at coordinate 21,099,373 of OZ001355.1, read as the reverse complement.
ACTCACTAATAGCCACCAACATGTTGTTAAATCGCGCCTACGGCTTCAAGGCGCGTCATGTCCTGGCCCACGTGGGCTTCCTGATCGAGCGGGACATTGTGGATGCGATGCAGCAGCGCTTCCAGCAACAGGTGATGGAGACGGCCCATCAAAGGTTTCGTGCAGCAACAGATCTTCAATATGCCTTCGCTTATTACTCCTTTCTGATGAGTGAGACGCAGACTATGGGCGTGGATCAGATCTTTGATGAGTTCGATACGGATGGCTCCGGCACTTGGTCAGATCGCGAGGTTCGCACGTGCCTCACACGCATTTATCCGCCGCCCTTGGACTGGTCTGCCATGCGCTTCTTTGAGGAGGTGGTGCAAAACTGTTCCATTCTCTTGGGAATGGAAGCCAATGCCAATAAAATAGTTCACTCGACGCTGGTCTACGAAAGGTACGAGGATTCTAATTTGGTAAGCAGTTCGCATCTTCTCTTGATCTTCATGCTGACTCTCTTCTCTGTTCCATAGCCGACAATCACCCGGGAGCTAGTCTGTCGCTGTCCACTGCTGGCCGAGGCTCTCAGCTCCAACTTTGGCGTGCGTTCCAAGTATCGTTACCATGTGAGCCCGAAGCGCGCATCCCACAGCAACTTCATGATGCTCACCTCGAATCTCACGGAAGTTGTTGAGGCTCTGGATCGCATGCGTCGCAATCCCAGGAAATTCAACTGCATCAACGATAACTTGGATGCTAAGCGGGGCGAGGACAATGAGCTAGTGCGTCATCTGCTTGAGGATTTCTATTTGTCATTCTTTCCACGTCGCAGCAAGTTCGAATTGCCGCCCGAATTCCGCAATCGTTATGTATCCTGGAACGACTATCAACGCTGGCGTCGTCGAAAACGCGCCGTTCTCGTTGTGGGCTATGGTGTTAGCCTGCTCCTGGTCATCTTCCTGGTGTGCTTGATCTGCCAACACAAGGCCAAGATCGTTCGACGCTGTGTGCAGCGTCTGTAGATTAGTTCAGGCCAGCGCCAGATATTATTTCAGTGTTGTGATAAGTGTAACCCTTGAGATAGATTTGCCAATTCAGCGCACTGCATTGTAGCTATAATATATCTTAGATGGGATCTCTAGTTTTAATATACATGGTAGGCCTAGACTACTTACTTCTAGTGTACTTATTATTTAAGCGCTGTATTGAGGCTAATGTTAAGTGAAATATGTGAAATTTTTATTCTAGACACTTTACTCAGAGGCTTTCCATGCTAAATCCAAATACGAATAAACTAATTACATTTTTAACAGATACAATCGAACTTTTAGTCTTATTTATTCGTGTAGATGGTGGGCATATTTTCGGTACATGAGCTTTATTTGGAGATCTCTTACACAACAATGTTTTCATTTAGACAACGCTGCACGGAGGTAGCATTATCTTAGTTTATTGGTACCAAAAGTGTACGAAAATCTTATTTACAGAGCAGTTGTAAATATACTATAATTATGCTATATGCTAGGACATATGTGTATATATTTCGGCACTTAAAACGAGGAGACTCTGATACACGCACAACGTTATAAAAAATATATAAAACTGTTAACTGTTGTAATAAATATGGTAAGGATTTGGGCGATCTGGTGCGATTGAAATACATTGTTTGTAGTTAACAAAATAGGTCGGTGATATGATCTCACATACATATACATATATATACTAATAGTTATAGATACATACAATATATAATTGGTGGTCTAAAGTAAAAATCGCTACATACATAAAGCATCTTTAAATGAGTATATGTATGCATTACAATGCACTATGTACATATGAAAATATCAAGTTGAATTCAAATCAAAATCATCCTACTGCTATTCAATGCGTATGCGAGTCGCAGAGCGACGCAACGTGCTGCATTCCTTGACCACCAGACGCATTAGCAGAACCATCGCGATGATGTCCGCCACGATGAGCATGTAGAAGACATTCTGCCAGCTGTGGCTGGAGATTAAGCCCGCAAGCAGTGGGCCAACAGCAGCGCCTATCGAGCCCGTGCCATCGATAATGGCAGTCACTGTGGCCAGAGCATTTGCGTTGCCCTCCAGTGAGCTGTGCTGACCCAGTTCAGCACTAACCGAGGTCGTTATCAATGCGTAGGGGCCGTTCACAAAGATGCCCACAATGATGAGCAGCACCACGCTAATTGTAACCGACAATGCGCCGTATTGTTGATACATTAACAGCTGTAAAAGCATTGAAATGGTGAATAAATATTTGTTAGCTTAGCGAGTCGACGAGATCACTTACAATGGGCGAGGCAAAGAACAACATGACAGTGCAAACAGTGGCCGACATGCCGGTTAAATCGGACAAATAACCCGCAGCAATGGCTCCCAAAATGCCGCCCACATCGAAGAGCGTTGAGAGATCAGCGGAGAGCTGTGGACCCAAAGTGCCTGCAAATAAACAAAGCAAATTAAAATTAATTTAATTTAATTTTAACTCTAATTTGACTTACTGGAAGACTGAATGTAGAGTGGAAGCCAGTACATGAAGGTGTAGCTGACCAGCTTGGTGAAGAACAAGCAAAGGGAGAACTCCAACACGCCGGGAATGTAGAGTGCGTCAACCAACCCGATGGGGCGTCCTGGCGAGGTGTGCTCCCTTGCAGCCTGTGAGCGTGCCAAGATCGGTGTGCGTTCAGTGGGCGCAGGTCGATAGCTAATCTGATCCTGTAGATAAGAATAGATGAATAATTATTAAATAAACTAAACATTCGATAGATAAACATATAAATTAAAAGAATAGCTGAAGAAGCACAAAGCACGGGAAAGACAAACGTTGATGGGAGCACTTACGCTTTGGAGATCGGCATAACCGGACTGGGCATAGAACTGCGCAAACATACAGCAAATTTTGATGAGTGTGTGGTCAGAAAATGATAGTCAAGTAATTGTTTTGACAAACTACATCATTAACATATGTGTTTTTTAATTATACAATTTTCCAAATAAAATATGTAAGTATTTTGAATTTGTCAAAACAAATACTGGACTAACTAAATAAAAAATTACTAATTTTAAGCAATGCGAATTGGTGCGTTATAAGCCACCTTTAACACTCATACTTACAGCTTCGGAGCGGCGTGCCTGCTCCTCATCATCATCATTATCCGCATCCGATTCGTTGGAAACGCGACGCTCCTGGCTGACAGGCTGTGGGTGGCAGCCGACAATCTCGGGCTGATCGACGAGAAAGAGGAAGAGCAGGAAGCCAACTGCGCCAATTATAATGCCAGGCACCACAAAGGACAGCGCCCAATCGGTCTCCACATAGTGTGCTGCTATTAGAGTGCCCAGAATGTTGCCAATGGAGGTGTGACTATTCCAAATGCCAAAGATGAGTCCACGTTTCTTCTTGCCAAACCAACGGCCCACCAGGGTAACAACGCCTGGCCAGCCTGTGGTCTGGAAAATGCCCGCAAATATTTGCACAATTATAAAGTAGGACAGGCTGTGTATGTTGGAAGTGCGCGCCAGACCAAACAAGTATGTAAAAACGCCCGTCATAATCATGCCCATGGATAGAAAGTAGCGCAGCGAGACGCGCTCCGCGATAAAGCCGGATGCGAACATGGCGATGGCGTAGGAGAAGAGAAAAGCCGAGTCCAGCATGCCAAATAGAGCTTTCGAATCGGGTCCATCTGGGAAAAGATTTATCATCATAAGATTAAGTAAATATTGTTTTAAATAATTATTTTAAATTAAGAATTAATTCTTCAACCTAAGCACTCAAAAAACTTTTAAATATTCTCTTGCTTATCAAAATAATTAATGAAAAATTGCAAAATTGGCATAAGTGTAATTAAAATTAAAAAAAGGAAAATGAAACAAAGAAATTTACAAATATTAATTCATAGCATGTAATTTAAAAGAAATTAAAGCAAAATATATAGTACATATTTCATTTTATAAAAACAAAAGACGGCAGATCTCTAGGGATGTTCGCCATTTTGGCAGCGTGATCAGAGACTTATCTGACTAAAAAGAGGAGCTTCAACAAAGAGAGAGATTAGTTGCAATTCAAACATTTTACTTGAAAATGATTGTGCAAAGCGTAGTCAGAATATCTTAAGTAAGTAAAGCAAAAGTCAAGAATAGTTGTCGATTAACTTACCAAAGGGCGCATAGCCGCAATTGCCCGCATCATGCAATTGCGCATTTGAACAATTGCCATGGAGCACGGATTTGACCACAGAGATTGGCTTGCGGGACATGTGATAGCAGGCGTAGGCGAGGAATGTGAGCAGAAATATGGACATTTTGTAGCTGAAAAAGCAGTGATGAACTCTGTTAATCTCTGCTCACTGTTAATCTTTTAACGGAGTAGCACTTACCACAGCTCCTTCCGGGCATGGAAACGAGGACATTGTCGAGAGAAACTCTGGAGCAGGCGTATGCCAATGGGAATATCATTATAGTTGTTACTCATTTTGCGCGTTCTAGTCGCCGTTGGTCTCATCTACTGGCGTCAGTTGTGGTCTGGACGTAGCTAAACACGTCTCAGTGTAGCTACTTTATGGATTGTGCCTGGAAAAGAGCACGGATCAAATAAATACAGATAAGCACAGGTAAATGAAGCGCGTTCATCAACAGGTAGCGGTGACTGTAACGCTGACGCTGCCAAGTCGCAAATGTTGCAGATACTGCGGTTTTTCAAGCAACAGCTACTAGTTTCCTACGAAGTTGCGATTTGAAAATTATTACTTGCCCTTATCTCACTTTTGTTTTCGCATACACAAGCAATATTTTACCCGCAATAGCACACACACACACACATACGCATACACATATGCACACACATATCTTGATATCTACAAACAAACATATGTTGTCAATCAAGCCCGCAGCAAAATATAACTACTCAAAAAATCTGATTCATCACCGGCAGCAAATTCGTGTAATGCTCATTGAACTCTGTTGCGCTGGCAGTTAATGAAATTAGAAACTGCAACGTAGTTTGTTTAGACAATTTTATTTTGTAGCTCTTTGTTTGTTGTTAGTGTGACGTTAGAAGTTGCTTCTTTCTTTGTGCCACCGCATTTATGCAAATTGCAATTGTCCGCCCACAATTTGCGGGTTAAGCGTAGCGCAGGCAGACTAACATTTCAAATCAATTAATATTTTATTTAGTTACCGTACCGTTAAATGAACATTAAACAAATAAACACATCAAACGCGTCGCAGCACAACCAAGCACCAGTGTTGCCAATTTAGCTATTTTCCCGTTAGATCTAGTGGGTTGCAATAGGCAAATGCGGGATAAATTGTAAAATAGCAGCTAGCGGGAATTATAGCTATTTTCCAAGCGAAATTGGTGTAATTTTAGCTTTTTAATGCTACACGATGTCACACTTAAATACCTTGTAGTATTTTTTCCACTTGAATGGCTAAAACATCGATAAGCCAAAAGAGCATTAAATTTTATCGATTTTAACTATGAATTATTAAAAACGGTATTTTTTTGGAACCAATTTTTTTTTCTTGTGAAGTGCTGTAGCATATGAAAATAAAGCGAAAAAAAAGCAAAATGCATTTAATAAAATTGCCAGAATTCCCACGTCCGGCAATTCCCAAATTTTTCCCGCCATTGGTCTTCAAAAACAGCCAGATTTGATAAATTGCCAGCACTGGTCGCAGCTCAACCAAGCACTATACTATTGTGAATGCTGTTAAACTCAAAATGGCACTGTTAATGCTCAGCTGTTTAAATATGTATACGTTTAACATTCCTTAACATTCCTTGCGCAGGCAACTTCACGTTTAGGGCGCGCAATTTAAAGGGAAATTTACCGCCAACTGTGAATTCAAAATATCAACAATGTTTTATATTAAAGTAGTTCAACCCGGTAAACTACAAAACGTCGCCATTGACCAGATTTATATTTACTTTGACACCTTGGCTCAAGTAGTTCCCACTTGCCACTGAGATCATGCGGTATTTACGAGATGGACACGCGACCGGATCAACTAACAAAGTAACTATTAGTCAGCTATATTGGCTGTGACAATAATTGAAGACAGAAAAGTACAAATACAGTTCACATGACACAACATCCCAAGCCTCGACAACAGATTCAAGAGATGCGGAAAATGCTCTGATTTTTGACTGTACTCAACAATTGCGACTTGTTAATTTCCTAGAAGTATTGCATTTTTTGTATTGCATGTGAAAAACAATATGTGCAATTAGAACTACACAAGGTGCTAATTAACGTATGCGGCAAAACAATTTCTCAATTGTATAAAAGCAATGCTTGGACTCACCAAAGGCACACTTCAAAAAACGCAGTCTAGCAGTTAACAGTTACAGATAATTCAAAGATTCCAACTTACAAAATGCAGTACAATAAGGTAAGTTAGCACTGCTTATAAAAGCGATTTTAATACTAATACATTTATTGTAATCTAAATAGCAAATCTGGGTGCTAATCGCGTGCTTTGTTGCCCTGGAAATTGTTCGTGCCTATCCCCAAGATCGCTACAGTGCCAAAACAGAGCAGATCAGTTCCCAGAGCCAAAGACTGAAGCCCGAAACAGAGGCAGAAATCCAATTGCCATTATCTGAAGAAGCATTAAGTAATCTCTACAAATACGAGCGCACCTTAAACAGACTGCGTCGTGCACTGACAGAAATCGAGTATGAGGAAGCAGCTGATGACATGGAACTGGCTGAAATTAATGTGTTTCGTCCACTCTTTCGCTATCGCGCTGAGACCGCCAGACAAGTGAAGAATCCACAGCAATTTGGCTAACTTACAATCCTGACATCTCGTATTGGATTTAGCTTAGTTTCATCTCCTCTTCATTCAAAAGTTATCCACATTGTCACTACGTTTTGTACCAAAAGTCTAACTTATTATAAATAATATTTAGTGCTCGTAATAAATGAAAAGAAATTGCACATCAAGTTGATTATTTAACATTTATTATAGTATTGTACATAAAACTGATTTTGAAAATATTCACAAGTGTTTAAGCATATATACACACAAATATAAACACTTCTAATCGGCTTTAATTAAATATAGTACATACATTATTGTTGTGCTCCATCCACGTTCACATAACTTTCGTTTGTCTCTCTGTGGATGACACTCAAATTCCTTACATTGCAATCGGATTATATATATTTATATACATTTTCAAAATCGGAAGACACAAAGAATTTAACACACAGAGAACTCAAATGAATCAAATTAGATTTCGACAACTAACTAAACTGTTTAGATTAAATCTTAAAACGCAAACCCTGTAAGACTGACCCTAGAATTTAACAAAGTCTCCAACTTTGGAGAAAGTTCTCTACACACTACACATACATTTACATAAATCTTATAAAACCTCGTTATTGTTTAGCATAGTTTATGGGATTACTTGAATATAAGTTGTAAATAGTTAATCTCTGCTAAACTGTTAGTTTTATGGCAAAATATCAAGTTATTTTCATTTTCATTTTCACTTTCAGTTTGCTCAAAGCTTAGAAAAGTTGCTTTTCAGTTAAGTGAGCAGCTTTAAGTATTTGTTTTGATTTTGTTTACTTGTTTAAATTTTTGGTTTATGTTGCATTTGCTTGGTTCCATAAAGTTGCTCGCTTTTTACATTAAATTTCATTTAATTTTTGATTATCAGGCTTTAGATACATTTTGATTAAGCATATAGACAGATATCTGTGTTAACGGTAATCGAAATATCGAAACCTGTTTAGTTTTTTTGGTTCTTTTTCTTTGGTTACTGTTTATAAATATACACATACTGTTTTTTGATTATACAATTATAATTATAGTTATACTTAATATTTATCTTTTTATTGGTGTTTTATGTTTATGTGTTGTAAATCAATTTTTTTATATGTTTTAGAGCACTTGAAGATTTTCGCAGTTCTTAAACTTGGAATCCTCCTTGCCCAAAATCCAGGTGAGCATCTGTCGGGCCTTCATGCTGGCCAACATTACACTGCGGCTTTTATACCAATGCGCCGGGGAATTGCCGTCCCTGTGACCCTGAAATCCGTTGCATAATTCATATTAAAAACATGTTATTTTACTTGAGGTCATATTGGATGTGGGATTAGTATAAACGATGAGATGGTCAAGAAATAACAAACATGCCAACAAACAATAACAAACTTGGACACTTGACACATTTCCGTTTTGGCAGCCTTACAAAATTGGAATATGCAGTTTTGGCAACACATCAAAGGAGTCTGGACTATTTACATGGTTTCGAATCAAAGTAGGGCCAACAACTGGGAATTACTAAACACACAATAATCGACTGCAAGTTGTTTATTTTATGCATGCAAAGTGGCCAGAACAAAGTTGGGTAAGGGGTCAAAAGTCAGGGCGGGAACTTTACATTAGAGAGAACTTTCTATTGGTTTTTGGACTGTGTTACTTACCGCATCGTCGGCCTTAAGATCAGTCAGTGTCAGACATTTATCAGTTTCTACAGTCTCTACGTTCTTGTCTTTGCTATCTTTATATTTAGTTTTGTCTTTAGACTTTTTTGGATTCAGCTGCGAATGCGATTGTTCGTTTTCATTACATACAATTACAGATACGAGTACATAAATTATGGAACAGAAAAGAAGATGATGATGAAAGATATAGATACAAAGATTGATAGTACGCGTAGATAGATAGTAGATGAAGATGTGACAACCAACACCAACTAAATACTAAGTACCATCAATTAATCATCCCATTTGATTAACCTGCTCACCTGCAATCGATTGTGATCCTTTTTGAGCCGTATTTGGGTCAAAGTGCCAGCGAGCAGCTCATCACAGTTATGGTTAATGCCCACGGATACTTCCATGAACTTGGCCCCAAACGTGCAGGCCACACATTTACCATCTAAATGAAACGGCATAAACATTGTACATTTATCAATGGAAATTAGGGAAATGCTGCAAACGCTGAACACGTTGAAAATGGCTTGGAGTCATGCAAGCCTCTCACTTACCCTGCGCTGAGACGGCGCGTGATCTGGCCAAATCAATTTTGTTGGCCACCAAAATGGTGGGTCGATGGCGCAACAAATCCATGTCCTGCAGACGCGATAGAATCTGCTTGGCTCGCGTAAAGGACTCCTTGTCAATGCAGGAGTAAACCACGAGAAATGCATCCGCCTGCTCCAGTTCGTCCTGTGAAGTGCAACGATAACAATGAGTTCAACAACAAATTAACCAAAGCATTTCATTTAAGCCGCATTAATAAAAGTTTTAACAGCTCTCGCACCTCAACAGCCTTTGCCACAACCATAAAATGCACCTCGATGTCGTGTCATGTTGCAATACAAGTGCATTCCAGTTTTTTACTTTCGCTTTGTTTCTTTCTTTTGTTTGCTTGTGCTTCTTAAAATTAAAATTATGGCCACTTTGCTACTTAACGACCAACAAAGTTCAGAGCTGAGTTTCAGTTCGTGACTGCAGCTATGTGTCTGTATTTGTGTTCTGTATCCTTAGCTATGTATATATGTATCTGTATATCTGTGTCTGTGCATTGTATTATCTGAATCTCAATCTGTGTCTGAATCTATAGTTATTAGTGGTACTATGTCTCTTACTGGAACTTCTCTAATATGTGAATCAGAATCAGATTCTTCTCTTAAATCTGAAACAGTAACGGAATCTTCATGAGGAACTGTGTGCTGATCTCCATTCTTATATTTCCAATTGTAATTCCATCTGTAACTGTAACTGTTCGTGTACCTATTCCTGCCACTGTAATTAGCACCGTAACTATAACTGTATCTGTAATTGTATCTGTAATTGTATCTGTATCTGTAGTTGTAGTTGTAGTTGTATCTGTAAATTCCTCTGTTTGTGTATCTGTAACTGTAATTGTATTCGGCATCCGTTGCATCCATCCTTTCTGAGAGTGTTAAAATCTGTGCTTCCAATGCTCAACTTAAGCTTCAGATACTTCAACTGATGGCAAAGCTTGTGCCGTAGAAAGTTTTTACGGACTATTTCAAGTTGCACTTTCCCTGGTATTCAATATTTTTTAAATTTTGGAACTCTCTTTGATACAATTTTTGAACATGTATTTAAAGAGACGTCGAATAGGACTTACAAGAAACGACATTAGAGTCAGAGTAATGTTTTAACATGACTTGAATCATTTTCTGACAAATTCAAAGTTCTATGAAAATCAAGTGTAGCCAACATTCTATCGATAACCAAGGTCTAAAATGCAGTTGCATGGGTATCGATAATTTATCTATAGCTGGAATGAAACATGATAACAATAAAGCAAAATCAAATGAGTCAAAAGTTTATGAAAATAAAATATAAATAGATAAAGATATATAACGGTTGAGCAACTACAAGGTCTCTAGCACTATCGATAACTTATCGATAACAACAGTGCCGTCGAGTTTTCGATCATTTATCGTCATCCCTAATTCAGTAACCGCTTTAAAACAAACCGAAAATTAACAACTTGACGCCCAGACAGGCGTGGCCAAGTGGGCGTGGCGGAAGTGACGCTGCATTTTTGTTCCAGCTTTTGGCAACCACAATTTTTGTACTTTGGTTACTTTGGCGGCTAGAAAGGCAGCCATAAAGCAACGCCAGGCACATCCGGCATTTTGGCAGCAATTTACGGTTGCAGAATGCACACAACACACATGTTGTACATAAGTGAGTGTAAGTGTGCGAGTGTGTGTGTGTGTGTGTGTGCGCGCTAAGGTGTTTATGATTGACCGCCATGCTTGTGTGCATTTTGCCACAAGTTGAGTCAACAACTTTAGCCTTTTGCTTTTGCTTTCGCTTTTGTTTATTATTTAATATTTGTTCTTTCAACTTTCAACTTTTGCATTAACGCGACGCTTTAATACGCTTTGCTTTCGTCTCTTTTGTCCGGAATGGATAAATTGTGGCGATTTCCTTTTGTTTGTCAACTCTCTCTCTGCCTCTCTTTCTCGCTCTCTTTTCCATCTCCTGCTCTCTGTCACTGTCTGCAATCGTCGCCTTAATCGCCGCCATTATTGTTTGCGCCAATGTCGCGTCGTTTTGTTGACTCGCTTCCCCTCTCCCCACTCCCCTCTCCACACTCCACTCTCCTGCACTTCTTACTCTCCTTTCCCTAAAATATATGTACTTATACACGCCTCAGGATTCATATTCTCATTCCCATTCCCATTCCCACTCCCAATCCCATTTCCAATGCGTCCCATTGGCCTTTTTGCTTCTTGCTGGTCATTTGGCATTTGGCCAGCAATTTGGCATTTCGATTGCATGTTTATCGCTGTTCTGCTTGTTTGTTGTTGTTTTGCAGTTGTTGTTGTTGTTATTATTGTGGCTAGTATTGCAAAAATTGCTCAGCATTTGTTATTCTTGCCATTTCCCAAAACCCGTTCCTCACACCAGAAGAACAAGAAGCTTTTCCATGTGTGTTTTCTAACTCAAATCAGTGACATCAATTCAGCATTATCTGTTGTGCCATTGGCAAGCTCTCTGTCCTCCATGGTCACTTGAGTTGAAGGCCAAGCTCTTTCAGTAGTCGATTCTCACTTAGATATATTAGATATATTTTTAGACCCCGTACTTAAAAAAAGTACAGGGGTCTATTAGCTTTGACACAAACCACATAAAGTACATACAAAGTATAGCCTATATCTCAGAGACTAAAAGAGCTAGAGACTCCAAACTTGGTATGAAGGTTCTTCTATATTGCAAGCAGATCGAGTTTGTTTTAGATTTTATATCGAACCTTTATATCATATAGCTGCCATAGGAACGATCAGTCGAAAATCAAGTCTTAGTATGAAAAACTTTTTTGTTGTGTGAGATATCTAACCCACACTAGCAGAATATGCATATGGGATGGTCTAATACATCCTGACCAAATTTGGTTGAAATCAGACCACTATATTATATAGCTGCGATAGGAACGATCTGTCGAAGATGTCTTTCCCATAGTAAGTACGGGGTCTCCGACAGTCGAGTATGCTCGACTATAGCACCGTCCACTAGTTTACTCTCTTTCTATCATTCTTATTCTTTTTATGACTCTGCAACACTTTAATCTAGTCTAATCTCACTAGTTTTAAATTAGATCTCGTGGTATACTCTAAAATGTGAGAGCATTTTCGAAAATTTGGAAAAACATGAATATTTCGAAAACGCTTCCATAAAAGAATTTTTAAGTGCGATTTTCGTGTTTAGTGGGCCAAAATCCATAAGAAAAGTGAACTCAGACATGAAAAGCAAAATGGCTGTAAGCTAGTGTCTCTCTTCGAATTCTGCTGTTAGTAAGGAAACATTTGTAGAGTATATTTAAAGTCAGTGCTGAACTCACTTCACCGCCGGCTCAACTTTGGCTGTTATAAGCACGTTCAATGGCCCACTTGCTTGCCCTTTTGGCCATATTCATGGGCGACAGCGTCCTCGTAATTAAGAGTACTTGCTGCATGCCACAAGCCCAAATTTGCGGTTAGTGCTGCACTCTAGGCTTAATGCAACTTTGCACTGTTGCGGCCCATATTCTTGGCCATTGTTGTTGGTCCACTTAATATTCAGGACTATTTGAAAATCTAATTTTATGTAGAACAACGTATTGTGGCTTAATTAGTGGCATAAAGTTTTATGGGGGCAGCTGCAGCAACTTGAAGAGGCATTCGCTGTGTTTGTGCTCAGTTTGCATTTGTAATTAATTCATTTTGGACCGAGACAAAATGGCAAATGGCTTTTGGGCCAAGTTCAAACCGTGTTGGCCAGCTGCAAATCTCATCAGCTGTGACAAACTCATTTGTCTTGCTCGAGCTACAACACCAGAGGGAAAGTAAATAGTGAAATATTTAACAACAATTACAACAAGACAAACAGACAAAGTGATTTTCGGCACACGCGTCGTATACGCAATGTCAAGCAGCTAATGCCTTAATCTGTGTATCTCTCTCTCTTTCTATATTGTGTGTAGGTAAGTGTAGACAAGTGGATCATTGGGGCTTTGACTTTGACTTTGTCTTGGACTCACCTTGCTCTCCGTGTTGCCCGTGAGAAACTTCAGCTCCGATTCGGTGCCATTCAAGATAATTGAGATATTCTGTTCGGCCTCATCGCACTCTGCACAGAAGAGAGGATTAGGGATTAGTTTTGAATAGTAGATATATTTGTTTAAGTATTTTAAATTAAAATATAATTCATATAAAATTTTAAATGTGAAAAAAGATTCAAGTTTGGCATTGTTTTATTTTGAGAAAATTATTTTCTTAGCCAATATTATAATTCCATATTATTTTTCTAAGACTCTTTATAATATCATAAAAAGTAACTTTTATTTTTGCCACTGCTCTAAAGTAAAACTAATTCTTAACTAAAGATAAACATCAGATCCAATCAGATCCAAACGCTTCAATGTTACCTGGTCCATCGTAGGCATTGATGCAATCGGATGTGCGAAACTGTGAGACCAGAGCCTGTTTTCCCACGCCCGCGGAGCCGAGCATCTCCACGCGATAGAATTCCACCGGCTGATGGTTCTCCTGGCCAGGTGCCTCGCCGAAGCCGTTGCTGTGGCTGCCACCGCCGTTGTAGGCGCTGCCCAGGCCCAGGCTGCTGCCACCGCCCCCGCCGCCGTTGAGACCCGCCATGGCGTTGCGCGTATGCATTGGACTGACGGGTGCCAGGCTGTTGCTGCGAGAGCGACGTCTTCTGAAGGAGTCGCCGCGGTTGATGATGCCTGTGAAGGTGAAGGAAGGAATCAAATTAGAAAGAAAGGAAAGACAACTACCAAGGATGTGGCATGAGTGGCATGCAACGGCAACTGCAACATTTCAAAAATGCTAAACGCATCGCTGGAGCTAACTTTTTGTATGCGCGACCAGCTGCCACAGCTGCCACATGTGCAGAAATTGCTCATACGCCACGTTGCGCCCTTTTAGACTACCAGCTATTCAGTTTCCTGATGCGGCAGGCTGGCAGGCATCAGACTGCAGGCATAACAGTGCTTAATCTATCTTTTTGTGTAAGCTACGTGCTTGCAACACCACACCTGCCTACCCCTTCCCGCCCCGCTTGCCACATGCTGCCGAGGTCTAAATGATGATGTTGCTGCTGTCAGCTTGTGATTGAATGAAGGGGCTTAAATTTAAAAATTCATTAGCTGAAAAAGCATCTCACTTGCCCTTCGTATTTAAATGAAACGTTGTAGCACGAATTAAATTGTAATAAATTTCGAAATGATTTTGTAAAATTAAATGATTTTCTTAACCCTAAGCTAACTGAAATTGTAAGCGCTTTTGTGTGGCACATTTTGAATACACTCATTTATAAAAAGTGCAAATGTGAATAGCCTTTTCATGTATGTTCCGTATGTTCATTCGTTATCACACTTTAAGCCCCCAATCGGGCATCAATGGGTTAATTTGAATATGCAACACATTTGTTGCATTTGTCTTGCGTCTCGAGGCAATTTGCGGTTGTGTCTTGCCTGTTTATGCGATTATATTGTGTACATTTAAATGTCATAAATAGATTTATGGCCTGCTTTATTGCATTTGCCTTATTTCTGAATTTATCTGAGATTTCCTCGCCTTTATTCCCCGAGGCGTTTTTCACTGGCCGCCGGTCATTAATTGTGCAAATTGAATTAATTGCCAAAAATGTCTATAAACATTTACATTTCGTATGTGTGCTCGCCAATAGTTTTCCAATTTGGATTTCATCAGGGGACTGAGGAGAAAAGACATAAAAATGCCAGTCTGTTTCAAAAATATATGAATACATTTTTCGATATGGCAATAATTCCATTTTGAATTTTCCTAGGTGAAAACTGCTCGCAATAAAATTTCAAACAATTGTTTTCCCTTTTTCCCTCCCTGCCTCTCTCCTCTGTCCCCGCTTCCACTCTTTGTTTTGTAACCATAAATATTTGTACAACTGGCGAATGTTTAATTTTAGCCGCTTTTGGCAGAAGCAAATCATCAAGTGTTGGCGCATCAAATGGGCCAAGTTTATGGCCAGTTTATGTTTAGAACCTGGCAAAATTAACTCGGCAATGTAATCAAATTTGTAGATTTCAATTTAAGTAATAACTTTAAAGTAATCAACCGATTTTTAGCTCTCAGAAGAAATTGAATTTATTTAAAGCTATTATTTTATGTTTTTCATTAGGAATTCTAGGAATAACTTATGAGTAAAGGGCGTTGAACCATTTGCCAAACATAAATAATATTTAAATTAAATATGTATCAAACATAAATAGTTTTTAAATTTTATATGTAAACATAAATAATATTTAAATTAAATATGTATAATGTTTATTTGAGTTTTCTATCATTCTCTTAAGAGTATTAAAGTTTTTCTATTCCACTAAAGAGTTTTTTATTAATAGAATTTTGCAATTCCAATCAATGCTAAAATGTTTAATATATAAATGTTCTTCATCTTTTTTATAACCACTTTGATATATCTTTGAATTATTTTTTCAGCTATTTTTGCAACACATTTTGCATGGTTTATTTTTTTTTTTTGCAATTTTTCTAAAATTTTTTAATAATGAATAACTGTTTAAGAAAATAAATTTAAAATTTTTATTCGGCGATTGATTTAAGGTTCGTCGAGTGTTGCCCGAGATTTTGCATATGTTTTTAGGCACTCTTAAAGAGAGAGGGGTAAATGGGCGAATTGTGAGGGATTGTTTGGCTTTCAAGGTTGCGTCTACTTGAATAAAGATCTCAATTATTTTTGCGCTGGTTTTCTTTTTGTATAAATAAATCAATTGGCAGCTAGGAAGCCATTCGAGTTGAAGCCAGCCGCAACGAAAGGCAGCTCATCTAAAGCATATGTGTGGCAATTGGGGCATACAGAAAGAGAGAGAGAGAGAGAGAGAGAGAGAGAGAGAGAGAGAGAGAGAGAAAAGCACTGCTATTGGGACGTGCGTGGACTTCATTCAATTATAATTCAATTTACACAGCAAGCATCATCATAATCAGCTTGCAGCATGCCACACTCGCTGTCAGTTCAATTACACACTCTCACACACATACACACACACAAATACAGACACACAAGGCATTGTGGCCACTTTTAGTGAGATTTTTCATTGAAATTTTAACTCCTGTCGCTTGATTGGCCCACACTGCCGACTGACACTCGCCAGAGTTCCCATTAATCAGTGCACGTCTCTCTCTCTCTCCCTCTCTTCACTCTCTCACACACACACACAATCTTTAAAGTCTTCTTTAACTCTTCAGTGTGTTTAAATTGAAAGAGCAAACATAATTGATGGACTCTTTTGCTTACGAAAATCGACAGCGTATTAAGTTTAATTAAATTTGTGCACATGACGCAGCAGCAATAACCGCAAAGGATTTCTTCCACACACTGTAACAGTGAGTGCAAAAACAGCTCGCGCGCATATGTAGAATTCTCCTGCATTCGAAAGCAATTTAGTTGAGTAAACTCTGAAACTTCATTGAATTTTAATATGCTGCGAGTATGCGTTACAATTTGCCAGTTGAAACCTGTCCCCAACGACGAACTGGCAATTTAACAGTGCGTGCAAAATACATGCAGACAGATGAACAGATGTGTGTGTAAAGGGATGTGGATTCCCTCTGCTCTCTGGCAAGTAAAATACCCTAAGAAATGAAGAAGCTTGAATAGAATCTGATATCATGTCATTTATGAAGTGGTAACTGAAACTCTTGATTATGATGTTCATATGGCGTGTTGGGGCATAATTGAGTTAAGAAATAAGGTAGATAAGTGAAAGGGGGTTGTCTTTGAGGCATCATTATAAAGATGGTCGAGCCTGTGACTTGGCATAGTCAGGATACTCTCGTTTAGGGCACGTAAACTAACAGCTTCAGTGTTGACTTCAGTCTGAAAGTCTGTGCGTGTCTCTCTGTCCCTCTCTTCCCCTCTCTGTCCCTTTTCCATTTTCTCAATATTTGCGGTTGAGCTTAAACACGTAGTTAAGGACCACATGCATTTATGCATGCAAACAGACACCCAAAACTCCTACTTTAAGTATCGGCTGTCCCACGATGCGTATGTGTAACAATAACGTGACTCAAATATAGAAAATGAAATATATTATTGTTGTTGCTGTTTTGTGGTCCTAGGACTAAGTGGCATTAAATGCCCCAAGAAACAAGCTTTTAAGATTTCAATGAAATCTTGTGACTCGCTCGCAAACAATAATTTTATGGCCAATACTCGTATCCTTACAGCCGACTCCAGACTTTCAACTCTCAACTCTTGGCCCTTGGGGCATTGTTGAATTTAATCCCTGGCATCAAAACGAGTAGCCCTGGATTCAGCTTTTGTCGATTTTCAATTTCGAAATTAATAAATGCTGACAAAGCTGCCTTTTGTACACTTGGCTCTTACTATTCTGGCCCACTTACCTCCTTTGGATGCACTGAATGTGCGCAGACGATCCACATCCTCGTCGTCATCGTTCACCCGCAGGTGATGCATGTTCATTGTGGGCACGTCCAGAAAGGCGTTCGACTTTCTATGTCCTGTTCCAAGGAAATGCGAAAATAAATTAATTTATGCTTGATTTTATTGAATTTTTATAATAAAATATTGGGCCAATTATTCCCTGTTTAAGATGGATAGTTAGTATTTTTATTTATTTATTTATAAATTTAAAATTAAAATTTGAAACTCTGGGGAATCTAAATTGAAAAGTAGTATTTTTCAGGAATAAAAGGGAAGAAATGGGAGAAATTTATATCTTTTGTAAAGCGTTTGTCATTCATTGACATTGCAATAAAATTACTGCTTATAAAAATTCACATTTTGACTTGCGGTATTTTAATTACATTAAATTGAAACAAGTAATGATACTGAAATGATTTGCAATTAAAATTGTTGAACGTTTTTTTTGACATAATATAATTATTGACACAATTAAATTTTATTAACATTGATAGCTATTTTTTTAATCATTCAAAAAGTTGTAAAAAGTGCAATGATTTGAATTTGAATTCTATGTCCGTGTTCGTTGGTAATTAAAATAATAACAATAATCATTTTTTACAGTCCCTTATATAGATTTCATATTTCTGTTCTATTTACAACATGAACTAACTACAGCATATGGTGCTAAATATTTCAAAGACCAACTGGGGAATATTTTATGAATCGTTATGCAATAAAAGGACTGTCCTAACTGAGGAAACTGTCTGTCGCCAGCTCACGCTGTCAGTGAAAGAAGCGACAACATTAATGTGGTCAATTGACTTGTCCAAGTTTTCTTAGTTGGTCGGCAGTAATTTGGCTAAGAGCATAAGCTTCAGTTTATGTGGCATAAAATGCGGACACTTGGCTAATTTGTTGGCGGCACACTTTTTGATTGGCCATTAAAACTCACCGTGTGGCTGTGGCCGACGCTGCGACAACTTGCGGCGTTGCGGAGGCGTCTCCGTTTCGCTGAGACGCGGCTCGCTGTTGCAATAGGAGCGCGTGTCCTGCAACGTGTGTTGTTGTTGCTGCTGCTGCTGCTGCTGCGTCTG
The DNA here is from genome assembly GCA_963924055.1 of Drosophila limbata. Lineage (NCBI taxonomy): Eukaryota > Metazoa > Arthropoda > Insecta > Diptera > Drosophilidae > Drosophila > Drosophila limbata. Next base: position 21,080,846 of record OZ001355.1, on the reverse strand, counting down.
AGTGCGACGGCGAACCTGCAAAGAGCGAGAGAGAGAGAGAGAGAGAGTGAGTAAAAAGATGGAACGAGTTTGGGTTAAGTGTTAAGCTTAAGGCCAAGTAGCCAATGTGGCGTATACATAATCTCGCCTCTCATTGACACTTACATCATCAATCAAGCCAACGGCAGCACAAGGATGCTGGAAGGTTGAGCCTCGAGCATCTCGGGCGTTGATTTATGCCTTGGCGCAGCAAGAAATTAAATTGCAAAATGTCGAACACAAATCAAATTGCATTTGTTTGTTCAACTTGAATCAGCGAACGGGGCGGGGGGAGTATCTGGCAGAGGATATTGTTATTTCATCTCGTAATGTGTTCAAGATGGCCCAACTGACCCCCAAAGACCAAAACTTATAGCTATCATATCAAAAGTCTTTGAACATTTTTCGTTTTTTTAAGATACAATAACTAAATTTAAATAAAATCAGTTTTTTTTTTCAAATTTATTATTATTAAGTTAATGTCGCAAAAATAATAATTTATATTTAAAAAGTTTACCCAACATTTGTTGTTAGGATTCTGGAAAACTCAGAAAAACCCAAACGTTTTCTGGCAAAAAGTAACAACATTTTTAATAATATATTTAAAAATCTTCATATGCCTGCAAGTGTATCAAGTATTCGTCATGGTATTTGCATTTTTCTTGTTGCTCAAACTTGAGCTTAGCTCAGTTGACTGGAAAAATGTCAAGGTTTAATCGAGGACCACTTATTCAGTGCTGACTGACGGTTGATGCTTGAATGTTGCCCGTCGGCCACTCAAATGGCAATCAGCGTTGCGTTTGTTTGTCTGTTTGTTGCACCTTGTTCTTTGGCCAACTAAATCCCTTGCAGCCTTATGGCCCAGGTAACGGATGCGTGTTTGAGAACGCAACGCAAACCAGAAGCCCATTTAAGGCACCTGTCCCGCAATTTGTAGCCGCACTGTTCTCTTCTCTCTTTTCTCAGCTCTTCTCTCAGCTGTCTCCCAACTGTTCTCACACCTGTCTAACAGTTTCTTCTCTTTTACTGTATAAAAAACTTTTTGCGACATGTGAATTGTGCAATGCCTGCAACTTTGTTAGCAGCTTCCGACTGTCTCCCACTCCCTTTGTGGCCAATACACTCTCCAGTAAGCCGGAAGCGTTCTTTACGTGCTGGCATCAGCTGTCAAGTGCTGACGGATTTGGGCCAGGCCTTAAAGTGGGCCAAGTTCTCCTTTGTCCTCGCTCTCTCGCTCACACTCTCTGTTTATTTAGTGGCCAATGCCTTGCGCCGTTTTTATGACCAGGCCAAGCCACCTTCTAGCCAAGTTAGTTCAGTTCGCGTGACCAGTAATTGCTGCTCTTGTTTGTGGCTGTGTTTTACTTTCTGGCTTAATCAAATATTGTTGCATGAACTCGTATATACACATAAATATATATAAGTACTATATATGTATATTTAGAAGCCTCATTCTTTCCTTTCTCGCTTGTCATTGTCGGATGCAGCATGTCTTCAGCTGGACTTGAGGACTTGTGTCTTGCCACAAAATTAATTACATCCGGCTTTTCTGCTTTTGATCCTCTGTCTGTCTCTGACTTGTCGCTGTGTCTTCAATTTGTGTCTGCTTAATTCCCAATTAGTCCTTGGGGCTTTCACTTTCCTTTGGACGCCAAGCTGTTTATTTATTACCATTTCGGGACATTCTTTATGGCAAGTGGCAACAACCCAATAAATTTGCTGGCTTCTTTACATATTAGTTACATATGCAACTAAATTCATTAACAAACTATAAGACTATTGCATTACAAATTCAAAAGCAACTGTTTGAAGTTTAACTTTTTAACAAGAAAGATTATTATTTATTATATTGTCAAATATATTGGCAATATCTACAGTCAAGCAAATACGACTGTAAGTAACTGTGACTACTCTAAAAAAAATAAGTACAATAATAAAAATTCAAAAAGTATATAGAAAAAAATAGAAGAAAAATTAAAAAAATTGTTACATTTAATTCTGAGGCATTTACATTTTTTGAAAGAAAACTTGCTAAAATGTACAACATTTTTTAATTATACTATATAGTTGTTAAGTTCAGTTACCAATTTTAGTTATAGATTTTTATCAGTTAATTTATATTTGAATTTTATAAATTGCCTTAAAATATAATCATTTTTTAATGTTCGATTTTGTTACGAACAAAATTTGGTTACTATATATTGAAGAATTTAACTTTAAGCTTTCACAACTTTTTATTTTATTTTTAAGTAAATGCATAGATACTCTAGAATATAAAGGCATCTCTTTGTTGCCATGTTTGTTGTTCTACGTTTTTCCTTTCCTATTTTTCTTTTTCCTAAATGAGCTTTTCCACTTGTTAAGCAGAGCCGTTTGCATTCTGAATTTGTACTTCTGATCAACCAGATTGTCTAAGCGTGAATGCGTCGTGTTTTAACTTGAAATTACATTGCCCTCTCTCTCACTCCCTCTCTCTCTGTCTGTATCTCAGTCTCTCTGTCTCTCTCGCTGTCTGGTTATCGCTATCTGTCGCTTTTCTAGTTGTGCCTTTTGTCTAGCCTGATGTCTCTGCCACATTCTCATTAAACTTTGAGCTTTGTGCAGCTGCAAAAGTGCCGGATTTATTGCGAACTTATTCTAAAATCGACAGAGTTTGCAACTTCTTTTCTTTTCGCTTCGTAAAGAAAACTCATTTCAATCCATTGCCAGCTGCGGAGTCATGTTGACGGCCACGCCCTCGCACCGCGACACCGCCCTAATGTGGCATGTGTGAGAAATGTGTTGTTGTTGTTGTTCATGTTGTTGAGCAACTGAAACTTTTCTACCCCAAAAACTCGTAAATTTTGCAGTTTGCAGCGCAACGTTGTCGTTTTTGTCTAGCTGCACATTGACTCGCAGAGTTGATGCCACATTTGCTGTGGCATTTAATATGAAAGCAGGACAAACAAAGAAACTCCAAACTCAAGGGACTTTATTTCATGGCGTTACTCATACGCAGCGTGGCACGACCTTTAACATTGACAACGTTCCCTTTGTCGCATTAGAAATTGAATTTGCCTGGAACATAATTCAATTCACGCTCTCAAAATGCGTCCAAGCTCAAAAGAGACTCAATCAACTTGGCGTTGACTCATTTTATTTGGCCAATATGCAAAAAAGATCTTAACCCTCTAATGTCTAAGCCTGCCTTTAGGCGGGCTAAAAACAAATTAATATAATTAACAATTATTTATAATTTTATGCATATTGCTACAAAATTGAATGAATAACTAAATGTTCCATCAGCCAGTTTGGTTAAAGTATTTTCTTCGGCTGAAAATCAGAGATTGCTTAAATTTATTTTTTTACGTGGCCTTTTAAATGATGCGTGGCACGTTTTAGATTTTGAGTGCTGTCGTTGTTGTTGTTTTTGTTGCTGTATCACTTTTATTATGACGGGAAATTCAATGCCTTTCGGCTGGCAACTGTCAAAACTGTTGTCCTGTTATCCTGCTGTCCCTTCTGCCAACTCTCCTGCCTCCCGGCTTCCTTTTCCTTCAAGTGTTGCTTTTGCTGCTGCTTGTGTGGCAATCGATAAACACACTCGAATGAGATGATGGCAAATCTGAGCAAGAAATACAGACAATTCCCAAGTTTCTCTCAACCAATTGCAATGCTCTCTTGCAAATTTTAAGTAGAGCTTTTCATCGTTTCCAGTTTTTCCAGAAGTCCAATCTATAATGGTACATATTCAGGCCTGTTCCGAATTTAACTTATGATAAGATTTGTCGGAATTGCATTTCTTTAACCTGCTCTTATACCATTTCGGCTATATTCAGCGGATTGATATCACTTTGAATTGATGAGTTTAAGTCCGCTAAAGCAAAAAACGTTCATTTTCAAACACTTAGTCGAAATTCAAAGTGAATAAACGCATATCACTAAATGCTAAAAACTAAAAAGTGAAAACCGGAACAGGCCTGATTATGCTTTTCTTTGTTTATAAGTACACTATAATTTTGCGAATGTTTATTGAGTTATGGACTTCATCCCAAAAAACTTGCAAGATATTATTTATAGACGTAAACAATTTGTAGTTTTCATATTCAATATGTAAGAGAGATTATGATTTGTCAGCTATTAAGGTTGTCATTCTGCTAATGTGGAAGAAATGGTATGTTCAGAGCTCAGTCCCCAAGATAGTCTCAACTTTATTTCAGTAAATCTAGTAGTCCTCAACTGTCAATTGTGAAAACTATTGGAAATACATTAAAATACTTTTAGAGAGAGAGAGAGAGAGAGATAGAGAGAGAATACACAGAGACACAACAAGAAATAGACTATTTATTTAAGAAATATGTTCAAGATGACTTCCAAGGCCTCCAATCGCCTAACCACGCATTTCATGCAGGAGAGCAACTTGTTGTTAACTCCGCACGGAAAGTCGCCGCTGAGCAAATGCATCAAGGTGGTGCAGGCGGAACACGATGCACTGGAGGCCAGTGTGCTGAAGGAGCTGCTGTTCCTGGACGAGGCATTCCGCGTGTACTTCAAGCATTGGCTCAGCGAGCAGAGTCTGCAGCGCATGGCGGCAGAGAAGCTGTGGAAACTCTCCAAGGATTACATGCTGCAGGCCGAAATGAACTGCACAGCACCGAAATATCCCACACCCGATGTTGAGTCAATGGTCAACAGGTATCAGGTGCACTATCAGATTATCCTCAGCTCGAACTCCTCGATGAATCGTGATCTGGCCGCATTACGTCGCAATCTGTTGGGATTCCGTCGGGAGTGTGGCAAACTGGACCTGAACGAGGATAGTTCCTTCATACTGGGCGATACGTTTCACAAGCCCATCAAGTTCTTCATAGATCTGGCTGAGGAATTGTTCAGTTACTTCCACTGCAGTTATCTGAAGTTGGACTGTGGTGCTCGTCATCTGGATCCCTCGGATTTGCCGGCCGTGGAGAACTACCAAAAGATGCTGGCACCTTGCGAGGAGTTCGAGGACTATCTAATGCACAACCTCGGCTACTGTCACTGTCTGCGTCCCTCGCAGCCGTGTCCCGACTGGCCCAAGCACTCGACCATCAAGTCCAAGGACTTCGATGATCTCATGCATCGCGCCAAGCAGAAGCGTTGTGCGCGTCGTCTGGCCAAGATGTCGGCGGATGCGACGGCCGAGGAGATTCCCGAGATCCCCTCCAAGGACGACAGCACCGTGTTGAACCTGGAGCACGAGCTGCGCATGCATCAGCTGAGCATGCGACTGGCGTTGCTCCGTCAATCGAATGGACCCATCAACATGGGGCACGAACGCGATCTGGTCGAGCAGATGATCTACGCCTTGAGTCCGTCTCTGATGCCGGACACATATCAGGGAGCCCGCGGCTTGTCGGCTTCTTCGTTCAATGTGCCACGTCGTTCTCGTTCACAGCACTTGTCGCATCCGGAACTATAAACCACTCCGGATGTGCCACAACATGTTGCCGCTCTCGTTTTCTGGCTTACATTCAAATTACAAACTGCATATTAACTGCCCAAAAACACGTGATTTCTCGTTCTCATTCTCATTCTCATTCTCGTTCTCGAATAAACATGGCCAACAAATTTGCATGCAAATGCAACAATGAGCTTGCCACTTGCAACCAAAGTGCACGCAAAGTGCTTCTGCAGCTTGTTGCACGTGGCAAGGGACAACGAGTCGCACAAGTGATTTAAATCTAAATTTGATTTGTATACAATTTACTCAGACTTGCAACTGCAACTGCAGCCATGTTGCACGAACGGTTTCACAGAGCTGCCAAGTTGCCCAAATCTGTTTCTAAAGAGACTCTCTTCCAGCTGAAGAGCTTTAACAACTTGTGGAGTTACTTAACTGTCACTGTATCAAATTTCACTTCAACTCAAGAAAAAGTTATATTCAACGGACAGACAGACGGACAATACATTCTAATAAAGACGGGAAGCGGATGCTTGATAGATACAAAATTATTTTATAAATGATCTTTAAAAATGGACAGCTGCTATAAAATACTATCAATACAATTAAATATGCATGAACAATCAGAAACATCTTTTTAGAAAAATTGGATCTTAAAATTTGAGAAATAGCTAAAATATCTGCAGAGAAAAGTCACATATTCAAACTGCAGATTAAATCGTTATAATAAATATTGTTTTTGAATTATATGTTTGAAATTTAAAAAAAAAGTAAGAGATAAATTAAAACCATTTCAAACTAACTAAATCCACAATTATCAGAACTCTATTAAGAGTCGTTTTCTTTGTATACTTAGCTGCATTTTGAACTTGGACAGGATAAAATAGTAATTATCAAAAATTGTTTTAAATTTAAATAATTTTTAATAATAATAATAATCTTTTAATTTTAATGTAATATTTTTAAATTTAACTGTTGTGTCGGCTGCTTTTAGCATGACATTAAATAAATAAATAAAAACAAAAATATTTTAATTTTAAGCCTTAAAAAATTAATCTTTTTTCCTATTTATGGTAATATAGCATGTCAATTTCAACAAACAAAATTATGCTAAAAATAAGCTATAAATCAAATTAGAAATCCATTTGATTTTCTATGGATTTTTTTAAAACAATTCATGCTTTAAGGTGTATATTTCTGAGCGATCCATAGTGATATTTCTTAAAGTTTCCAACCCTAAGAAGCAGCTACTAAATGTGCTCAGTTATGCTTTGTAAATGAATGCATAAGCAAGCAATCAATTAATTTAGTGAGCTAACTAAATAATTAAGTAACTAAGTGACTAACTAACCAACCAACTAACTAGTTAATTAGTCAAGCAAGTAAATTGGACTCACCGATCTGGCGCCCGATGTGATGCGGGCGCTTTGGGAGCGCGTCGCGGGACGGCGGCGTCTGTAGCCGGGGGTTCCCCCCTCGGGGGTGGCACTGCCCGAGGGCATGTTGTGGATAACGGTCTCGATGCTGGCGCCAGTGGCACAGATCGAGGCACTTCGCGTCTTCTTCTGCATCCGATGATGCATCGGCGATATATCGTCGACCATTTTGATTTGCAGTGTGTTTCGTCGACTAAATGTGGTTTAGTTTTTGGTGGTGCAGTTGCAATTGATTTAATTGAATTCAGTTAACTGCAAAAGCTATTTTTGTGGTGCTGTTGCTGTTGGTGGTGCACTTTCGGGTGCATAATCTGAGTTTGTGGTGCGTCTGCAAATAAATCAAAAAGCCAGAAAAGAATGCAAAAAATACTTTGAAAATTTGTGATTCAAATCAAGAATAATTTTCAACATTGTTCAAATACTTGCAACTAGTATTATATGTGGTCATGTTTTATATTTATAAATAAAGCAACGCAAAAGACCTTAAAATAAACTAACAAAAAGGCATGCTAGACTATGAGTTACCCTTTAAATTATTACATTTAAGTCATAATATGGAGCATATAAAGATAATAAGAAATTAAGTTCCAACTTTTTTCACATACACTTCCACATGTCTAAAGTATCCCCTTTTGGTTAAAGCGTACAGGGTATGTTAAGCAAATTTACCAGAGATAAAACTAAATTGTGTGACTTTGTACATGCAGCATAATTTGCTGTGTGATTTCTCATTTCACTTTCTTGTGTTCATTTTATTTTATTTCATTTTTCACTTTCGTTTCCCTTCTGCCTCTTACATTTTATTTATAAGCTGTTTCGTCTTTTCACGCGTTTCCACTAAAACTGGGTCACCGTCCGAACAAACGAAAAGACCGAACATAAAATGGCGATGAAAATCACACACCCCAAGGAGGAGTGCAGAGGGGAGAGGGAACAGTTCGAAGAGTGCGAGGCGGGGTTAAAAGTATGCTCAAGTGAGCCATCAGAGTATATTATAAAAGGAGGCTAATCAATAAACTATGATCAAATATTTTAGAAATATTCAAAAGAATTTATAGATCCAAAGCAGCATAAAATATAACATTAGCATTTGTATTTCGAGACATTATCTTGATTCCATAATTTATTGATGTTAGACAGATAGTCTGTTTTTAAGATGTTTTTTGTAGATTTCTGTGGAACTCTTCATTCCCAAATTCGCCTCTAAGCAATAATAGGTTCTTATAATTTGAATTCCCCAATTTAGATTTTCTTGATTTTCCCGGTTTTGAAATCCCTTAAGTCTTTGAAGTTGACTGAACAAGTTATTCGAATTTTTAACTTAATCTTCTTCTCTTTTCCTCTTCCTTTGGCTTTTTCACTCACTTATCTTTTTTGCTCCGAATTCAGTTTTTGTCTCAATTTTGTTAATTTTTCTCCACTTCTTTCTTTGTTTCAAACACTCTCTCTTTAGATCCTTTTCCATTTCAGATCCTTTTCCTGGCTATTTATTTTATTTTTCATACATTCTGTTCAAGGGAATTCTCATGTGTTGAGGAAATTCGCTCAATCACTCCTCGGATATTGACTGAGTAACTCTCTCGATTGCACAATGCGCACTGGTTCTTCCCACTGTACGGTTAGTCAAAACAATTTCCCAACTCTCAGTCACCCACATATGTGAGAGGGGGCACTTTGGCCATATATTTCAGAGGCATCAGAGGCATCAGATGCATCTCATGTGTCGGAACGTGTGTGTTTCCATGTGGATGGGTTGGATGGGTTGAATGTGGGCTGTGAGTGCTTAAGTGTGTCCGTTGTTTAATCACGGCGTAGTTTTTCTACAATCTATAAATACAATTTTGCTTTGGATATGTTTTGCTTTCTTTTGTTGTGTGCTATTTCTCTTGCATCATCTTCGGAGCTCTCCCTTTGCCTCTCGTTTACTCGTTTACTCGTATCTAAACATTTCACAATAGATTTGTTGATGTAAATAAAAAATGAGATTGCTTTCATCGAGGCGCGGGTGCTGATCTGGAATGCCTCAAGTGGCGTGGCTGATGTGGCAACTTTTACCCAGGGCGGAACTAACAACTTGGCCAAAATGTCCTGCAGTTTAATTGACACTAATTGCCAAAGAGACTCACGAAGGCAAGCGACTGAAATGAAAATGAAATCCATTTTTCTAGCCATCTTAAAGCCAACTTTTTCTACACTCATCAAAAAAGGATGCAATTTGTTTCACAACTAAAAATGTTTGTTAAAAAGGGCTTTTGAAAACTACAAAATTAATTGAAATAGAGGAAAACTGTTTTAATTTGCTGCATTTTTTTTTTAAAGTATTTTTTTTTATCAGTGTAGACCTGTCAGTGGACTAAGACGCTACCAAATTGAATTTGTCAGGACCCCGCAGGCCTCAGGAGGTGCCTCAACAGCTGCAAGGACAACGAGGACGATGACGATGACGATGACGAGAATGATGATAATGAAGAGGACGATGATGGTGATTACAGTCATGAGAACACCCAATCAAAACATATTTGTAATCTATTTAGGCTCGCACTACTTAGACATGCATCATTAGCTGCTGGCATCGCATTGAGCTCCCTTCTGTCTCCTCCCACCTCTCCTGCTTCTTCTCCTTCTCATTCTTCGCGTCCCTCCCGTTGTGATCTGTTCCGTTTTATGTCCTCAAGTTCTGCATAATCGAATTACGCTTCAAAGTCGTTTGGCCTCCCACAATTCACGTTGCCTCCAGCTGTCAACTGTTGGCTCCACTTCTAAGTGCAATTTGGAGCCTGTCTGTCTGTCTGTCAGCCTGCAGCAGGACGTCGCCAAGTCTTAAGTTGTCTAGGCCAAACAGGCCTTGAAGTCCTTATTGTATATTTTTCATTTTAGCTGCATTTTTCTATGCAATAGTCAACAGAGGGTATAAATACAAATCTCAAAAAATATATTTAAAAGAGATAAAACTTGAGATTTACACTTTTGAACTTTTGAAGAACAAAGAAGTAAAGATCCCTTTGCTTAAGCATTGCTTTCCTGCGAAATAATATTTATTTAACAAAATAATACAATTTAATATATTTAGAATACATTCATAATCAAATATATTTTGCATTTATAATATAATTATATTTTCGTTTAAATTATTTTTGAAGAAACTCGATATTTCGGTATATTTTGTAGATATATAGACAACTTGGTTCATATTTTAGCGATTTCAAGATTATATTTAACTGAATTAACTGTTTAAATTTATATCACTAGTCTTTCATTCCAAAAGCTTCTCAAAGAGAACTTGCACTTGCTTAATTTACACTTTTGCAGTAATTACTTTTTTGAATGATTAAAATGTAAATAATTAAAAACACGCTTTATTTGCGTTGACTTTTTTGTTGGCTGGCAGCTGTCAAGAGGGACTCTAGTAAACGTGGCCAATGCAAAGGACATTCTCCCCTACATGCACACACATACACACACACAAACACACACACATGCGACAACAGACAAAGGGCCACTGAATATGTTGAAAGTAGGTAAATAATGCAAAAGTTTCTACTGGTAACATGCTGCGTATGCGTTATATAAAATGCAGATAGAGCAAAGCCTTTAAAGAAGTTCGCCTAACTTGAGCTGGGACGATAAGCAGCTGAAAGGCTTTTGAATTCATTGTCAATGTGACATAACGCTTGATTTGCTCGAGCCAAAAAAGGGATACAATAGGAGGAAGGTCCTGTGACATTCAGTCGTGCATGAAACTGAACCTGAAACTGCTGCCGATGAAGTCGCCATTCTGTTTGCATTAAATTCATGCCGCAGGCCTGGCTAACAGCACAACCAAAGTTCGGGCCAAGTCTGGGGCGACATTGAAGGCGAGTCTCTCTAATTGCCCGGACAATGGAGCTAAAGAGAAGCTGAATCGACTTGATTGGCCTGGGCAGGACTACATATGAGATTGAGCACAGAAAGAGAGAGGGAAAGAGATAAAGAGGGATAGATTTGGCTTTTATGGCCAATATAGATATGGCCACATGTGCGAACGTTTTTATCTAAACCCAAATCGACGACAACAGCAGCTATTAACATAAATTTGATGCCACCTCAAATATTTGGCCACATATTGATTAATAAGGCCAGCTATCGAAATGTTGCGAAGGGGGAATGAAGGGAAACCGTTACTTCACCTCGTTGCACATTCGCTGGTGCTCACTGTACTTTCATTGACAGCTGCGCCCGATTCCAGGCAACTTAAGTTATCAGTGTGCGTGGGGTAGTTTTTTTTTTGTCTTTTTTGCTGTCATTGCTGAGATAAACCTGACAAAAGCTGATAAGCATCGAACGATACTCGCACGATATGGCGTGGTCTTCCCAAATGGGGCACAACTTTTGGGAGTACGTAAGAAGAATTGGTTGGAGTCAGATTTGGAAGCGGAGAATGACCTCTGAATGAATTGATTTAAGAATTGAAAGAGTAGGCTAATAAACATAATTGAACACTGAAATCAGCATTAATTGAGTCTTAGAGCTGAAAGTACTAAGTATAATAACTCTTTGGAAAATGTATAACAAACATTCTCATTTAATATATAAGGTGTGATGCTTTTCAAGTTGAATATAGAATGTAAAGGCTTTAAAAAAAAACTGGTTTCAAAAAAACTTTTTTTGTTGGCCTTAATTATTTAAAAAATCAGTTAAAACACTTTCAGTAGGTCTCATCTTATATTAAAAAAGTGTTTGTCCAGCTGTTGCATTAGATTAAATTAAGTGCAGCTAAATTAAATCTGTACCATTATTTATTTATTTACTTGATGTCATTTTATATAAATCAAAATTAAAAATCCCCATGTTGAAATCAGCAAAACATATATCCAATTGTCTATAAATCGTCAAAATAATATCGAGCTAAGTACTTGAGCTGTAGATTTTTAAATGTATTTTTTCATCAATCATTTGTTGAATAAAAAAAGTTCAAAAATATAATAGAATTTTTATAAAAATTCGTCAAATCTTTGCCCTATATATATTGTTTATATTTAAGTGACTTCAACGTGTTTAGAGATTTTATTTAAGCAGATATAATTATTTATAGAATAAAATGTCATCCTGGCATGTCCCGTTATCGCTGTAGAAAAGGACGCAACAGTTGCGTGTTCTTGGCACAAGTCGAGTTGATTACGATTTTGTTACGAGTATGTCCAATATTCTTATGGCTGAGTTGAGACATGTTGTTGTACCTCTTGTTGTTGTTGTTGTTGTTTGTTTGTTGTTTGTTTTCATGGCCACGGTCATATACATATGTACACACACAGACACACACATACAAGCCACACACACCTGTTGCAAGCTGACGATAAAATTAATTTCAATGCACTGAGAGAAAAACACAAAGACTCTCTCACACACACACACACAGACAGATACTCACAGACAACACATGGCTTTGCTAGAAAAGGTCAGAACATTGTTCATTTTACCTTTTTTCCACCCTGCTCAGAAATTGTGCCTATTGTCGAGTTCAACTTATTGTTGTTGTTGTTGTTGTTGTACAGCCTGTTGACATTGTTGTCATTGTTATTGTTTTGTGTTGTGTTCTGTTTTTGCTAAGACATTAACATCCTTATTCCCCATGAACATTATCATTATCATTCAGAACGTTCGTTAGCGGTTTGTTAAGATGAAGAAAAGCGATTTTATTACTCATACGCCGCATAGACAGTCCAAAAACATTATTTGTGCGCCAATTTGTTTGTTTGTTTTTTTTCTTTTTTTTATTTCTGCCTTGTGCCATCAACATTAAATTGGCGATTGTTTAATGCCAGATTCTCCGCCTATTACGTTTTCTTTGCCGACGCAAGACAAATTTTGCTGCCGTAAATAAGTTTCCATGCATTTAGTTTTGACAACGCACAACGTCGCGAGAATTTTAATTGCAGAGCAAAATATTTTGAAACAACAAGTTGAATTTGATATTCTGGCACGCGGCATTTCTATATAGTCCAGATATATAAATATAGAGAGAATTCTGCGATATGAAGGTGACATAATAACATAATGCTTAAATCCCCAAAAAAACACAAGATAAAAACTGGAAAACTAAAAGAATTTTTTGAAAGATTTGTATACTTCTATTTATACAGCTAAAACTTTCTTTGATGATTGTATATATAAAGCAATTGTAAATATTCTAAATTATTAAACTGTGTACCGTGAACCACTCATGTCTTCATACACCATAAATTTGTCAAATTTTCGTATAAAAAAGATGTTTTGATGAGGGTTTCCTATGTTACAATTTTTTTATTTTTAATTTTTTCCTCTTAGCTTCCAGTGAACTTTGATCTCCCCAAATTAATTTTCAGTATACTGCAATTTTCCTCTAGACTTTTAAGCAGAATATTTAGCGCTCATTAATTTTTTAACAAGAAAAATATGCATTCCCTTAAGGATATCCCAATTAATGTGAATTTTAAATTACCTATTGAATAATTGCCTATTTTCAGTAAATTAAACGTTTTACACACCTAATGCAATTTATATCTAATTCACTATAGGGAAGATCAACTGTACATTAGGTATATAAGCTATATATGCACATAACTCAATTTGTAGCTTATTCCCTGGGTAATTGTTCAATAAATCGATGCGACAGGCGAGCTAAATTTTATTTTTGTCAAAGATTTTCCAAATCGCTGCACAAAATCGACAAAGCACAACAACAACAAAACAACAGGAGCAGCACCAGAAAAGGCAACAACAACAACAACAACTGGGGGCATGCCACAAATTGCCGTCTGTTTAGTTTAAACTTAACGTCTTTTATGATGATTATGATTATGACACATGTTAGGTGTGTGAGTGAGTGTGTGTGTGTCTGCGTGTGTGTGTGTGTGTGTGTGTCTGCCTTAAGGAGCACACACTTACATATCTGTCGAGGAGGAGTTTCCATTTTGCCGTGTCTCATTTTCAATTCGACTGAACAAATGCCGCTGGCTGGGCTAAGATGTTTACACAAAAAATACACTCACTTCATTTAGTTTTCTGACAGCACAAAATGAGATTGGACGAACGTCTTCTTCCCCAAGTACTACGAAGGATGTACTTGAGCATCCTTTGTGCAAATCTGTGTTAATGCTCGCTTGCCATAATTAACTTCAATACAAATAAATTGGAAAATTTTTTTTAAACGATTTTCTTGGGCTCCTTTGTTTGACGCGCCCTTACAGCACCCTAATTGTCTGTGTGTGTGTACTCAAGTGTGTGTGTGTGTGTTTATCTATTCTTCTTTCTTGGGCATATGTTGAGAGACTTTCGTTGTGCGTTTGATTTCACATACTTGGCACACTTTTGTGTACACACAACATGGCTTTATTTGCTTTGCGTATTTCCATTTCCATTTTCCTTTTCTTAAATTTTCTTTATTTTGTCCGTGCTTTATTTACTTTAAATACGGATATTCTGAAATTTATCTTTAAAATAACCATTAAAAGATAAACATTACTCACTTATTTATGTTGCTTTTGGTATTAAGTATATATTTACTTTTAAAGACAAGTAAGACTGTTCTAGGCAAGAGTGCGTGACTATGAGATACCCTAGCACTTATAGGCAGGTAGAAAAAAGGTTTATTTTTGCCAATGCTTAAGAGTTTCTTGACTTCGTATCTAATTTTTTGTTCAGTTTTATGTATAATATTCGAAATTATGTTTTTTTTTTATTGAAAATGAAATTTATATCTTTAATTATACTTTATTATAAATACTTTTGACAACTGTTCTTTGTTGACCTTCAGTAAATAATTAAATAATTTTTAAACAATTCTGATGAAATTTTCTGTGTTAATAGAGAATATTAGAAAGTATGTAAACTAAGAAGATTAATAGGGAATCCTTAAAATTTCTTCTGTAACACGTTTTTATGAATTTCTGAAATATCTTATAGAGTACAAACTGTGTACAATACTCATCTAATTTTTTTTATACCAAATATTTATATATTTAAAAATTTAGCACAGCTTCTCATTGTTCCCAAATTTTACATATTTCTTTGATTTACTTTTATTTTATTGTTTTTTCCCATTACTCTTTCTCTCTAACTTTTTTTAAAGAGAATTTTCTTTCAAATTGTTCACGTTCCAGCTAAAGGAATAATTGTAGATGATTCTGAGCTGGAGTTAAGATGGGTCATCGATTAAATAAGTTTGCCATTTTTTTAGCGCCTTTCGCCATTTTTTATGATCAAACATCAATCCAAGTGGGAATTTGCACGAACAGCTCTGGCAATTATGCATTCGCAGCCAAGTTGAGACAAAGTTGAGACCAGAAAACAGTCCTAGGACTAATGGAAAATGCCAGAGCAATGGATGCGACCATTACAAAAAAAAGGCAGATGAAAAACACTGAATTTGTAGAGTAAAAAAAAGTTAGAAAAATGGCAAATGGCCAGCAAGTTGAGCTGCGTGAATAAATACAATATATCTTCCTATATATATTTCATTTTTTTAACTTTTTATAGAAATTTATTGTGAGTTGCCGTAAAGTAAACTGTGCTGTGTGAGTGTGTGTGTGTGTGTGTGGAAACGATTTTGCATGTTTTCTGTGGTCTTTTACAATGATGATGAGAAATAAAATTTGCAGGGTCTACATTTGGTTTAGTTTCGAGGCTGTGCAGCGGAAATGCTGTCAGTCTCCGCCTCAGTCACGTTTCTCGCTATTCAAGAGTTTTCTCCCACTTGAAACACACGCACGCACACAGACAGACAACACACACACACACACATGCATACAAAGTGTAGTTCAAAGTGAAGCTACGTTTGCTTGTCATACACGAAATGTAACCACGCCCGGGAATAGCCCAATGAAGCTGGATAAAGAGAGAGATGCAGGGAGAGAGAGGAAAGTAAAGACCGAGAGAGAGTGAGTGAAAGAGATGGAATATGAGTGTATGTTTTGCGGGCTGACAGCAGTGTCAACTACAACTACAACTACAACTACAAAACAACAACATAACCCACTTTCAAAGGCGGTAGCTGCATTTTGACCAACTGAACATGGATACCATAAACAGCCCCTTTTCCCCTACCCCCCCCCCCCCCCCTCTTCCATAGCCTTCACTTGCTGCCATATCCTGCTCATCCTGTCAGTTGCCTGTTATTGTTTGGCCAAGTGCGTTGGTTGGTGCAGGTGCTGACCAGATTTTTACTTTTACATTCAAAACAACAACTTTCCACCCCTCCCCTGCCCACCCCACCCTTCCATCCCCTTAGGGCACTCGACTTAAGCGCTGTGTCTCTTTGTGCTCCATACACTTGGCGAATTTAATTGAATTTACAATTTTTGGTAGGCACTGAAGCGGCTAAAAGCAATGCATATCAATTTCATAGTGGCTCCCAACAAATTGCAGTACAAAACTAATGGAATTATATTTGGCCAAATTTGATTTGTCATAAAAAGCATTGCAACTCCTTGCAATACACACACACACACCTCAACTTTAGCCGCATTGTGTGCGAGTAGGCGTGTGGGCGTGGCTTATTGTTGGTCATATCCGAGTCGCGTGCCAATTGCCATTTTAGTTTAATTGGCAAACGGCCACAGGCAACGCAACTGCAACAAAAGCGTATCCATCCCAAATGACGCAGTGCAGCACAATATTGTTTATATTCCAACTCTCCCTCTTCGACTTTATCAAATAGTATTCCTTGTTGTTGTTTTGATTGGGTTTTTGTAATTGTGGTGTCAACGTGCGGAAATCCGAGTGCTTTGATTGACTGACTTTGATTAGGCCTGAGGGGGGAAGTTAGACGGGGAACGGACACTTTTTGCTTGCCTTTGGTTTCATCAACAAAACATGTGACAGGCAAGAATTCAATCAATAGCATAACTTCAATGACTTTAACTCTTAATTGAAGTGAATTTCACTGTGAATATTTAAACTTAACGGCGCTGTTATAGTTTACATAGCCGGACACTGTTGAGTCATTAACAGTGCAAGAGAGGAAGATCGGCCTGTTGAGTTTAACATAACATAACAGACAACTTGACAGCAGATTTAGTTTAAATTTGAAGACAAACAGCATAAAAATATAAATGCTTATTACAATTGTTTAAGTTTTCACAATGCTGTGAAACTTCTATTAATATTTTTTAAATACAGAAAATTTAAAGACGGAATTAATTTAGAGGTTAGACAATTACAAAAAAGACATTGTTCACAACATCGGCTGAGATTTTCTTTAGCTAGGACACTCCCAAAGACAAAACTCCCAAAAGAGCAGAATTTTGATGCAGATGCAATTTTGAGATCAAACGATGATAAAATTGATTTACCATATGGAATTTACAGAACTAAATTAATTTCTTTTATCAAGAGACCACTTGAAAGTGTTCTAAACATAACTACATAGATTACAACAGTTTAACATTATGAACGTAACAAAACAAATCTTTGCAAACCACAACATCTGCCTCTGTTAAGTAACATGATGTAAAACAAATAATTGCATGTAAATGTTAATTCCACGCACAAAGTGGCCCGATGGCAAAAAGAAAGCAAAGGCACTTTTGAATGCTGGAATGCCCTGGAGGAATTATCCCTAAATTGCTTCCGGCAGAACAGGCAGAACCGTCTTTGGTTGTTTGACTGGAATCAGACGCAGCGTGTGACTTTTGGTCTTTGAGAAATGTATTAAAATTGATTGCAATTTAGGCAGTTTCTTTGCCGCTGTCAAGTGGTTTATGGCACCCGAAGGAATGTGAAGCGCTTTACAGCTGAAATAATCATTGCGAAATGTATTTATTTACTTGGCATTTGGTAGGAATGGAAAAGTGAGAGAGGAAGGACAGGGGACTGAGGGGAGTCTAAAACAAACGACAGCAACTGGGCCATTTGAACAGTGCAATAAACTCAGGGCCGCCCAATGTCCTGGAATATTTAATGTCCCGTACAGGAGGATACTGAAAAGTTCCCAATGGGCCGTCAGCCAACATTGCGTATGAGCGATTTTTTGTTCTTTCCTTTTATCGGTTGGTGCTCGTATTATTGCCTTTTTACGAGTCAAAGAACGAAGGGAACAAACGTTGCGCCTGCCTGATTATCCCAAATCAGCAAATGAATTTGGGCGGAAAAATGGTTAAGGAAAAGCGTTGAAACGCAAACAAATCCAAAAAGGTACAGGTTAAGCCAACAAATCGCATTGGCAATATCAACAGGACTATAAACTAAACTAAATAAATATACTTGTAAAAATAATAAAAATCAACTTAGAGACACACTTTTATTTTTTTGAGATTTCATTAATGGAAAACCTACCTGTGTTTTGGCCCCCTTATTTTGGCGGCTCAAACTGCTTGCTCAGTTAATGAACGGCGTCGTTGGTTGGTCAATATCCATAGGAAACAAAAGGAAAACAAAAACAAAAAAACCGGCGCAACAAAAAAAGGAAGTTAATGTCCCCGCGGGCGGTTGACGGGGGGGCGGTATAAATGTGCGGCTTTATGTATTTGGTCGATAATTTGTATTAACACAGACACACACAACTCACACACAGCTTTTATCTAAATATATGCACTTTTATGCTTTATATTATTACTTTTTGTTGTTGTTATTTTTAGGGATTTTGAAACACGTTGCGCGCTTTCAATTTTCCACTCGAACTGCACTCGACAAAATACCAAATAAATACTAAAAAAAACTTGCGCTGTTATTCAAGTATTTAAATATATTTACGTATTGTATACGTAGTATATTTTGAAAATATATTTTCCAAATTCTTTTTCGAAACCCGACAAAAATGCTCGTTGTCGGCGCGTGGGGCCAATGTCCGTTTTACGTTCCAATTTCCGCGTTCGCGTCCGTTTCGTTCGAGCGCCGTTGAGTGTTTGACGCTCGTTCGCTTTACTTAACCGCTTGGCGCGCGCGTCGCAGTCGCAACATGTTTGAGCTTTATGCTGCCTTCGAACTTATGTTTCTGCCATGATGACGACACAGTTAAGCTTTTGTCGAATGCAACGCGCGGCGTCATTGTTAAAAGCTTTTTTTTCAGGCGGCCGCTGTTTGCCATTTTGCTTTGTCTGTTTACTGTTTTGGCAGCGCTGCCGCTGTCGCTGCTTACGCTGACGCTGACGTTGCTGCTGCTGTTGCCGTCGTCGCTTGTTGTTGTTGTAGTTATTATGACTGTGGTTGCCTTTTGTCAGCGTCCGTCGACTGCAACTTTTACAGCTGCTTCGGCATTTGTCTTCTGTTCTCATTTCTGTTATTCTCATTGTGTATGTTTATGTCTGTGTGTATGTGTGTGTTTTTGTGCTTTGCCGATATAGGCGCTGTTGCCGTTTTGGCCTGTTTTATGAGCCAAAATGCTGACAGGCCATACATATGTACATATACATACATATGTATGTGTGTAGTTGTATAATATATTTATTTATTTATATACTCAGTACATATGCTCGCATTCTTTGACATTTTATTAGTCGCTGGGATTAACCATTGCTCATGGCTTTTCCTCTCTTTTTTTCTTTTTTTATATAAAAAATATCTATTAATGATAACTTTATATGTAGTGTGTGTGTGTGTTTGTGTGCTATAAATGTGTCAATGGTTTTACTTTGCCCAATCATTTGCATATATTTAGAAATCATATTACTCATACGCTCTGTTATCACCGAACAAATGTTAATGTTAATGCTGAGTATGCGAGTTTACTTAACTCTCTTGATTTAGAAATTTTCGGCGAGTTTTGTATTTTTGGAGTTGGAGTTAGAGTATTTTTTATTATAAATTTGCCATATACATATATTTTTTTAAACTTTTTTGTTACATTAACTTAATAATTAATTAGCTTAATAAGAATACATCTAATTAATATTTTTAAATATTTGATCCCTCATTTCTTATCAAAAATTTTTTTTTATCTTTTATTATATTTTTGAATATTTTAAAACTAGCTAAGTTTTGCTTTAATTATTCTTGTTTATTTAATTTATTTATTTATCTATTATTATTCTTAGAAAATATTTTAAAACAAGTTAAGTTATTATTTCAATTATTATTGTTATTATTATTTATTTATTTTTCTTTTATTATATTTTTAAAATATTTTAAAACTAGTTAAGGAATTATTTAAATCATGCAAACTTTTACCCAACTGCATGTCAAATTTGCGCTTTGGCAAATAGCTCAAATAGTTTATTAGTTATGAAACTATTTCCAACCGCTTGCCAAGTAAGCCTTAAGGGTTCAATGTCATAAATTGTGTTAGTTTCACTTGTTTAGATGTCCTTTTAGCAAGTGTCCACATAAATTCACATCCTTTTTGGCCTGTCACTCAAATTGACCAAACTTTCAGTTGTTGGCCAACAAATTATGATTTAAATGGCCAAAACTCATTTGCCAAATGCAGTCAAGAAACAAGAAGAAGATGAAGAAGAAGGAGACACGTTGTCAAGTTGATTAATCACTGCAAACGTTTGTGCCACGTGCAACGCTCGGCAACATGCAACAATATGTCAAATTGTATTATGATGGAGTGCGATGGAGTCGTGGCTTGTGGCATGTGGCATGTAAACAACCGAACGGAATGGAACGAAGTACTCAGCCAGTCTACTTAACCAGGCCGAAAGCGACACGGACTCCTGACAATAAGTCAAATGCTGTCATGAGGTCGCCCGAGCACATACAGTATGCCATGTTAGATTTTTGATCAATTTAAAAAAATGTCTGTTTTTTTAATTCTAAAATTTTAAATGATCGAAATCTCGTTGATCCTGAGAGCAGTTTTCGGTGACATCAAATTCAGCAGCCTTAAAATTATTCTAAGTTTCAACAAAATGATTTATTATTAGTGTTTATTTAACAAAATAATTTATATTAATATATAACTTTTGTTCGTTAAATTGAATAAATAATGTAATTAATTGAAATACATTTTATGTTGATTTCTTGGGTTTTTAGATTGTTGAATAAATTTTTAAAATGTTTAATGAAAAATTATATCAAATTAAATAAATAAGTGGGAAAAGGTATTTTTTTGCAAAATAAACTATGTGAATTTGGTATTTTGAAAATACAGTATATATATTTAATTTATTTTATAAACTAGTCTTTAGGCTGAAACCTTAAATTATGCAATTTATTTTATTTGAATTATAGTTTGATTTAATTCAATTCAATTTAAGTGTTTATCAAGTTTCTTTTTTAATATTAGCATTAGTTTATAAACTGTTAAATCAATTTTTAAAATGTTTCAAAAGAATATTAAAATTAATAAAGTTAAAACTTAGAAAATGTGTTGTTTTTTTGGCAAATTAATTATGTGAATTGGTTATTTTGAAAATATAATTTTCAGACGCACTGTATGAAAGGACACGTGTGAGAAAATGTCTGTCGCATGTCCTTTCAAAGTGTTTGTTATTGCGCTGCTTGTTGTTTGTTGGTGTTGTTGCTGTTGTTGTTGTTGTTGTTATCAACAGCCATGATTTATTTATAGGCCAGCCAGGTGATGGCCTCAGACAGCAGACCCTTTTGGCCATTATGGTATTGTGTGTGGCTCGGAAAACTCGAAAAGCTGTCAATTGATTCACTTTACTTGACCCAAATGGCAGACGCGCCCTGTCTCCAGTTCTCTTATTTCTTATTTCTTCTTTGTTTTTGTTTTTCTTTTTTTCGCTTCAGTTTTCAGTTGGCTTCCTCTTTGGCTATTTCCGTTATCCGCTTTTGGCACGGAAAATGAAAATGCGATCAATATTTGGCAGATACAAAGAGCACATTTGGCCAATAAAGTATAATGTGGCCCAAAGGCAAAGTGTTTGACCCTTTTGTTTTTTTGTTTGGTTAATTGTCGACACTCATTCTCTGCAAATCTCCGTGTTTCTCTCTCAGGGTGTCGACGGCTTTTAAT
This sequence comes from Drosophila limbata, assembly GCA_963924055.1. Lineage (NCBI taxonomy): Eukaryota > Metazoa > Arthropoda > Insecta > Diptera > Drosophilidae > Drosophila > Drosophila limbata. The sequence goes on along the minus strand of OZ001355.1, from coordinate 21,059,095 downwards.
TTTCAAGCAAATTCATTTTCGCAAATTAAATTTATGTAAATTTTATAAACTTTTTAATTAAGAGACTTTTGCAACTTTTGCGTTTTGAGCCACAGACAATCAGCCAGAAATCCAGAAATATCTTGTGTAATCTATGCAAATGAAATACGCACCTGTTGGCATACACAGCACCCCACCACCCCCCCCCCTCCCCTCTAACGCTTCCTTTTACACGGCAAATTAATTGAAAGGCAAGTCAGAGTCGCGGCTCACCGCCAACTTTAATGAGAAACGAATTTCAGCTGGAAAATGGAAAATGTGGCAGCGAGTCTGTGACTTGACGTGTTTTTCGTGGCTTTTCTCTGTGTTTTCCTTTTCCGTTAACTTAAACTTTCCCCCCCAAACAGAGGAAATCTGTCTGTAAACTTTGTTTTTGTAGTCTTCAGACCACAGTGCTTAATTGCAGCCTCAAGGCTCTACAAAATGTATACATAATGACGAAAATTATACAAATTATTCCCACTAAAATGGAAAATAAATCTGTCAGTTGCAGACGTGTCACATCAGGAATTCACTCTGTAGTTGGTCAATCTATTGAATTTCCCTGAATAACCACAAAGTATGAATATTTTAGTGATAATGTCAGTATTTTAAGTATCTTAAGTTGAATATGTGAGGAATAGGGCGTACATTATCTCTGTAATTTATCAATATCTGAATTTGCATACCTAAATTAAGTTATCAATGTATCTTAAAGATATTAAAAGTGTCTGATGCTAGCTCAATTATATTTACTAGCTCAATTATATTTAATATTAATTATTTTTTACTTCATTTATTTGTTTATTTTTCAATCGCTTCGTAAACACAAAAGTTACTTAAAATTGCATTATCGCACTGCTTGCACTGCTTGTGCCTATGATTTATGAACATCTTCGGTTCTCACTTGAGATTGCAGCTTTCATCAGTCACTCAAAGCTCACTCGTGCCACCCTCCCACTCCCACTCTCTCTCTCTCTCTGTCTCTCCCACTCTCACTCTCTCTCTCTGTCTCTCCCACTCTCGCTCACATCCTTGTCAAGTGTATTGCCCTGAGGTTAAACTTCCACACATGAATGCGACGTCATCACAAATACATCATAAGTAAAGTGCCAATCAACAGGTTGTCTCCCTTGCGCACTTTTCATAAGCTCATCCCTTTGCAAGCAGTGCCGCCGTTGTCTATCTCCCTTTAAAGATAGTCGCCATAAAATCCGCAGCGCTGATTGAATAAAAATTTCATTAAACGCACATTTGTTATAGCTGCTCAAGCAGCTGTCGAGATTGGAGAATACTAGAGAATGAAGAATGAAGCAGGGAATTGGATTTCGGTGGGGAGTGGGGGCTGAGTGTACTCATCTTCTAGACTAGCGGCATCTAGCGGCATCTTTGCTGCCGTTTATTTTAATTGCCGGCATTAGACGCCTGCTGATGGACCATAAAAACGCTGCCGGCACTGCTAGTGAGGGAGTGAGAGAGGGAGAGAGGGAGAAAGAGGAAGAGGGACAGGCAGCACGCAGCGCTATCAAAGCTTTTCGCTCGATTCCTTTTTTCGCTTTCATTTTGTTTTTGGTTTTTACGCCTTGCGCCTCGTCGCCTTCATTTCCGTTTACGTTTTGCGCTGTGAAGTGCGGATGGGGAGGGGGAGGTGGGGGAGTCGGTAACAGTGATATTTGTGTGTGTGTGAGGGATGGAAATAAGGGTTGGGGGCCACGCAATTTCCATTCAGATTCTGCGGTTGTTAAATCGTTTTTATGACGCATTCGTTTATTTTGTGGTTAATGTAAGGATTCTAACAAATGTGCGTGCATGTGTGTGTGCTTGTGAGGATAATTTGCCAGATTTATGCACCTTGAATCGTCAAAAAGCAAGAGCTTAAAAGCCACTGCTTGACTTAAAGGTTTTTCGCGGCTTTAAGCCAATTTTAACGACAGACAGGCGTTGGTAATATACATAGGATAATAATTGGATTTTTATGATGCTCTATTTGAATAAAATTCGATTAATCCAAATTTATTGTGTTTGCAGTACTTTTCAAACCGCAAAGACATTTTTTCCACAGCTACAATTGCTTCAAAACTGTGCAGTGGAATTTAAACTGCAAATGGTTTGCAGCTTTGCTTAAGCCGCTGGCGCCATCTAGTGGCAAAACGCAAACGCCTGTTAATGTTTGAATTTGCACGAAATGAAGAGTTTGTAATAAAAATAAAAAAAATTACAATAAACTTGGCCTTAATAAAGCAGCTTTAATGAGTGGGATTAGCACAGTTTATATGTATTAATATATGTATATAAATGTGAGGAGTGTAAGGAGTCAAACATGTTGTTATTTGTTTATAACAGCATTAAAAATTAACGTGCAAATGATGTTGGCATAGCTACAGTTGTGTGTGAGTGCACAGTACAGACATGTATACATGTGTGTGTGTGTAGAGAGAGCACTCAGCTAATTTCAAAGATAACGACAGGTAAACACGCGCAAAACGGGAGAGAGGAGGAGAGTAAGAGTGAGCGCAAGCTGCCTGCAGAGAGCTGCACTCACGCTTGACTCTCTCACTCTCCCGCTCTCAGCAGCTCGCGCAAGCAGTGCTTCGCGTCACAGGTAAAATTCAAACGCGCCGTTGTTGTAACGAACTTTTGCCGATCGCCGTTGCGTCTACAAGTGCGCAGGTGCGAGCGAGATGCGCAGTGTAACAGCGGCGCAACGGAGTGAGATGTCGCTAGATGTCGCACAGCAAAGCCTCGAGCTGGAGTTGGAGTTCAAAGAGAGTGAGCGAGAGCGAGGGCGAGAGAGCGGCTGGAAGCAAAGCTGAGCGTTTGAGGCGGCAGAGCGCGTCAGTTGTTCAGCGGATTTACCTGTTAGCGGACGTGTTTTCCCAGCAAAGTAACTGAGAAGTTTACGAGCGTGTTTGTATGTGTGTATGTGTCTTTGCTTAAGTGTATGTCAGTGTATGTGTGTGTATTCAATTAATTACAAAAGCAAAAAGCAAGCAATCGCAATGTGAATTTAATGAAAGGAATGCAAATAGCTGCGTGATAAAGCATAACGTGTAAAAGTTACAAAAAAATAAGTGCAACGTAAACCACAAAAGCAGCAACAACAACAACAGCAGGAATAACAGCAACTACAACAAGCAGCTACAACAGCAACAACAACAACGATCAGTACAACAACATTACCAACAACTACAACAAGCAGCGCAAGGTGCAGACAAGGTAAGCAAAAAAAAAATATGTGAGCGTCGAACTTGAAAGCAGAGCTGCTCACACACACACACATAGAAACAAACAAACAAAAAAAACAAAATTCGACAGCGAAAATATTTAATGAGCGTGGCCTAAACATATCAGTGTGTGTGTGTGTGAAAGCAAGAACAATAATAGCAAAATTGCACTTGAAAAACAAGGCAAGTGGAAGAAGAAGCAGACGAAGTGGAAGACAAGGAGGCAACAAACGAAGCATAGAAAAATCAGTTTACAAAACGGTATAAACGTGATTCGTTTGCCGCACGCCATCATTTGCCCACCTCTTGTTGTTGCTGTCTCTCTCTGCCCAGCTCTATCTAATGCGCCTTCTCCTCCTCCCTCTTTCCGCCTTCTCTTCTTCATTGTCTGTGTGAATTTTCTTGACCAACAGCAACAACAACAAAACTTTGCTGATGTCGCCAATTGGCGCTGCAACTGTACGACGAAATAATTATTTTTTAGTTTTTGTTGTTGGTGGATTGCGGCTTGAGCAGCTTCCAAGCGTGGAAGTGGAATTGGAAGCCAAGCCCCATAGATGCCCAAAGCAGCAGCAGCAGCGCAAGAAATGAAGCGTGGCGCAGTTGCTACGATCACTCAGCAACAACAGCAACAACAACAAAAAACACAAATCTGGCGCAATTGAGCGCGAATGCCAAACCAGAAAAACAAGCAGTAAAACAACAACAATAAAAACAGCGCTGCTCTGCTGCTACCGCGCTGCTGCTGCGCTGCTGCTGCATAGATTGTGCCGGCCACTGGCTTCCAGTTACGACAACAACAACAACAATAACAAGCAGTCAACTGCTTTCGTCGTCAGCGTCATCGTCATCGTCTTTTCACTGAATGAGCCACATTCCGGTTTGGTTTCCACAAACCACAAAAGCATCCCCAAAACCCACACAACTAGCAAACACACACACACACATACACTCACGCAGCTCAAAAACATGTTCCAAGCCACGCTTTGAGCAGCTACAACAACAACAACAGCAGCAGCAGCCAAAGAGCTTTAAAAAGCAACATGGCCAGTTTTTTATACCCTTTCAGAGAGTATTCTTATTTTGTCATTTGTTTTGGCACAATATAAATTCACATATTTTAATTTCGAAAAAAAAAAAACATTTTCTTGGATTTATCTTTTTATTCTTTTTTATAATAGTTCTTAGAAAATATAAAAAATATGAAATATAGAGCAACGTTGGGCTTAAATATTTTTAATTATAAATAATTAGTTTGTATTTTTGTTACCCACAAAGAGTATCAGATCTTCGGCATGAAGCAGTTAACCTTTCATTCTTGTTTTTTCATGTCGTGCGGCGGCTGCGGCTGCGCCTATGACGCTGCGCGACGCGACGCTACATTCCAATTACAGCGTCGACGCTGACGTCGCTGTCGCGTCGCTGCCGCCGCGGCGAGCAGTTGCGCTGGCAACAGGAATGTCAGGCCCAAAACACACACACATACATACATATGTATGGACAAACACACATAGGCAGCGCGTCATTTCAACTACAAGTTGTTGTTGTTTCTGGTTATTGTATTTTTTGTTGCTTTTAGAAATTCCAGTGCGCGGGCAGCGTCGCAACGAAAACGAAAAGTGCGAAAAGTGAAGTGACGACGACGACGTCGACGTCAACGTCGCGACGCACGAATTTTAAGCTCAACTTGATTGGAAGTTTGGTGGACCTAAACTGACTGCATCGTCCCTTCTCGTTCCCGCTCTCCTTAGATTGCGCTGCAGCTGGCGCTGAATTATTCGTGTTTTTTCTCTTGTTTTATTTTTTGTTTTTTGGTTGCTTACACCCAAAAAAAATGTTGATGAACCTGCACGTTTTTTACATGTAATGTGAGGTCAGTAACACTTTTGTTGTTGCCCAAACATTCATCACGCTCCGTTTGCCGTGCCGTGAGAATCATTTATCGTTTATGACGTCAAAATTGTTTGAAGTCTCTGGTTTAATGAACTCCTCAAAGGAGTATAAGAGAGAGAGAGAGAGAGAGAGAGAGAGACAGCTAATTGAAAGCTCTGACAAAAGAAGAAAAGAAATATCCGGTGATTATTTTCTTTACTCTACCTTTTGTTTTGTCGTGATCCAAATTCAAATTTGCATTCGTGTGAAGTTTTTGGTCTTCTTCTTTGTATGACCACTAAGTAACTGGGAATAAAGCTCAACTAAGTTAAAAAGCTGCTAATTGTAAGAGTGAACCAAAAGGTGTGAATGAAATGAATACACTAAAGTTTTACTTAAGATTTCCCTTTGGGGTTTTGCTTCCAGTCTCCAAGCAAACTTAAAACTTTACAAGCTTACAATTTTTGATAAAAATAGCATTGTAAAACAAATTTATTTATTTACTATATTTAATAAAAATTTATTTTAAATTTAATAATTTATTTTGTTTTATTTTATTTTTAATTTCATTTCATTTTGCATTTATATAATTTCATTTCAAATTTCTTTAAAATTTAAATAATTGATCTACAAAAAAAAATGCAAATAAATTGGAATGTTACAGATTTGTGTATATTATTTCTACTGAATACTTTTCCAATCCTTTTGGGAAACTCAATTGAAAATTGGCTCAGTTCGGGGTGAAAAAAAAACAAAAGTAGAAGCCCAAAAAAAAAAATAATGCCACATGCTGTGAATTCTAATGACAACTAACAGGGCCAAAACAGGCCAAAACAAAGTTTATTTTTATATGTACGCAAACCGAAACTAAAAGTCAACCTCAAAACAAGGCGTGGCACGTACAAAGTACGCCCACATTTGAAACTTTGGCTGGAAATGGAAATCATGGCTCAAACAAGAGTTGGCCGTCCTTTTTAATTTGTTTTTGGTAGGGCGACAGAGAGGGAAAGAGAGAGGGAGGGGAAGAGGAAACTGGCGCCAGTGCGGCAACGTGGCCAATTCGCTTTTGCCTTGTTTAAACGAAGCATGCGAGATTTTATTTAACGCGTCAAGCTTCAAGCGTCTCACACACAGCTCGTTTCATGGTTTTGGCCCAGTTCAGTTCAGTTCGGTTCGGTTCGGGCCAACTCAGGCGAAATGTGCCCCCACAACTAGTTGCACACGAACTCTCTGATGGCATATGGAGCCAACAGGCGCGCCCAGTTGCCAGCTCAGCCTACAGATCCCACTATGGGCCGAAAATCCAAAATTTTGGCATAAACTCTAAATAGCAATTGGATTAATTTTACAATTTTCTCGAAAAGGGGCAAAAATATTTAAAAATATCTGATTCTATTAGATGGTTTGGGTAATAATCTTTATGCTAAACTCTTGTCAAGTAAAACTTAAAAGAACAGCAATGCATTTGTCTGTTTTCAGCAAAAAATACAAATACTAAAAATCTCAACTTATAGCATATTTGAAATACCTTTATCAACTTTATCTTTATTTAAAAACAAACATAATTCGCTCTGAATGTTGCAATTAATTTTTTCACTCTTTTTCAGATCATATGTCAAATCTCAATCAGCTGACTTTGAGTGTGTTTCAAAGATTAAGGGTAGTCCCAGGTAGTCTAAAAAATACTATTCTAGTTCTCTCTCTGGAGAATTTAGATTTGGGAAATCAACATTTTTTAAAGATACTGAGCAAATATAATATTTGAATTTATGCCCAAATATCGGACATTTTTCCCATAGTGTGCCCTCCTTACCGCTCCCCTTTCTACTCCCCCCGCTCCCTTTTGCCCTCCCCTCTCCCGATTCACAGGCGTTTCAATTGTCCGCGCAAAAACTGTGTGTGTTTTTTATTCGGTTTATTTATTTTACTTATTTTTCAAGTGGGCCGCCAACTTTTAGCCATGTGTGTGTGTGGAGAGGTGGGAGAGGGGAGTGGGGAGTTAGTTTTGGAGCAGATGTACTTACATGTGTAAGTACAATCATTATGCGAGAGGCCTTCTATATAAATATTATATGCGGTTTGTTTCGCTCTCTCTGTGTGTGATTTCGAAGGACACAATCTGGCAACGGGACTTTTTGTTGTTGTTGTTGTTGTGTGTGTCACACACTCACACATGTGCTGTGTAAGCAACCGTTTGGTTTTTATGTCTTTTGTAAAATTTTATTTAATTTTTGAATCTTTTATGAAAAGTTTAATATTTGTTTTTCATGCTTGCGATTTGCATAATTCACAAAAAACGCACACACACACACACAGGAGTAGGAGGCGGAAGTTGGCCTCCGTTCTGCTTGCTAGCAATACCTGCAGGTTAAGGGTGGAAGGGGGCGAGGCAGAGGAGGGGGGCGGAAGGGGGGCAGCTAGAGGCAGCGGCTGCTTCGCTAGCGATATATTTTATGAATGCAAATCCCTGTTCATTCGGATTTGGTTTACTTACTTTGCGGGCACACACACACACACACACACACATACAAATAGGAAGAAAGTGCAGTGTGTGTGTGTGTGTGTGGCTGTGGGGTATTCATATTCACATTCATATTCATTCATATCGCAGTTCCATTCATGCTAAAAACGGAATCTGAAACTGAACTGAATATTTATTATTATTATGTCTCTGCTCCTTCCCAACTAAAGTTTCCTTTTGTGCTTAACATTTTGACAAAATACAAAAAAAAGGAACTGAAAATAAGAGTCTGGAAAAGAGGAGCGTTTTATTTTGCTGGCCCAGTTTTCGCTTTTTATTTATTTTTATTGTGTGGCGGCGGCTTAAATGCGCTTTGCAGATATTTATGCCTGCCAACTGCTTGAAAAGGGACGCGAAATATGTTTATTTCGCACACACACACACACACCTTCCCTCCTCGCCCCTTCCCTCTCTCATGCAAATTTCCAGCTCATCTGTTCGACTCAGTTTACACTTTTGTTTTCTTTTTCTTGTATTTTATTTTATTTTACTTGATTTCATTTCATTTTTGCATTGAGAATCAAAGTTTGCCATTGTTAAATTATCCAGCGACAAAAGAGTTGCCTTACTGCCACGCCCCCCTTTAGCACATGTGTGCAAATATGTGTGCGCTTAAAATATTCTGGTCTTTTTTATTTCGAATTTATTTTCACTGACAACGCAATTTTAGTTTGCCTTCAACTAACACTTTTTCTGCTGTCTGTGTTTTTCAGAAAATTCGTTTTTATTTTTATAATCTGCTATTATTCTTGCTCTTTTTATTTTATGTGGCAAAATTGTAAATGTAACCCAGCTTAAAAAAAATAATGAATAAACTACAAATTGAATGTAAATTTGAGTCCTTGCAAAAACAGTTTAAGCCATGAAAACAATTGCTGAATATTTTAATATCAAATTGATCTAGAGTTATTAATATTGAGAGCTAACAGCTGGCATAAATAGCATTCGAGAATGTAGACTCTATCGATAGTTTTTGATTTTTATTTTTTCCGAATAATTTCAAATTAACTATTCAGCATTTTTTAAGTCTGCTCTTAAATGTATTTAAAACGAATACAGAATGCATTCTTATTCTTATGTTTACTTACAGAGCATGTTATGCTCGTTAACAGAGTATGTTATATTTTTTACAGTGTATGTTCGACATAAGTATAAAAGCGAGATCTAAATCCCTATTGCTGCCACAATATGAATGTTTAAAATTTCTTAAATAATTAATACAATTTACGTGTAAGTAAATTATTCACTCGTATTATCGCGATATAAATAAATTTACAGAGTAAATCAAAGTCTGGCACATGCTCTGTTATAGTACTTGTAATCTTCATCTCATTATTAGCAGCTCGATAAATTGCAAACGTAGATTTAATTGCAATTAAAAATTAAAATTACACTCTTCCTCACCTTTCTCCGCTCATTCTTCGCCCTCTCGTGATCCCGGAAATTCGCATTTGAACCGTAAATATTCGTCAGATAGAGGCATTGATTATGGTTACACATGCATATATACACACATACTTTATATCTCCGGCCTAAAAGCTCTTCCTGGTCGACCATGGGGCTCTCTCTTCGTGTCTGCATGTGAAGAGATACGAGGAAGGGGGAATCCTCTCCTGGCAATTGCCTGAAATCCTTCACGCTTCATCAATTCGCATTATTGTTGGCATTGTTGTGACTCTGTCACGGTGTGTGTGCGTGTGTGAGCACCCACATTGAATTGCAAATGTGTGTGTGATGGGGTGAGGGGTGGGGGGAACCCCCTTTTGGGCCATCTGGGCGCACACGGCGGAACATCAACAACAAATTCAGCAGACAGCAACAACAACGACGACCGCGAAAATCGAAACGCTCCAGAGTTGCGAACTTAAGCGAATTGCGTATTTATGTGTGTAATCGCAACTCATCATTTGCCAGAGGTAAGCGAGGAGGAAAGGCTGAGGAAGAGGGGGAAGTGGGGAGTCTTGTGGTCCACTGATGGATTCGCTTGTTACCTTTTCGCATTACGACGCGAATGTCGCTCAACTTTTGCTTCACTCGCAACTTGTCAAAATGTCGACTGCGATTTATTTGCCAGCCATTTACATTTACATATTTTGCTGCCTGCTAATGGAACGGTATCGCATAGCCACGCCCCCTTTGTAGAGGTGCAAGAGGGAAAGAGAAAATGCATTCATCTCTGTCCATATAGCTATAAAACTATTTTTAGTTTCTGTGCCATGTTTGTGACACTCGCGAAACCGCGAAATAATAATTTAGTAGATTGCCTTGAGTAGGGTTGCGACTCTCACAGAGTTGTCGCGTGACAGTGTGAAAGCGTTATTTATCGCTTGGCCCAGGAAAACTGTGAACGCTTCCTGCCCACCTTCACTTCCATTTAACTTGGCCAAAACTGCAACGATGTATGAGGGGAATAATAATAATTTTTTAAGCCAATTTAAATCTCCAAGTTTTTTTTATCTTTTCAAATTTAATATCGTATTTTATTTAATTTAATGCTGTTTGATAATTTTATTTATTTTTAAATAAATAAATAATAGCTTGCTGGGCAAATACTTCCAATGCTTGTTAACTTGGCCAACTGCTTAACTGTTTGCCCACTGTAAATAAAGCAGATAAAGCAATTCGATAAGCACTTTAATTACTTTCACTTTGTTGTTGTTATTTTAATTTAATTTCAGTAGCAAAAGTAGATAAAATGCTTAAAGCAAGAGTTTAATTGCCTGCGCTTTTATCTTAATTGATAAGCGAGTCCAATTCTGTTTATCTGCAACTGCAGCACTTATCTCACTCTCACTTCCATTCTCCCCCTCCCTCTTTCTCTCTCTCTCTCTCCCTCTCTTTCTCCCGCCAACTATGCTGACAGTTGTTTGACATCAAAAAAACTTTGACCGACAAATTTCATTATATAATTTCATTTGCAAAACAATTTGCATTATTATTTGAACACGGCCAACATTTTTGGCTAAGCTAACAATTTCGACCAAACAAAAGGCAGGCTGAAAAGGGGAAGGAGTGGGGGGAGGCTAGCAGACTTTTATAGCCAGCGCTAAAAGCCAAACAACAAGGAAATGTTTTTTTGTTTCGTTCTGTTCTGTTTTTCTTTTTATTTTTTTCTTTTAATTAAATTGAAAATGTTTTTGCGCCCAATTTGCGTACGAATAGCGAAAATGTTGAATGATGGCCGCTTGACAATGGCCCAAAAAGGGCAAGGGGTAGGGCAGGGGCAACGGGCCGGAGCAGGGGGCAAGTTAAGGGGGTGCGGCTTGGAGGCGTGGCTTTAGATTTATTTTATTCACTTTGCGTTTTTTCTTTAATAAAGTAAATCGACGTACAGCTTGAGTAATTTGTACAAATTGCGCCTCACACACACACACATACACACAAACACTCACATATATATATATATATACAAAGAAAAGCCGGAAGTATTTTTGGTAAATTTTCATTTCGAAAATAAAAAATCTAACAAAATGTGGCAGCGTGGAAAATGCTTTTCATTTTGACAGCTCGCTTAAACATAAGCTAATGTTCAGATGGAGCAAGAGAGGGGGAGAAGAGAGGGAGGGGGAGAGCAGAGGGAGAGGCCACTTATTGATGACCTTTAAAGAGCAATCGAAGCGTGGCGAATGCGGCGTATACGTGATGTGTTTGTTTGTGGCTCCTGCTTCTGTTTCTGTTTCTGTTTCTGCGTTGAGAGTCGAGTTGCGAGTTTCGAGGCTTACGCTCATTTTGTGCATTCATACGGCCATTGACAAAGCTGTCAGCGTGTATTGATTTATGACCAGAAACTTCTACAGCAACAACAATGAGAAGGCAAAGAAGGAGAAAGAGGAAGCAGCAGAGCAACAGCAACAAGAACAAGTTAAACTTCCTCTCGGTAAGAACTCAACCAAAAGACAGACGCCATAATTTGTGGCGCTCAGCAGGAATCCGGCCTAATGACAGGCAATAACAACAACAAAAACAAAAAGAACAAAGCAACAGCAATAAGTAGAACGCGAAGAGCATTGTGCGAGGGCTTAAAAACAAATCGCTTTTCCTGCCACAGTTCCTTGAATCTAATTAGGTAGCTGTATCAATAACTATCTCTCTTTCTCCCTCTCTCTCTGTCTCTCTCTATCTAACTGTAACTTCAGCTACTTATACAGCATGTCAAGTAATTGTTTAAACAAACCAAACATATTTAATTATGCAAATAAACATTTTTTTTATAAATTTTTTTGATTTTATTCTAATTATTCTTCTTAGAACATTTTTATATGAAAAATTTACAACCAATTAATCATATGTTTTTTTTTTCTAATCAAAAGATAAGCATATTACTTACTTCTTAAAAATAGCTAATGCCCAATGTATCTCCTATTTGTTTTATATTTTGAAATTGAAATTTGTGTCATAAGTAATTAAAATTAAATAAGAAAACAAAAATATATAAGTTACAAAAATAATGTTCATTAATTTGATATTTGTTCAAAACAATAAGTATGTCTTTTCATTTTGTTTGTCAAAACCATTACTTGACATACTGTATGTATGTATCCGTATCTGCATCACATTGTATACAGAAATGTAATTTTGTGGGCTCAGTGTCAAGTTTGACATTTGTTGAGTTAAGCGCACATGCTTAACACGCAAATAATTGAGCTATTCCCCCTTTCTTTCCCCTTCTCCCTTTCTATCACCCGCCTTCCTCTCTCTCCCTCTCTCCCCGCATCTGTTGAATGGTCGGGAAGGGGAAACTGCTGCTTTATGTCTTCACCTTGCCCACACTCACATACACACACACACACACACAGATACGACATCTACAGCTTCAAATACAGATACAGATACAAAAGTATCTGCAAGTGCAATGCTGTTGATTATTTGCTGAAGCAAAGCTTTCGAACGTGTTGTTACCCATTGTATTAACGTCTAATTGCTGTTGTTGTTTCGGTTCTTGTTGTTGTTGTTGTTGTGGGTGAAGACAACGGAAGGGGGTGAGGGGGAGGGGGGAGCTGCCAATGCTATTTTAATTAGTCTATTGGATGCTAAAGCTACAACTGCAGGTGTTATTTTCACGCTCGTGTTAATTGTGTTTGTTGTTGTCGTTATTGCTCTTGTTCTACAGCTGTGCATTTGACATGTACTCAACCACACACACACACACATACACACACCTATGCACTCACATATAGGCCGATGGCACTTTCCGAAATGCAAACAACGAAAATGCACACAATTTTGTGGGCTGCCAATGCGCCACGCCCACAAATAAGTCTGCCTCTCTAAACAACCGCAAGCACATATCACTAGCATACCTGAAAGCTTATGGATATAGGGTATATGTATATCGATAGATAATGTATCTTGCTCAGTTGTCAAATTTAATTATAGAAAAATTTATAAAAAATATATATATATATCTGAATACTGTAAAAACTTATGCTATAACATTTTCCGTAGTATTTCTTATGCTTCCTTTTCTACTCTTTCTTCTTTTGCTGTCAAATATTTATAAATTTGTTAATCGATTTGATAAGATTTTGCATTTATTGAATTTAATTTACGTCATTTTAAAATTGAATAAAAATACATAGTTTTTAATAAGTTTTTCAATGATTCAATTAATTTGAAATCATTTTAAATTTAACAAAAAGACATAAAATACATAATAAATAAATGCATTTATTTATTGTATAAAATTAAAAAAAAATAATCAGTGTCTTGGAATTTTAAATTAATTTATTAATTTATACTTAAGACAAATTCAAAAGCCTTTAAAATTATTAAACTACCGTCAACTTAAACCCAATTTATGTATTAACAGGTATTTTATAGTCGCATATTTTATAATTACTTTCTCGCTATACAAATTGCATTCAAATTAAATTTGAAATATTTGATTTTAAGCATTTATACTCATTAAAAATGCAATCAATTGCGTTTTTTGGGTTAATTCATGTGCAGCTCTTGAGCGGAAATGTTATTTAATATGCTGAATGTGCATTTGGGAGACTGCTCACATTGCAGCTCCCTCCAATCCCCTTAAGGGGCTGGTGCCCCCTTTACCCCCAAAGAACTTTTCTCTGTTCGCAGATAATGAAAATAAACGCAAAACCGCTAAATAATGCAATAATAAACAGACTTTGCGTTTAATGTTTCAGCTTAGATAATGCTAAAACCAACAAATGGTTAGACACAACAACAACAACAACAACAACTACAATAATAATGCAAACAATAATTTTGTGGCTACAACTTGTTTGTTTTTGTTGTTTTGTGGTGACTGCATTCCAGTTTACAGTCCAAAAGCCGAGCAATAAATGTGGTTTTATTTAGTTCGATTTGTGGTTACTTCTCTATCTCTATTTGTAACTCTCTCTCTCTCTGTTGCTCTTCGCTTCTTTTGTTTAAGGATATTGCAGTTTATGAATTCATCGCCATGGCAACGCAATTTTCATTGGATATTGCAATTTTTTTAATATGTTTTTCGGCATCGCAATGTGAATTATTTGTGCGAAATTTGCATGCACAATGCTTCGCTTAACTTTTGGCTTTTCTTTTTTGCCATTTTTCGGTGTTTTTCTTTTTTTTTTTTGGATTCTTTTTCTGTGCATTTTTGATTTTTATGCATTTGACACGTTTAATATTTTTTTCCGCAATTTCGTTGCATTGAGTTGTGACGACGTGTCGAACGATTTTCAGTCGATTGTCGAGTGCACAAATATTGCGCATACGTCACGTTGAACTTGAGGAACAAAACTTTTGAAGGGGATTACTTATGTGTAAGCCAATTTGATTTACTTTTGTTTCGGCCATTAAAAGTATACCTCGGGAAGCGTTAAACTCCAAGGAGCAACAACAATTTGCATGCCACACAATTTAAAAAACGATGCGAGTTTTCGAAGAAATCTCTATCTACAGTATCTATCTACTTACTTACTTACTTTGTCAAACTGCTGTTGTTATTATGGATCAAAAGCTCTCCCAGGATACAGCCACAACAATAAGAACAAGAAGCTAAAGTAACAACCAATTTCCCTTTCGAGTCTCAAGTGAATTTTCAACTTTATTGTTTAGTTGTTTGGCAAATATCTAAGAGACCAAAAGCATCAGTTTTCACATACGAAAGATATATCCATAAATGCACACGCACACACGCACACACACACTCTGTTAACCCTTAGGAACCTCCTGTTGGGCACACTTTAAGCCATGCAGAAAACTTTTCACCCAGTTTATAGAATCGAAAGTAGAAAAGGAAGCAACAAAAACCAAAAAAAGAAAAAAAAATCAGAAATTGAGTTGAAAATGCTGACAGGAAACTTCCAATCAGAAATGAATTACTTTGAACTGTTTGGAAGAAGAAAGTAGAGAGGGGGAGGGGCAGGCAGTGCGGTGTCAAGTTTAAGAAGCCATGAAATAACATTAATTTGTTGCAAATACGCTTTGCCAAGTTTTTAAGTTGAATTAATTTGATTAGCTTATCGCTCGTTCAAAGTTGAAACTTCATCAGCATTTCGAGCGTCAGTTGAAGTGCCTCAAGTGGGCCACAAGTGGGCGTGGCACAATGCCATACTTGACTGCTTGATGGTATGTGTGTGCGAGAGAGAGGGAGAGAGATGGCGAATATCTGTGTGTGTGTGTGTGTGTGTGTCCTTGTGTGACAAGGACCTGGACTTGCAATTGTTCAAGGCAATATACGAGAGAATTTCTGTGTGTGTGTGCGAGTGTGAGTGTGTGAGTGTGAGTGTGAGTGTGTGTACCACATTTACGACAACGACAATTCAAATTTTATTAGATTACATGAAATTTATGTGGCAATCAATTTACAAAAAAATAAAAATAACAGCAACAACAAAAGCGTTAGACTCCTTGATACCCTGTAAACTATGAAGTTCACAGTTTATTAAATTACACAAACATTTATATGAGAATCTATTTGGCAGACATAAAAGAGGCAACCACAAAAGTGACTAGGCTAGTTGATACCCTGTAAGCTATGAATGTGGATTTAGCTGAAGTATTTATAAGTTCTATAGAAAAGAGGAAGCTTTCCACTGCTAGCCATATACATAACAAGTAAGTTATGCTACCCCATGCTACTTTTTACAGGGTATAACTATTGGGTCTAGTAGCTAACTTTGGGCGAAGTGAAATGCAAATGACGAAGGACTCGGCAAACATTTTAATAAGGCATTTTCAGCTGGTTTTTTTTGTGGAACTAAATAAGTCAAATAAAGAGCGAGACTGAGCAAGAAAGAGAGGGAGAGAGTGTGAGAGAGAGAGAGGAAGACAAAGCAAATGGCAGATGGGTTCAAAGCAAACACAAAAAAATGGAAAAAAAGAGAAAAGTAATATTTTTTTAATGCGGCAAGTGCTTGAAATTGATAAGGCTGTTAGACCACACTGAGTGTTTGTGTGTGTGTGTGTGTGACTGTTTTGCATTGTTAGCAGCCACAAGCCAGGCACACACAAACACACACACACATAACCGCAACCGCATAATAATAACAAGCGCAAAAGCGAGTTGGCAAAAATGGAAATACAAATTTAAATTGTGTGTCGCCTTGTTAAATATATTTGCTAAGCAAATACACACACATATGTGTATATATATGTATACCTATCTAATCACTGTTTGTTTACATTACTTTCTTCTTCTTTTTTTGTCATTTCCAGATTGGTTGAAGCTCTAACGTCATGGTATGAAGGAGCCGGCGAACACTTTGGATGAAATTGTAAGTCCCATTGCAGTTGATATTCTCAGAGACAGACGGACAGACAGACAGACAGACCGTCGAACAGACAATTGAAGTGACGACAAGATGTGAAGAAAAACTAGTAGGCTACAGTCAAATGAACTCGACTGTAGGAGACTCTGTACCTATTGCATATAAATAAAAATAATGCCACAAATTGAAATATATCATTATCGTTATTCAACATGCCTTTTTTTGGTTTGGTAATCCCGAATTTTTTTAGCAATAATATCCTGAATACTATAGTATATACTTAAAAATAAATGCTAACTTTAAGAATTTTCACATTGAATTCTAGAATGATTTTCTTTTCTGTTTACATTTTTCTCATTATTTTTTTTTTTTTTACAAACTCAATAGACTCGTTCTAATTTTACTATACAGTGCCTAAAAAAGTACAGTTGTTGCACTTATTGTTCCAGAGCATGCAACTGACAATGAGCAACAACATACTCGCAACATAGACAGGAGTGGCAAGCGAGGGAAAGGGAGAGAAAGGGAGGGAACATATCATAAAGTCAAATGCAAAAGCAATCAAAATGCCAGTGCGACGCCTGCAGGTGGCAAATGTCAATGGAGAAGGGGGAGAGAGGTGGTAAAAAAGGGTTACGATATGGCAACATGTGGCAGCCACAAGAGGCAGCAACAACAACAACAACAACAGCAGTGGCCAAGAGCTTGGCATCAGTTTGCCCAAAAAAGGTTTTCTCTCAACGTTCTCTCGTAATTGTTATGTAAATGAGTTTTACAATTTTTGCTTAACGAAAAAGGTCAAAATGGGCGACACACACACACAGACACAGGACACAGGACACGGCACGCGGCACACACAGGACATCAGGGACACAAACACAGCACAGAGGGCTCTCTAAACTCAGACCGAGTCACAACTTCAGTCAGACAGTCAGCAGTTTTTTGTGGTTTGAGGCTGATGATGATGAGCACAAAACACACACACAGAGACAGACAGAGACAGAGGCAGACAGGCTTTGTTTTGGTTGCATGCCTCTGCATGGTAATCCTCTACCTGCCCCATCCCTTTCCCTTTCTCTTCTCCTCTCTCTCAGCGCAATGTTCGGCGAGTTCTTTATAAAATTGCAAATCAGTTTGAAAGTCAACGACAGGTTGTTTTACTTCTCTCTTTCTCTCTCAATGTTGTTGTTGTTGTTGTTGTCATGAGGATTGTTGTTGTTGTTGTCGCTATTGTGGCTGCCAAAACAAGCGAAACAACAACAACAACCAAGTACAACAAAACATTCCCTGTCTTTTGCGTCACGTTCCACGGTGTAAACATACCAATTTATATGACTGTATTTTAGTAATAAAGTTGCCTGTCATTTTTGTTGTGCTTGTTGTTGTTGGTGTTGTTGTTGCTGCTGCAGCAGTGGCAAACTTGTTGTTCAGTGGAAGGAGGCATTGTGGGTGGGGCAGGGGGCAACGAGACGGGACACATACGAAAGTTAATAACCGTTTAGCAAGTAAGCAAAGTTTCCCACACCGCCAACATTTTTCGGCGGGATTACAGTGAAATTTTACGATTATGTTTTGCTAGCACTCAGTTTATTTTGGTTTTTCTTTTTTGGCCAATTTTAATGACTGTTCAGAATGTGTATATTGCGTATATAATGCGCTTTGGGATTAGCAAATTGATTTAGTTTTATGTTGCATACTTTTGTGAGCTGGAAATGATGAAAGTTTTGCTTTAACATAATAATTTTGATTTAAATATTAATAAAAAAAAAACTTAATGTAAAATACGATTTTATGGCAGTCTGGTTTAAATTCAAATAAAGTTTGTTTTTAAATAAAACTACTATTTTTATTACAATAATATTTGTTTTGCTTTAACATAAAATTTGGGTTTAAATGTACACAAAAGAAAAATCTAGTGTTGAAAATTAAAATATTTGTCTATCGACATAGCTTAGAAAACAATAAAATTTTGTGGCAGTCTCTAAATATAGTTCCTTAAATTTAAATAAGGTTTGATTTAAATAAAAATATTATTTTATATACAATAATATAAAGTAAAGTTTTTTCAGTCGACAAGGATGAAATATTGTTGTGATGGAAATGCAATTAAACTTTGCTTTTGTTTATAAATATTGTTTAGTATGTAATTAAAAGAAATTCCATAATATTTGTCACTGAAAGTTGCAACTTTTGTTAATTAAGTAGAGTTTTGTCATGACAACATTTCATACCATAGGCAGAGATGGAACTTTGTTGTCAGCTTAACGTGTTGGGATCATGCTACAGTTTCTGACAGCTTTCTAATTGCAACTCATGCAACATTCAGGCTGTCCACCTGTGTGTGTACAAATGTGTGTGTGTGTGCGTTGGAAAGTTTCCGAATGAGCCAACAACTGTTTTGTCATTTGTTACGCATACGCAACGTGTTGCAGTTGTCCCCTAACAAATTTGACATTTTAGCTGGCTTTGTGTTAAATCCACTGCCAACATTAGCGAGAGAGATAGGGAGAGAGTGAGAGAGATAGGGAAATAGAGCTAGAACATTTGACTGGCTTATTTCTTTAAGTGCAACGTCAGGTTGCGTGTCGAGTTGAGTTGAGTTGAGTTCCCCTTGGTTGTTGGCTAAGTGAATGCCAAAGCATGGCAAAAGACAAACATAACCACACATATACACATACACATGCATATACAAACACAAATGGAATGCTATACAGCTACAGTTACCCAGTAAAACTTTGCTCTTTCCAAAACCTACTATTTTCCACGTTCAAATTCCGAGTAGAACTAGTTGCCAAATCTGACTTTCCCAATTCGTTTTTATACAGGGGCGAGACAGGAATAGAACTAGGTTTTTAGAAGCGACTTTTGAAGGGGCTCTGTTATTGCACTGCTAACTAACATTTTCCTTTCCGATACTCACTTCCAAAATCTTGTGTCCAGCATGTGGAATAAAGAAGGCAAAAAGGCAGTGGCTCTGTTATTACATTGCTAACTAACATTTCTGTTTCCTATACTGATTTCCAAAATCTACTGTCCAGAATGTGGAAAAAGAAGGCAGAATGGAAGGTTCCTTTTGAAAGGTTCCAGGAATGTATTCCAAAAGAAAATATTTTACAGAAATTTTAATAATCCATTACAAATAAAATAAAATACGTATATATTTTTACTTTATATTATGTATATTTTTCTTTTTATTACAAATTTTTTTAAATTAAGTGTTAGTGTTATTGTTTTTGCTGTGCTCCTCTTCAGTTGCCTGCCCCTTAATCTTAGTTTCTTTGCACGTTTCTTTGTAAACGCGGTTTCTGGCTTTGGCGAACGCCGCACAGTGGGGCCATTGCTCATTTTACTTTGCAAAAATCATAACTTTTGAATCAAATGAGATAATCGAATAATTTAAATGGCATATAATAGATAACTCTTCAAGCTATGAAATGCGCTTTTAAGAAATGTGCCACGCCCCCTAGATACTTACTTAGAGGATATCAAAGTTGAAATTTGTGAAATTTGTGAAAAAAATAAATTATATGGCACCTAAAACAAAATTTTTTTTAAAAATTTGGATTTTTTTTGGTTTATTTTTAAGGTTTTTATATTTAAAAATTACTTTCAAAAAGTTTAAATAAAAAAAATTTTTTTTTAAAAAATTATTTTTTATTTTTTGGGGTGAATCATCAGAATTGCATATATCGACCTAATTCCTATGGCTGTATATGATATAGTAGTCGGATTTCAACCAATCTAACATATTATGAATCTGGGATAGTCTTCTACATCCAGACCAAATTTGGTTCAGTTCGGAACACTATATCATATACAGCCATAGGAATTAGGTCGATATATGCAATTCTGATGATTCACCCCAAAAAATAAAAAATAATTTTTTAAAAAAAAATTTTTTTTATTTAAACTTTTTGAAAGTAATTTTTAAATATAAAAACCTTAAAAATAAACCAAAAAAAATCCAAATTTTTAAAAAAAATTTTGTTTTAGGTGCCATATAATTTATTTTTTTCACAAATTTCACAAATTTCAACTTTGATATCCTCTAAGTAAGTATCAAGGGGGCGTGGCACATTTCTTAAAAGCGCATTTCATAGCTTGAAGAGTTATCTATTATATGCCATTTAAATTATTCGATTATCTCATTTGATTCAAAAGTTATGATTTTTGCAAAGTAAAATGAGCAATGGCCCCACTGTGCGCCGCACGAACGTCTCTTCTATAATCTTCATAGGCATATCCTTCTCTTTTAGTTGCTTCTGTGAAAACAAAATGATTCCATTAGTAAAATATTTCGGATGAACTGATTGTTTTTAATTACTTACCATAGAGAGCGACATTTAAATTCCTAAACGAGCTTAGCTCCTTCTTGGAATATAAGACCCCGTTATTATATTTGACGACATAAATAATAAATTGAAGAGAAAAAATTAAATTAATATAAATTCAACTGAACAAAACACATTAGCACTATACTTACGAGATTTAATTGTAAGAATTTCACAAATATATTTATTTTTCTTCTAAATGAAAAGTTTGCAAACGCTTGCTCGGTTTATCACTCAGCTCAGGAATAAAATTAACAGAGAAAAAAAGAAAACAACGGTGACTGTTATGCTTTTCTGCTAGTTAACAGATGTTGTGCTTCTGTTTACGAAAGCAGAGGCTTACCAGAATTACGAAGCATAGCAGTCTGTAACGAATGATTTAAAAGTGCTGACATTTAGCCTTCCCAACTCATGAAATAACATAGTTGCCTTTATCTCATGTTGGGAACAAAATTGTCACGTGGAAAAGGCACATACTGCTTTTTTAGCATGAAAATGAATGCTGACAGAACACGTTGCCTGGGAACACACCTTCCCAAAAGTTTTACTGGGTATATGGGGTCACGCACACACATGCAAATTGCCTGGTTGCAGATGTGACTCGGAAAGAGAGAAGAGCTTGAAATTTTAATGCATGGCAACCATTCTCAGCGGCATATTTACATTTTAGCTCAATGTCAATTGTGTTTATAAATTAATTTGCAAAAAGACATATGTACAACGACACACACAAAGGGAGAGAAAGAGAGGGAGAAATGGGGAGAGAGAGGGAGAGAGACACAGCACCCCAATGGCATTGGCAGCGAGTCCCCAAAGCAGCATCAGGCGGAGGCACAATAACAAAACATACACAGTGTGTCAAGTAACTCTTTTGACAAGTACAAAAATTAAACTCAATTATTTTAAAATTATTTTCTCAATTGTTTTTCGTTTTTCCATGAATATATAAAATGACATGCTATACAATTGTATAATAAATAATAATAAAGTCTTCACTTTTTTAACATAAAATAGATAGTGATTTTTTTATTATTATTATCTTTAATTTATAATTAATAAGAATAAAATGTATCCAAATATTTTTCACAATCAAGCTGAACTTCAAGTTCAAGAATAGATCTTTTTTCTTAATGTGGCAATAGAATTATTTGGCACACTGTATATGTAAGCATGAAAAAAACGTGAATGCGGCGCTACTTAACAAGCTCGACTTTTGTTTGGAGGTCGCAGGGAGAGGGTGAAGGGCCGGGTGAAGGGGTGGGTGAATGCATAGGGGGTAGGGTGTATGCGACATGTGTGCGTGTGTGTGTGTGTGTGTCTCAGCTGACCCGACGACGAGCTAATGTCGCATTGTGTGTACTTTGTGTGTTGTTCTGTCTGTCGTCGTGACAGGTTGTTGTCGCTGCTCTTAGACGCATGCTATTGTCTTTGAGCCTCCGTCTCCTTTCCCCTTCTCCCTCTCTCCGCTTTCTTTCTCCTGGACACCCACGCAGCGGCGGCAACAGCAGCTGCCACTCAGCAGTCGTTGCTTGACTTTGCCGTAAATATTTGCGCACAAAAGTCGGCAATGATTTGGCTGCAGCACACTGGCAGCAGAAGGTTGTTCCCTCTCTCTCTCACTCACTGTCTCTGTCTCTGTTTAGTCCCACTTGCATTGGAGTTTATGTCACACATATACATGCATAGACGTAGATAGAGAAAGAAGCAGACAACAGACAGCAGACAACAGACAGCAGGCAAGTAGCTTAGCAGTTGTGCTGCAAAAATGACAAACGGCCGAGCAGCCGGCTAATTTGCGCAACTGAACTCAGAGCAGAGACAGAGGGAGAGAGAGGGGCAGAGGGAGAGACAGAGAATGACAATCCCCCCACGAGACTACGACAGTGGAACCCAATTAGAATCTGAATCAGAACTTGCCATACATCACAAAAGACTATATCACTTTTAATAGCCTTGACTAATTCTTGTACTATTTATTTCACTTGAACTATAGTTATTATACACCCGCTGTTATTACTACTTCATATCTAAATAAGATTACTCTTTTGACTACTACAACTACTTTTTTTATTCTATCTGCTAGTATTACTTTTGCTACTCTTTCCACTACTTTTACTACTACTTTCTCTTACTACCACTAATCTAACCTATAGAACTCTTTTCGCTTCTGCTACTACTTCTAATACTCTTTTCCTCACACATTTTTAATCGCACCCGTTACTTTTACTTTTACTTATTAATTTGTTACTAGTACAACATTTGTTAACACTTTACTTCTACTACTAAATCTTCTACCAAATCAAATTCTCTATCTGTTTCTATTACTTTCAGTCTATGTTTTGAAATTCATTGGATGAAACGCAGATAAAAAAAGACTGTTCAAACGACATATTCAACTCTAATTTCTTACAACTATTCTACTACTGTTTTCAGTGCTAATTGCACCTTCTTCTACTATCATAGTTACTATAAATTCTTATATATTATCTAAACGAAGATTTATTTCTAATACTATTTCTACATCGATTACTAATACTACAGTAACCGAATATTGCTGCTAATACTTTTAGCTTAAGGTCGAGGTTTGATTAATTTTTTACTGCTACTCGTTGATTCCCTTGCACTAATCACTTTTCTGAAAAAACACTAAAACTACTGCTTCTTTTAGCACAAGCTACTATTGCTGCTACCACAGTTCCTAATACTACTACTATTTGATACCATCTCAGCCATGATTTAATCCGTCGCCCACATGTTTATGAACAGTTTGCAAGATAACAAAATATACATAATATGTGTACGAAAAGAAGCTTCAAGCAGATTGCGTATTAAATTGTAGCTTAATAACTCGAGCACTTGCTGAGCTATGAACCACTTTTGAACCGTTGCTTAAGCCTGACAGCAGCTCGGATCCTTGAATCCGTGAATCACTGAATCACTGTGCGATGCACGCACTTTAGAGCCGCGAAGTGTTTCGTATCTTTGGCATTTGACAATGCAAGTGAGCAAAAGAGCTAAGAAATCCACCCAACCACCCAACCACCGACCACCCACTGAGTGGGAACAGCTGCAGTGGCTCGCTGTTCGGCTAAAACGTGCTTCGTGCCTCGTTGCCATCGACAATTCGGCAGGCAGTAAGTTGGCCCAAACCGAAAGCCGTTTAAAGCAGCTGTGAACGTTGTCGTGTTCAGTTCGTTGTTGTCGGTTTGAAATTCAGTTGTTTTCAGTTTCAGCTTCAGTTGTGCATTGACTGCCACCGACGACAGTTCAAAGCGACGCAACAAGACGCAACGCAACGCAACGCGACGTAACGTAAACGCGTAACAACGTAACGTAACATAGCGTAACGGTAACGCAAAGTGACGTATAAATTTTGGTGGTCGCATTTCGTGAGTTATTAAAATGCGATAAAAGTCAGTGAATCGGTAATAAAGCGCTTATCTTTGGTCGCAATTACGCAGCGAATGGCGTGAGGGGAGAGAGGGGAAAATGGGGGGGGGGGGGGGTGGAGGCAGAAGAGGGGCAGGGGGAGTGAAGGGAAAGGGAGTGACAAACCGAGTGTATTTTAAATGTTGTAGTATCAGTGAATATCTCTGTGTGCCTGGCTCCCAATTACCAGGCAGTCAAAAGTAAACCATACCCCTGACTTTTCTCCTTCCCCAGGCCGTGCCGGAAAGTGTATGTGTGTGTTTGTGTGTGTAGTCAATTGTGGCCAGGTCCCGCATCTGTTACAAATGACAACGTGGCTCAGTTGTTTTTCTCTCCCTCACTCCCCTTGCAGATGCTGATATTTACGATGATCCATCTGAGGTCTGAGGTCTCAGTTTTCCACAAATGTAGGCTGTCATTTGTGTGTCGCTTCATTTCAGTTAATAGTTGGCTACGTGTGCGGCATATTACACACATTAGTGTTGCCACACACACCCCCACACACACCTCTCTCTGTGTGTGTGTGTTTGTGTGCTGTGCCGGCCTATTTGTGGTTTTTTTCCTTCTTTGCCTTCTTGACTTTGCTTCCGCTTCGTGTATCTCTAAAACATTCAAAGTATCTGGCGGATGTGCCACTTGCTCCCGTGCTACTTTTGGGTGTTTATGACATTTAAATCAATATTGTCACACGTCATTCTCTCAACCCCTCCACCCCTCCTTCTCCTCCTCTCTTCTATCTCTTCTTTCACCTCCGCTTGCTTCTTAACTCACTGCAATTTGCACAGATTCATTTGCTGACTTTTCAAGTGTCGCGCACTCATTGCAATCATAGAAATGCTACACCCTCCCTTATCCCCTACTTCCTCCCGCTCCTCCTGCTTCTCCACTGGCCTGAATTTGCTTAATGAGCGCAATTTTGCCGTGCAGCTTCGGCCGCAGATACTCGGTCCCACTTATTTAGTGCTCATACGCCCCGTAGCCTCAGCAACGACCTGGCTAAAACTTTTGGCTCGCATTACAGACACCGCTGCAAATGCAACGCCAAAGGGGGAAACACGGCGATGCCTTTTGTTTATCACTGTGTGGGGAGTTTGGGAAGGCCATGTATGTTGTCCTCTTCTTTTATGCCCGTTTGTCGTAAAATAAATGGATAGATTATTTTAATTAAAAGCAATGCAGCAGGGAGAAGGATTGTTGGAACTAAGAACATATATTCCGTCTGCATATAAGATCTAAAGCAAACCAATTTTGCTACTCTACTCTCTTTTGACTCGTTTAAATTCTTTTCAGATTATGCTGGTTTGATCCTAAACTTTAGAGCAGCGGAGGGCATGAAATCTGACAGAAATACAGTAGGGAGCAGCCGCTAGCTCCCGGAGCCCATGCGTGCCCACCGCTGCTTTAGAGTTATCAAATTATCAATTCCGCTTCTTTCTAACCCAATCAAACTCCACCATATCCACAGTTCTAAGTTTAAAATTTAGTTTATAGTGATGAAAATTACTTACTACTTATTATTATTATTGATCGCGCTTAATTGCAAAAAGATCGAATAAATACAACAGAAGTTATAACTGTTTTAAATTTTAAATGACACGCCTAAATGTATGCAAAACTTTTTTTATAATTGGAAATACCATTAATAAATATTTTAGTTGATTAACGGGTATTATATAGTCGTGAACACGATTAAAGGCTCTCTCGTTGCATCCCTTTTCGTCCGCTCTTCTCTGATCCTTCTCCTCTTTAGTTTCTGGGCTTGCAGCTGCCGTGCCTGCATAAATTATGTTGCATCGTGGTTTTCTGTTTACGAACTCGGCCCACATGCAACTCTATAATTTCTAATGCCGCAACAAGGATAATAGGCAGCTGTCTCCCGATCCGGATCCCGATGCTCCTTGTCCCGTGCATCTGTTTTAACGCTCACTTGACTCTCTGCCCCTGCCCTGTCCCCCCTCCACTCACCCAAAGTTGCGGCATTTTAATTTGTTAAGTGTGCAACGTTCATGTCCAAAGTGCCACTGGGGCAGGTAGCCCCAAGTTTGCCCCAAAGCTGCCGCAATTCTATTTACATTTCTGCAATTGTTGTTGCCGGTAATAACTATTTTAGATACACTCTTCCTCCCTCTCTCTGTCTCTCTCTCTCTCTCTCTCTCGTGTCCATTTTATAGTTTACAGTTACAGCTAACATGGCTCTTGGCCAGCTTTAAATGTTGGCCATTAGCAGCAGGACATCAGTTCCACATTCAGGACACCCCAATGAATTTCTTAATTAAGCTTAATGTGCAATTTTGAAGCAAACTCTGGAATTCGAGAATATGCCTCTTTGGGACGACACGTTCAGACACGCTCAGCGCAAGGTCAAATTAAACAACAACAGCCTTAGAAAAAGCAAAACCAAAATTAACAAAAAGAAAAGCTACAAAACAAAACAGTTGGCAGAAATTGCGTTAAATGCCACTCCAAAAGTTCACATGCTGCCCCTCAAGCGTCTAAAACTGGACTCGAGGAATTCGTTGAATATTTACGCAATATACTCGTATCTTTGGCTCATAAATTTAAACCATTTGCCGTTTTCCATTTTCCATTTCACATTTTCCATTTCTCATTTCACATTTTGCACTTTTGGTTACGGGCAACCGAAAAGGCTCGTAATGAAAAAAGTTTCTTGCAGGTAGCCCAGTTAATTGCATCACTTTCAAAAGAGTCAAGATGTTGGCTTCCATTCTGACAGCAGATGTTCATTAAGTGCGATAACACAAAGTTATCGATGCGAAATAGATGAGAACTTGCATAGCTTGTAAATCGTTGAATTGGTTAAATTTAATTCTTTAAACATTCTCAACATTTTGATAGTGTATCAATCAACCAGCGTAATTATTATTATATTATATTATTATTATCGATAGTAAGCCATATTTTTTTTTTATTTCTTAACTATCACATTATTTATATCTTTTCTTGATATTGGTAAATTATCGATACATTATTGCCATAGTTTTCCAAGCGAATCATATGAATTTATAATTCAGTCAAGTTTTTCCTCGATAGTTAAGTTTCGATAACTATCGATAGTTTGCGTTTAATCTCTAGCTAATATATAAATTGTTCTACTGCTGTCCTTAAGGTTTAAAGCCATTTATCGATACACTATCGATTATTTATTACTAACAAATAAAATGAACTCCCAGCTAAATTATTGCTATTGTTTTCCATGCAAGTCACTTAATTATTCATATCAAAGAAACAATTGAGATGACTTTGCCCTCGATTATAAATTAATCGACTGTTTCGTTGACATCCAAGTCGCACCTTTTGCCACTTGACCTACCCCCCGTCCCCTTCCCCGTCCTCGCACAACATTAGAGAGCTGATCTGGGGGTTTGGGGACCCCTTCCTGTTCTTTTTTGCTCCATTGGTCCAACGGTCCTAAACACATTTGAACTCTTAGCACTCCACTAATCTGTCCATTGTGAGGCATTCCGAGTGGGCGGCATTTCCACTTCATAACTGTTTCGTTTCGACTTTTCCCCTCTCTCTCTCTCTCTCTCTTTCGGTCGTTCTTTCTGTGGGTGGGTGTGTGCCAAGTGAATTTACGACCAGGGGACAGACACTTTTGGTCACTCATGGTCACTTGGCAATGTTCATGGTCACTTGGCAAAGTGGGCAGCGTGGGGTTGGTTCGTGAACTTACCGTGTTCAGGTTAGAACGAGGCCAGAACGAACAGTTGGCCAGTTGGCCAGCCCAAAGTATTATACACCAGAGAGCATCCTTCACGATTACTTAATATTAATGACTGTAGATTTTGGCCTGGTCAAGTCACCAGCATCTCCATTTCCCTTCTCCACTTTCAGCTCCTTCTCGAACTTGAGGTTCAGTTTCATGTCGCAAATCTGTCGTCGTCGATGAAAAAGTTTCGCTAACCAGTGTTGTCTATGTAATGAATGCCTTTTGTGTGCGCCTTTTGACTTGGTTTACTTCGGGGAACACCAGCAGCCGACTTGAGGGAGCCAGCGAATGAGAGGATAAGAGGAGGGGAAGAGAGTGGAGCAGTTTTATCTCTTTGCATTGTGTTGAATGGCCGCAGCAGAGGCAGCTGGAAATATTTGCTTAAGCAGATTTAACTACATTAACTTAATTAAATAGGCACTAAGCAGATGAACGACAGAGACAGCTATATAAAAAGAGACAGAGAGAGAGAGAGATAACTGCTAGTCTCGATGTTTTCTTGGAGGCGTTTGATTTTCGTTAGGCAGACATGGCGTATGCGTGATATTGATTGATTTCAAATTACATACAATAAATGCCGTTGCCAGTTGCTGCTCAATATTGTTGTTGCTATTTCTTGGTTATTGGTTGTTGTTGTTGCTGTTGATGCTTTTGTTATTGTTATTGCCCCGAGCTGCACAAAAGAGTTCAATTGATGTTTGCAAGTGGGTTGCTCAATGAATGAATCCCTCGTGTGGATTCAAATGCCATACACTTGCCCCAACTCCCCAGTCTCGCATTCAATCTCTGTTCCTCTAACATTGTCTCTGACTCCCCTCTCTGTTTCCCTTTGTCTACCTCCCTCAGCATTGTTGTTGCCTTACCACTTTCTCTCTATTTTCTGGCCCTGCAGCTGTTTGCTTGCTTTTGGTTTTGCTCTGTTCTTTGTTCTTTGGATTGTTGCGTAAATGTTGTTTTAATCAAGCGGCAGGCTAAACATTTGAGCTCTTATTGTGGTTGCCAAGTTCCTGTTGTTGTTGATGTTATTGTTGTGGTTGCTCTCTTTCTCTCTCGCACACATTCCGATGTATATATTAAACATACGTGTTTGGGCTATAAAGCATTGCAGGTGACTATTTGAGAACTCGTTAGGAATTTGGGTATATTGAGTAAGAAGTGTGCAACCTTGACAATAACAGAACACATTAACATTAAGCAACGTATAAGTGTTAATTAACATTGCAAGTGAAAGGATCTTTACAGAATATTAAGTTACGCAATGTTAATTGTGCTAGGTTTAGCTGCTGTTAAGTTTACAGCTTGTTTTGTTACGGAATAATGTTAACCTGAAAACCTTAAAGATCTTTACAGAATGTTAAAATATTGTGCTAAGCAGTCTTAATTTCAATGAATATTAAAGAAAGAATATCATAGAATGTAAAGTAACTGCTGTTAACGTTCTTCAGACACCTTTTTCTTACTGTCACTGGGTATCTCTTGGCTTATCAACTGTAAATGTAAGTGTGTACATTATTGTTGTTCATTTGATTGCCCACACATTGCACATAAATTGAACGTCATCTGACAGATTGCGGTCAAGTGTGTAATTAGCATTTGACTTGAGAGTAAATGCAACAAAGAAAAGCGATAGTTAAATTGAAAATAGTCAGTTGGTTACTTACTGAAGTGCCAGAAACAGAGACAGAGTCAGTCAAGGTCAGGTTAACGGTTGTCGCAGACACAACCCGTAGAAGAAGACAACTGGCCACTGCAATTTATCTGTGTGATGTCTTTGTTTATTATATTTCCCATTTTCTTTTCAACATTTTGCATAAATGGCAAACTTGAAATGGTTAAAGGAAAACAGAAATACAAAAACAAGTGCTGGGATAGACAAATCTTCACTGGGAAAATGGAAAATTGAGATGAAATATTGCTATGAAAATATAAATTTGGTTTCTCTGAGGTCAAGTTTTATTGTCTCAGCAATGCGGAAATTTTTGCTGTCAGCATTCTTGGCCAAAAAGTAAATACGGAACTGACCAAATCATGGGAGTGCAATTTCGATTTTAAAATCTGACAAGAATTTTGGTTAGTTTGCCAAAATGTTATGGCACAAATATTAAATGTAAATGCCTTAAGCAATTATCCATGTATGACTAATTATATAACTGCATAGCTTAATTGTCTCACTCGGATGGATATGATTATGAGATATCATGTAAGAGTGCTCGTAAATAATCAAAGTCTATAATGCTTTACGCTGGGCATTTAAATCATTTAAATAGTCTTTTTGCATAATTTACGAACCATTAAATCACGCAACGTCCAGCTTCCATTTAAAATCGACGCAGGCGGCAGAAAGCATAAAGCAAATGAGATTACAACGTGAAGATAATAAACAGTAGAGGACACCATTCAACATTTCCTCAGTTCTTTCTTTCGTTATGAAAATTTATCAACCATTTGCTAAAATATTCAAATATCAGATAGAGGAAAATTTTACAATTAGTATGGGAAATATTCTATAATATTCTATTCTGCCACGTGTAAACTTTTGCCTACAAATAAAACTCAAATCATACGCTATAAAAAATACAACTCATAAGTTTAAATTATTAAATTTAGTCATTATTATTCTAATTCAATGACAATATTACCTTATGAGATACACTGCAAAGTGTTAAGCTAATAATTTATATAAAGTTTTCAGAATATCAGACTTCAATATCAAAATAAACCTTGTCATTAAATGTAATCCCAAAAAAGTAGCTGATTTAATTTTACTAAGACTTTTAAAGAGTCTTGAAATAATTGAAATTGTCGCCTTTTTCAAAACATTTCTAATGTCCCATTGTTCCATTTTGGCGCTAGAGGGTATAAAAAGCTGGGCATTTTAGCTGGGACATTTGAATAATTGTCATGTGGAGAGATTCACTGACAGTCTGTCATGCAAATGTGTGTGTATGTGTGTGTGTGTGTGTGTCTGCGGTTCTATTCTAATTTCAGTTTCAGTTCATACTCGTATCATGCTGTTACTTAGAAGGGAACAGGGAACATTCTGTAATGCGCTGCAAATGGCCAACTGTGTAAATGTGGGCGTTATTTAAGTTAATAATAAAACGGACCGACGGAGAGATGGACACACTGGCCGACTGGCAGACTGACAGACTTGGACTTGCCAAGGCAATGTCCTGTGAGCCAAGGCAGGATTCCAGGCAGTCGCTACTCAAATGGACAAATGGCGCCTGCTTACCAAATTGCGCTTCATTTATTTATAATAATTACAACTGTAAAAAGTTTGAACAGTCATTTGGACTGAAACCAGCGCAGCTGACGGACTCTCAGTGGTAGGGCAGGGGAGGGGAGGCGAGGTTAGGGGATGGGAGGTGGAGCAATCAAAGAAGTTAACAACTCAAATATGCAGGCTAATAGCGCACATTTTCTCAGACACAAGTCCTGAAATTGGAACTATTATTTGTTTAGCAATCAGTGCCAACAATTTCCTGACCTTCCCCTCAACCTCTTTCTCACTCTTTGTGCCACTTCTTTATCATTGCCTGTTGCCAACTTTAAGTTTGAATAATTGGAAGCAATTTGCAATCCGATTCCGACCTTGTAACCGCTTTGGCTTTTTGCGCGGCGTACATAATCTCTGGCCGAAAAAATAAATATAAAAAACCAGTTGCATCAATTATTAATACGTATACGCACCGTATAACAGGAAACGGTGAAAAAGACAAACAGAGAGAGAGAAAAAGGGAGATAGAGAGTGAAAAAGTTGCAGCAATATCTTGTTTATTATTTAATATTGATATTGAATTCAATTATCTCGTGCACAGTTACCCGGTAAATTTGATGTTTCAATTTGTTTATTATTTTTACGTCAATTATTCAAGAATCACAACAAGAACAACAAATGCGAGGGACGAGGGACGGGGCAGACGAAAGCAATTATGCAATAGAGCATTAAATTAAATTTTCAAATTATAATTAAAAAAAGAAGCACAATTAAATTGTTGCCCAAACAAAAATAAACCGTTTACACACACGCGTATGTGCTGGTTGGTGTGTGTGTGTTTGTGTGTGTGTAGCTGTGTTTGTTTATAATTTGGCGCACTTAATTAACAGAAATCAGAGAAGCAAATAAACATATATTTTGAGCGACTGAGAGAAAGTTGACTTACAGTCTTATATTTAAGAAGGTTTTGGACTTTTCAATCATTAATGTATTTCATAGGTAAAGTCTTGAAAATTCCAGGGCACTTTGATTCTCTTTTATATTCTTATAAGTCAAGTGTTGAATAATTTAGCCCACTTTTCTGTAAAGTTTTGATCATTGATCAGATTCTAGGATTGAGTCATGTCAAGGCATCCTCTTAGGACAAGTCACATTTCATTTAATCCACTTTTCTGCCTGATTTTCCGTGGCACAGTTGAGTATTATTTACGAGTATAGTTTGATAAATGAATACCGTTAACAGTTTTGTGTATTTCAACTCATTTCGATTGACAGCCATATTATCATCAATAACACAAGTGAAAAGGACTCATCATCATTTAATTTAAACTGTTGCTGCTGCTTAAATCAAATAACTCCATAGGGAGAGAGACAGAGACAGAGAAAGAGATAGAGAGCATTTAATCAGAAGCTTTAATTGCCGTTTTGAATTCAATTGTGCGACCTTGAGGCCAACGCATTTTTATTCGCAACGCATTTTCACTCGCACCAAATAAACGAACGCTGACCTGAAGCCGCTCACGTGTAACCAGTCTCTCTCCCTCTCTTTCCCCCTCTGTCACCCTCTCTCTCTCTCTCTGCATTTCTCTTTCTGCCGCTGCGCTTTAATTACTCTTGCGTAAAATTGCTTCAACTGCTGGCAACTTTGTGGAGTGTTAAGCGTTTGGCACGAAATCGTCAGGCGACTGACCCAAAAGAAAAATAAAGAAACCCAAAGAAAAAAAATAGCAGCAGTTGGAAAAACTGAGGGCTCAAAAAGAAAACGTCAATGGAAAATGCCAACACAAGCTCGAATGCCGCTCTGTGAAATTACAACGCGTCCTGGTCCCAAACACAAATACGAATACAAAACCCAAGCCGAAACTGAAACCCAAACCCAAAACTGAAACAGAAACTGAGAGCAAACCTCAAACGTAGCCAGAACCGCAACCGCAGCTTACTCCTTGCCATCAATTGCCGTGCACGGACATCAACAAAATGTCGAGCAATTTTCTTCCTGTACTTCGGCAGAGAAGTGAGAGAAGCTTGGCGTGAGCGACGTATTAAGCCCCCGACTAAGTCGAATTCCCCTTCTCCTCCTGCTTCTCCGCTCTTAGAGAGCGAACACATGAGTGTGCGAAACTTTTTTCCAACAGCTAAAGCCACTCACAACTGAAACCACTTGGAAAAAGCAGCTTCTCCACAGTACACAGCAGTGGGTAGGGGGAACTGAAAGGTAGTGGAGAAGGATGTAAACTTGTACGAGAAACGCATCGAAAGTTCGAGTAATGTGTGCGACCCATAAACTAACTGAACTGTGCCCAATATGTCGCATCCAACCTGCAATCCAACCACCTTCAGCAGGACATTCAGCACCGCTTTCCGCACAACTTTCAGCACCGCTTTCAGCACAACTTTCAGCACCTTCGCTCAGTATCGCAGTGTGGCACGCAAATTGCCAAAGCTGCGGCTATTCTCCAACGTCAGATCTTCGAATCGAGGCAAATTGATTACACACAACACCTTTTAAGTTTGCCTCTTACCGTCTTTAGCATTTCTCTCCCTCTCCTCGGTATTTATCCCTTTGCTCCC
The DNA here is from genome assembly GCA_963924055.1 of Drosophila limbata. Classification (NCBI taxonomy): domain Eukaryota; kingdom Metazoa; phylum Arthropoda; class Insecta; order Diptera; family Drosophilidae; genus Drosophila; species Drosophila limbata. The sequence continues at coordinate 21,025,462 of OZ001355.1, read as the reverse complement.
TCTGTTTCTTTCCTACTTGAACTGCAGTTTGTTAATCGCCAAAGCTGCTGTTGTCTGCGTTTTGCTTTTTGCTGTTTGCTGTTTGCCGTCTGGTGTCTGCTCTCCCCATAAAACACACTTCCGCAGTGCATATCCTGTTTGTAATCGATTTCAAAATGTGCAGCGAGGACGTGACGGCAACTACAACAACAACAACAGCAACAATCAAGGATTCAACCAGCGCCTGCGGCAGGACGAAGTGTCCGCCACTCTGAAAACTTCACAAGCGACACTTCAACACGATTGAAAAGCGAATTGTGCTCGAATTCGAGATACCCTATTCAATGTATTTAGAAAAATTCTTGATTTTATTGATGGATATTATTTATTGATCTTGCTGAATTAACTACAAGCTTCTTTTCATAGATTGATCTACAAGATTAATCCGAACATTTAGATTTAAAAGTCTGAGCTTATTGAATGACTTACTTAGTAAGATTTTACTTCTATATTATTGATTGATCCCAATTACTTGACTTTTTAATTTTGTTATTTGATGTATTCCAAATAAACTTGAATAAATGACCTGATAAAACTAAGTGCAAATATTATCACATCTAAGTCTTAAATCTCCTTGACCTTATTTGGAAATAAAATGTCCTCAAGTTTTCATTCCTTTGAAGGTCCTTCAGTTCCATCTTCTGCTCAAGTTGTTTGACTTTTGAAATGTTTAATGTAATGGGTTTCAACTCTAAACTTAAGTATGCTCTCATATTTCTGTGATATTAATGTGAAAAAGAGCTGCTCGAACACTCTGCACAAATTCCAGTATGCTGTTACCGTTAGAGTATTGCGCATAGAAAAACTAGAAAGAGAAACGACGGCATAAAAAAAGAGCACGGAAAAAGTACAAAAAATTAGCAATAAACGTGCGCGCACGCGATTCTTGCCCTCGAGGTGTGGAAGCAGCTCCCCTCTGTCCCCTCTGTCCTCCTGTTGCCAGCAATTCCTACCCGCAGATCCCCTTGCAACAGCTCTGAAAGTGTGTGGCAGCAACTGCCGCTCCCTTGATAGCCCCAAGGCGCTGCTAAAAGGGCTAAAATCAATAAAATGCTTGTTGCTCAGCAGCAACAACAGGAACAACAACAACAACAAGCGCAAGAACAACAACAACAACACAATGACAATGACGACAGCAACGCCAACGACGCTTTGGACCTCTTTCAATGTACAATTACATTGGCTGTGGCATTGCCACACTACCCCATACTCCACTCCATTTCTTACCCCACCCCAACCCCTATTTGTTGCCTCTTCCTTATGGCACAACCCGCTTCCCCTTCCCCTTGCCACTCGCTGTGCAACATAAATAGTTGCGTTTTTTCTTTTCTCTTGTCGTATTTTTTATGTGGCGCAAATGTTTGAAATTCCTTGACTAAAGTTTTCTTGAGTCCCTCTAACCCACAATTACTACCCCCACCCACTACTCCCCTACAGTAGCAGCTAAAGTTCTCTTGTCGGCGGCATAAATGGCTGCAAGAATGTGAGGCACATAGCTCGTTGCATGATCGAAATGCCAGCGAGTTATTATGACAAAGTTTGTTAATTGGAAAATATGCGCAACCGAAAATTGTCGATTCAACTTTTTCTATGCAACACAGCGGAAATAGCGGAAGTGGAGGAAAGTGGGAAAAGTGGCTAAAAGAGAAACATGATTCAATTTCAATGCGTTGAACCACAAAGTAAAGTTAACTGACAGCTGGACAAGCTACATGCAACTTGCAATTGAAAGCGGAAAAGTATTAGATTGGGAGAAGGGGAAATAGGAAGGGAGATTAGCAATGTGGTGCAGTGGTGCAGTGGTGCATTGATGTGTAGCTGCTGCTGCGGCTTTGTTAGCTGACAACCACAATTTGACTGCATTCCATTCGCATTCACAACTCGAATAAATCAAAAGCACCAATCAAATCTCGTCGCTGTCCTCGAAGCTTGCCACATAACCATGCCCCGATTTATAAATGTCAATGCTTTCAATTTCATTTCTACTTCTGCTTCTGCTGCCTCAGTTTACGAGTGTGTGCACATACATACATGTGTGTGTGTATATAGACAAGAGCATGTACGACCTTATATTAGCCCTGAAAGCGCCATAAATTGAGCTTCACTGTGCTTCCAAATGCAATTTCTGATACCACTACACAGAGAGAAATTCGACGTAATAAACATAATTAAATACTTTTGACATTACTGAAATGAGCACTAAATTCTTTAAGCAAGTTGAAATAAACTTCTTACTACAAGAGATTCTATTTTTAAAACAAGTTAAGCTCTCGATTTGAGAAAGTGGATAGGGAAAACTTTATATGACTTTTTGACAATGTATAACTACAAGTTTCATATATGTATTCTTTCGATACCTATCTTGAGATGATTCTTATGCTTAGTTGCATACTTAATTTAAATTTAAGTTTTTAAATGAGCTATAATTTTAGAAATCGAATTGACTAAAATAAAATGAATAGTTTAAAAACTTCATTCTTTAAGTACGAAATACTTGACTTTTTTGCTCTGTGCACTTGCTGTTTGAGCATTGATCAGCTGCCGCCTTTCCCCACTCTCCCCAACTGTCTGCCCGTCTCTCTCTCGCGTTCTGTCTCTTTCGTTTCCTTTGTAGTTACGAGCTTTGAGTGTGTCCCATCAATATGCTGGCGTAGTGTGACCAAAGCCAATTGTGCAACGTCGCGTGGCTTCAGCTGCTGGCAACTGGCAGCTGGCAGCTGTTGACATGTCGCGCAGCAGACGTACAACATTGTGTGTAGTTGACTCCACCACCCGACCACCCAACTATCCAACTATCCAATACCCTTTCTTTCCATCCCCTCTAACTCACTCTTTGTTCTTCTAGCTCCCATCACATTCATCGCATTCGTTTTCCGTTTGTGACATTGTTGTTGTTGTCGTTCCCGTTGTTTGCTTAGTGTTTAGTTGCCGTCGCGGATGTGGGCGTGGCAGGCGCCTTTTAGTTCCCCCGGTCAGTTTGTCGTTGGTTTTACTCTTTTCCTCCCATTTTACTTACATTAAACTCTCGTATTTGCCCCATTCTGTTGCCCGTTGCTGCCACAAGTTGCCAGTGCCGAGTGATTATGTGCACGCAACTCTGCCGTTAACTTGGGCGACATTGTTGTCGTTGTTGCTCGACTTTAATAATAAACTAAGTAAACTGACGAGAGATCGGGAGGGGCGGGCGTAAAAGGAAGAGTGAGAGGGAGCGATATTTAATTTTAGGTAGCATACTTTTAGGCTGAATTCTTGTCAATATTTCTAAGTAGGATATTTGCATGCCAGGTATCAGTTAGTTGTGTATACTCTGCATACATACAAAATAATAAAATAAATAAACTCTTGTGAGACGTGAAGAGCGGAAGAAGGAGAGACAGAAAGAGAAAGAGAGACGGAAAGGTTTCAGTTAGTGTAGCAGAATTCTGGGCAAATTGTCTGTCATTATTTCTAAAACACATTATTGCCGGGTATCACTTGGTCGTGCACACTCTGCACTTTTTGTTGGAGCAGTGTTAAATGTTGTTGTTGTTGTTAGTGTTGTTGTCGCCCGTGGTGCCAGTGTTGTTGTCACGGCTGTTGACGCTGTCCGTTGCCAATGGCAACCAACACATTCGCATGTCATACACACGCACGCACACACACACATACACTTACACAAACACTTTAACACACGCCTTGGTGTGCAAAGTATGCTTTCAATCAGGCACTGAATTGAAAATCCATTAACGAGTACACAGCGAAGGCAGCTGCTGGTCGCAGCTTGAAAGAGACCGACAGAGACAGAGCGAGATCGAGAGTGTGGGAGTGCGAGAAAGAGAAAGGGAAGAGCAGGGGGTGTAGTGTATGTGAGGGTGTCTGCATTCAAGTCATGGCTACGTTCGTTATATTTTCTTCAACAATAAAAACAAATTTGCAGCTGTAGCAGCTTGTTGCAACAACAACAACAACAACAGCAACAACAACAAAAACGCAAGTTGCATGCAAAAATATCGAAAAGTCGCAGGACGAAGGACATGTGTCACACACACACGTTAATATTACAAGTGTGAGTGCATTTTTAAGTAAATCATAAAAGAAGCAAAAATAGTGTGACAGTTTTCGTCGTGTGGAAATTCTTTAAACTTAACCAAATCAAAGTCAATAAACGCCACCCAAAAAGAAAGCAAAATTAAACGCAACGAAGGTGTGAAGAAAATACAACAACATCGAGGATGCTAACCTGCGTGTGTCGGCCCGTGTCGAGTAATCTGCCCAAAATGCCGCCCGCCTCAATGATGCCCGCCTCGAGGGCGTCCCTCAACAGCAGCAGCAACAACAACAACGGCACTGGAATTGGGGGCGGCGGTGGCGGGGGCGTGGCAGGCGGTGTGTGCAGAAACGGCGGTGTCAGTCCCACACAAGTGGTGACATCCGAACCGAAGCTTAATGTAAGTAAACTGCAGACCATCAAGGACACTGAGAGAAAATCAATTGACAGTCGAACTTAAAGGTGTATGATTTGACAATTAAATATTTCTAGGCGGACTCTAATTTATTGTATGCCTTGAATTCGTTACAATTTACTATTTAAATAATAAAGTGTATGTAATAGAGAGAAAAACTTTAATCAATTTTCTTTTCTACCAATTAACATTACTTTATTTTAAACTTATTTTTAAGCGGAATTTATGCATTAAAAAGCCGGTAAATTATACGAGTTTCCAGAAGAAAATTAAGAATCTATGCTTCATAAAAGATAATTATGTATAAAAAAATTTTACGCTACTTGCAAATGAAGATTTAATAAAAAAGGCGATTTGTAAACTCAATTTTAAATTAATTATTAATCAATCATCTTTGATATTAAACTTGTTAAACGAAAAATTAATAATTTTACAATTTCATTTCATTTACATTTCAAAAAGAAATTGATTGATTTTGGGTTTTCGCGCAGTGTACGATAATCAGCACCTGCAAAGTGGGAAATTCAGGGAATAGAGGGCAGCAAATGGCACAAGTTTAATCTATTTATGCTTAGGTCTCCTTTGTTATTCTTCTTCGGTTTTCTTCTTTTAGACTTGGCATTGGTTTTCTGCGCTAGACCCTAAAAAAAAAAGAATAATAAAAAGGTAGCAAATTAGCTTTCATTTTTCACACACATAAACATAACTTGATTTATGGTTTGAAGTTGTTGTTGTGACCGTGACCATGGACAGGAGAGGAAGATGTCGACAACTTGACTTGAAATGTAACGATTGCAGATAACGCTTATAAATTGTGAAAATTTCATTTTCACTTTGTCGCCCACAACGACAACGAGGACAACGAGGACAAGAACGTGAATGACACCTTTGGAGCAGCTTATCCGCTGTTGAATCTCTAACGATCTGCACACACGGACGCACACATGGACACACATTGCGACCCTACACATACATCCATATAATCCACTAATCCCACCCACTTGAACCGCTCTCATCCTTCTTCCATGTCCTTGCAGGTGCCCAGCAGGCTGACGTCAGCCGAACTGAGGGCGATGGCATTGCGGCAACAGCAGCAAATCGACAGCCAGCACCAGCTGCTGGCCACAAAGGAGCAGCGGCTGCGCTTCCTCAAATCACAGGAGGTGCGCAGCGCGGTGGCCAGTGCCGAGGGGGAGCGTCTGCGGCGACTGCGGGAGCGGGTGGAGGCGCAGGAGTCCAAGCTGCGACGACTGCGCGCGCTGCGGGGTCAAGTGGATCTGCAGAAGACCTACAATGTAACACTGAGTAAGTACGAGAGAGGGGGGAGAGGAGGAAGGGGCGGGTGACAAGTGCAGTGGCGCCACAAAGTGAAGATGAGTCCAATTGAGTTAAGCACCAGCCGTGATGCAAGGCGCTTATGTTAGTTATGTTAGTTGGCAGGAGCAGAAGAGGAAGCATCAGGATAAACATGTGTAAAAATGTTAAAATGAGTGTGTGTGAGTGTGTGCGTGGGTGTGACTTTAATTTATGTATGTGTGGCACTTGTTATACCCATGTGGCACTTGGGAATGGTTAATAAAGTATTATCAGGCATGCCACATAAATCTCTTTCACTTGAGTTTCACGTCAATTTCATTTCTCCGTGCCACAGTCTCAATCACCTGCACAATTTTTGGTGAAACGAAATCATCGCTCAATCCACTGGCGTCCGATGCCATGAGAATAATGTCACATTTTTTGTCCGAATTTTAAATTTTAGAATTGTCGAGTAACTTTTATTGTTTGTCGCGCCAATAACTTTTAAATTTTTTTAGGCTATAGAATATCAATTATTAAATAAATAAATTAAATTATATTAATTAAAGAAGAAATAAAATAAAAACCTACTTTTCAGCAATAATAAACTTACAAAAATTGCTAAAAGCCCCTTCAGACGAGCGCTTTTCACCGACACTTTTTGTCATTTTTTATCAAAAAGCTGTCCGTGTCGCGTAACCACACAAAATTTCAAAGCGCCGGTGAAAAACCGAAGCTCACCGATGGAAATGGAACACGTTCTATTCCATCGGTGAGCGATGGTGATCGACACGGACAGCTTTTTGACAAAAAGTGTCGGTAAAAAAGTGCTCGTCTGAAGGGGCTTTAAACAAACCCTTGGGAAATTTAATCTGAGAAGGGGCCAACCCTAGCAGCCTAGTTCGAAAAGGTTGATGAACATGCTTAAAAACCTAAATCACACGAATTTCTGTGGCACGGAGAAATTTTCGAAGTGGAATTGCTTTTTTCTGAAATCACTTTCACTAGTGTTTTTTGTGGCATGCCTGTATAAAAGTGAATTAAATTTGGCATTTGAATTTTTCATAACTCTTTTCATTTCATATCCTATTTAGTGTGTTTATTAATCAAGAAAACATTATCACATCAATTTGATATTATTGCTCCAAATATTTTACTGTGGAACAATAAGAATTTCATAATACAAAAATTATAAACACAAAATTGACTTAATAAACTATTTTCAAGAGCTCGAAGTCGAAATGAAGAAGAATCTGCAGTTTGCAAACTTTTTCTTCTAGTGATAATATATTTTAATGTAGTCACATGTAGATATATATGTTGGTACAAATACGAGAATGCTTTATGGTATTTTAGGTTTCGATAACAGGGTGCCTCACAGTCGATCACACTCGTCTTAGTTGTTGTCCTTTATGATGGCCTGAAGTGTGAACTCTTGAGTTTGTCTGGCAAAGATGATATCGCTGTTACTGTTGATATTGTTGTTGTTGGGCACTGTCGATTTATGCCACAACACACGCACACACACCAGCACACACTCACACTCACTTATGCACACTTGTCCACTTGGAAAAGGCGTTATGTTAATGAGGTTTCAGTTGCCTCATGTTTGGTGATAATTAGTTCAGACAGCAGCCGCTGGATGCGCAGACCTTTGGTTAAGGATGCTATAGGAGGATACATATGTATATATATGAGCAGATGTTGATTGCGGGGTACAGGGTACGGAAAATGTGCCAAATTGTTGATGAGCGAGTTTACAGAAATATGCTAACGATTAAGGCTGATGAAGGCCCGAAAACTTGGCTGGTTAATATAACATTTTGATTAGGCATGTGAGAGATAGTTCCGAGTGAGTGAGAAAGAAAAAGAGAGACAGGGATGGAAAGAGGGAGAAAGAGAGGCAACAAACAGCTCTTTGAATACCAGTTGCAATTATAGACATCTATCAAACACTTTATTGAAAAAGTCATGAAAAAGATGAAATTTGTAAATTTTGTTACAAAATTAAAAGCCACGAAATTTTTGCTGTGGCATTGAATAATTATACTAAAAACGTAATATAATTAGTATTATATTACAAAAATATTAAAGAAAATTAAAAAAAATGGATTTTAAAAAAAAATGGTGTTTAAGTATTTTAAAAAAAATGTATCAAAATAGTTAATACCAAATACAATTTTCAATTCAATTTTAATTTTTGAATATCAAATAGTCAGGGGTGCCACAGGAATCGCTTTCGCTTGAAAAATTACATAAATTTTATACAAATTTAAGTGGAAAACATTTCAGTAGCACACCTCATAAGTTTCATAAGTTTAAATAATTTCTAATTGCATTGTCATAACTATTTTGTATGGTGATGAGGAAAGAGACCTTTTAATGTTTAGTAAAAATGCAATGTCTGCAATTAGGCCAACAAGGTTCATTTGGCCACTAATGCATTTAACTCTTGTGATTAGGCAATGACTTGGACTCGATACGAGCGCTCTTCAGCGAAAAGGAGAAGGAGCTCAGTCTGGCGGTGGCCAAGGTGGAGGCGTTAACACGCCAGCTGGAGGAGCTGCGCCGCGACCGACGTTGTCCGGTCAATTTGTTGGCCACAAATGGAAGTGGGGCAACACAAGCGCTGCCGCCACAGGCATCGCGGGAACTCGAGAAGCTGCGCCGTGAATTGATGGTGAGTAAAGAGTGAAGAGAGAGTAGAAAGAGTGTAGAAAAGGTGCATGAAATGAGTTAGCACAAAGGCTAATTAAGCATTTCTGTTTCCGCTTCGGCTTCCGTTCTGCCTTTGCCTTTGCAGTATCGCAATCAGTTGTCCTTGCAACAGGACGCGCGTCTGCACATGCAACGCGAGGCGTTGCAACAACGGCAAGCGGAGCTGCGTTCGGTGGATCAGCGCATCTACGAGTTGCAGACGCGTTTGCAGCGCAAAAAGCAGGCCAACACACATCACCAGCAGCAACAACAGCAACAACAACAGCAGCAAGAACAGCAACAGCAACAACTGCAGCAGCAGCAACAGCAACAACAACTGCAGCAACAACAGCAACAGTTGCATGTGCAATCAGCACAATTGCTAGCAGCAGCAACAGCACAACAGCAACAGCAACAACAACAGCAACGACAACCTGCAACACCCGCCACCAATCCAATGGCCAAGCATGGCGGCGTCGCTGCACTCAAGCAACAGTTGCTGCAGAAGCAGGTGAATCAACTGGCAGCAGCTGCTGCTGCCGCCGCCGCAGGACGCGCCGCAGAGCGAGCGATTGCCCGCGGCAGCGTCAATGTTGCCGCCGTCGAGCCATTTATACACACTCCCCAAAAGTCGACAATAACAACAACGGCGAGCTATTTGAGCGGCGGCAACATGCTGAAGCATGCGGCAGCAACGGCCAACACGAATCAGCAGAATCAGTTGATTCAGGACTTGAGTCACAGCCATCTCAAGTTGAATCAAGGCCAAGGCTTCTTTGCAGCTACAAGTGGCCCTGTGGCAGCAGCAACAGTTGCTGGCAACAGCAGCAACAACAACAGCAGCAGCGAGAGCGACGAGTCCAAGTTGGCCAAGAAGCTGCTGACGGTGGGCAGCAGCAACAAGGTCAAAACAGAGTCGGAACTGCGCAAGTTGGCTCAGAGCGAGGCCATGGACAGCACGACGCACATTTATGCCGAAGTGGGACCCAAAAAACGGGACAGGGAAGCAGCGGCGGCAGCAGCAGCAGCAGCGGCAGCAGCAGCAGCAACAGAGGCAGCGGCAGCAGCAATCACAGCAACAGCAGCAGCAACAGCAACAACTGCATCTGCTGCCAATCAATCCAAGATACCCAAAAGCATTGCCAGCAACTCCGCCTCCGCCTCCAGCCTGATCAGCAAGCTGAACCAACAACAACAACAACAACTGGTGGCAACTGCCACCAGCAACTGTGGCAAGGACACGCAGCAGGAATCAGCGAAAAAGAATGAGATATCGGTGACGAGTGAGACGCTCGGCAACAGCAATACACAGCAGCAGCAGCAACAGCTGACGGTGCACAGCATGCCACTTGGGGCAGTCAGCAAGTCGGTGGCCACAAAGCCGTTGCAGGTGCAGGTGGCAGTGCCGCCACGCAAGCCCATCAGCAGCGTGGCACCCACATCCATGAGCAACAGCAACCACAGCAACAACAACAGCAGCAGCAACAGCAACAGCGCAATTCCCAAGATGATCACCTACAGTCCCAAAGTGAATCGTGTGGCGCCCAACATGGTGGCGCCACCCGCTGCTGATCCGCGTCCCGCGCTGCCTCCGAAGCCGAGCAAAATGTCACCCACAGAAACACAGTCCAGCGAATCATCAACAACAGTTGCTGTCGCTGGCCACAACAACACCACAACAATTGGCAAAACGCAGCCAAGTTTCGGGCTGCAATCGTTGAACATCAATGACAATTTGCCCATTAAAGCCAAGCCATTGACCATTCGCAAACAGCCGCTGTTCGAGCAGCCGCCCAGACTCAAGGCGGTCACGCCCATTGGTGGCCCAGGTCCAGGAGGCGTGGCAAAGCCCAGCAATCAGCAGCAGTTGCAGTTGCAGCAACGCAAACCGGAAACGACGCAGCTGAAGGAGGCGAGCAGAGGAAACTCCGTGGAGTCGCCACAGCATTCGCCCAACAGCAACTCACAGAGCAGCTCCAGCATGGATGAAACTGATCGAATGACCCTCGCGGCACCACAAACGGAAACCATCAGCAGCAACAGCAACAGCATCAGCAATAACAACAACAACAACAACATCAAGGAACGCTCTGTCGGCCAAAAACCAAAATTGGCACGTCGTGTGAGCTTTGATCCTTTGGCTTTGTTGCTGGACGCCAGCTTGGAGGGGGAACTGGAGCTGGTGAAGAAGACGGCGATGCAGGTGGCCAATCCCAGTGCAGCCAACGACGAGGGCATCACAGCACTGCACAATGCCATCTGTGCCGGACACATTGACATTGTCAAGTGAGTTGAACATTTCATCTACTGTTGTTTGCTATTTTACGATAATTAAATAATAATAAAATAAATAATAATTATTTGATATTTATGGGATGTGTGCTTAGCAGTGATGCCAAACATTTTCTGCAAAAACAGACAAAACGTCCAAACAAAACAGAAAAAATAAGCTGAAAAACTAACAAAAAAGGACAGAAAAACAGGTCAATATTTTTCCAATTTTTTGTTATTTCATTAAGAAGTTTTAAGGCCTCTTCAATGTTTTTTTCATCAGCATTTTGATGTTACATTTGCAGTATTTGCAAAATGCTTTGTTGATGTCCGATTCATCAAGACTGATCCCGCTCTTAAAATCTGGCTGCTGTAGCCAGCAATCGCGAAATTGTTGTTTGTAAACTTCTTTGGACATTTTCTCATAATTATGAACAACCGCGCTTTGCTCAACTTTCGATTACAAAGAATATCGAAATCAACATACTAAAAGGAATGCCACATTGTTTTAAGAAGATCAATTTGAAAAAACATAAAAGAAATTTTAAAAAATAATACCATGGTAAACTGAATCTAAAAAAAAGGCCAGATTTTCGGATAGAAGATATTTGGTTTGTTAAAAACCAGACAAATCTATGCGACAAAAGGCCAATTTGGCATCACTGGTGCTTAGATAATAAATTAGTAATGAAGCTGGTAATATTTAAAATGGAAGGAAGAGACATCTTTAAAGAGAAGTCAAGTTTAAACGCAAATGAAGCAAACATCTTTTCATTTCAAAATATTTAGTAAAAAGCAATAATCCACGCTGACATTATCTTCTTGGTTAGGTAATAGTTACAGAAGATATTGCAGGTATAGCTGAATTTGTTTGAGGATATCTAAGGACCAAATAGGCGTTCTAATACTAAGTCTTTCTAATGCCAATTCGCTTGCAGATTCCTTGTGCAGTTCGGTTGCGATGTGAATGCCCAGGACTCGGATGGCTGGACGCCTTTGCACTGTGCCGCCAGCTGCAATAATCTATCGATGGTCAAGTTTCTGGTGGAGAGTGGCGCCTGTTTATTCGCCTCCACGTTGTCCGACCACGAGACGCCAGCGGAAAAGTGCGAGGAAGACGAAGAAGGTTTCGATGGCTGCTCCGAGTATTTGTACAGTAAGTATACGCTAAGAAAACTATAATGCATTGTTGTCAAATTTTGACTCACATCTTAACCGTTAATCTCTCTCAGGCATACAGGAAAAGCTGGGCATCCTGCACAATGGCGATGTCTATGCGGTTTTCTCGTATGAGGCCCAGAACAGCGACGAGTTGAGTTTTCACGTCAATGAGCCGCTGATCGTGCTGCGAAAGGGCGACGATGCCGAGAACGAATGGTGGTGGGCACGCAATGCCACAGGCGACGAGGGCTACGTGCCACGTAATCTACTCGGGGTAAGTGCAACAACACAGCAATTCTTGCTGCTCTCAACTGCTCTTCTACATCATCTTCTGCCTGTTCTCAATCTCATTTATCAGTTGTATCCACGAGTGCCGCCGCAGTCGCCACATTTCAGCGATTAGCAGTTAATACGCTTCACCATACTCAAGAGAAAGGCTGGCCGACTTGTCCAGAAGCGTTACATATCCAAGTATATCTGATGAGAAGGCGGAGACGGGAGCCGTCGAGGAGCATGCACGGATGCCAAGCACGTGCCCAAGTCCCTGGCCAACGGAGCATATTAGTTATGAGCTGGAATTATTTATCATAGCTCGTGTTTTTCTTTCCTGTTTACTTTTTGTCCGAAAAGCCACATGAAGGAAACCAGGCGCACTAAAACACCCTCACACACTCACACACACACACACACGTTGCCATATGTCTTAGAGTCTTCATATGTTTTAATATTCGTGTGTGTGTGTGCGTTGCCTTGCAACTCTGAGTGGGCCATCAAATGTGCAACATTTGCTGGCTCCCGAGTCAGTTATTTATCACAACGCTGGAGCAACGAACGAAGCCACAATTAGCCACAGTCCTGAAACTCTGACGTCCTGCACACGTACAATAAATTGGATTTCATTTAAGCCCCCTTAGATTAAGGCCTAGACTAATAACTTAAGCAATATTCCTACCACCTCCCCCCCTCTCACACTTTCATCCCTGCCGCCCCTAAAAATAACTCGCCACAAATTGCTTAAACTTTGTGCATAAACCGAAGCGGAAACTAAAATTGAAAATTAAATTAATATTTTAAATAACATTTTTGCTGCACTCAAAGACGAATATTGTGGATAAACGATTTATTTTTTAATTGCCAGCATATCAAGTTAATTGCTAAAATACGAGTATTCCAATATTTGCAAACACACATTTTACACACACACAATCGAATGTGATTTTTGTATGTAGAAAGCGAGGAAATCGATTTAAAATATCCGTATAATTAATTAATAATATTGTAATAACTTTAATATTAATATTAATAATATTGCATGATGTACAGTACTTACAAGCAACAACTGCTTCTTTATCAACTTAAAAATCTTAATAAATACAATACCATTTATTTAAAGTGTTCTTTTTATTCAAGACTATTTAATGAAGGGAAAAAAGCAGCCGACGATCGATTAATATTAAATTCTTAATCTATAGAATTTTATATTAGACTGCAAAGTAAGTTCTGCTTTTAATACCGTGAGAGTATTTAACCTTCGTCAAACTGCGAATAAAATTGTATATTTATTTAAATTAATCTCCACACGCTTTACAATAAATGTACAAATAGCAAACGAGTGTAAATACTATAATCTATTCACTTCTCTTCACTCAACAACAACTCATGTCATCTGAGCAGCTTTCGTTCAGAAGTTTAGTTTGAGCTGTAGTCAGTATTAGATTGGAAGTGGCAAAAGAAAGACCTGCAAATGTCCCGAGAACTCTGCGAAATTAGAAAATAATTATAAAACTAATAATATTGTAGATGCGTGCTTATAAGTGGAATTTAATTAGCTTAAAATCGCCGAATCATTGTGACTTCTTCAAGCGAAATCTAAATAAAACTGCGCATTAGCTACAAACGAATTGATTACTTTTTAATTATAATTGCGCTGTGACAAGTGAACATTCACTTGTTATTCATATAGACATTTATTCACATACTCAGTTGCAATTGAGAATCGCAATGAAATTGTCACACTTGAGTGTAAGTTTGCTCTGTTTGGCGATCGCAGCTCTGCCACAGATCAGACCTGTGTCCAGTGCCAAAATACTGGCTGTCTATGCGTTTCCAGGTAAGCAGTGTTCACTCTAAATCAATTCGATAACCATAAATGTGGACATCATAGGCAAAAGCCACTATATGATGCACACGGCCTTGATAAGGGAACTCATTGAAAATGGCCATCAGGTGACAATGATCGCCGCCTTTTCCCTCGAATCGCAGCAGTTGGGAAGCAACTACACGGAAGTGCTCATAGAACCGGTCTACGATTTCTGGCACGATGGTAAGCAGCTGATCTTTAAATCTAATGATTGATTGCGTGCTCAAACGTGTCAAGACGTGTTGAGTCATGCTGAGTGTAATTAAAGCGAAGAACATCAGTGAAACTCATCTATTATCAGTTTAGAATATGTTTTTTATTATTCGCATATTTTTTGCAATCTGAATTGTGGCTACAGTGAAGCTGGACTTTGGCGTACAGCATCTGTTCGATCTGACGCGCATGAAGAACCATGATTTTCTGAAAATGCTGGAAATTATCGGACTAAAGACAACGGAACACGCTCTACGCCAGCCGAAGGTGCAGTCCCTGATCCATGCCAATCAGACGGAGGGTGTCTTCGATCTCCTGCTGGCCGAGCAGTTCTATCAGGAGGCCTTCTTGGCCATGGCCTATAAGTACAACATACCCATTGTTACCACCAGCACAATGGGCTATGAGAATCACATGAGTCAAATGATGGGCTTGATAACGCCCTGGTCCTTTGTGCCCCATGGTTTCATGCCCTTCACCGATCGCATGTCCTTCCTGGAACGGTTGAGCAACAGTTACGCCTCGCTCTACGAGGACCTTGATCGTTATTGGAACTATTTTCCTAAAATGGACAAGATAACGGAACAGTATTTTGGCAATGTGCTGGGTGAGTTCAAATGACTACGGAATCAATAAGTTGAATCACAATGATTCAATTGCAGCTGAGGTGCCAAAGGTCAAGTTCATGGAAACACAAATCTCGGTAATGCTGCTCAACAGTCACGCACCACTGACAACGTCACGTCCCACGGTGGACTCAATGGTCCCAGTGGGTGGCATGCATATCTATCCACCCAAGCAATTGCCCCACGACATGCAAAGCTTCCTCGACGGGGCCACAGATGGCGCCATCTTCTTTAGCCTAGGCAAGTGTGCAGACAGCTCTTAGAATCTTTTGCAGTCTCTGAACTCTTTTCTTCTTCCCTCTTAGGCAGCAATGTGCAGAGCAAAGAAATGCCAGAACAGATGCTACGTTTATTCCTTAAGGTCTTTGGCTCCCTGAAGCAGCGTGTGCTGTGGAAATTCGAGGACGAATCCATTGGAGAGCTGCCAGAGAATATCATGATCCGCAAGTGGTTGCCACAGGCGGATATCTTGGCACATCCCAATGTTAAGGTCTTTATCACACACGGTGGTCTCTTTGGCACCCAGGAGGGGGTACACTATGCGGTGCCCATGCTGGGCATACCCTTCTACTGTGATCAGGTAAATATTCGATCTTGAATAAATAAATTAATTCACTTAGTTAATAAGACAGTGAACAAGTCAAAATCACTTAGACAAAAAAATAATTACATGATATCACATAATTTTAAATTTGATTTTACACATAATTAAAAGACTTTTATTATCAACTTGAAATCAAGAAAAAAATGCAGAAAATAAAATAAATATTATTCTCTTTCACTACTCATTTACTAAATTCTCCGTCTCTCTCTCTATCTTTCTCAGCATCTCAATATGAACAAGGCTGTGCTGGGTGGTTACGCCATCAGTTTGCACTTCCAGTCGATTACTGAGGAGCTGTTGACCCACTCCCTGCTCCAGCTGATCCACAATGCCTCCTACAAAGACAATATTCAGCGCGTCTCACGCATCTTTCGCGATCGGCCGCTAGAGCCGCGCAAAAGCGCCATCTATTGGATAGAGTATGTCATTCGCCACAAGGGGGCGCCACATATGCGTTCCGCTGGCTTGGAGCTCGCTTGGTATCAGTTCTATCTGCTGGACGTCATTGCCTTTGTCATCGCTATCGCCCTGGGAGCTTTTCTTCTTCTTCTGCTCGCAATTCGTTTGCTCAGAGGCAGCGGCAAAAAGCAACTCAAAGCCAAGACTAATTAATTGCAATTATTAGGTCTACAAAATATTGTATACGAGAATATTAAGAATAATATATTTATGACTTTTCTCTATATATTTGTCTGTTACTTCTGGCTACGGCACGTGTAGTAAATATCAATCGCAGTGTAAACATGAATTGCACTTCAATCCGTCTGTTGACAGTTGATAACACGTGTCGTGACTATCACTCTATGTTTGAAAGTTGCATCGAATAAACAACTGCCACACCTTCCACAACATTCTAAAACTTGTTTTGTTAAGTTTTACATATATAGTAAATTACTGAAGAAAAAATATTGTGCCACTCGGCACATTGATCTAAATTCTTCATATCTAATAAATAGTGTTTTTTACGCAGTGCCGAGTGACAAAATATTTTTTTTTTAGTAATTTATAGGTAAAACTTAATATTTTTCGTCACAACATTGGATATCAGAAATTTTGGGGCGGGAAGAAGCAGTCCGTCTTTACGGATCAGTATCTTAACATTGAAATGGGCAAGGTAATTGGAATTGCTTGGGGCTTCGAATATCGTACTGTAACAGATAAAAGGCTGAGAAATTCTCTGATTAAACTCCTAGAAAATTCCAAGTACAGAGACAACATGAAAAGGGCCATGTTCTGGATCGACTATGTTATCGAGCACCGTGGAGCTCCTCACATGGTATCAGCCGGGTTGGATCTGCCCTGGTATCAGTTCTATTTGCTAGACATCATTGGCATTGCTCTTATCTTAATGCTTCTTCCACTTTTTGGACTGTGCTTGATTTGTCGCAAGGGAAAACCTGTGAAAAGTATCAAGAAGAAGGCTAAACGAAATTAGAAAAAACTCCACACAAAATATTTTATTGATAAATAAACTGAATAATACTTATTAACTTAACGAATTAGAAAAAATAACTGTTGTAATGTTACTTTCCGAAAAATAAACTGTCTCAGAATCGAATGTACAGTGTTGTTTTATACTTATTATGACATAAGAAATTAATTGTATTGTAAAACTTGAAATTTAAAATTTTGAGATTTTAAAACCAATTATTAAGAAGCCGAACCATGCTCAAAATGATACTCCGCTTGAAAATATGTGCAGTTTTGGCAAAGTTATGAAATTAATTTAAGAGGCAACCCTCGTAGAGCATATATGTACTTATGACGATATACAGTTGGTAACACGTGCCGTCTCTGTTTAAAATTTCCGCTACATCGCCCATTTTTTCACACTACCTAACCATTTTAAATCTTACAAGTCATCAACATAATGCATAATTCGAAATAATCAAAACAAAAAAAATTAATCAGATTGACTTGCTCGAATAGTAGCTACCCTGTTAAAGGCTGTAATTTGTCAATGTTCCGAATTTTGTTGATGGTCAATGAAAAGCTTATCTGCTACTACTACTCTGATAAAAAAAAATTGAGTTGTTTTTTTTATGAAATTTAAGCTTTTAAAACTGAGCATTTCTTCCATAAAAATATTATTTAAT
Organism: Drosophila limbata; assembly: GCA_963924055.1. Classification (NCBI taxonomy): domain Eukaryota; kingdom Metazoa; phylum Arthropoda; class Insecta; order Diptera; family Drosophilidae; genus Drosophila; species Drosophila limbata. The sequence continues at coordinate 21,007,877 of OZ001355.1, read as the reverse complement.
TGCATTCGCACATTTACAATTGAATATACCCTACCAATTCAATACTATACGTAATGTGAGTTTCACAACAGGCACATCGCTGATAAGCTCTTAAAAACAAATGTGGAAAGTTCTCCATGTTGGGTTTCACTGTGAGTCGCGAAGTTGAACAGTCGATCGAGCTGCGGTCGCCAAAAATTTAGACCTTCAAAATGGTGTGTAAAATTCTTGAGGACAATGTGAAACGATAAATAAATTGAATTAAAAATGAAGAGTGCACTATACTTGAAATCAACAGTTGTTAAGCAGTTAAAAAAATTATTTAAAAATAACCGAGACTAAAAATAGTGAAAACATGAATGTTAATCAAGTCAAAGAAGTAAACCTGTTTTGTGTTGAGTTCTTTACATACTATCATACTATCATATTCATCATATTCAAGTCTGAGAAGTCTTCTCACAAAATTAAACTGTCAGTGCAAGGGATGCCAAAATTTCTGACACCCAATCTTGTGTCGAATAATACGAAGTTTTGCATATAAATAATAATATTTATTTCTCAATGACATGACCTATAGCAACTGAAAAGTGCGTGGAAAGTCTTGCTTCTTGGCCTTGTGGCCCTGCAGCATTTGGAGATCGCAACTGGCGCACGAATCTTGGCTCCCATAATCCTTCCTGGTAAGAGTCATGCTATGATGACCAATGCCATTATCATGGAGTTGGTAAAGCGCGGACATGAGGTGACCTTCATCACACCCTACTCTCTAGCCGAAGAAAACTTGGGATCGAACTACACGGAAATTCTGATACCACAATACAATGTTTGGCCATCAAGTAAGTCAACAGATCAAACGTAAATCAAGTTTTCACTAGCTTAAACAATAATTGCAGTTCTGCGCATGACGAATGCCAAATCAATTCTGGATATGAAATATGAGTCAACTCTATCATTCATTAAAGTATGTGCTACTATTGGCTTGGAGAGCACGGATTTCGCCTTCGCGCAGCCGGAAGTGTTGAAACTTATCCATGCTAAGGATAAAATTGGAAAATATGATCTTCTATTGGCCGAGCAATTTTTCAATGAAGGCGCTCTCTTCTTGGGTCATCTTTATCAAATACCCACTGTAACGTTCTATACCCAGAGTTTTGCCAACTACCTGAGTCCATTGGTCGGCATCGTGTCGCCCTGGTCTTATGTCCCCCATGGATGGAAACCCTACACAGATCAAATGTCCCTTTTGGAGCGCATTGACAATGTCTACATCTCCCTCAGTGAAGAGATCTTACGCACCTTCTGGTATTATCCTGCCCAGGATGCGATCCTGAAGAAACACTTTGGCGATAAGTTTGACTCCTTGCCAACTATAAAGGAGCTGGAGCGGAATATCTCTGCAGTGCTTCTGAATTCGTATATGCCTCTGGACACGCCCAGACCCACCTCATTCAATATGATCCCCGTAGGAGGGCTTCACATTCAGAAGCCGAAACCTTTGCCCAAAAATCTACAGACATTCTTGGATGAAGCTGAGCATGGAGCTATCTACTTCAGTCTGGGTAAGTTCTGGATAACCTCTACAAACAAAATTAAACCTAAAATTGATCTTCCTAACAGGTTCCCAAGTGCGCAGCGCGGATTTCAAACCGGAAACGCTGAAGATTTTCCTCGATGTGTTCGGAAGTCTCAAGCAGCGCATTTTGTGGAAATTCGAGGATGAAAATTTGCCCAATCTTCCATCGAATGTAATGGTCCAAAAGTGGATGCCCCAAAGTGACATCTTGGCACATCCCAGTGTCAAAGTTTTTATCACCCACGGAGGTCTCTTTGGCACACTAGAGGCAGTACATTTTGGAGTCCCCCTACTCGGAATGCCCGTCTATGGAGATCAGAATTTCAATATAAACAAGGGCAAGGCATCTGGATATGCATTGGGTGTGGATCACCGCTCAGTCACGGAGGAGGAACTGAGATATTCCCTGACTGAGCTTCTGGAAAATCCCAAATACAGAGACAACATGAAAAGGGCCTCAAAGATCTTCCGGAATCGACCCTTGGGTGGCATGGAAACGGCCATGTTCTGGATCGATTATGTTATTGAGCACCGTGGAGCTCCTCACATGGTATCAGCCGGGTTGGATCTGCCCTGGTATCAGTTTTATTTAGTGGACATCATTGGCATTGCTCTTATCTTAATACTTCTTCCGATTTTTGGATTGTGCTTGATTTGTCGCAGGGGAAAAACTGTGAAGAGTACCAAGACGAAGGCTAAACGAAGCTAGTTTATATTTTTAAATTTAACCATATTAAGTTTTTTGTGGCTTGTGCCAACTGTCTGTTAGAATAGTTGCTATACATGCGTATCGATCGCTGTTTAATCAGTCCATAGTATCACCATAGCCATTAATAACAAACAATTAACTCTTAATAAATCTATGTGCTTACAGTGCGCGACTAGAAGCTACCCTATACAATTATTTTGCTGCTCTGAACTCTTTTTATTTGGTTTTTAGTTACATACTACTTATACTTATACTTATACTGACTAATGAATAAACAGATTATCTCATTACATTTTAAATATTATTTGTAATTCTTCATAAGAGTGCTTAAAGTTGTGCATACCCTATCACATTCACAAGTATCACTTCGCTGATATGTTCATATCAATTGATGTGCACTGTTTTTCTCTGGGCTCCTCTCAGTTCTCTGCGAATCGCAACGTTGAACGGTCGATGGAGCTGCGTTCGTAAAACTGAGAATTCGACCTTCAAAATGGTGCTTAAAATACTAAAACATTTGATATGCAATAAATTCAATTTATTCAATTAAATTATGTTGAGTGCCCTTACTGTGAATACACAGCTGTTAAACGATGTATAAAATAGCTTAAAACAAGTGGGAAAGGCTATAGTCGAGCTCCCGACTATAGGATACCCGTTACTTACAGAAATAAATTAAAATTTTTTATTGCATGCTTTTAGGCACTTTAATTGCTTAAAAGCTTTAATCAGCCAGTACCACCTTTCTATTTGTCCGATCTTGTTGGGATTTAGTAGGATGATAGGTAATAACAGTAGCTAACGTTCACCGTTTAAAAAAACCTAATATATTGAAAACTGTGCGTGTGGTGGATTTTCGCGATTTACGGAGGCGGAAAGGGGCGTGGCAAAATTTTGAAACAAACTTGACCTGCGTGGGGCTTATAGAAATCTGTGTGCAAAATTTGGTTGCTCTAGCTCTTATAGTCTCTGAGATCTATGAACTCACACAGACGGACAGACGGACGGACGGACAGACGGACATGGCTGTATCGACTCGGCTGTTGATGCTGATCAAGAATATATACACTTTATAGGGTCGGAGATGCTTCCTTCTCCCTGTTACATACATTGCAACGAATACAATATCCCCTTTTACTTATTTTTAATAAGTAACGGGTATAATAATATGACCTATATATACAGAAAGAATAATTAGTGTCTGACTCATAGAATCTGGCAGACGACAGAGATAAGAGATTAATCAACTCGACAATTGAAACTGATTAAGAAGGGGGCAAATTAGAAGGTAGCTTTGGTTTGATGGACGGACGGACAGACGGACTTGGATAAATCGTCTTGGCTTTTGATGCTGATCAAGAATATATACACTTTATAGGGTCGGAGATGCTTCCTTCTCCCTGTTACATACATTGCAACGAATACAATATACCCTTTTACTTATTTTTTAAGTAACGGGTATACAAATTTTGAGAAACTATTAAAATGTAGAATTAAATAATATACCGAACCATGCTCAAAATGATACTCCGCTTGAAAATCAGTTCAGTTTTGGCAAAGTGAAGGAATTAATTTAAGAGGCAACCCTCGTAGAGTATATATGTACATATGACGATATACAGTTGGTAACACGTGCCTTCTCTGTTCAAAATTTCCGCTACATCGCCCATTTTTTCACACTACCTAACCATTTTAAATCTTACAAGTCATCAATAAATAAAACAAAAAAAAATTAATCAGATTGACGTGCTCGAATAGTTGCTACCCTGTTAAAGGCTGCAATTTGTCAATGTTCAGAATTGTATGGAAAGTCGGTTTATAGCTAATCTGTTTTTTCATGGAAACAATAATATGATCGTTAAACAAATTATAGAACTATGTATACAAGAAATTTCTTTGGATCTTAAAACAATTTTAAAATATTAAGAACGAGTTTTTAATAAATTTAAGCTTTTAAAATTGAGCATTACTTTCATAATAAAATTCTTTAATTGCATACATACTCGTACATTTAAAATTGTATATACCCTGCCAATTAAATGGTATAAATACGCGATGTGAATTTCACAACAGGCACCTCGCTGATAAGCCCATAAAAACAAATGTGAAAAGTTCTCTATGTTGGGTTTCACTCAGTTCTCTCTGAGTCGCGACGTTCAACAGTCGATCGAGCTGCGTTCGCCAAAAATTTAGACCTTCAAAATGGTGCGTAAAATTCTTCAGTTTAATGTTGAATAATAAATAAATTAAATTAAAAATGAAATTGAATTAAAATCAACAGTCGTTAAGCAATTAAAAAAATTATTTAAAAATAACCGAGACTAAAAATAGTGAAAACATGAATGTTAATCAAGTCAAAGAAGTAAACCTGTTTTGTGTTGAGTTCTTTACATACTATTATAGTCATATAGCCAGAGACACGAACAGAGATACAGTTATTAGCGGTTGGTCAACTCTATTATTAGCTGACTGATTGATGCTCTCTAAATGGTAATTTAAAGGGTCGGAGATGTCTTCGCACAAAATTATAGCAATGTTTTCAGTTTTCACAAAAAAGTTTCAATTAATGTAAGATTATAAAATAAAATATTTATAATTTATCGTTCACTGAAGGGTGATCAGCAAAATGAATGGAATAATATTGAATTGAAGTCACACGACTTCAAAAATGATTCAACTTTCCGACGTCTTCTAGAAACTGATTCCTTTTCTTCTTCTGCAATAATTTTAACATCCATTAGTTAAGTCTGCCAAGTCTTAACCTTAAAGCTGCTTGGCAACGGTTAAATACTCACGTAAAATAAATTATGATGATAAGAATACCTCGTAGGTGATAGCGAGAACGTGTAATAGACACGCAGAGATAAGGTAGAATATTGAACTAGAGGCAGCAGCTGATCTATGAAATTAGATAACGCATAGACTGACAACAAACTGAATAACATTTATTTCTCAACGACATGACCTATAGCAACTGAAGAGTGCGTGGAAAGTCTTGCTTCTTGGCCTTGTGGCCCTACAGCATTTGGAGATCGCAGCTGGTTCTCGTATCTTAGCCGCCTTCTTCTTTCCTGGCAAGAGTCACTTCATGATGACCAATGCCATTATCAGGGAGCTGGTGAAACGGGGACATGAGGTGACCTTCATCACACCCTTCTCTCTGGCCAAGGAAAGCTTGGGTTCGAATTATACGGAAATTCTGATACCACAATACAACTTTTGGCCCACAAGTAAGTCAGCGCATTAAACATAGAATTGAATTATTTACTCATTAACTTAACCTTTGCAGTTATGGACATTACAAAAGCCAAAACCGTTCTGGATATGTCGGATTTGTCGACATTGACGTTCATTAAAATGGCCTATATTATGGGCACAGAGAGCACGGATTTCGCCTTCGAGCAGCCGGAAGTGCTGAAACTTATCCATGCCAAGGATAAAGTTGGGAAATATGATCTCCTTTTGGTAGAGCAGTTTTTCAATGAGGGCGCTCTCCTCTTGGGTCATCTTTATCAAATACCCACTGTAACAATCTCGACCTTTGGATTCGCCCACTACCTGAGTCCATTGGTGGGCATTGTGTCTCCCTGGTCTTATGTTCCTCATGGATGGAAGCCCTACGCAGATCGCATGACCCTCATGGAACGCATTGACAGCGTCTACAACTGCCTCACTGATGACCTCGTGCGCGCCTTCTGGTATTATCCTGGCCAGGATGCGGTCCTGAAGAAACACTTTGGCGATAAGTTCGATTCCCTGCCAACCATCAAACAGTTGGAGCGAAATATCTCCGCCTTTCTTCTGAATTCTTACATGCCCCTGGAGACGCCGAGACCCATCTCATTCAATATGATCCAAGTCGGAGGCCTTCATATTGAAAAGCCGAAGCCTTTATCCAAGGACTTGCAACAATTCTTGGATGGAGCTAAGCATGGAGCTATCTACTTCAGTCTGGGTAAGTTCTGGATAACCTCTCCAAACATAATTACAATTTGAATTGTTTTTCTTGGCAGGTTCCCAAGTACGCAGCGCAGATTTGCCACCAGAAAAGCTGAAGATTTTCCTCGATGTGTTCGGAAGTCTCAAGCAGCGCATTTTGTGGAAATTCGAGGATGAAAATTTGCCCAATCTTCCAGCGAATGTAATGGTCCAAAAGTGGATGCCCCAGAGTGACATCTTAGCCCATCCGAATGTCAAGGTTTTCATCTCCCACGGTGGTTTGTTTGGCACACAAGAGGCAGTTCATTATGGAGTTCCTGTGCTCGGAATGCCCGTCTATGGAGATCAGAAAGTGAATATAAGGAAGGGTCAGGAAGCTGGATTTGCATTGGGTGTTAATTACCGCACAGTAACGGAGGAGGAACTGAGATATTCTCTAACTGAGCTTCTGGAAAATCCCAAGTACCAAAACAACATGAAACAGGCCTCAAAGATCTTCCGGAATCGACCCTTGGGTGCCATGGATACGGCCATGTTCTGGATCGATTATGTTATCGAGCACCGTGGAGCTCCTCACATGGTATCAGCCGGGTTGGATCTGCCCTGGTATCAGTTCTATTTGCTGGACATCATTGGCATAGCGGTGGCTTTAATACTTTTGCCAATTATCGGAGTGTGCTTGATTTGTCGCAAGGGAAAATCTGTGAAAAGTCCCAAGATCAAAGCCAAACGAAACTAGATGAAAACTGAACTCAAAACATTTTATTGATAAACAAATTGTAGACTATTGTTAAGTTAATTAGTTGTGAATCCAATCATAGAGTTTTAAACGTAATACAAATTGCTTTTGTTACTTTTAGGTTTTCAAAGAGACTTTCTCCATACTGAGATATTTATTAGGGGTACCCATAATTTGCAAACTGATGCCTTATCAAAAGCTTGTGAGAGTGTTTAAGAGTGTGTTGGTTGTGTTTGGTGTGTGATGCGAGAGATTTACTGGCTGATGACCATGGACTTCTTGATCTTCTTCTCCTTCTTCTCGTGGGTGATGGTCACTTCCTCTGCAAAGAGGCAAATTAATAAGAGAACTCATCAATATATATTTAGATTTACCTTCAAACTTGTGGGGCAACTGCTTGACAGTCTCAATGGTCTTGACCGTCTTCTCGCCGGGCTCAATGATCTCCTCCTCGTACTCCTCGATGATCTCCTCCTCGTCGGTGTCGTCGGGATTCGATTTGGAGCTGGGCACTGGATCGTAGACAGTCTTGGTTGCCTTCTTCACGATGCCCTCAGCGGTGACGGTGGTGTAATGATACTCGGTGCCACCCTCAATCTTGATGGTCTCCACGGTGGTGACATCGCCGGGATTCTCCGATGGCACGATCTTCTTGGTGCCCGACTCGGACTTCAGTTTCTTGGTGCTGGTGACGTTCTTGTGCTTCTCAGCATCCTTCAGGGTCTTCTTGTACTGCCTGATCTCCTCCTCGGTGAGTTCGACCTCCTCCTCCTCATAGACGGTCTTCGAGGTGGTAATCGTCTTGCCCGATTCCAACTCCGTGGAGTAGGTGTACTCAACTCCTCCGGGAACACGCTTGGAAGCCACAGATGTGGTATCGTTCTGAAGGAAGTCAGCTGGTGGTGGTGGTGCCGACGACTTGGCCTTCTTCTTCTTCTTGCCAGCATCACTCTGAGTGCTCTGGGTGACCGCCTTGATGCTCTGCTCCTGCAGCGAATTCTTGCGCACGGTGCGATTGTTCTCGGTGATCTCGATGTTCTGGCTAACCCGACGGGTCTCCTCGATGGTTGTATCCTCCCGGTAATTGGACTGCTGATCGTTGACATTCTGCACGATGTTCTTCTGCACCTTCTGCACCACACGGCGCGAGGAGGACTCCGTGGAGTCCGTAGAATCCACCGAAGACTTGCGGGTCACGTTCTTCTTGTGCTTGTTGACCTTGGTGGTGGTGTTCTCATTGATTTCCGTGGGCACGGAATCGAAGAAGGTCTTGGTGCGCATGCTGCGGGTTCCATCCTCATTGATGGTGGTGTAGACCTCCTCGTAGCCACCCTCGATGGCCCTGGTCAGCATCGTGGTTCTCTCATCAATGCGAATCTCCTTGCCCAGACGTTGCTTGATCACCTTCTTGTTGGCCTGCTCCTTGGCCAGATCATCGGCACTCACCGGCTTCGGGTCCCAGAAGGTCTTCACCTGGGTCTTCACTGTACCATTCGGCTGGGGAGTGGTGATGATCATCTCGTAACCGCCGTCAATCAACTTGTACTGGGTGCTGGCACCAGTCGACTTGTCGAACTCCACTTTGCCATCCTCAATGTCAGCGGAAGTCAGCAGCTCTTCAAGGGGTTGGCGGGTTGAGTGGTTCAGTGGTTCAGTGTTTGAGTGGTTCAGTGGTTTTTGGAATAGAGTGTGCAATATGTGAGTAATTTGTTTGTGTAGCGCAGCATTTGGACCACCCTGAGTGTCTTTCTTTCTTCCTGTCTGTCTGTGTGACAATTGTTTAATCTACGCACTTTGCAAGCATTTTAAAGCGCAACTAACTAGTGTAAATTCTTCCATTAGCCTAGGCGCAGCTTTTTTATTTTTGTATTAATTATTTCACATTTTAACTCTGTCTTATTATTATTTATTTTAAATGATTATTATGCAAGATATGTGATTGCAAATTATTTTAATTATTTATTTTTTGTTATAGCAAGTTTTCTCATTATTTTAAATCAATTTTAATCATAATTATACTTGCATATTCCTAGGTTAAGATAGTGCAAATTTGTTTCATCTAAATTAGTTTCATCATTGCAGTTTTTAATGTTAATTATTAAGCATGTTTATTGCGTATTTCTAGACTAACTAATTGCAAATTATTTTTATTAAATTATAATGAGTTTTCCTTTCATTAGCCTAGGCTAAGATATTGCAAATTAGTTTAATTTTAAATGTTTAGTTAGTTTTTAATGTTATTTGTAAGCATATTTATGGGGTACTTCCTTGACCTTTATATTTATATGCAACTTTATATTTATTTTAATATTCATAGTGTATTTTCCTCTCATAGGCCTAGGCTAAGATATTGCAAATTAGTTTCATCTAAGGCGCAGTTGGTATTACGAGTATTATAAATATTTTATCAAAATCCTTTTTTTTTTAATTTTTTAAGCAATATTTTACAGCATTTTTTTGTACTTTTCGTTGAGTAACTATTTGTTTCCACTGTACTTGTACTTTAGACATGGACCGGCTCTGGCTGAGACTGTGATGCGATGTTGGACTCCAGTTGAAGTTGCAGCTTCGTCGTCGCCAGCTGTGGCAGGCAGCTGAAGTGCAACAAGAGTTGCAGTAATTGTTATTTGAACTTACGCAACGTCTTCTGACGGCTCGGCTTTGTGGGTGCAACACTTGGCAGGATGTGATGTTGTGGTTGCTGTGATTGCGTTGCCGCCTGGACTCGTTGTGGTTTCGTTGTTGTTGTTGTCGTTGTTGTTGTTGTTGTAGTCGTTGTTGTTGTTATTGTCGTGGTTGTTGTCTTCTCTGTCTCGGCCTCGACCTCGGCCTCAGATTGCTGTGCGTTAGTTGAAAGTTTGTTAGTTGCGGTGGTTGCTGGTGGTGCAGACTCCGTTGCAGTTGACCGCTTGTTAGTGGTTGCTCTTGAACTTTGAACTAAACTCGAGCTGGGACTTGAGCTTGGGCTGAGTTTCTTTATAGGCGTTGCGGGCTGACTTTGTTCAAGCAGTTTGATTGCAGTTTTTGTTAGCAATGTGTTATCGTTATCGTTATCGATATCTGCAAAATGCGTTTATGGTAAACGGTTTAACTGGCAAGCTCGTAAAACTGTAGTATTTAATGATTGCAGATTGATTGATTGAATGATTGATTGTGGCGATCCAAAAAAATCAGTTTGATGATTTCATTCAGTGATTGATTTGATTGAGAGAGAGAGAAGTAAGTGCGAGAGAGAGAGAGAACTTAAAAGTAAACGACTGAAAACAATAAATTCAACAAATTTTCGTTTCAAATAAAATGCAAAACTTAAAACTAAAATAAAAATGCATATTTCAAACAGTTTTTGGATTAATCAAAGAGATGGTGTTGTGTTCTTGAATAAATATTTTTTTAGACAATATTTCTGTGTAAATTACAACATAAAGTTTAAAGAAAAAAGTAAATATATTATGCTGTGAAAATAAAAAGTTTTCATGTTCAACTCGTTTTGTGAGTGTAGATACACAAACACATACAAACGCAAACACACACACACACACATACAGAGACTGAGGCACATAAATTCACACAGCACATTTTTTTAGTTAAGATTTTTTTTATTAAGATTTCTATAAAAATATATATATTAAGTAAAGAATTTTGGTTTGGCCTGAGAGGAGAGGAAGGAGGAGGAGGAGGAAAGGCGAAGTGGGGTGGGGGGAGGGTCTTGAATTTTATATGAATTTCATATGCAGATGAGCTGTAAAGTTCATGCCACAAATCGCTGCACTGAGTACTGATGTGAGGGCAAATGTTCAAAAATTTCAATTAAAATACAATGAAGTGTAAAAGTTTTGTGGCTGAGTCAAGTGTATAACGTGTGCACACACACACACACACACACAGTGTAAAAAAGTTTAATTTGAAAACTTAATTAAAATTTCTGTGCTTTTTTTTTTGTGTGCGAGTGTGTGTGTGTGTGGTAATTAAATGTATTGCATATACATTTATGCCACTTGCTACTAATTTGTCGCCCATGTTGCAATGATTAATGAAACTCAAGTGTGCGAATGTGCGAGTTGTGTAACCAGGTATATTAAGGTCAGGTGAGAGTGTGTGTGTGTGTGTTGTTGGAGTGGGGGGTGTCAACAAAACGACGCTTAACGAACGATTTGTTTTATTTAATTGCTTCTTTTTGTTGTGAGTTGATTTATCTTGTTCTTTTTTTTTATGTATCTATGAACTACCAGTTTGATCAGCGTCAGCGTCACTTGGCTCTGGCTTCGCCTCCAGCGTCTGCGTGATCTTCTTCCAGATGTTGTCGAACGAATCGGCGCCGGAATAATCAATCTGTCCCGATTCCCAGCACTGGCGACGCATCAGATTCTCGTAATGCTCCTGCTCGGGGGTGCGTTGAACGCCAATTTGCAGCTGTGATAAGGCGCCGGCAAGACCAGCCTGAAAGTAGGCAACGAATTGTATTAGAAACCCGAATTTGTAAGGCATATCGATAACGATTACGATAACATATATACATTACAAAGACATGCAATTTGGTTGCCAAAATATAAATATAAAACAAAATATATACTAATTAGTTTATATACAAAACAAGGAGGGATACAAAGTGTTAGCTGGTTTTTGGGTTGTTTGGTGCAACATGGCGTATGATTAATGCAAGCTGCCGTTGTCCTTGCTTTATCCTTGTGACAGATTACTACGAGTCTATGTGCATGCAGATAAAGTGCCTCCATTTGATATGCGTGTGTGTGTGAGTGTGTTGAGTGTTTGCAGCCGCAACAATAGAAAAAGACTGCTCAGGTGCCTCATGTGGCAAGTTGAGGAGACGACTTGCAACTAATAAATCAACAAATGCAGTTAAAGCCAGAGGAGCAACGGCAGCAACGAGCCACGTGATAGTAAAAAGGCAATAACGATGACGATGAAGATGATGAAGACGATGACGATAACGATGACGATGATGAAGATGACCAGGACATGGACATGGAACAAACGACAATGACAATGAAAACAACGTGTGATAATAGACAGGCCAATGTGCCAACTACGAAAGACAACCAAAAAGACAAGAGATGAAGGACGCAGGACGCAGGACGAAGACGAGTTTAAAAGTGCAGCAGGAGTTTCTAGGATACGATGTACATGACAGAGTGCAACCAAAACGATGTGAGATTACATTAAATCACCAAACTGAACATGGGAGTGGGAAGATGTGGTTTCAAGTGGTTGTATGCTTGTGCTGTGGTGCATGTGCCTCTTTGTGCGTTTGCCCCAATCGCATTTCTTTTACCTCATCTGCATCGGCAACTTCTTCATCTCCATCGACTTGACTGTGGTTCAACCAGTTTTGTATCGAACTATTCTGATGGTCTTGGTGGTGCTGCTGGTGGTGGTGTTCGGGGTGTGGTTCGTGTTGTTCTTGGTGGGTGGAATTGGATGTGGATTGCTCAGTTTCATGTACATTGCTATTTACATCTATTGCTATGGAGACTTCATTGGCAGTGGGTGGTAATTGTGGTGATTGAGGTGGCTGAGGTGGTTGAAGTGGCTGAGGTGCTTGTGGCTGAGGTGCTTGTGGTTGAGGTGCTTGTGCTGATGTGGGTCTGGGGCTGTCACTTCTGTTTGCATCGCTCTGGCTCGTCGTCCATTCCTCATATGAATTCTCAATCTGGGCAGCATTTGCATTTGCTTGGAATTCATTTTCATTTTCATATTGATTTTCATTTTGATTTCCGTTTTTCGATTCAAGCTCCGCTTGCTCATAGTAATCTGCCCAAGGATCACGATATTCTCGCACTTCTGGCACGTATTGCTGTTGTTGTTGTTGCAGTTGTTGTCGATTATCCACATGATGATGGAAATAGCTGTCCATATCGTATTGATATTCAGTGTAGCTCGTTGAAGTGATTATGTTTAAGCAAAGACACTGGCATTGTGAATTGTTTAGCATGGCAATTGTTTTTTTATTTTTTTGTGGCGTGAACAGAAAGCGCATAGTAAAAGTTGAAAATCAAAAATAAATTATAAAAAAAATAACTTAAAAAAATAATAAATTGAGAAATTAAATAAAAAGTAAACAAAATAGAGAAACAAAGAAGAACACAGATAAGAACAGACAACTGCTAAAAATAACTGAGCTAGACTGACACTCTATTTCAATCTATCAACTCTATTTCCACTGAAATGGTCACCCTAAAATTATAATACTGCTCAATTTGTTAATTCCTCTAAAATCTTGATAGTCTACTGCTTATATGGTCACCCTAAAAAGTCAGCACTAAAAAGATCATAATCCGTATTGTCTGTTTATATGGTCACTCTAATTACAGTGCAGTCCATTACCTTAAACTTCATTTCAACATGTTTTGTTATATGGAAATACAGCTTAGCTTTTTTTATTTTTTCATTGAATTTTTGTTCTCCCAATTACTTTCTTTAACAAATTGTTTTTTTAAAGAAAAGTAGACACCTCAATGAATTGGCGAACCCAATTTGCATGCCACTTGGATCATTTCAATATACTTATTGACGTCGGCTAACAAAACACTCCGTTGGCAATTGGCCAAATCGATGCAAAATCGAGAACACAAAAAACAACATCAGATATAGACACACACACACATATACTATACAAACACACTCACACAAGGAATAGAGCAACAATAAAGAAGACTCCACTGCAACAAAAAAATGTCTGTCTAGAGAAAACAAGACACGAGAAACGAGAAATGGAGGACAATTTCGGGGCGTGACTGGCAATTGAGTGCAGCAAAAGTAAACTTTAAAATCGAACTAAAAACAGAATAGAAATTGAATCAAATGAAAACACAAAATAAAAAGAAAAGATAACAAGAGTGAATATTGATAGAGAAAGAGCAATAAACTACAACTACAAATAAAACGAGGTCATCAATGGATCGTTTGCAATGTTTTGTTTGTTTGTTATTTACTTTTCGGCGAATGAAAAACTATATAAATAAATACGATATGAATAGTGAGCATAGAATTATGAATAAATATTTGATAGCTGTACAAGAGACGACCCTGTGACCGTATTTACAATAGTATTTGGTGCGTTCTACAATTTCAGTGCTGGCTTTGGATCAGCTTACCTCTTGTTGAACGCTTGGAGGACTATCGCATTTATCACTGGAAACACTTTCCGGCGTTTTTATTAGCTTTATTGCATTGCGGAGTTACGATTATTACGGATATAACGTATTGTAGCATTTGCAGAGATATTAAGTTAAAACGACAGATTTTTGTTAGGTTTTTAGTTTAGTTTTGGACGAATTCAGAAACGAAACAAAACGATCTCAAGACTTGAATAACTTGAAACTGAAAGTATTTGTGAGTGCTTTGATTAGATTTATTTAGAGCACTTACCATAGTATCGCTAAGCGATTTATGCACATTATCACAGAAGATGTTCCACCAGTGTTGGATAAGGTCCTGGGCATGGGCGTAATCAGTGGGCGTGGCAGCGGTTTTCGATTCCGAGTTGAACTGTATCAGCCATGGCTTCAATTTGCCGGCAAAATGCAAAATCTTTATCTTATCTCGGAACCTAAGAAAAAAAAAACAAGAATTTAAATATAAATTTGTTTAAATTTATCTGAAATAAACTTTGAATATTAACTTAATTCTTGTTCAATTGTAAAAAAAACTTAAAAAGTCCATATAAAAAAATTTTTGTAATTATTGATATTGCATTTTTCTAATTTTTTCCATCCCGTTTTTCCCCCTAATTTTGATTTTATGTTATTTTCCAATCCCTTTATAATCTCCCACCAATTTAAATCATACTATTTCATGCGTTAGTCAACACTTACTGTTTGAATGCGGGCAAGTAACAGTAGGAAGCGTATGCAGTCACATTATAGACAAAGGGCAAATGCTTCTTGATGTCTGCGGTCGCCCAGTCGGCAAAATATTGATTCAAGAGTCCCTGATCGCCGCCATCGAAGCTGCCGTGCTGCACGGCATAGTCTGTGATCTTGTTGAAGGTCTCAACGCTGGGTCTGAATACAAACACGCCGGAGTTGAAGCAATCTGGCCAGCTGACATCTGGAGCAGCCGAGAGTTCGTCCCGTTCGAACAGCTCATCGCAGTTTTTCAGTACCTAAAGGAGAAATATTAGATACACGGTAGAATTTAAAAGATATTGGTAATTAGGAAATAGTAGCTTACCAAAGTATCCGCATCGAGGAAGACACACTTCTCGAACTGCACGAGACGCCAGCAGTGGAGCTTTGTGAAGGTGACGCCCAGTTCGGGGCGTTTGAGAAGCGCCAAGTTGGCGGCATCCTGTGAGTCGAGTACATTAACCTCTTGTACAACATTGTACACGTCCTTCAGTCTGTCCCGCATCGCCTCCGACACGGTGGGCGTCACCAGCACCGCCAACTGGTGGGCGGTTCCAGCTCGCTTCAGCGAATGTGCCAGCACCAAGGCGCCCAGCGAGTACGTGTCATTTGTGGTCAGAGTAACCCAGGCAAACTCTGAAGAAAACGTTCAAGAATGAAGACAGATCAGTGAGGGAAGAGATTCACCATTTATCTGGCAGATACAATTTTCAAGTGAGATACACAGACACAAAGATACAGTTACAAATGCAGCAGCTTGGCAATAGAGCAAGTTTTTTCCATTCTTTCATTTCAATTCAATTTTTCATTTCAATTTTTTCTTGAATTAGTTCGGCATTCAGAAAATTCGCAGCAGAAGCAGTTTATGGATTATAAATAAACAAGCAGCAGGAGAATCCATTATATATATTTATATATACATATATATATATATACTTATAGATACACGATCTGCGATGAATTTGTGTGCGGCATCTGCGTCAACAGCGGTTTGTGGGCGGGGCACGCGGCGGTCGCATGCAACAGTTTTTGGCAATGTTTCGTATAATTTTCAGGCCCCATTTGGGGTATTTTCTTGAGTTTGCAAAATAAAGAAGAGCGTAGCAAAAATAGAGCAAAACATTACTAAAGCGCATCTGCTTAGAAAGCAAATTATATTTTGCGTTGTTGGCATTCAAATTGGTCAATTATACACTATAGACAACATGAAGTATATAAAAATCAGTGATAAAAATGAATTTTTATTCGCAATATAGCTGAGAAAAAAGCATTAGCATTGGCGCAATGCAATCGCGAGCTTTGTCCGAAGACATTAATCTTATTTCTCGAGAATTTCTTAAGAATATTTACAGATTAAAATATTTTTCTATATGAACAATATTTTCCTGAAAAACTTAAATTAAATTTTCCAAATTCCAAGTTTGTATTATTGCAAAACATAACAAATAAAAGGTTTAAAATTAAATTATGAAAACTAATAAAATTTTAATTAGAATTTGGAAGTTTCGAAAAAATGTAGATAAGTGTTTCGGGAATAATTCAAATGGAAATTCGTTAAATTGAGTTTCCCTTCTCAGTTTTAAAAATATATACAATTTTATTAAATACTTACATTAAAAATAAGTTAAGAATAAATTAAAATGAACATGCAAAACTTAAAAAAAGAGAAAGAGTTTCAAAAAAAAGATTAAAATAAAATAAAATTCATCATTAGAGTTATTATAGAAAATTAGAAGTTTATTTTCAAATTGATTATGGACAAATTTGTGGAACATTAATGCTACAATCAGATAAATTCTTTGTACATGTTGCTTGAACTAACTTTAGTTTGGGTTAAAGAAATCAATGATTAGTTCAGTGTGTTTTTTGGGTTTTTGTTTTGTTGGATAGCTAAATCATCGTTGGGGTTTATTTAGCATTAGAAAGCGCGTTTTAGATCTATATATAGAATATACAACAAAAAGTTAACAGAAGATGAATTTCAACAACAACTACCTTCTGAAACGGAGGCGCAGCAAAATAACGGAAACAGCAGCTGAATGCATTGGTGACAGCTTCAGCCACCAAACGGCAGGTGGCACTTTCATGTTCTCTCTCACACGCACACATGATATACAGTGTATATATGTATGTACAAAATGTATCTGACGTATTTAATAGGTGTGTGGGTGCAAAAAATGCGACTTCTTTATGTTTTGTTATTTTTTTTCGTTTCAATTCTTGTTTTTTTTTTTAAGATTTTGTGTGTGCAATGAGTTGTTGTGCCTAAAATAAAAATGAAATCATTTACTTGGACGAAACTAGAATGGTTTTTAATAACTTCGTGACTTACCGGATGCCCGCACAAATTAACAACAATAACAAAATTATAATAAAATCATGTCACAACAAAAAAATCAAAGAATTATACGAGAAAAGCCGTTGCTCAAGGCAAATGTCATAAATTTTGGATTTAAATTAAATAAACAACACATTTTCGTCATTCGATTTTCAAAAACAACTGTTGAGTTCGTCAAATTGTCACGAAAACATCACAAAATATTCAAACCAAAATCTTAAAATATATAATATTGCTTAACTTAGTGCTTATAATGGAATTACAGACTAATCTGCCTCGAAATTGTTTGCAGTGTAGAAATCAGCTTAAAGCCAAATCTAGCTCGCGCTCTTTCAGCTTAAAGCTCGCTCTGTTGCAGGCAGCGCTCTCTCAATACGCGAAAGCTTAAAGAGTGACGACTGCGCTTTAAGAACACTTCCCCCCTTAATTTATCTTTATCAGCTGCGTATAACAAAAGCGGTAAATGCTCATTCCGATGAATTGTGAATGAAACGAGCTTATGAATGGAATCGGCAAAGGGGCATGTCAAAGGTAAAAGTTAAAAGGGGCAAGCAAATTGACATTTGTCATACGGTTCTGGTAACCCGGGTGAATTCCGCATATCTTTTAGGGATTCCAAAATAATGAAAAATAAAAGGGATTTTTTTTAGAGAATCCAAAAGAAGGGTAAAGCGATGCAAAACTATAAAATTCAACTAATAAAAGGAACTAAATGAAATCTTTATACATTTTTGATGTTTCATTTGTTTACCCCAAAATGTTGTCAATATTCCTTTGGGGAACGGAAACCCGTTTTATGCTTCGCTTCCAATGTCAGCTTGGCATGGCATGGCAACTGAATGCCACATTTGTTGCAGCCGGCGCGGCAAAAGTGGCTAAAAGCAAATGGACGACAACGGCTGGCAACCGGCGAAATTCAGCGAGTGCAATGCCAACACCCAAAACGAGTTATACGACGCCAATCTAAAGATCTAGCTCTTTCCTCTTTCACTCTTCCACTCTCTCTTTCTCTGTCTCTCTATAGCTCTCTTGGTCTCTAGTGTATCTGGTATATGTATGCCACTAAAAATAGCCAGAAAATGTGAAATGAAATTGTAGCGTGACAAGAAGTGGCTGCTGCATGCAGGCGGCGTATGCGTCAGATACAGATACAGATACAAAAATACGCAGATACATTTTTAGAAATTCAATCAGAGATCGCAGCAAGGGAGCAACAACAACAGCAGCCAGCAGATTTCCCTGGAGCAGCATCCCAAGCATATAATTTTTCCTTATGATTTATGTGGGCAACTCAACACACACACACATACAGATACAATGCATATGTGTGTATGTGTGCGAGCAAACACTCACAGATACATTGCATATATATTAATGGGTTTGGCATTTTCCTGAATTAATTTTGAACTGTGGGCGTTACGAGCAGACTCTTTGCCAAAAGCAACAATACAATGTGTGGAAAAGATTTTCTTGATTTTCTTGAAAATTTTAAATTGTGAAATGGTTAGCGCCTGTCGCCGGCCATAAACCGCGTGTGTCCATCTCTCTCTGCTACATATACATAAGTATATAAAACTAAAAATGTGTTCTATAAATAGCGCAGTTCTACATATATAACTGTATAATATGCCCAATATGAGAGATTATTCACCAACGATTCATGACTGTCAAAACACAAAAAAAATAGCGTGTGAAAATGAGCAAAAATTGTCATTTATATGCGGAAAATGTAATCTTGTTGATAAGCGAATGCTTCCTGGCGTTAAGTAAGCATATACTAGTTAGTTAGCTCTATATGTGGGTCACGACTTGCACTAATCAGAGCTAGGACAACAAGAACAATAACAGCAACAACAGCAACAGTGCCTGGCACTGACCTTCACCCAACTCTTTACTCCTTAGTCTTTCTACAGTCCAGCAAATGCAGCAAAAGCGCATAACTGTCAACCTCTTATTGTTCGCTCTCTTGCAGTGGCTCTCCCAAGCTCGCTCTCTCTATCTCTCTCAGTATAAGCATGGCTCTCTGTTGGCGTCAAAGCTCACATAACAAGCACGTTATCAGTTTGTCAACATTTCGTTGATGGCAAATTCGCGCATATTTTTCATAAACAAACAACTGACGTTTTAAAAGAAATCTAAATGCTCTGCAATGCAAATACACAGACACAGACACACACACATGCACTCAGAGAGACATACGTACATGCATGTGTTTATGTATAGACTAAATACACGCACAGGCGGCGACTAGGCAAATGCTATTGAAGGTCAGTAAAGGTCGTCCCCGCAATTTACTAGCCCCAAACACATGTATTGAATGAACAACGGACCAATAAAAACCACATATGAAATTGGATTTTTTAAATCTGCTAAATGTGTTATGAAATATGAGAATGCAATTTGTTTGCAGCTTTTTTTCTAAGTTGAGTTTATTAATTGCAATAAATTTGCAGTCGCAATTTGAAGGCCCAGCAACACAACTTGGATATAGCCATGCAAAATACACACACACACACACACTCTCACATAACCACACAGACAGACTTTCATTTATTTATCTTTTTATCAATTCTTTTTTTTGTGGTCACTTCTTGTGCACGCTTTGAATTAAAAACTTACTGCTCATTTTGTTTTTTTTTTCTTTTGTTTGGCTTGTTAGTTAATAATTAAAAACACTGCGAAAAACACGCGGTGCGAGTCCTTCGCGTTTTATTTGCTTGGCCGGGGGTAAACTTGGTCTGTGGTGATGGGTGGGGCGTGCCCGTTGAGCTTTCACACAGTGAAGAGAGCGAGTCCGAGTTTGCCTTGCGGATGATTTTGCGTTTGGCTGTTCTGCCTACCACGAGCGACGACGAGAAACTGAATGCCTACGACGATGCGAGCTAATGAAAAGTGCGAACTGCGACTGACTGCGTCTCTGCTGTGGGCAATATATGTGGGGGCAGCTGCTTGCGTCGCAGTCGCAGTCGTTAAATTGTCGCCGCCGCTGTCAGGCAGCAACCACAAAACTGTTACGGGAGCTGAGGGCATTGGCAAGTCTACGAGGAAGGCGCCAAAACAGAATTTTGCATCTAATTTCTGTTGTTTCCTTTTACTTTAATCTCGTTCGCCGGCATACACCGGCGCTTGAGGAAGCAAGTGAGAGAGAGAATGAGAGAGCGTGCGCCCAAGGTGCGAGCGATTGCAAAAATAAAAAAAAAGCAAATTCCGATAGCAGCTGCTGCTACTCTCCCTTACTCTCTCTGCAAGTTCTCTCTCTTTACCTGTTAAGAGTGACAGCTTTTAAAGAGCGAGCTTACTTGGTGGAGTGCTAAGCAGTTTTGTCTTTTTTTCCCAGAAAATGTTTGGCATCACTGCTAAGAACTGCAGAACAATGCAAACTTGGACTTGTTGCGTTATGAATTGTACCAGCAAAACAGTGCCATAAAATGTATTACGTCTACCGTCAGCACATAACACCTTTTTTTTGCGAGAAACTACCTGTAGGTTTCTTAAAGTTGCACAAAATACAAAATTCCACAAGCTTATGCATGTCAGTAATCAGCCAAAGAATTTGTAGTCTAATACCATTGCACTAACTATTGAATAGGGATTAAAGTTTATATTTATAAGTAAGTATAAACAAGTATTTACTAGCTGATAATGCAGTTTGCAGATTACACTTGCTTACCAATAAACACTAAGAGTTTTATCAGCTTAACAGCACGGTTGCCACTTAAAGAAAATCAGATTGAGCCAAATCGAATTTGAATTTTTCTCGAATTCCTAATTTTTTTCTTTTTTGGATTTTTTCTCAACTTCGCCACGCGAAGAGCGAAATGCACCAAACCAATTTTAGAATGAACTTTATTATTTTACAAAATTTTGGATTTTGTTGTTTTTTTTTTTTTAAATTGTTTCTCAATTTTTTTAAATTAATTTTTGAAAATTTCATTTCAAATTTCGCGCACTGTTAATGTAATGGTAATGTTAAATGAGGAGTACTTCCATTAACAGTTTTAACTTTTTTACAAATTCACAGCATAGTTTCGGGCTAAGCTGCTTACAATTTTATAAACTGCCGGAAATTATACAATGAAATTGGAATGTAAACGAATTCTTAAAAAGTTTATTTATTCTAAGCCAAGAAATAAATAAATAAAAGTTTAAATATTTAACAAAAATTTGTATTTATTTAACAAATATTTTCAATGTCATGTGTGTAAATATTTTGGATGGTTTTTTACTGACTTATGCTAAGGCACCTAATTGATTAGCTCAAGTTAAACTAACTAAATCTAGTATATATACTTGTATATTGATCAATTCTAAAGTAGCATATGAGCAAGGCACTTGTTGTTGTTGCTGCTGTGAATTTTTGGTAATTATTCATTTGGCGATTCGGTAGGAAGTCAAGTTTAAAACTAAGTTTAAGTAGAGCAACTAAAACTAGGCTAATAAATTAGTTGGCTTACTTAAGATTAAACTAACTAAAGATACACATAGTATAGTATGATTATGGTTATGATTCAGGCAGTATCACAGTGCAGGGGCTGATCCTCCAGCCGATGATTCGTCGCATTTCGTGGCGAGATGACGAAATGCTTGCGATTCTGGGCAACTTGGCTAAGACGACGGTTCTGACGCTTTTTGCGCCATCTGTGGATGCAGTAACAAAAGACTGCCCAAAAGCAAATAAAAGATAAAGATAAAGATAGAATTGTCAGTTTAATAGTCGGCATATTTACCTAACAAGACCAAGAAGCTGCCGCCAAAACAGCCAGCGGCAAATAGCCAAAAGCTGCGCGTCTCGGCCAACTCGGCGCTGGCCAGGCAACTCTGGAATGTGTCCGAGTCCACGGTGCGATTGTAGTTCAGTGGACAGGCGTCGCCGTCTAGCGCCTCTACACAAATTAAACATGGGAATGGGCATCAAAAAGTTGGTCATGTGCCAAAATTAGCCAAAAGATGCTGCACAGCTGCTTGCAACACGGCAACAAGGCAACTTGCCACTTGCCACTTCGTCAGTGCAAACTTACCCATGCAAAGGGGCACAAACTGCGCATTGGCGCCTAGTTCCCTGAGGTGATTGGTAACTCGTTGGCAGCTGCACGGACTCATCTGAGTCTTGGTCAGATCGATGACTCTTAAATGGCACAAGTTGCCAAGTTTATCCGCATTAAAGTTGCTCAGCGGATTCAGCGAGGCGTTCAGCTGCCACAGATCTGCAAATATTGGACGAGAATCAATCAGTTTCTCAAACTGCATTCATCATTTTCCAGCACCTCATGTTTATTTTTGTTGGCATTGCGAAAAACAGAGACAATAAAAATACGAATGTAATTGAAAAAAAAAACAAAAATAAGTTTGGAAAAAGGCAATGAAAGAAATTTAATAGAAAATGCCATAAACATTTTTATTTTATTCCTTGGCCATATTGACAGTCCTAACTTTTATTTTTGTAAAATTGAGAAATATTTAAATACATGTCCAAGATTTTTTTATTTAATATGTCTGCAGCTTGCAAAATAATTATTGTCTTATTAATTATTTATTATTTTTCCATATTTTAATTCCCTAATTTTATTTTCTCATTTTGGTGTCCTAGTTTTGATTAGCAATTTTTCCCACAATTTTAATGTTAGTGTAATTTTGTCAATATTTGTATAAGGCTCAAATACTTACTTGGCAATATGCCCAGATCGGGTATATCGTGCAGCTCGCAATTGGCCACATTGAGGTATTCGAGTGGCGCCCGAATTGGCGTCTCCAGGAACTGCAGATCATGATGCAGCTCCCTCAGATCGTTGCTGTCCATGTAGAGATTGCGCAGCTTGGGCAATTGAAACAACTCCATGGGAATTGTAGTTAATCCATTATTCGACAGATCGACTTCCTGTGTGGATCAACAGAAATTCACTAGTTTAAACAGTCACAGATAATCGCAATTACAGCTCATTACAGACTCGTCACGTCAATTAGACATTTGTGTGGTGCAAATGTGGTGCTGCACTGAGTGGTGCTAAATATGCTCACCTGCAGTGCGGTGAGTGGTTCAAATGTTCCCGGCTCCACCGATAAGATCATGTTCTCGTACAGCAATAGAAACTTTATATCGCTGTATCTCTGAAATGAGCTACTTTTCAATTTCCTAATGCGATTGTACGATAAGTCCAGCACCTGACAAAAAACAAAACAAATATACTTACTATATTACGAACGTGTTTAAAATGATTCTAAGTTTTTCTCTTGATGAGGGAAAAACTTCAAGTCAGGCAAATAATTAAAATTACTTTACTTTCATGTAGCGATGTTAAATTATATCGAAAAAATCGACATCTTAATCTAAATTTGATATTGTCTTTGACAACTTTATTTTTATTTTAATTAATCAATTATGGATATTTCCAGGATCGAGAACGCGACATTTGTATGTCTTTAAATGAAAAAAAAAATGACAAGTTGACATTTTCAAAACTGTTTTCTCACTTGTCTAATGCATTTTATCAACACTATTTTTATAATAAAAGACCAGCTTTGAAGACTTGTCGCTTTCGAATAATTTATAGAAAACAATGCATCGCGAACGCGACGAAAAATGGAAGTCATGTTTGACTTCATCTTGACAAATGCGAAAGTCTGCGAAATGTGGCGAGTAATTTGGAAGAAAATACTCTTAAACCATAATAAAATAATTTAGTTTTCCATTTTAGAAATAATTTTGATATGTTACTATCATTTTATTCATTTTTAAAGTTTTATTAGTAATGTGTAACGCGACATCGCGAACGTGACAAGTTTTCTAACTAGTTTGAATTTCTAAGAATTAAAATGGTTCATTTTACAATCTTACTGTCCTACCCAATGTAATTGTTTAAATAAAATTGGTCCATTTTTAAAGTCAATTTTTAAGAAAATGAGCAAAAATATGGAAAAAGCGAATTTATACCAATGAAGAATCTATATGTTCATCCTATTTAATTTCTTTTAGCGTATAAATATATAACTTGAATACCTTTTTGGAAGAAAATTTCACAAGATGTTAGTTTTTGATAAATTTTACGTTTTTCGACGTGGTGGACCTTTTTCTGGAAATGCCCATATATCGCTTTAAAACTCGATCCTTAATTTGGATTAACATCACTAATTTATGCATGCAAAGGTAGACAGTTAATTTTAAAGGTTTTTAGCAATAGTTTTCTGCTAAAGTTTATGAGTTTATACTAATAAATTGAGCATAACTTTAGAATTTCTAAGCCCACTTAAAGTTTAAAAATTTACACAAATTGAGAAAGTTAAATGCTGTGATTCTCAGCTCAAGTTCTCATGCCAAATACACATTTTATGTTATGCTGTCCAATATTTCGCATATTTATGTATGTCGTTCAACAAGTCAACTTCTTTATGCTTTAATTAAGCTCAATTTAGCTGGGCTTTGTGTGTGTGTATGTGTGTGTGTGTGTGTTTGGGGTTGTTGTTTGCCACAGACTGTGGCATGTAGTTGGGTGTAGAAAGAGGGAAAGGGAAGGCAATCGACTGGGATATGAGACATGAATTAGTTGCGGGTCATTACAATTTATTGACTCGAATTGACCTTATAAGCGATGTCACCCTATTGTAAGCAGGGGGTGTCTGTCTGTCTCTGTCGTTAATCAGCTAATTGATTACTCACCTCGACGGAGGTCTTGAGGTTCTGCGGCACCTCCTTGAGGTCCATGTCGTAGCAACGTATTCGCATCAGCTTCTCGATGCGACCGTAGGAACATCTTCGGGCCTCATCCAGATTGGCGAATCCAAAGGCCAGCATCGCATTCACAACGGATATGAAGACAATGTTCAATAGCAGGCAACGCAGCTCCATGCTGTGAATAAAGCGAATACACTCAGATTAGATGCCAAACGATTGAAACGGAACCAAGCTCCATATACTATATACAACTACAGCTGATCCATCAGTTGCGAGTCAATAAATCTTCAAGTGGCAAGAAGATTTGCCTTTTGTTTTGTTTTGTTTATTTTTTCAGCCTACATGCAAAATAATAAATAAAAGTAAATGTACACACTGGCCGGGGGCGCACCTGACCTAAAAAACGATTATTTTCGAATTAACAAATTACAAGATCATTGCCGCGCCATTGAGGATCATTCTCCAAAATGTTGGTCAGGTCAATGTTGCTATTTTATTTTTGTCTGTTTCAATTCAATTCAATTTCAATTTTAAAAGCAGGTTCAATCAAGCGCATCTATATGCCTCATGTGGGCGTGACTATAGGTTGAATTAGTTGTGAACTATGTTAAACTATGGCGAACAATTGAATCAAGCGTGCAATGTGGCGTATGAGCGATGTGCTTTTATACATTACGTATACGCCGTGTATTGTCGCCGTAATGCCTTCACTCAGTGTCAAGGGGCATTGTGTGCGCCAATCAACAGCTGAGCTTAACAAATCAAACTCTGCTCGACTAGAGATACCCTGCAAGTGATTGACATGACGTCTGTTTTGTAATCAAGATTTGCTTACGAATTATTTACAACTTGGCAATTTATTTTTAGCGTAAAATTCATCAAATTTTTGCTAGAAAAAAAAAACACCTGTTGACTCACGAATTTGACTATACTTAACCGTAGTTTATTTTCTTTCTTTTCGTTTCGCTTTCAACTTTTTATCTTATCGTTGCGCTTCAAGTTTTATATCTCTTGATTCAACATCAAATAGAAGGCATTATAAATCATATAGATACTTGTATTTCTCGGCCATTCTTTTATGGCATTGTAAACGTGTCGAAAGTTTAAGAATGGCCAGCAAGAACTACAATATACATACATATATATGTAATACTTCCTGTCAATCTCAATAATTTGTTTTGCTTTCGATAATTCGATATAATGAATTTGGAAAACTGTTATTGATAGCGTCGAAAAAGGAAATGCACTTTTCCCCCTTCGTTTGTTCATTTATTGCGATGCGATTCGATTTGTTTATGCTGCTGTCACGCCCCATTGAAATGCAATTGGGAAAGTCATGCGATAGGCAAATGCATCAAATCAAATCCAGAGGTCGAATCCATATTGTTCTCTGTGTTTGTTTTCATTTCAGCTGGCTAATGTACAAATTGTGAAACAGTTGCGTGCTTTCAAAGCTTTGTTTATGACTAACTTGTTATTATTTCATATGATTTGTCAAAATATCAGGTGTACAAAGCAATGTGGCAAGAGGAAAGAGGAAGGCAAACGGAAATTTGTGATACACCCCTAAAGAAGGCTCGCATATTTGCGACATTCATTTAAGTGCAATTTATTCAAAGACTCAAGTTCAGTTGACACAACAAAAGCTTGCATCAAATGTCCAAAAGAATGTAAATGATAATACCCTATAAATAAACATGTTAACGGTTATGACTGCTTGTTCTATTTACCCAGAACTTATTGTGGCTGAATGATGAATGAGCCAATGGCAAAGGGGTCTTCGATCTAGATGGAAATCACTTTCGAGTGTCGCAATAAGTCATTTGCCAAGCCGTTTCAAGTCTGAACAATAATACATGGCCTTAATGTCGCCCTATAACCGATAACCGATAAGAGACAAGCGAACAAAAGCGCCAACAATCTGGCCAAAAAGCAATCAATAATAAATGTGTGTAAATACATCAGAAATCCTCTCAGTATTGGCCAACTGCTATAAACTGTTTCGCATTTGGCCAATATTACTCATGGCAATAAGTGTTTCCAATTTCCTACAGGCACTTGTCAGACATGCTCTTGGACTCTGCCCAGAATTTACTGTGCTCCAATTGACAAAGAGTTGAGGAATGTGAGCGTACAGTGTCAAAGATAAGTGTGTGGACCCAGCGAGATGAGTTTTGTAGGGGAAGAAATGAAAAAATAGATGAATAAGAAAATCTCTGATAGGCGATAAAAAGGAAGAGATAATGACAATGCTAATGCTAATGCTAATGCTAATGCCAATGCTAATGCTAATGCTAATGCTAATGCTAATGCTAATGCTAATGCTAATGCTAATGCTAATGCTAATGCTAATGCTAATGCTAATGCTAATGCTAATGCTAATGCTAATGCTAATGCTAATGCTAATGCTAATGCTAATGCTAATGCTAATGCTAATGCTAATGCTAATGCTAATGCTAATGCTAATGCTAATGCTAATGCTAATGCTAATGCTACTGCTAATGCTAATGCTAATGCTAATGCTAATGCTAATGCTAATGCTAATGCTAATGCTAATGCTAATGCTAATGCTAATGCTAATGCTAATGCTAATGCTAATGCTAATGCTAATGCTAATGCTAATGCTAATGCTAATGCTAATGCTAATGCTAATGCTAATGCTAATGCTAATGCTAATGCTAATGCTAATGCTAATGCTAATGCTAATGCTAATGCTAATGCTAATGCTAATGCTAATGCTAATGCTAATGCTAATGCTAATGCTAATGCTAATGCTAATGCTAATGCTAATGCTAATGCTAATGCTAATGCTAATGCTAATGCTAATGCTAATGCTAATGCTAATGCTAATGCTAATGCTAATGCTAATGCTAATGCTAATGCTAATGCTAATGCTAATGCTAATGCTAATGCTAATGCTAATGCTAATGCTACTGCTAATGCTACTGCTAATGCTAATGCTAATGCTAATGCTAATGCTAATGCTAATGCTAATGCTAATGCTAATGCTAATTCTAATGCTAATATTGCCACAACAATTCTTATCCCTATTCTTTTGCTAATGTTAATGACAATAGTAATTACTATTAATTACTAACTGAAGATTCCCAGAGAAGTACACGTACTTTTGCGTCCCACTGTCTGTGCACCTATGTCATTAGAGACGCCTGCCGGATCGGCGAAATAGAATGAAAAACAAGGAGAAGCAACAACAACAAGAACAAAAAGTAAAAGCATTGAAGTGATTTCCACACATTTCCACAGACAGCGACCGCAACAATGAGCTATGGCAATATGGGCTATAAATACTTACTTATATATGCCATATATATTTGTTTCAAAATTTAAATTAAAATTTTTTCCCCTCACAAATCGAAAACAGGAAAACAACAACAAGAAGAAGAGCAATGAAGACAACTGCAAACTTATGGCACTCACAAATTTTTGTATTCTTTTGGGCTTAATAACTTTTTACCCATTCTTTTAGTGGCATAATGAAAGATTGGTGGCAGGAGGCAAGGGGCAAGGGGGCGGGGCGAGTGGCAGCAAAACATTTGTTGGACTTAAATTCAATAGAATTGGCAATAAAAAAGGGCCAAAACGAATACCAAATGTACAGCTCAAGGGCCATAAAAGAGTTCAGATAACGCACCCTTTGCTTTGCCTTCCTCTGGCCCAAAATGGGGCCTTAAAAGTAGGTGGCATTAAATGAAAATGAAAATCCAAATATTCAAAATCAAAATGGAAAATGGGATGCTAAGCAAGCGATTATGGGATAAGAAACAACCGAACAACAACAGCAAAGACACAGCTATAAAAAATTCGAAATACTATAAAAAAGTATCTGAGGAATAAAAAAAAAAGAACTTTGAAATTAGTTTCAAATATTTTAATAACATTCTAAACATTTGTGAATGGATTTATGTGCTCTGATGATTCCTCTTGTCACACTTTTGTGGGCGTTTTTCATGTTCCCTGCGCCTCACCCTCAACAGGTGTGTGTTTATAGAAGATTTATTTGTATCTTTTTGCTGCTGCGTGTGATAAAGATTTATTTGTTTAGACTTTGTGTGTTGAAACAAGACGAGAAGTTTTTAGTGAGGTATCACTGTATCCACAGTTATTGCCAGAGCAACTCCTGCAGTCTTTACCAGCTAGTGAATCTTATCGGAAATACGTCAAGTGCCCGACAAAATGGAAGTATGTGAAGGCTTTATCAGACTTTTCGAAATACAATTTGTGGGTCTGATTGAAGTGCTCCAAGGGAAAAACAATGACGAAAACAACGTAACAAGTCGAAGTTGAGAACCAACTGATATTAATTGAATACAACAACAACAACAACAACAACAATAACTATAACGAGAAGAAGAACAACAACAACATGAGCATTGTGCACTATGTGTATAATAAAAACGTTGCCCATTTATTTCAATTAAACACAATAAAGAAAACATTCCCCCAGAGACTGAAAACAATGAACTTCCAAGTAAAAAAAAATAAAAAACTGCTACTTCAGCAGTAAATATTCGTAACTGACCATTGGATTAATTGAAGAACCAAGCAGAGAACAAAAAAAATACGTAAATGTTTCATAAGCTAAATTATAATTAAAGCTAAGAAAAATAAAATGGCTAAGCAAGAAATTCGAAAGAGTTGTGAAGATTCAGCAAGTGTGCAGAAAAACAAGTGACAATTCTGCAATTTACTTGACTTGCTTGACTCATCCACATATCAAGTTTGGTGTCTCCTTCCACTAATATTTCCCAAGTAGACACGGCTGACACTTGTGACACAGTTGAATTAAACTCATATCATAATTGATTCGTTGCTACAATGGAACCCTTTTCAAAATTGTATTCTTCTTTACCTAAATTAAAAAGCAGAATAAATTTAGAAGTCAAGCAGTTATTAAAATGACATTGCTTGAAAAGAAACGCTTTAGATTTGATAAAGTTAAGAAAATTTGAAGTTTTAAAAAAAATATCAAAGATTTGCAAAAAACCGAAAATTTTAGATAATTTTTAAGTATTCTAGCGTAACAAAATTCTTTTGCAGAATCAATTTTGGGGAAAACAATCAACAAAAAGACATTTTTTATCGAAATCGCCTGAAAATTGAAAAAGTTAGAGAACTTCGAAGTTTTGAAAAAAATGTCAAGGGTTAGGCATGCAAAAAATCGAAAATTTTGAAAAATTTCAAAGTTTACTAAATTTATAGAATTCTTACATAAAATTTGCGGAACAAACAATGGCCAAAAGACATTAATTATAGAAATCGCTTGAGAATTGACAAAGTTGGACAAGTTCGAAGTTTTGAAAAAAAATTTTAAGGGTATGCAAAAAATCTAAAATTTTGGAAAAGTTTAAAGTTTACTAAATTGATAGAATTCTTATATATAATAAGAAATCGCTTGAGAATTGACAAAGTTAAAGTTTTGAAAAAAATTGTTAAGGGGTAAATATGGAAAAAATCGAAAATTTTGAAAAAAAAATTTAAGTTTACTTAATTCACAAAATTTTGATGCGGAATCAATTTAGGAGACAAATAATGATTAAAAAAATTGCATTCCTGAACGAATTTGATAAAGTTTTGATAGAGTTATATGAGGTATAAAAATTCGATTGGTTCGAAGATAAATGTGAACATCTTCACCGAGTGCTTCTTCTACCACGTTCAACAGTCTAAACTCACTTTCAACTGCGTTTAAGAACAAACATGTTCACCGTACGTTTGTAAATCTCTCATAACTGCATGGCATATGGTCACAAACACATAGACCTTTAGTAATTACGAGTATAAAGATTAAGAGCCGCCGCACGATAAGGCAGGTGGCACCTTTGGCTTTACGAGAGGTAATTGCACTATTTAGTCGATGGTTTCCACTACTTTTCTTACTCACTCGCTACACCACTCGTTGTTTTTTTTTTGTGATTCAAAAAAGTTCGTAATTTATTTAATACAATAACTCACCACATCCTTAGCTCTTTTTTAAAATGCACAACAAAACTTATAAAACTTAATATGAAAACTGCAGTTTTTCCTTGACTTTTAACTCAGCATTGGGTAGTTGATGAACTGTTCTCCTCGTTTCCAAGTCTGTTTTTTATTTTCATTCAGCTTTCAGCACTCGCAGACTCTTGACTCAATTGAAATCAATTTAAATGCTTTATCTCATTATGCTGTGAAGAGAGAGAGGGTGGGAGAGAAAGAGTGAGCTATACTCCGACTCTGACTAAATAAATCTAGACTATGCTAGTCGGCCTTCTAAGTAATATATTTCATAATCTTCTAGGCATGATAACCTATTCCAACCCCGATAACGTTTAGACTTACAAACAATTTGCGACTTACCTCTTAAGTAATCCAAGTTGTGTGGTGTAATCCCATTTAATATGCGTTATCCTTAAGAGAGTGAGGTAATTCCTGAACACATTCCAGGTATTCGAATTTCCTTCGATTTTATTATTTTCAGTGGAATATCATTTTGTTTTGGAATCGAGCAGACACTGCACTTAATAAATCTTCGTTTCACACACAAATTTCCGTTGAATTTCAATTAACACGAACTTTTTGCTTCCACCGACGGTACGAAGCGATCATATAGAATATAGAGGAACAACGAGCAACACCGGAACCGATCCGTTCAATTCAACGGCAGACTTGGAATTGAAGCAATCGCAGAGTGCGACAACGTCGACGACGACGACGACGAACACTGCGATCGCTTTCGGTTCGGTTGCCCGAAAACACCGAAAAACAACGTTGATAAAGCAGCGAAGATAATGCACTCGGCTAAAATTGAGGAAGCGAGGAAGGGAAGGGGAGGGGAGGAGGAAGAGGAAGAGAAAGGGCGGTTGGTTGAATCTGAAATTGAAAAACTCAAAGTGGAAAATTGAAAGAGAGAGATAGTGCGTTTCGCTTGCACTTTTCACACACACTCTCTCACTTTTGCTCTCTGTCCGATCGTTTCTCTATGCAACGATGTTGTACCAGGCAGTGATAACAATGGAAACTGATATACAGATGTATGCACTGACCATTTGCTCAGAATTTTATGAATCAAATGGATGTTTTGCCTCTAATTTCGACAGGTTTATTATTGGGGCGGATATTTGCCACATTTGAACAGCTCAATTTCAATTCAATTAGCTGACAAATGCTAAACAAATCCATGAATCGATCAATGACGATGTCACCCAACAGCTTCAAATGAAACTATCACGATTTTCCAACTCCAAAATAAAAAAAACAAGCCCCTCCTTCTGCCCCCATAATTTCTAGCAGCTGTGACTTCAGTTACGATAAGGTTACAACGCCAGTTTATCAATCACAGAAGCATTTCTTATCAAAAATGTTCTGAATTACTCCGAGTGTCTTTGGACAGTCTAGACAGCAAATTCTCAATTTCGGTTTCTCTCGCGGTAAATCCGCCAGCCCAAAAACGCTACCTGAACTCAGGTATGTCAGAAATATTAGTTAAACCGCAGGTAAATCATTTCGACTTTGATCGTTTTATTTATTTATATATATTTTTTTGTTTACAACATGAAAAAGAAATGGTAGAAAAATATGACATCGTGTTTTAAAGGTTTTCAATATATAAAACCCATTATTCCTTCAAATTTTAGTCTTTGTTTCAAATTTGTTTTTGATTTTTTTTGTTTTTCAAAAAATTTTTGATATTAGTAATTGAATGTAAGGTGTGTGTAATATAGTATAAGAAATTAAATAAAGCAAAAGTCATTAAATTAATAAAAATTACAAAGATGTGCAAGTTGAAAAATAGAGTGAAGAATAATCGTAAAAAAAAACAAAAACATAATAATAAATTATTCCATTCTCAACGTATTTAAACACATTTTGCTGAGATGGTTTTTGATTATGTAAAATTGCTTTATATGTGTGTATGTGTGTGTGTGTTTTAATTGAGCAATTACTCGACCACTGCCTTTTTTAATTTAATTAACACTTTTCGTTAGTTTAGATTTACATCTAAAATATTTCACAAATTTTTTTTAGTTGCATTTCATTCGCTTATGCAATTTTTTTTGTGGTTTGTTTTTCGTTTTTTTTGTTCGTTTTTCTTTTGTTTTTATAAATGTATTCGTTTTTTTGTTTTTTCTTATTGTTTTTTCATTCAATTAATTTGATTAATTAATTACAAATTATACAGAAATGAGCTTTCATTTTGGTTTTCCATGAAAAATCAATGAAGCTCCTGGCTTTGCAGCAAAAATGAAAAAATTCTGAGCTTTTCTTTGCCTCGCTTTGAATAAGTTTAAATTGTTCAACTAAATTAGGTAATACAACGGTTATTTTAGCCAAACTAATCACAATCTTTTGTTGCATCTGAATATTGCAAGCATTCTTGAGTGTGTGTGTTTGGATGCTTATAGCATCCTTATAACGTATGCCTCTTGGATTGACATGTGACGGCTTCTCTTGACGGATTTGTTTGTGATTCTCTCTCTATCTCTCTCTCTAAGGTTTCTCCTGCAGTCGCAGTTTGTCGCTAATATTTGTATTCTGGTAGAAAAGACGAACGACGTGAGTGTCCTGCTCATCCTTTTTGGCCAGAATCTCCAGCTGGAATGTCTCCGAGAAGCGTGTATTGATGAACGCACCCAATGCGGCCACATCGCACTTGGCAATCGTGGCTCCTTCCAGCTCACAGTGTTTACTGTAACGCGGCGCCTTGGCCAACTCCTCGGGCAGCTGACGGAACTGATCCGTGACGGCATTGTTGCCAAAATCTACAAAATGCACCTCGCATTTACCATCGTCCAGCACCTTGACTATTTCGGCACGATAGAACACCTCATCCTCGGGAAACTTGGCCACACAAATGGCGCCCACTTTCAAATCATTAAAGACTTCAAAATTCTGCTCGGCATCGAGCATTTTATCGGTTATGTCCTCCAGTGCCGGCACATCCTGTTCCATCTGCACATAGAAGGACTTGGCATTGTCAAACTGCACGATGATGCAGTTGTGAAGCTCCACTTCCAAGGGCTTCTGCACGCCCGCGACGGCGTTGGCCAATTCCTCGGCCAAGTCCTTGTAGTTGATGCGCAATTGCACTGTTTGCAGATCCGTCTGATCCTCGCTCAGTTCACCAACAATCTCGTAGACCTCGCCAAAGTGCTGCTCGAGCAGAGCAGTGAATACTTCATTTGTGATATTCTCGGGAATCTCATTGAGCTGACAGTGGATGGCCAGTGGAGGTATTTGCCAGATCTGGTCGGGCAACTTGTAAATCTTTTGGCTGACAATTGTGTTGCCATAGTCGATGAGGAATACCTCGTAGCCCTTGTCCTCGGCGAGCACGGAATTGATGCAGCAGCGATAGTTGCAATCATCCTCCTGCGAATAGCACACGGCATTCAATTTTTCTTCGGGATTCGGCAGCTCGTCCAGCTGACTGGTCTGCAGTGTCTTCACAATGAGATCGAGATCAGCGGAGCGCTTCTTTAGCTGCACATAGAAACTTTTGGGTGAATCGCCGTGCGAGATAATGCATTCCTTGCCATTGATCTTGTCCTGTTCCGCCTCCAGCAGCTTCTGCAGCTGCTCGTGAATGTTCAGTGCATTGTCCATGGTCTTCAGCCGCACAACAGGTGGTTGACTGGACCTATTCACAAATTCGACGGAAACCTCGCCGTTGCAGCTGTCGACGAGTGCGTCCAGTGCCTCGCGTGACTCCTTCGGATACTTGATAAAGTTGGGAGACGGTTCCAGCGCATGCAGCTCCGCCAGCGGCTTCAGCTGCGCCAGCTCGCCGGGCAACTCAAACAGCTTATCGACGAGCGCCTGATTGCCATAATCGATAAAGAGCACCCGATATTGAAGGGATTGCTGGGTGGGCAGCTGCTCCAAGATGCGAGCCCGATAGAACTCATTGTCATCGGCGAATTGGGCGACAAATAGTTCGCCCAGCTTGGCCACTGCCTGGATGGGCTGCAGCTTGGCCTGCTCACCATTCAGCTGCTCGCACGTGCTGTCTATGAGCGCGTTGTTCGACTCCAGTTGCAGGTAGAAGCTCAAGGGACTGTCCACATGCGTGACAATGGCCATGACATTGCTTGAATCCACTTCCGACTCAATCTTTGACTCCACAACGGGCTCTGGTTGCTTCGCCGGTTGTTTCTGCGTGCACAGTGGCAGCAGTTGATCCAAAACATTATCCTCATCGAGGAGTAAGTGTATGATGACATGCTCCAATCCAGGCTGCAGCAATTGGGTGGTGAAAACCAATTCACCCTCGCCCGTCAACTCGGCAAACTTTGCCTCCGCCTCCTTGGACCAGGTGACATAATCCTCTGGCAACTGTAGGCTGCATCTCTTGGACAAACTCGGCACACTCGCAATCTCCTCCGAGAGCAACAGACACTTGCCCGAGCTGGACGTATTGCCGTAGTCAATGAAGCGCACCTCGTACCGTTCATCGGGCAGTTGACGCAGCAGCTCGGCACGGTAGAAGAGTCCGTCGTCGTCGAAGAGAGCGGCCACGATGCTGCCCTTCTCGAAGCGCTCCAATGGCTGCAGTTGCTGCTCCGCATCGCCCAGATACAGCTCAATCAGTTCCAGGGCCTTCGAGTCGCTCTCGAGTTGAATGTAAAAGTCACCGATGCTGTTCACATGGGAGATGTAACAGCTGCTGCCGCTGCTCACATATTCCAAGGGCTTGGCATAACCATCGGCGATGAGCTTCTTGGCCACATCCACGCCCTCAATGTAGAGATTGACATAGCTGGTTGTGCGGTAGTCGCCGCGTGTCAAATATTCATAGTGCAAGATCTTCTCATAGGAATCATTGAAGATGCCATTGGCCGCATCGGCCCAGTCCAGTTTGCCCTTGGGTGCGATGGGCAGGGCGAAGGGCAGACAGAAGGGTTCCGATTGCGAGCAGAGGCTCTGCTTAATCTCCTTGGCATCCGAGACGCAATCGGTGTTGCCAAAGTCAATGAACTGCAGCACCATCAGCTCGGCATCGATGATCTTGGCACGGTACCACAACTTGTCCATGGAGTACATCGAGATGCAATCGGCGCCGTTCGCAATCTCCAAGAGTTGCGGCATCGATGGCGATATAATCTGCAGATTCTCAGTCAATCGCTTGATTTTGGGCAATGCATCCATGGGATGCACATAGAAGTGAGCTGGATTATCGCAATGGCTCAGCACGGCTGTCTCCATGTGCTTGTAGGGATCGGGAACGGGATCGGGCACGGCAGCTACGGGAGCAACAGCAACGGAAGCCACTTCAGCACTTGGCGGTGGTGAGATTGCAATGGATTCTTCGCTTACGGCAGCTGCAGTCGGAGCAGGCTGTGGTTCCTTCTGCTCCTCCTGCTCAATGACAACTGGCACTTCCTTAACTTCAGTTGTGGGCTTGGACTCGGCAATGACAACAGGCGCCACTGTTTTCTCCACAGCTGGAGTAACTTGCTCTTGCTGTTTCTGGCGTTGCTTCGACTCCTTCGGTTCCTTTGGCTCCTTCTTTGACCTGGGCGAACTGTTGACAGAATTTGATTTGCCGCCTTGCCTGCGTTGCTGCAGTTCCTCATCATCATCGGTGGTGAGATCAACGCACTCGATATACTCATAGATGTGAGGCTTCTCCTTGTCCAGCTGCTTGCGCATATAGTCAATATCCCGGCCAGCAATGAGCTTCTCCGCCTTCAAAGTGTCCACAATGCTCTCCTTGCCATTAGCCATCGTCACATCCGCAATGAGGTGACTACGTCGCGTCTCAATGGGCTTCACAATGACCAGCTGCTCATCCAAAAGACTCGCCAGTCGTGCCTTCAACTTCTCATCGTTCTGAATGCGACCAAAGGGCAAATTAATTTCAACTGCATAACAACTGCGATTCACATAGAACTTCTCGTCCAACTGCTTCAGTTGATCGCGAGGCAGTTGCTCCGAGTTGCCATAGTCCAAGTAGAAGACATCGAGACGCGCTCCCTTGGCATCCTTGGCCAGAATGCGGGCACGATACCAATTGCCATCGGTACTCAGAGCTGCACAGACTTGATCCTTGTCAAACTTGCGCAGTTGCTTACCTGCGAAAAGGAGCAAACAGTCAATCTCTAGTCATATTTTAAATCAATCCACAGCTGATTCTCACCCTTCTTGTTGTAAAACTCATACATATCATCCAGCAATTGCTTCATCGATGCCTCCTCGGCGCTGGGCTGCACAAAGATGCGATATGACTTGGCCGTGTAGACAACGAGAGCCTTGAAGTTGTTCACCAAAATGGGATAGCCGCAGATAAAGGCACTGCGATCCTCCTTGAGCAGCGGCATCACAGGACGCAAATGAATGCTAGCATTAGATTAGAGTTAGAGTATCCATGGAGTAAGTTAGATAAGATGATACTCACATATTATTCTCACAGACATGTTTGATATTCAAGGCATAGGATTTGCCCTCGTAGTGCTCCTTGAAGGGCTTAGCCAAATCCTTGTTGGACTTGACAAACTTGGCATCATCGTAGCTGCACAAGAAGTTGACATCCGGACAGCTTTCCAGTTGTATTTTAAAGTTGGTCATGTCCCGGATGGAAGTGAATTTACCGCGCACCTGCTGACCAGCCAAAAGTCCAACGCGCACCTCTGCAAAGGGAACAAAGAATCAATTGAGAGCTGCTTGGAGTAGTAAGCTATTTGGTCGGACTCACGCTCTGCCACCTCAGTGAGGAACTGGGCATTGATAAGCGTATCCCGCAATGAGGCGCCATTCACCAGCATCTTGACTATATACGTGTTGTTGTTGCTGTTGTTCTTCGAGCTGAATTCACATTCAACTTTGGCATTGGCGGGCACAAACTTCTCCATGCGATCCACAATATACAGGTGATCATAGTTGGTCACCACATTGTCGAAGCTGCAACGTTGGGCGAGGCAAGGAGGCTCAGCGAAACGTTGCTCCACTTGCCACACATCCTCCGAGGTGACGGTCAGCAGATTGCCGGTGTCCACACAGAAGATGCGATACTTGCGCAGCATGTGATTACAGGCCACGACTGTGCCACGCAATATGGCATTATCCTTGCGCTGTCGCACCACCACGCTGGAGTTGACCTTCAGCTGGAGTGGCTGATGTGGCTTCTGGCGATAGAACTGTCTCATCTCGCGCAGCAGCAGATTATCGTATTTGGCAGAGAGACTCTTGGGCACGACGTAGAACTGGAATGGCGATACCCACCAGGAGAGGCTAGCTGCCTCCTTGCTGGGTGTCTTGATGTCCTGCAACACGAACGCTTTGTCCAGCGCCACATATTTCTCCTTCTCCGGCTCTGGCATCGGTTTGGGCGATGTCATCTCAACGCTGGACGCTGCATCGCTTTCCACGCCGCTGGAACGCTTCGAGCTGCCCGCGGTGCCATCCAACGTCGACTTTTGTCTTTGTGGCTTCTGGGCAAATCCCTGTGGTGCGTTCTGAGAGCGTTGATTCGTCGAGTTGCGCTGGGACTGCTGCTGTTGATCCTTGCGTGGTGATTGACTGTTGCTTAAGCGACTGCAAGTGCATGAAAATTTGATTAGGATTAACAATATTAAACAGGGATTATTGGTCACTCACGTATTCTTATTCGCCTCCTGCTTGCCATTTTGAAGGCGTGGCGAATCCATGCGATTGCGTCCATTCTGACGGTTTCCCTTGCGTGGCGAGCTCATGCCGCTGGTGTAGCTGCTCGTGCTGCGGCTCTCGTAGCTTTCCAAGTTGATGTCGCGACTGCGTCTAACCAAATTTTTGTCGTGTGGATGGCGAGTCGTCTGTTGTTGTTGTTGTTGTTGGGAACGCTTCGAGCTGCTCTGCTGTGATTGAGTATCCTTGGAGCTGGCCGAGGCGGAGCTGTGTTTGTCCCAATCATTGGAATTGATATTCACGTGATTCTTGGAGCGTGCCTGCAACTGCAAGCGCTCCTCACTCTCCACGGTGGTCGAGTTGAGAACTTCGCCCTTCTCCAGCTGCTGGGGAATCACATCGGAGGCAATGGACTCGGCACGCGTTACATTGGCATTGAACTGACCCTTCTCCAGGGACAGATATTGTTCGAATGGCATTGAGAGCTTGTAGAGTTTCTTCATTACATTCAGATTCTTGGCCAGCAGATTGACCACATTGAGGCCATCGGGTTCAATGCGAAAAACGCGAACACTGAACGTGCGACGTCTGATGTTCGATTCCTCGGCGAGCATCTCAAACTGATCGGTGATCTTGTCCATGCTCAGTTCGCTGTTCTCGAAACCCTTCAGACAGCACTTGATCGCCTGGCGCGGCATTATCAGATGCTTCTCGGCAATGTTGCCAATCAAATGGCGCTTCACATGCTGCTCATAGCCAAAGTCCACATGACGCACAATGATGGTGGCATCATCCACACGCAACAGCTCGGCCCGGTACCATTCGCGATCACACTTGACCACACACGGAGCACCCAGCACCAGCTGATCGGGCACCATTTGATTGGTATTGTAGTAAGCAAACATCTCATCCATCAGCTGCTCAAACTGCTTGATGTTGTTCACCTTCTGTACGTAAAAGTTGCTGGGCGAGTCAATGTAACGTATTTCCACAGCATCATCGTTCTGCAATTGATCCGCCTTGGCATAAGCCTGCTGGGAATTCTTCAGTTTCTTGAGCACGTCCAGCATGCTGTTGCCCTGCGAAATAAAGAGAGATTAGTATGAATAATTCCAAAACCATACTCAAAGGATTGCCTATAAGATACTTACATTAAGAAGCAACTGGCAGGTTTGCATGGAACCGACGCTCTCTGGTGCCTGCACCGTCAGCTGAAAGTTGATATACAAGGCCGAGTTCTTAAAGATGCGTTTCAAGCTCTCGTCCAGAGCACCTAGCTCCTTGGCGCCGGCGAGCGCAAAACGAAAGGCAAATGGTTTGATCTGCAACAGTTCCTGGGGAATCTGATAGAGATCTGTGAAGGAGACCATCTCCGAGTTGCCATAATCAACATAGACAACACGATAGCGTGGCCCATAAACGGCACTAACTAAGGCACGATAGCAATTGCCATCCTCGGAGAAACGTGCCACGCATGCAGTGCCCACACCGGGATATTGGCTTAGTGTCTGCAGATGCATGTGCTCAATCTGTTTCATCATGGCATCCAGATCATTAGCGGCACTCTTCAACTGCACCCAAAACAGATGCGGGCCATTCTCCACAAAGCTCACATAGACATCGTAGGTTAAGCCCACGGTCAGACTTGTGGTGCGAAAGGCAGGAATCAATGGCTGCACTGACTGTTGCCGTTGTTGTTGTTGCTTCTGTGCAGCAACTGTTGTCGGTGGTTGCTGCGACAGTGCATAACGTGCGGGCGCATAGCTTAATGATGACTGCTTCTGCGGCATCTGCACCAACGGTGGCTGCACTGGATTATTCAGCCGCACATTGTAGTACATATTCAATGGCCTGGGACTGGTCCTGGGCGTGAAGACATTGTGCGTGGTGGGCAACACACCCGACGCTGCATCGGAAGTTTGGTAATTGGCACGTGGTTGATTGAAGGCATGACCCGCAGCATACACGGGTTTCTGAGCCAAGTGTCCAGTTGTCTGAACGTTTGTCTGCAAATGGAAAATTATTTGTTGTAAGATCACGCTGAAATAGTAATCTCTGGTACGCCGAAAATCGTCAATGATATTTTGATTGAAAGACTTTACCAAATTGGCCAAAGGCGTTGACGATGGCATCAGCTGAGGTGGGTGCACCAGCAACTGTTGTGGCTGCGGCTGTGGTTGTTGCTTGGGTGGTGAAAATTCGTTCACCGCTGCGGACTTAAGCGGTCGTGGCGGCGTCGTGTTGAGCGTCCGATGCACGTCCAGGCGTGCGGCAAGCGAGAAACGTGCCGCTAGCTGTTCCCGCGCCAGATCCGTGGGCGTCTTTGAGGTGCTGCTTTGTATGTTATTGTTGTTGTACTCAATGACTGGTGACTGTGGCGCCACCTTCCAGAGTTTCTTGCAATGCTCCATGATCAGATCATTGGCAATTGGAGCGCCAATTTGTTTCTGTTGCACCAGATATTCGTTGAGTTCGAAATCCTTCCAGCGCACGCTGGCAAACTTTTGGCCGCATATGTGTGTGGGATCCACCTCGATGCTGACCACATGATTGCCAATCAGCTGTTGCACTGCATCCAGCTCGGATTGATCCCATTCCGAGCAAATGCCGAGCACAATGTACTGCGAGCACAAAACTGGCACATTCTGAAGCAGCTGCGGTTGTTTGGAGAAGAGCAGCTGCCAAACACAAACGATATGTTTTGATTAATATGATATGACTGAGGAATTTGGTAACTGATAGTATTATGATTTGATACTCACATCGTGACTGCTCACATTACGCTTGTAGCCGTAATCAAGAAACTCAATCTCGACACGCATCTGGTTGCGATTGCTCAACTGCTTGTCGTCCAATCCAGCGCTGAGCACCCGTGTCCGCATATACTCCACATCGCCAGGAGCAGCGCCATTTGTGCGCTTGAACACACAGAATGTGCCCGGAGTGAGCAGCGCCTGTTGGCGTTCATTTGACCAGCTCGGGTCTATGGCAAAGCATGTGGGCAGCAGCGTCTCAATCCGCTTGCTGACCAAAAAGACAGCATCCCGATTGGCCTGACCGTATATCTTGAGGTAAGGTCCAACATGATCCAAGTGCGTGATATACAAATCAACGCTGGATGCGACGCTACTGTTCATCGTCGGCTTGCCGTTCATATATTATATGTTTTCTATTATCGCTGCAAATACACACAAAATGAAAGAAAACAAACAATCAATTGATATGCAAGACACAAAACTGCAGTTTATAATCGTCACCTAAAAATTCAGCAAATGTCAGTTTCGATTTCACTGCAAAAACACACGCACACATACAGTGAGTCTAGTAATTAGTAGACTTAATTGACATTTAATGTTTTTATTTTTAAGAATAATCTCACTATTTCTTTTTAATTAACTTGTTCTTAGAACCGTTATAATAACCAAAAAGAAAACACCAATAAGTATTTTTACTGCCTCACAAAATACATGTGAAATCTAGTTTTTGTCAAGCGAATTATTCGCCATACTGTATCTAAAACAGATAACCGTTAAAGTTGTCTATTTTTTGTGGGCACGCTGACAACCCTATGCAAAATGCATGGAGAAATAACTGTAAACATGGCCTGCTTCCTGCAATATTCTAGTTGTGCGTGTGTGTGTGTCAACGTATTTCTTTCATTTGCCACACACACATAATTGTGTGCGCTGTTCTTTAGCCTAAAAAGACTGTAATTAACAAATTCCAATCTACTTACGTTGTCGTCGTCGTTGTCCAAAGCGAAACTCGGAAAAACGTCCCGTGCCTCTTCACGCCCCTTGTGCATCAATGTATAATAATGTGTACCACAGTCGCCAAGCGCCCAGCCAATAGGTTTCGTTATTTTGCTCTGGTCGCACTTTGCTCTACTGTGTTATACAAATTCTCTTTTTGTTTTTATGCGTTGGCTTACGAATTGAACGGCGATCTGGCTTTGGCACACTTTTTGTTTTATGTGGAGCGTTTTTCCTCTATGGCTGTCAGCAAATGTGATGTTACTTCGTGGATGTGTGTAGTAGAAAGTCTTTGAGAGTGATTAGAAATCGTTGATTTTCAGTCTTTTCAGTTTGTTGTAGTCCTCAAAAAAGGCTTGCGTCGGCAAGCGCAACCCAATTTAAACGTGTTGCAGTAGTTGTAGTTATATCATAAAGCAATTGATCAATGCGAAATAGATTTAATTCGAAAAATTACTTGCCCACCCAGTAACTCAGCCCGAGACAACGACGACTAGTTCTGAAAAAGTCCAAATGAACTGGTCATTAAGATGAACGAATGAACTTATTCAGTCAATCATGAACTAAATCGTTCATTTCGCAGCTGGTCATAATTGTTTTTTAGAATTTCTTACTAAACTTCACCACGCAAAGGATGTCGAGCACCAAACCAATTATAAAATTAACTTCAATATTTTAGAAAATTTTGAATTTTGTTGCATTTTTGAATTTAAACTTAAAAATTTTTAATTAATTTTTGAAAATATTAATTTCATTACAATAAGATGAACGAACAACACACACGAAAATGAGTCACCGATAGTTTTTATACGTGGCAGCCTTGTAACTACAGAATAGGGTCGATAGGCCACGAATTGCGTTAACAGCGCGACAATGCGCGCAGTCTGTTAATGATTTCAAATACTACAGTGTCAGAATCTACACCAGGGACGGGGAAAGGCGCAGTGTGTGCGCGCGGACGGCGAGCCGAAGATCTTTTTTTGCTCGTACATTTGGGTGATGCGAAAGGGGTTGTTGTTGTAGTTGTTGTTGTGGGGCTCCCGAGAATATCATATTTGTTATTAAATAAAAAAACGCAAGATAACTTTTGTAGTGGTATGTATTTACGAATAGCCAAGCCATTTTAATTTTTTTTAAGTTTGATTACAGTTTACAATTACAACTAATATGATTGCATTAATTAAATGTTGGTTTACACATGTGTATATATATTTAGCTAAGAATCTCTTTAAAATTCCTTTAATAAGAATTACATATATATATTTACATATATGTATGTATACATAATAAGATATCGTTTTACTTTCAGATCCATTAATAAGGCGCATTCCAAAGTTGTTCATTATATCCGAACTCAATCTAGAATCTATATGTAATTAGAGAGAATAAGATACATATTTGAGATACAATATGCTCGATCGACATGTGATTCGAATTGCTAATCGAGTTATAATTAAAGTATTGCAATCAAATTCAATTACAGCCAAATACAATTAACTCAACAATTAAATTGCAAAAATGTGTAAGCAGAAGCAACGGTTATAATGTATATAATTAAAAATGATGAGCGGTAATCGAGGTGGTGGTAAGTGGGATTTGTGGTTAAGAGGAGGGAGGGAGGGAGGGAGGTAGGGAGAGTAACGGTACGGAACGGCAATTAACACATGCACCAATATACATCTGATTTGCCAGAATGCATTATAAATGTATGTATATATGTGTATATGTATTGACAGTTCTCCAAAAACGTTTTTCACTATTTTGTTTAACAACTAAATACTAAATTAAGCTTTAATATCTAACCAACACCCAGCAGCCCGTGGCATCATCACGTCTATAGTATCGGGGTCGATTGTCCCTGAAGACGGTGACAGCGGGAAACTGGTTCTCCTGTATGAATCTGATGGTGGCACGCATCTGAAATGCAATACAGGCAACAATTAGAGTAACAACAACGCGACGGGAGAGTCTTTGCTTTAGCACGAACCTGTGGTGCAAAATGTGGCGGCTCCACGTCGGGACTGGAGGACAAATGTTGCAGCAGAAACTCATCTGTCTGTGACAGCCACAAGTCAGCGCCACGCAATGGATCGTAGTTGAATGGCCCAATTCTCAGCATGCCCAGCGTAGAGTCATAAACGTCCAACACCTGTAGATGATATACAAATCTATTAGTCCCGATTATATAAAGTTGAAGACTCTCCTCCGCCCGCGTACCGTTTGTGCGCCCATAAAGATGCGCGCATCGCGCAGCTGTCGATCTGGACCTCGATCCGGGAA
Organism: Drosophila limbata; assembly: GCA_963924055.1. NCBI lineage: Eukaryota > Metazoa > Arthropoda > Insecta > Diptera > Drosophilidae > Drosophila > Drosophila limbata. The sequence continues at coordinate 20,963,441 of OZ001355.1, read as the reverse complement.
TGAGGCTGGAAAGATCTCGCCAGTCTTGATGTTAACGCCCACACCATAAATGATCGGACAGTTGATCTCGCCGCGCAGCATTGTGTTCAACTCGCCCACGCACGCCTGCGTCAAGTCAATCTCCTGGTGATGCTTGTGGAATGATTCTGTAAATCAATAAAAAATTACTTAAAATAACATGTTGATTTTTGAACAGACTTACGCATTATGCTATAGAAGACATCTTCGCCGTAGCCCTGCGAGTCCCGATAGCCACCAATCAGCTGCAGTTCGATGCGTCCTTCGGGATAGCCGAGTGCCAGTTCCTGGACACGCGACACCATTGTGCAGACGGCTTCATCCACGCCGCTGCCATCGAAATGTGCCAGGGCCACAGCACCAGAGCCTGCAGTAGGAAGAGAAAGGATTAGATGCGAAATCTTAGAGTTTAACGAGTCAAATGAAGCCAATTTACGAGTGGACGAAACTCACCCGAGTGCCGGACAACAACAATAATACAGGTGGTGGCATCATCGGCTCCAATTATGTTGATATTCTTGTCGTGCGGCGCAGCGGCGGCCAACTCCCTTTGGCCCACATAGAGAAGACCCACGGGACCAATGGACTTGGCCTGTATGGAGTGCAATTGCTGTGCATAATCTCTATAGACGGGATGCTGCAGAAACAAGCTGTTTGTGTCCATCGGGCAATCGTCCTGCAGGACGCCATTTAGCACCAGCACCATCCTTGATTCCGGATCTAGTTAACGACGCGACGTCTCGTCTCTGTACTCTGGACAAGCCCTTCTTCAATTTCAATTACCCTCAAGACGAGTAGCAGCAGCAGCCAGCTGCAAGACAGAGACAGCAACAACAACAGAGAAAGAGAGATAGATAGAATAAGAGAAGTTTTCATTATTTGACTTGCCAACCAGAAGCATAAAAATCAATTTACGATGCAACCAAAGATTTGCATGCCCGATAATAATTTGCGAACAAAACTGCAAAAGGCGTTACCCGAGTTCTTCTGGCCAAACACAATCCCCCCGCCCCCCCTCTTGTTAACTCGTAAATTTGCAAACCCTTTTCGCAATATACTAAATAAAAATGTCATACCTTTTCAGCTGCAGGCGTTTTTATATTGTGCTTCGTAAAAAAAAGAAGCAAAATTGTATTTATACTGATAGTTTATGATCGAAATTGGTTCCGTTTGTCTGCCTCGCAGACAGTGGCGTCTCTCAAGGGGGGAGAGAGTGTAAAAAGGGGGCGATTGTTGCTCGCCGCACTTTTTGGCTTGTGTGTAAATCTAATAAAAACAATTTTGAGGCCACTTTTGGGTCATCAATTAGCCGCTGTAGAGATGCCGTCAATTGATGGCCACACCAAAAGTCACAAATGTCACACGAAAGTTAATAACAATTAACTGGCAACAACGGCGACACCAGCGACACCACCCAAAGCACAACAAGAAATTAACGCGCGAACCGAAGGCGAAGTTGTCAATAATTTAATAAAATTGTCATTTAATGCACTGGGTAAATGAACCAGCATCGGTCGTATACAACTTAGAAGTCTATTAGATGTGTCAGATGCGCAAGTTTTGATAATAATAAATATAAAATTAAAGGTGCTGCTACAAAACATAGAAAGCCTAACATTGCGTTAACATATTTTTAATATCATATAAAGCTGAAACTGTTGAATACAGATATTAGCCTAAAATACACTACTTTTTTAAGGGGGTATTCTAGTGTAGAATTTTTAAATTTTTTTTTTCATATATCTAAAGTTTAGACATTCAAGAATATGTCATTAAAAGGATTTTTCAAAATTCCTATTATTTCATGAGTTATAGCCGTTTTAGTGACGTGGCATCGGTTCCGGTCTTCCCTGCCTCAAAAGTTTGAACGCGTTTTTCTTGAAACTACTTTTTTCGAGCTGGCGGAAAGGATATCTCGAGTTCGAATAAACCGTTTTATACATCTCTTCGTCGCATGAGCCTTGCCCAAAACTATAACTTCACATTTACTATTTTTGAAAATTCGGAATTGTTAAAAAAAAGTGAAATAAAATGTTTGTTTCAAACTGCCGCCATTTTTAAAAAAAAATATGTTTAACTTATACAAACTCATACGATAGCGCCATCTATAATAATTAAGAATTCGTCTGTTTTTTATGTTTCAGATCGCCAGGAGGGTTGGAATAATGCACGCCAGGACACCCTCTTTTTTTTTACCCCCCACTTTGACAGCTCATAGCTTTGTCAATTTTAATTTTATTTTTTTTTTTGATTAATTCTTTTTTTGTTATAATAAAACATCAATAAACAAATGATAAATTGATGGTCAAAATATTTGTTGTTTCCATGCCTCTGCACTAGAATACCCCCTTAAGTCAAATCACATAGTTTTTGGTGCTCGTAGTGGACTTGGAATGCTGAAAGCAATAACACCCTGTGCTGGCCAAGTCAACTAGCTGGCAATTGACTCAAGTCGTAAACTCGGGAGCGCAGTGTGTGTGTAATTGAATTACATATTTACCTACAGCCTCGCTGCCTAGTTTCAATTAAGCAAAATAAAGATGAGTTAAAGTTCAAGTACAGTCAAACATACATATAACATACATATATGAATGTTTATGAGTGTGTGCAGTAAACAGCAACGACAAAGTGAATAAAATGAGTGCGACTGATTCATTGCGAGTGCCATTCGTGAATATTCGCAGCAATTGTTAAAGCTAATTCCTGTCTGCAACTCTTGTCGTTGCTCCTGCAGAGCAAACAAACAGAAAAAGGGGCAACTGTTGCAAGTGGTTGTTGTTGTTGTTGTTGCAACAATTGGCCCAAAAGCTAGAAATTGGCCTACAATAACAACACTATTAACTTGGCTAAAGGAAAACAATGCGAAAAAAATATATACTCGTAAAAAAAATAAATAAAAACAAAAAAAAAATATAAAGAAAATCCAAGTGAGGCAACGTCTGACTTTTTGGGGGCATGTTGCTGTTGCTGTTGCACGTTCCTGTTGCTCAGCTTGTTGCATTATGCATTGTTGTTGCAATTGTTATGCCCTGTTGCTGTTGTTGTTGCTGTGGTTGTTGTTGGGCTATGTGTCTTGGCTGGAAGCAATTTAGCCGCGATCATGCATGAATCTTGATTAGATATTCAACGAGAAATAATTTGAAAATGATGACAGTTCGCGATAGGCGCAACAAACGAAAAGGATCGAGCTAGAACTGGAACCGGAACCCCAACTGGAACTGGAACTGGAACTAGTATTCTTTTTATTTATAGATACAGCAAAATATCACATATTTAAAAATGTGTTTCTTGTTTTACTTTAGTTACTTTTGTTGAGAGAATGAGATTGGAAATATAAGAACATATTTTAGTGTCATAACAATTACTTGACATACTGTCTACAGATATTCTTACACTTACACTTAGAAAACCCTTCAATTCAAACTCGCCCTCTCTCTCTCTCTCTCTCCTAACTCTTAACTGGG